>CM065917.1:43293581-43906081 GCA_033439105.1 Magallana nippona | reverse complement strand
ACTACTTTACATTCTGATCAAAGTACTTTACATTCTAACCAAAGTACTTTACATTCTAACCAAACATTCTATCCAAACTACTTTACATTCTGATCAAAATACTTTACATTCTGATCAAAGTACTTTACATTCTGACCAAAGTACTTTACATTCTAACCAAAGTACTTTTCATTCTAACCAAACATTCTATCCAAACTACTTTACATTCTGATCAAAATACTTTACATTCTGATCAAAGTACTTTACATTTTGACCAAAGTACTTTACATTCTAACCAAAGTACTTTACATTCTGATCAAAGTACTTTACAATCTGATCAAAGTATTTTACATTCTGATCAAAGTAGATTTATTTCTTTACGTTTTTAACTTCGTTAATTTCCGATAGTTTTCGTAATATTTGCGTTACTCCACGACTGTTTTTTTTCATGCACGAGCGCTTTAGCGCCTAGTATTAATAAATTTACAGGGGAGTATTCGATTAATGCGACGTTTGTTACAAAGCATTACAGGTTGTGTCTTTGGCTTTCCCTACCCGCCCTGACCCAAACATGTTTTGTTTTTTTGTGTGATTAACTAATATTGAACTGCTGTTAGATTGTTCTTTTTGTGTTGTTGTTTATTTGTATGTTGAATAAATATTAAATGCGATTCGTAATGAACGCACCAATCCTAAAAAACTTTTTTATTTTTCAATAAATTAGTCAAGAAAATATTTATTTTCGGAGGAGTGAAACAAGGGAAAAAATAATTTAAAGTACAACAAATCTTTAAAAGGTCCAACAATAAAGTACTGACCTGATTGTAATTTCAGTAGTTTCTCGCTCAGTCCGGATAAATCATCCTTGGCTTTGTCCAAGGCTTTCTCCATTTTCTTCTTCCCCCTGTGTCACAAACAACAATGTCAGAAAAATTCATGGAAGCTAGCATCTAACAGCTTAATGGTTTTTATCAAAATTAAAAATAAATTTTGAGATGATAATAAACCGGTTATTTGTCAACTTTCTTTCAAATTGTTCTTTTATCTAACAACATTGCAAAGAAACTAAAATGTTCTTGAGTACTCTTCATTTTTAAGGAAACTTACAAATTGCAGAACATATCTCATTATCTTTAATATTCACTTTTAAAAAACATTCAAAGGCACAATATCATTACATGCATTTCATGCATTAATTACAAACAACTTAAAATACAGTAAATGCACAAACAGGATGTATTAAGCTTCAGAAATCTACATACCGTATATCAGTATTTTTTCGCGTCACATTTTTTCCGCGAATCAGAACGTAGAACAGTATATAAAATTAACGCGAATCAAATATTCACTATTTCAAAGTCATAGTGAAAATAAAATTCACGATAGTTTAAACTGTGAAGTAAGAGGGAAAAAATATCTAAATTGTCACTCTTAATAATGAAATATTCGGACAAAGAGACCATTTACACGATTTCCGCAATGTGAAATAATTACCGATAATTATTACAGAGAAGCAAACAATCATAGATCAATAGATCATGTACCGTTACATATACAAGTAGCTCAGGTATAATTAGACACAGGTTTACGCAATGAACGTGACCACTTTAATTAGGTTGTTAATGGATTATTAAATAAACAACGAGGCTTACATATCTGTTATCTTGCGCTTGTCCTCTGATCCCACAATTTCTACCTCTAACTAAACTAAATGAACACAGTTCACCGTGTTTTTACTTACCTGTTCACCTTATAAGGAAAGAAAGAGCTCTATTTCAAGAACAAACTTTGTATCAAATTTACGCTGATTTATTTTCCGCGATTCAGAAATTGTCACAAACAAAGCGGAAATTGGATACACGCAGAAAAAACCTGATATACGGTATTATAATCATATGACTCCAGATATATAAAAACGTGTTCAACATACATTAGCTACAAGCGTCATCAAAATTTGTAAAAAGATGACAAAATCACTTAAAGTCCACATATAACCAAGGATTCCAATTCTTCAATAATCAATCAATTTGATCTGTTATTAGGTCCAATGATTCAATGACTTTAACAAAACAGTGTCATTTTCTTGTTTCTATAGACACAATTGTATTAAATTACCCCCCCCCCCCCCCCTTTATCCCTCGTACTTCCACATGGGAATATTGAAAAAGTTTTCAAAAGTTATTGTCTAGAAAAGCAAAGGTCTCTCAACATACTGAGAATACAAGATATATATCTATGTCTAGAGTAGTTTGACCCTTTACGCTTGACCTTGTGACATAAAAATCAATATGCGACCTTTCCTCTTTTATACTGGTGCCTGTTTACCAAATTTGGTGTTGATCAAAATGTGATTTCTTAAGTTATTGAGTGGAAACACTAAGTCTATTGGTTAAAGATAGACAGGTTTAACCCTTGACCTTTGACCTCATGACTTAACAATAAAAAGCGGTGTCTACTCCATAACAATAAACTTTTTTATCAAAGAGAAATTTTTTTAAAAATTATCTCTCTTCTTCATTAAGGTATTTTGTCAGACTTTGTTTTGTGCTGTAAATGATGGCAGTAAGCTATTTTGCTAAACTAACTAAGTGTTTTGAAATTCGTGAAAATTGCATATATTGATAATAAATACACTTAGGCTGTGTAAACTATATAACTTTATCACACTACTTGTAAAGAAAAATCAATCTGATCAAACTGAAGCCAAAAAAAGTTTATATTGATTTATATTGAAAACACTACTTTCAAAAACAAGTTTGGTGTTATTTAAAATAAGCATGCAGGACATATTCCATAAAACTAAAAAAAAGAACTCAATAAATTGTATTAAAAATACCAGAACAATATGATTAATTACAAAACTCAAAATAAAAAGTATGAGATCAAAAAAGTCTTACTCCTCTGCAAGTTTACTTTTCCTAGAAATAAAATCATTGAGAGTTTGACATACAATCCTTAAAAACAAATCACTTTGACAGAGTTCTGAATGTTGACTGGTCTCAAGTATAATCAAATACTGTAGATTCCATATTTTTCGCGAGTACTTAATTCCGTGATTCAACCGTTTTGCACCAAATCACGAGAATATGAAACTGAGAATGCTGAATTTTTATTTAGTTTTACTTAGTTCAAACCTGTCTGAATTTTAAAATCGAGAAGAGCTTCTCACGATTTTACACTGACATTAATTGCTCGCATTTAATTAGTAATCTACACAGTATTCGAAGGCATTTTTGAGGATTTTGTGAGGCACGGTTTTGATGATATTTAAATTTGTGTATACTATGGTGGATTTTATCACTGAACTCTTAATATTTTTAATTCTTCGATGAATATTTCATTTCAATATCAGCTGCACTAACAACATCCACGAAAACTGATGCCCAGTGATGAAACCATAGTATACGTATAATGCTGTTACTTTATATGACACACCAGGGGGTTCTACATGTTATGATATACGTGTGTGGGTACATGTGGTCACTTAATATTACATATACCGGGGGTTCTACATGTTATGATATACGTGTGTGGGTACGTGTGGTCACTTAGTGAATGTACATATTACATAATTATGAGATATAATTATTCCATATAATCATAAAACTACTGGGTAACTACATAATTAACTACTATATGAATGAAGGAATTACGCATGCCATTGTTTAAATGTTACAAAAACTAATGAATTGTTTTTTTCTTTTTTTGAAAAAGAAAATTTCCAATATTTATCTAAAAATCCAGGATTAGCTTCAAACCCCATGCTTGTCTATAAAAACTAGTAGTTAGTAGATCTACACGACTTAATGATGTACTATTAATACTATTTCCTACTATTATTAATAGTATTTCCTAATGTTTGACTTAAAAAATTCTTATTAATTTGCTATAATTATCGTTCTAAAATTAATTCTAAAAGCTTAGATCTACATGAAAAAGTAATGTCTACTTGAAAAAAAAATCTAAATCTACTGTGAAATTGTAACTTCTAGATTATAGTATTTTAAAATAAACTCAAACAATCAATTAAACTGATCGTATTATATTTTCCATACACTGTACTTTTAAAAAAAAATATGTTAGTACTACTTTACTTACTTTCAAAGGTATCAAAGAAGCAATAACCTTATTACTAGGGACACATCTCTTAGACATGAAAGTTATTTTTCTTATGGGAAAATTTGCAAAAACTAAAATATAGCTCTTATTAATTATAGCCACAGTAAACCAAATAAAGTGGCCCTGATTTGATTCTGCCCTTTTGAATACATGTATTTATATAATATCTTAATTCCTTTAAATTCAAACCATTCACCAAATAACATTATTTATTAGCATGTATTGAGGAATCATCAGAATATATTAGTTCATATTTATACATATGTAATCAGTTTTTTAATTACCTTACATAGTATAGAAACAAGACCATATTCATTTTATCCATAATTATAATCTTTAACTTTTTCACTGACAAATTGATTCAAATAAAAGCATGTGGGTCTACTTTAAATATAATTCCCATGATTCCTCTCAATCTATTTTTAGTAGCACCATCCCTTCCATCAGTGTCTACTTACTCTTTCAGTCTACAAAGAAAAAACACCTTTACTGATTAGTACAAAGTCAGGGAAGTGTTCAACCAATCAGAGTGCTTGTTAGAGGATAACACTGGCAACTGTAGCCAATCAAACTATTGGTTACAAAATTCAATAGCATACCCCTCCAATCAAAAAGCTGCTTTGGGAAAAGGGAAATTTTACACATGAAACTAATTAATATATTGACTCAGAAAAATAATTGATAAATAATAGCTCAATTTCTTTAATAAATTCAATTCTTATATGCAAAAATAGCATTTTCTGAGCTCCAGAATATGCAAATGTCAAGAAATAAAGATTAATGTCTTGTACAGCTGATTCAATATGCATTGCAGAAAAAAAATAAAAGCTTTAGGCTTTGGGAAAGAATACTCATCCTAATTTGGTTCTTATATATACACACCAAAATCTTGTTTGATTGTGAGTTTTTCAAACAGTGAAATGTGACTGGATACCATGTTTGAGAATTTGGCAGGTTACATTTCTCTTGTGTGAGGAGTAATTGATACCACAAACGTGTAACAAAAAAACAGAATCTCTCGGGTGTAACTTACATATTTTCTAAATTGGAAATCGTTCTTAAAAGCACAAGAATCAGGCATTTTAATTATATATGACTAATGGTTTTCTTTTTTAATTTCATTTAAACACTTATGAAGTTTTTGTTATTTGTTATGTAACTAGAAAACTTTATTTTATCAAGAATGATAAAAGATTTGATTAAAAAACATTTTAATCCATTCACAAAAATTAACATCTTTTCTTACTTCACCATGTTTACCTGTAGGAATATTTTTTCAGATAAAATCAAGAGAAGATAACTGATGATATACTATGTGGAAGTCATATTCAAAATCAAGGGCAGGTAACTCTATCTTACTTTGAGGAGGCTTTATTGATGGCGAAGTTTGTGAGCCAGTCCACCATCTGTGAGTTGAGCTCACCGAGTCTATCTGTGAGTCTATCAGCCGAGTCGAGCGTCTCCTCAATACTGTGTCCGATTTCCTCAATGTTGATGTCGGGGGAGGGGGAAAAAAGGGGGCTCTTCTTCAGCGGGTTTTGTTGCATCCATAAAGAACTACAGGGGGGAATAAAAGCATTAGTTAAAGTACACAGAATTTGATTGGATACAAATTAAGATATTTTTTTTATTCGAACGAGCAAGGCAGCAGGATAACTTTGAACTCTAGGCATAAAATACCACTGATGAAAAAAACACAGGCTAATACCTATGTAAAATGTGGTGAAAACAAAATGCACAATGCTAAAGGAAGGGCAGGATGAAATTTCCATTGAAAAAATCAATGTTTAATCTGGCCAAACTAACAATTTTTCATTTTTCAAAGTATAAGAATTGCAGGGAGAAAATACCATTGATAAATCATAATGAAGCAAAAACCCTATATAACTTTTTTTTTTTATGAATGACCAATCAGCACAATGTGTGTTACATACCTCGTTGACTTGTTGGATGAGACGAAGCCTCTGATTGGACATATTTTCAAACCCGACAATAAACACCGTCACCTTCTGCTCATACTGAAAAAAAAAAAAACCAAAAGCGAATATGTAACTACATATAACAGATCTGACCACAAAAAACAAATTAAGAAGGTGCGATGGTCTTTGCCATTTTTAGACGGTATATTGATCTCCTTTAGAAGAAGAGCTTTACATAAAAATACAGGGAAATGCTAAATGTAAAGAGATCAATTATTTCAATACATCAACTATCTTATGTGTAAATTTTGTTACACCCATCTGGTAAATAACAATGTATTAGAATATAATGTTTACATTGAACCCTATTTATTCAGCAGATGCTATCAACTTGTGTGGACAACAATTGTTGAATAATATTTATTTCAAAGCTGAATATTACATCTTCATAATATATTTATAATTAATCATTAAAATAAAATTTTTGGCCTAATATGATTAATTATGATTATAACCTTACCTTTTTCTTTTTTAGTTCATCTGTCAAAATTTCCTCTAGTTCTTTCTACAATAAAGTTTGAATCTATGAAACATGTACATGTATGTATCATTTAATTTCTTCAAAGAGAAACCCTTTAAAATAAATAAAAACAGTGGACTTGCAGAAACATTTTGAATGCAGAAAAAATGTTCAGAGAATCTTAAAGGAGTCTTAAAGCAAATGCAAATACTGTAAAAGCACAAATTTTCATTGGATTAAAATTTCGTTGTTTTTTAACCAAATAAAATTTTGTAGGCATTTAATTTTGTCTTATCATAATCTCTAAAATGTATCATCTCTGTATTTATTGATACTTGGGTTAAAAATTTGTCATGGATTTAATTTTGTTGATTTATATTGCCAACGAAAAACACAAAATTAAATCCACAATGAATATTTCTGCTTCTACAGTAATTCTGAAATGAAGCTTACAATTACATTTCTTTGTTTACTTTTTTTTTCTAAATACATTTACCCAATGTATCCTCTCCAACTATGTTTCTTTCACTCAAAAGATTTCAAAAAGTTGTAATTTTTTGCCTAATACATACTTCAGCATAACACCTCATGTGTTTACTAATCTGAATTACCTTCCTTAGTACAGTCAACTATGCACACTTGGAGTGGGAGAAAATAATATATGCAGCTAATAATCCGCCTATCCTATGCTCAGATAGGTACAATATGTTAGGTGTGCACTGAACATATAGGGGTGATGATCAAGTGAATAAGACAGTCAGTAAAAGCAGAAAATCAATACAACTCATGGTGTTAATATACAATTAATATAAATCAAACTTTACCAACCTAGAGATAACTAGTTAAGCTTTTACTTAATCCTTGGTATTACATGTGCTTTGATATACCCCACATTGCTAACCCCCCCCCCCCCCCCCCCCCCCCCCTCCCTTTTTCAAGTCTGCCATAATAACCAGTACATCCCATATCACAATTTTCCAACCATTCAAATGGCCATCAGAAAATCAGAAATGAATTTCCACTTCCCAGTAGATTCCTTATTTAACACAGTATTTAATTCTGTGATTCAGAACTTTTGTATTGAATCATGAGAACATAAAATTCCAAGCATAAAACTTTTTTTATAATTTCCTATTGTGTACAATGGTAAGAAAAATAATAGGGAGGTCGAGTTTAAATTTTGAGAGACTCGGAGATACTTCTGATGATGCTATGTGTATGTTAATTCCTCACGTTTGGTAAGGAAACAACCGGGGTAATGTATCTTCATGTACGCTACATTGGTCACTTGACATGTCATAACCATATTAAAATTTTTCAACCAATCAAATTGCATGTTACAACGAATTTTGCATTGATTTCTTACGATATCTTCAATGTACTC
This sequence comes from Magallana nippona, assembly GCA_033439105.1. NCBI lineage: Eukaryota > Metazoa > Mollusca > Bivalvia > Ostreida > Ostreidae > Magallana > Magallana nippona. The sequence continues at coordinate 43,898,160 of CM065917.1, read as the reverse complement.
CACATTGGCTCCGTGGGTCAAAAACATGTCCTGTGCGCTCTGTTCATAGGACACGTAAATCTGAAACAAAGCAGACACATTGCTGGGTTATTATTTCTTTGTCGTTGAAAACAAGACAGCAAATCCGAATTAAATGATTACTGATGCCGACACAGGCCATGTGATATTATATATAGTCTTAGATGCATGAGAAGTTTTCATTTTCACTTAAACATATGTCTTTTTCTTAGATTGAAAATTTGAAACAAATAAACAACATAATGTGTTTGAGTGAAGTAAGAGTTGTAACACATGACCTCATATGTACAGTCTTAGATGAACAAACACTGCCTCAGTCATTGTTCACACAACAGTAGAGAGTAGATACAATGCCAATCAGTCTATTTTTCACATCTTAATCAATTGTGCTTTTTTTTTTCGAATTCTAATAGGCAGCAAAATGCTTATGAGAGAGAGAGAGAGAGAGAGAGAGAGAGAGAGAGAGAGAGAGAGAGAGAGAGAGAGAGAGAGAGAGAGAGAGAACAAACATCTTTAAATAAAAGAGAGAGATGAGAAAAATAAACTTATATGTAGAGAGAAAAAAGAAAAAGAAAGATAGAGATTAGAGATTGTAGCAAGAAAAAAAAGATTCATATATAGTGTTACAATAAAGGATAGAGGCAGAAATATATAGAGAAAAAGTAAAACAAACAAGTTTGTGAGAAAGTGGAGAGAGAGAGAGAGAGAGAGAGAGAGAGAGAGAGAGAGAGAGAGAGAGAGAGAGAGAGAGAGAGAGAGAGAGACTGAGAGAGAGAGAGAAAAGAGATACATATATTGAGAGAGAGAGAAAGATACAAAGATTGAGAGACATAGAGAAAGAGAGATACAGAGATTGAGAGAGAGAGAGAAACAGAGAGAAAGAGAGAGATAGGAGAGAAAGATAAACACTTACGTCCTCCACACGGTGCATGACCTTCTCCAGCTCATCTTTGGTTTCATCAGCAAGACGCTGGGCCACGGAGCGTTTATTTTTGTCAATGATGGCTTGAGCCGGACCATCGCCTCGATCAAGAATCGAGATACTTCCGACGTAGTTCATAGACATGGTGAAACCACAGCTTTCGTCAAGTTTCTCACCCTTGAAAAAAATCAAAAGTATTTAATTATTGTGAGGAGGTACTGATGGTTAAACTTTTGATTTATATTCGTAAAAAAGTGAAAAGTAAATGCCTTAATTTAAACAAACATTAAAGTATTCTAATTACCAATTCATTCCATTCATTCAATAACATGTATATTTACAGAACTAAGCTGCATGATTATGCATATTATACAAATAATTTAGAAGAGCAAAGTTCATAATAGGTGCGGAGGGTGGGGGGGGGGGGGGGGGGGGGGGGGGAGACCATTATAATTGTGGTTTTAACAAAATTGTCTTTTCCTTTCATTAAATGTACATGTATATATATATGTATACAAATACAAAGGAAGAGAAGTATATAGACAGATCCAGACAGATTCACAGAAAGACAAACAATAGAGAAATGTGATGGACAGACAAAACTGAAAGATGATGAATTACGGACAGATATGATTGACAGACAAGGCAAAGCTCTAGTCATAGCCATGCTAGGATAAAGAGAGAGAGAGAGAGAGAGAGAGAGAGAGAGAGAGAGAGAGAGAGAGAAAAGGGGAGACAGAGATCGACAGAGGGAAGGAGAGATTGAGAGAGATGGAATGCAAAAGACAGGTTATGCCAAAAATGTATTTAATGTGTTATTGATCTTCAAGTACTAATGGTATGTAAAAGTACATGTTACATGTTAACTTTAAGTGTGTATATATATATATATATATATATATATATATATATATATATATATATATATATATATATATATATATATATATATAAGATTCAATCATGTCAGCACAGTCTCTGATTTGAACAATTATTGCCATATTGGAAATATTGATGAAACAAATGTTTATATGCTTCTAACACCTGATGAGATCAAATAGCTTGGTGTCAATATGTAGTGGTTCAGTTTTCATACTGTTAAATAAACAATGACTGAATTTGGTGATTATATAATGAATTCAGAAGGATAATTTTTGGAGATGCACAACCAGTAATTGATAATTTATACACACCTGCATTTAAAGGTTTATATATGCATGGATTTTTTTGTGTCAAATACACTTAATTACAGTATTAGCTACAGCTTTGTGACATAATTACACACCCTTTCCCCCTTTGCCCCAGTCATATTCTGTGCATATCCTTTTAAATGGCTAGACAAGCTATTGCTACACTGTAGACTACATAACATCAAATATAGAGGGCAGATGATGTTCAAAATGATATGAATAGAGATCTGTGCAAACATTAATTAATCCATAACGTACACAAAGCAAGCCGTCACTTCGTTATGGATTGTGTAAACAGGGTATAGAGACCGCATACAGAGCTGTTAATCTGATAAATGGCCGACCGTTTCCTACAAGCGATGTGTGCCTTTGTTATGAGCTGTGCCCAGTTAAACGGTGTGCAAACACTCACAATTAAAACAATAACTTGCCGCCATTATCGTCCTTCGATCGGGTAAACACATTCAACTCAAACACAATTGATTATTTTTCGTCAATACACAGGGCCGCCATATTGGCCTGGGATAAACACGTTGTGACGTAGTTGCTTAGCTACAACCAAACTTATGTGACAGGTGCGCGCGGATTTTTGAATTATTCAAAAGTTTGAACAAAATGCTTCGACTTGAAAAAAAAATCCCCAAAATTTCAAAGTCAAGAAATTTCACTCCAATCAATTAATGTACAAATGAATATATAAGAACTTCCAAGAATCTACATGTAGAAGGTCTAACCTAGCCTAGTGAATATCAAAAATTCAAATACGTGGATCTAGAGCACCCTCCCTTGGGAAATTCAAATTTCTTTTTACAAAGTAAATAGCCTAGAATATGCCTCTGACTGCCATGGCAGACCTGACTATTCCTCGGAACCCGTGGAAAATACAAACAATTAAGATCCCCATAGGTCTTGACGGTCACCTGAGTACCATATAGCCCTTGGATTAACATGTCAGGGAGTCTCATGTTTGCATTTTAAGCTTCATATTGAACCCTAGTCTGCGACTCATCTGACTAATCCTATTACCCCACTTTTATTATTTGATGCTTGAAAAACATGTTTTCATGAAAATGTGGGGTTGGGGGGTTACAAGAGTCAGAGGAATCTCGGATTATCCGTAGCCTAGCACAAGTGGCCAAAAATTACAGTTTCATTAAAATTTAATGCACACAAAATGCATACGGCTTTTTCTACAAGCATATAATACACAGGATATCAAAGTAAATTACCTAATATAGAGCACCGTCCACCCACCCACAACCGATACCCGATTAAAAGCCTTAACTTCTATCCCATGACCTGGCATTGAATTTCACAATTCAACGTCAGGACATTATGAACACAATAACAATGCATGACTTTATCTCCCACGACTGTGATAGTACAGAAAGAAAATAATATGCAAACGGTGTGACCGTTGGATCGAGCGCAGATTTAACACAGTGCAGTTTGATTTTTTGTAGAATAAAATTTATTTGAAACGCAAACAGTCAGGATCCGCCTATCTGCTCAAATCATAAGCCAAAGTCAAATTAACGTCATGTTTCATACGTAAAACGTAGAAGTTTTCTCTTCGGAAATAGCCGAAGAAAAGTTCTTGATTCCGAGAATTTTTTAATTTTCCCAAATTGATGAATTTAATTTTTTCTACTTTATTCAGTCTCTAAAAGATTGGTTCCTTGATGTTAATGATTTTATTTTCCATCTGATAATTTGATAAGACATACGTAAAACTAGTCGTATTTCTTGATTAAAGCACTGTTAAAAGTTGTATAGTTTGCACAGTCAATTATTTTTATCTTAATTACTTTCAATTAAACATTGGAAAGTTTTTGATCGAGTTTCGGGGCGAAAAACATCGACAAGTGGCAGTCATAAAATGATCGAGTTAACTTTTGTTTAACAAAATGGCGGCCAATATGGCGGCGCCCAGGGCTGGAAGAAAAATTTTTGGCCCTTAGTACCTCTGATTCAACTTCTATTTTTCACTGATTTTCTAATATATACGTGTTACCATTAAGCCTCGCTTCGCGAGGCGGGCTTTGCCCCTCTCGCTGCGCTCGGTATTAATTAAATCAATACATTTTTGTCATCTGGCCATATTGACCCCGCCCTGAACCCCTGACCGATGGGCCATGAATTTCACAATTTAGGTAGAGAGCTTCATGGACATCATAAGCATGCATTTAGTTTTTCTCAAATATATATTGGTGTAGAGAAGAAGATTTTCAAAGATTTAATATATTTTTACAATATGGCCATATTGACAACGGCATAGGACCTGTACCCACCTTGACCGGGGTCTGCCCAGTAGCCCGAAGGTTCATTAAATCGAAGGTCCAGTAGTTCGAAGGTTCATTAGTCAGAAGGCCCACTAGTCCGAAGGTTCATTAGTCCGAAGGTGTAGTAGTTCGAAGGTTCATTAGTCCGAAGGCCCACTAGTCCGAAACTCGATGAAGTAAATATTGTTAGGGTTAAAATAACTTAAATGGCTAGGTTTGATTAATCATTTTTCACCTTAATACGAATTGCTATCCCTTATAGATCTGTCATATTATTTTTGTATACCTGTATGTATAATAACTTTTTTTCTGGTATTCAGATTTCTGCCTCTTTCATTTGACTTTCGTTGCCCATGAACGTTATTTCCAGAATAGGAATGATATGTTTTCGAACTGGAGTTTTTCGAATAGGAATAACAAGTTAATTGCTTATAAATCATAAGATTAAGGAATAAGAGTGATGCAATTTTCGGATAACAAAGATGGAGTCATCGGAGAGGCAACTCCTATTTTGAAATAGGATTTCTCTCTCTCTCGCTCCCTCTCTCTCTCTAAAATATGTTTTAAAATAACATCTTTTGGAATTATAATGATAATTTATCGAGTATGAATAACTTTTTGCATAAAAACATCAACTTATTAAATAGAAACTATGTTTTATCGAATAAAAATTGTATGTTTAAGAATAAGAATAGCAAAGATTTTGAATAGAAATAACAAAAACAGTTTAATGATAGATCGTTTTACACGCCATATTTAAAGTACTTATTAAGTGCGAAACGAAATCATATTGAAACAAAACCTAGTGGACCTATTCAATGAGTTTTATGTCTCCCAATTGGTTTGAATGTTTATTTATCTCCCGCAAAAGAGGAGGGGTGGTGGGGGTGGTGTAGTACTTTATCAATCGTTTAGAAATAAAAATTAAGTAGGGATCATGATTTTTTTTATATAAAAGTTGGCTGTAAAATTTATGATAACCGGAAATGCACAAACAGAATGACATACAGACGACGAACGGACAGAGCTTAATTAATATTCCCCACTTAGAATAAAGCAGGGGAAATTATATACATGTACATTGAAACAAAACGAATCCTTAAGAATCTACATGAACTTAAGTCGGAAAAATTAATAAAATTTAAAGGAAGTGAAAAACAAACGAATACAAAATGTACAAATATTTTGACGTGGAAAATATACATTGTATTTTTGAAGTAGCGTGCGTGTTTGTTTATCTTTAAAATTAGAAATTACAGATTTTAAAGAGGTGTTAAAACTTAGTATACATGTACTTTGAGAAATGATACTTGTATACACGTACTTAATTTGCATTTAATTAAATCCAGAGCATACACTTAAATTTTGCGTATTAAAAAAGAAATTAATTTAATATTAACTGGTTAAATTCGAATCATTTTAGCTACATTTTTGCATTTAATTTGCTTATCATAATGACAAATTCTTACATGAAAATTGCTGGATGGAATTTATTCCGAAAAGATTTCTCAAACTAATTACATGTAATGCATTCGAACTAATGAACCTTTGGACTAGTGGGCCTTCGGACTAATGAACCTTCGAACTACTGGGCATTCGGACTAATGAACCTTCGGGATAGTGGGCCTTCGGACTAATGAACCTTCGGACTACTGGACCGTGACCTGACCATGAATTTTATCACTTTGGTAGAGGACTTCCTGCATGGACATCATAACCATACATAAGGTATTTTACAAACATGTGTGGGAGTAAAGAACAAGATTTTCTAAGATCTAAATCATTATCACTACATGTATGTATGCTCTAAAATCTTTACAAGCAAAATTTGTTTTTCGCTATATGGATTATTGAGACGGTTGACAGTTTGTTACTGTCATTTTTCAGAAAGGAATATATTATATCTTGATATTGTATAATATGATACGATATGATACAAAGGCGGATCCAGCAATTTGGAAAGGGGGGGGGGGGTCCAATTGATGAAAATCAATACTTGTAAAATTCAGTATTTACTTCACTTACTATAAAACATAAACAACAACATACATGTACAATGTATGACAGCCAGCCGTGCGTGTGCGCTGGACGCCGTATTTATTGCATTTTACTATCAACACAATTTTTAAATACTTTATAAAGTACAACCACACCATACAGCATATTTCAACGTGATATTTTGTAACACCTTAGGAATATAGTTTTATTACGCATGAACGAAAATTATGCGAAGCGCATCAGGGCCGGCCAGGAAAAAACTAGAGATAAAAAATATTTTATCATAAAAACTCTAGAAAACCTGTATCCGTAGCCAAGTGCCGCTGGATGCTAAAATGTTATGACGGACCTCATAACTTACAACCATAATAAATGACACATCCATATGTGATTATATAAATACATGTATATTATAGCTTTATACCTTCAATAAAAATGTTTTAACTTTTGATATCACTTGAGAATTTTTCACATAATTCTATTAACACACCCTTTGTTATTGGTTCCTTTCTGTTAACAGATTTCGACGCTTTTCTCTTCGCTGCTTCCTGTATAGATGAAACATATGAATTTTTGGTCGGGTCTGGTAAACCAACACTGTCGTGCGCCCATTTAATAGCATACACGGCCGAATTTACAGGATGATGAGTTGCACCATTTTCTAAAAGATGTGTCAGATATAACGCAACATGTATCGGGTTTGCTGGTAGAGCAGTGTGTCCTTGTGACTTAATAAAATTTTCCCATCTTTTGAAAGAGTTGAAATATGTCCTATTGGTGTTGTCACTTTTACTTGATAGAATAAGAACACTCATGTAGGGGCAAAGGTCGTCCAAATAACTGCCAGGTTTAACTCCACTGTCCAGTGCTACATTCCGTACTCTTTCGTCTAATCCTAATCCTGCAAAATCAAAATTCAATTTTAAGGAAAAGCATATTAAACAGAAGTCCTATCTTTCCAAATATTCCATTATTTCCCTTTCCTCTGCATACAGCATCTACATTTTTAAGCTTAACTACACTTCTAACATACCATTTAAAACTACCCTCATTGTTGACCAACATAGGCCAAAACGGGGCAGATTTCCATTCTGGTATTACTAAAGTACATTTACATTTTTCCTGTTCAATTTTTCTAACCACGTTTGGTATCAACCTAGGTGGTGGTACAACCCAGTTAACACTATTTGACCATTCCATGCACATATGCGTCAATTTCACTGGTCTCCGCACAGTCGTATTTTGAATTGAAAACTTCACACTTATTGTTATAGCTAGAAGCAAATCTGTCACATGTATGCTTGCCCCATGCTTCATCAAAATATTCATATACATACTACCTGTTTAACTGACCAGTCGTCACAATCGCTCATTCTGCTCAGAATGTCTGCTTTTGTATTTTGCGCTCTAGACAACCATATGCAATTCAAATGAATATTTTTCTCATCACACAGACTATGCACTGATATGACAATGTCTTGCAAAGCCTTTTTCTTACTACCAACCTTCAATATGTGTGGCACATTTCGATTATCTGAGTTCACCTCAACTGAGTTGTTATTCACGAAATCTACAGAGTTATTCAATATTCTCCTAACAGTTTCAAGCTCCCTCCAAGTGGAGCTCTGAATGCTTTCCCACTCATTCCAAATACCATACCATTCAATTTCCTGCTGTTCATCCTTTGAATATAAAGTCAAATGACCTCCATAACCCGAATCTGAAGCATCGCAGAACAATGCGATTTGTCTAATTTCTATATCAGTTATCTGACTCAAATAAGTACCTTTTTCATTCATGCTTTCTAAATTGTTTACCCAAAACTGAAGCTCATCCACCGCCTCCTGACTCATCATAATATAAGAATTCCAACCGGATCTTACTAGTATGCAATAATACAAATATCTGGTTCTTAATCTAACCATGTCACCAAACACAGTCTGTGTTGAAATAATCTGTCCAACTACTGATGCAATGTAACGGACTTCAAACCACTTGAAACCCGATGTATAGCCTTCCAAAATGTTTTGGATAGTTCCCTTAAGTTTCTGAATTCTAGCATTTGACACCGATATTTTGTTAATTTCTGTGTTCCATACTAAACCTAACCAAACTATCTCTTGAGTAGGTTTCCACTGACATTTATCATCAGCCAAATTAAAACCCAAAGCATTCAAGTCTGTCTGTATTTCTGAACTAAGAATTTCAGCACTCTCAAAAGTTTGAGAACCTCCTATGCCATCATCTAAATACATGACAACTTTGTGACCTTTTGATCTCCAAAATTTGACTACTTCACGCAAAACTTTTGTAAAAATGTATCCAGCAGTACTAAGACCAAAAGGTAGAACATTAAAAACATAATATTTTTCTTTCCACTTAAAACCCAAGTATTTTCTATCCACTTCATTTATCATAATATGATGGTAGGCACTTTTTAAATCAAATGAAAACAAATACCCCCCCCCCCCCCCCCCCCCATCTGAAACAACTCTCGCGATGTACTCGCGTCTTCATACTTGTATGCTTATACAAATGTGGATTAACATGCCTTGCATCTAAAACCAACCTTTGTTTTGATTTGTTACCTGCTACTGTTAATGGATTGACCACTTTAGGTTTTTCTATAACCTCCTGCACACAACCCTTCCATACCAACTTTTCTATCTCTAACGACACAAACCTTTCATTGTCTATGGCAGATTTGTTGTTTTTAATCTCTACAGAACTTGGAGTAGTAAATAACGGCAAACTATAGCCAAATTCAATAACACTCAACACATACCTGCTCGCTCCAATCGAACGCCACTGACCCAGATTACTTCTCAGTCTACCTACCGGCGATTTACATTTCTTTATCTCCGTTTTGCTAGACTGATTACTCTCTGAACATGCAAATGCAAATCTACTTATCTTTTCATTTATCTTCTCTGTGCAATCTTTTCTCCAGTGTCCTTTCTTATGACATCTGTAGCACTGTCCTGATCTCCATACAACCGTTGTTACATTCGATGTTTTTTCTTCGTTGGAAGTAGTGGACGGGTAGGGCCTTAATTTTTCTCGTATATCTCTCCGTCTCTTTATGCGTTCGTCCTTGACTTTTCTCTCGGCCCTTGTTTGCGCTTTGGAAATTCGCTTTTCGTCATCCGAGTCTGAAGCAATTGGGTTTTTTACATATTCGTCTACTGCTCTCCACCCCGCGGCTGAAGAATCTGCTAATTTTATCAGTTTTTGTCTCTGTTTTATTAAGTCATAACCTTCAGATATCTTCTGTCTCGCTTCCTGGATTCGGTTCTCTTCAATTTCTTCATTCGCCTCCTTAATTTTTGCCATCATTTTCGCGTTATGTTTGTACTGCTCTTCATTCCCGCGTTTTTTAAACTTATATCCATCTGCAAAGACTTGTTCTATTTTAGCTTCTTGCCTCTCCGCAATCACTTTCTGGTTTTCGTTAATATTTCTCTGCACTGTAGACAAACGACTGTCCAAAATACTCGAGAATTGACTCAATATTTCATTGTTGGCTTCTTTAATCGTCAGGTTTATTTGCCTTTGAATGTCGTCCGCGTCCATTTTGATGTCACTCGCTTAAAACGGCGGCTAGAAGTGATCAACCCTCAAAAACCAGTTCTTTGCTACCATAGAAAACATTTTCTATTGGTCAATTTCTGACCAATACAATGCATATAACTTATAAACATGTAGTCGTTAATACAACATTTTCCCGCTATTGCTATCGAAACGCGGGAAAATATAATTATTTGTCAAAAAACAAGGACTTTTTGAACGTTTTCCGTGCGTAAATTTAAAAACATTGATCTCGTCACTATCTATTTCATATCTATTTCAACATCAGAGTGTGCTGCATTATTGAGCGTTTTTGTTTAGGTATGGAAGATTTGCATAACTTCTAGCCTTAAAAAAAAACGAGTTTCCAGCACTAAGAACGTGCGTGTATGCTTAATAGAAAATGGAACCTACTAAACAAAAAATAATTCAGACTAATTACGACAAGCTATTATAATAATGGATTTTTTTGGTATTTTTTTTTTATCTCTTTGAAGTTTAAATTCTAAACTATTTTTCAATTGTCATTTCTATCAACTGCCTTCTTAAATAAAGGTCTAAATGATCGGATATGACAAAAGAATGGGGATGATTTATCTGCTGAATAGATGGTACATGTGTAATACAATTGTATACTATACATTTATTGCATGATGGTGAAGGAAATATGAAGATTTATTCCCCCAAGAAAAATCATAATTCCCGAGGGCTATAGATTTTTCTGGGGGAATAAATCTTCATATTTCCCGAACATTCATGCAATAAATGTTTTATTATACCGAACAACATATGATTATACAAAATACGTCGATTTCTAATAATTTTTCGACTTCTGGAAAGCAATAACGTCATGATTGTTTGGGTTTTATTCTATATTGTCTCTGTTTTCTTTCACAAATTCGAATAAAATATAGTAAAATTGGTTTTTGTGGTATAAAGACAATTTAAATGCTTAAATATTTTTGATTTAATCATATTTGCCAACACCGTATGCTCATATCTGCTTTTTCATATTTTTTGAATGAAAAATCCCGAGATTTCCGAAGAGGTGAGACACGATATTTGTTCCCCGGGAGACACGACGTTTTTGTTCGCCCTGTCACGTGACTCTCTAGACCAATCAGATTACGCCTTTTATAGAATAATCTTATTGAGGTATAATAAAAGTAATTGTCGTCCCTAGGAACTTGATGTGACTTCTGTAATGGGTGCGGCTACACCATTTTCTATACACCGGCACTAGTACTAGTACAGATGAGATCATATTCAGGAAAGTTTTGAAAAGTTGTTCATTTTTATAATGGTTTACATATAAACCCTTTTCACGGTATTTTTGTAATAAAACCAAAAAAAGGGCCTTTTTCGTATGAAACGAAGTAAAACTTATCTATTATAGTTTCTTAAGTTAATTAGCTAAACAATACCTTTGAAAGCAGCTTTTAAAAGTAAAACGAATGCATGTATTGATACTTGAACGTCGGTTTACTCGATGGCTTGTCAGTTCAAAACTATATGAACAGTATCGATTTTTTTATGATGTTCGATTATGTTTAGCCCCTTCTTTTTCCCGTGCGCACTGGTTCTTAGAGCTCGCTTTGCTCGCTATCATGAAACATGAATTTTACATGATACTATATTGTATCATGTGATACATAACAATATTTTATCATATAATGCATTAATATTTCATCACATCATACTATACGATATTGTATTATTTGATAAAAACTTTTCAAACATGATTTTGAGCTTTGACCAAGTACTTGTACATGTAAAAGCAATATCCATCCCTCCCAGGAAAAATTTTATTATATATTACTCACATTCGTAATTTAAATAACGATATGTTTGAAAAATATATGCATATACTTATGCCCTGATATTCGTTTAAATCACACTTCAAAGATAAGGGAGATAAAACCCCACCTTTAACCCCTTTATCATTGTAAAATGTTAAAAATGACAAAGTTCGGGTGAGCTAAACGAACCTATTCAGTAGTTATAACAGTATCTTTTTGAGGGTTCACGTCAAAACATGGCTGAAGGGAAACAAATCCAGATTATTTTAATGAGAATTAAAACACAACGAAAGATGAATGATCGTCTGATTATTGTAATAGTACGAGGTATTTAATGCATGTTGTTTCTGGAGAAAGTGGAAATACCCGAGCTTGATTTTCAAGCACCTATGTAACTTTAATGTAAATCTATCTTGCCAGGCTGTATATAGGCTTGTTTTTATTTTATTTGCTAATAAAATGTATTGGAAGTATTGTATTATGAGATGTCAAGAATCGTTTTCCAAACGTTCGCATTTCAGTTTACAAGATATTCTTTTAAGATGCGTAATATTGGTAAGAATATATAGCGAAATTTAATATTTCTGTGCAAACTAGCACAGTGACTACAGACGCCTTTTGAATAAGGTTATCCATAAATCATATACATGTATATTATTTTTTTTATATTTATATAACAATACGTTTTATCATTTTTGATTTTAAGACTACATTTTAGATAAACATCAATGGTGATATTAGTTTCATAGCCCATGGTCCACTGACGAAGATGACCTATTCAAATGTTTTTTTTTTTTTTTTTTTGCTTTATAAAACACAAACGCGTATACAAACCTTATCTATTTGCGATTTACTGCCTCCCTCCGACGTTTTCAATGCTCAAACATTTCATTTATGCATAAATCTTAAAGGTATATCCGTTTTTAACGGCATTTTTTTTGATGTTGAGAATTAGACCCAAATTTTGTCAGCATGAATAGATATATGTAAAAGAAGTTTCTAGAAATTTTTTTTGATAAATATAAACGAGGTACTAGCCATAATTTAAAAATGAATAACGGCTATTTACCTATGCATATTCATAAACGATTAACGTTTGAGGTTGAATGATTTGCGCATGTGCGCGGGAATAGTAATTCAGAAAAGAAGCTTGCAGAATGAGGTAATACGACAGGTATTTTGTTTTTTTGTTTTTGTTTTTGTTTTGTTTTGTTTTTTTTTTACAGTTGTTTGGACTCATATAAACATGACTGTGTGCTTTTAACAGAAAAAATATCAAATATTGTCATCTGCATTTTATGAGGATGGTTGCGTATCGATGTCGATGATAATCGATGAGAGCTCTTTTGCAATTGACCATTGTTGTGGGAAAAATATAAACATTATTATAGGGGAAATTTATTGAACAAAAATGTTGCTCCTAAAATAAGAAAAATTGGCCTCTTGTAAAAAAAAATAAATAATAAAAAATATCCCCCCCCCAAAAAAAAAACAAAACAAAACAAAAAACCAAAACAAAACAAAAAACAAAATTGCAATTGTGGAAAGTGTCATAAACATTTGTATAGGGGAATTTTGAAAACAAAAATGCTGATATGAAATTATACCCCTTTCCCAAAATAAATAAATAAATAAATAAATAAATAAATAAATAAGAAAAAAGCCCAACTCAAATATATTCTGATGGCATTCAACTTTCAATGCAAAATACAGACTAATCATTACCCCTCAAAATGTTCATATATCATGATTTACTGGAATCGATCCTGGGCCTCAATATTATCAGATTATCGGATTTGTAGTACTGATTAGTGTATACACTTACAGAAGACGTATTTCTGCTAAATGTCAGCTTGGCGCTATACATGTATTTTTTACTGTAACTATACATATTTTCCGCCCCTTGTGCTTGTCTGTCGGTTCCGATTGTCTTCAAATCGTCTACAACCTTCACCGGATGTTTCGACCCAGTACCATGAGCATGACAAACTCGATGGATACCAACGTTCAACACTGATCATCTCGACGATGCCATATCCAGCATGATTATCTCACTGTTGCTTTTCCCAGTCTTCTTTTTGCTGTCGTGCACGCTTTTCCTGATAGCCCTATTCGTGTGAGCAGCCCCCACAACGAATGCACTGGGAACCCTCTGAAACCGACCTCTATTCATGAAACAGCCAAGCGCCATCCTTTATCATTACAGTCTGCCATAAGTCTGAATAATTGAAGGTTTTCCTCTCATGTGCTTCATCACAATTCTCTTCCGCGGCCATTGCACGGTCAGTTCTATTGCGACCAGCGTCTTCGACTGGTAGAATTATATAACTGCGTTTGGTCTTAATTTAGTTTCCAAGATGTTAAGGAAAACAAACTTCCTATCAAGATCCATTCTGAGTTTTCAGTCATTTCTTCTGTCCAGCAATGGTGTACGTATTGTCGCTCTTGTGTCAGCGGTAGATTCACCCAGTCTCACAAATTGTATCTGTCCTTACTTCGAGTCTGATGATTGTTTCCTTTTCCTCTCTACCTCCAGCATATCAGACACCTATTGCAGCATATCAGCCAACTCCTGCAAGAGACTTTGTTATGTCGCCATCTATATCTCCCCTAAGTTAGAGCTACTTGGCATCCTGATAGAATATGCACCATAATCCCTTTCTCTCAACACAACTTACAGCTTGGATCGTCATTTAGTCCCCACTGTTGCAAGCTAACCGGAGATTGTAGTGTATCATCTACTGACCTCAGTAGGAATGATCTTCTAAACCGGTCTTTCCTCCACAGTTCCTTCAAATTAACCCCAGCTCTGGTTGGTCCCATTTCATCCAGGACCCTCTGTTTTCTAAGTTCTTATGCTCTTGCTTTCCTTTGAATTTTCTCTGTGCACCTTACTTCAGCCTGACCATAGTGTGTCTTTCTGCTGTTGATGCTTTAGACTACTGTTATGACATTCCCACGCCTTGTCGTCCAGTGCTCGTGTCTTCAATGATGTCTCGTAAGTGAAGCATATTCTCTGCTTGGTCCATTGATGTTTTTGCTGACCACTTTCTTCCTGTCCTTGTTCGGATCCCTGTTCTAGCAACTCTGTCATCTGCTAAGCTTTTTTAAGTCATTACCAGCAACCTTAAACTCTTCCACCACTGAGGAAACTGGAATGCGTAATCCGGTTGAGTTGCCGTAGAGTCCGATATGAACGATAATGGAACTTCAAGCCCTCTTCAAATACCCACTCGCTTTCCTTTCTATGGCTTCAATTGTGGTAGCTGCAACTTCATATATATAAGGAGTAGCCACCTTATTCTGGCAGGATCCCTTGCTAGTATATCAACGCCTTATACTTTCTTAGTAATCCACAGTCGTTAACTATTTTCAGTCATGTTTGGAACCTCTCCTTTTTGTCTCCGATGCTATCCTTGTCTTTGGGGGGTTTGTTAAACCACTTTCTTAAGCATTTAATTTGTTTTCCTGCTATTGGTGGGATCTCATCTCCTTGACAAGTCTGTTGACACGGCCCTTCCTTAACACAAGACATCTAGATTTCTTTGGCTTGAAATTCATACCTGCCTAGGAAACGCTATCTGCCAACGCCGACAGGACCTATCTTGCTTGTATATGAATTGATGTTGTCACTGTGAGGTTATCCATGAAGCCTCTGACTGGTGGTTAATAGATCCCCGAGTTCATCCTTGGCTTATGACACTCGTGTGTTCCACGCATTCGGAGAATCCTGGTATGCCTGCCTTCTGCTTAGATGTATCTATGTATCTGTTTTCCATTGTAACAATAGTATAACCCCAAGGACCCCAAAGGAGAGGACCAAGCTCAAAGAAGGGTTCGGGGTGGGGGTGTTATTATACAAATATTGCCTGGGGTTGAGGGCAACATTGATTATATTAGCCCCCGAGGGACGAAATATTGCCCGACGCGAAGCGGAAGGCAATATGTTCGTCCCAAGGGGGCTAATATAATCAATGTTGCCCGAAAACACAGTCAACATTTGTTTTGTTATATGAAGAAACAAACCAAAATTTAAGAAAGGGCTTAAAAACAGATCGCTTTAATTTTCTCAGCTCAACATAGAATTCACGAATTCAATTTTACGCAAGGCTCATTTCCAAAATATCGTCAACATCAAACGGTCACTGGTGATATTCCGGCGCCCGTAGGAATTAAGTTACAGATGTTCTACCTGATTTTACTTCACAGTAATTCGCACTTTCTTATATCAATTACGATAGCAAACCGTCGCATTGCACTTCCGTTGTTTACTTGCCTTGACTGATTGCCTATTATGACGTCACCTTGTTTTGGAGTCGCGAAAAGTTATTTACGTCACCGTTTACGAATCAACAAATCAGAAGCGATTAATTGAAACAGAGGGAATATTTTCTATATATTATTCCTAGCCGGTCAATATTAAAAAAATATTGACCGGTCAATATTTTTCGGAAAAGCTAATATTACAATTATTGACTATTCGTCTATATAGAGCTATATAGCGAGAATATTCTACTGAATATAACAACATCATTTAGCGACCGCCTGCAGTTGAGCATTACCAACAACCCTACTATGGCGTATAAAGGACACAGCAATACAGATCCAAATGTCCAGTTGGCCGCCCATCTAAATGTTTTAAAAGTAACTAGTCAACTAAATAATTTTGAAATGACCATCTTTAACACTTTCCTGCTTTCGTTTGAAACCCAGGGACAAGAAAACCAACAAAACACTTCTCTATAGTTGACTGCGACTTGTTTTTTTGCTTAGAAACGTATTGGCAATTTCTCCATCAGAAAGCGGGCACCTTCATGTGGACGGGAAGTTGAATGCATTAGTGTTGCTAGCATCAACAGGCAAATAAGCAGAAAAAGTCGACAACACCGTTCTGAAGATGCGAAAACTGCAAGAAGAGTGGCAGAAGAAAATTTTGGTTGTAGCATTTGCTATGTACATTTGTGTTAAGGAGCTAGTTTGCAGGCCTATTACACTCATCACCACTTGCTTCCGGAATAGGTTTATTAATCAAATGATGCATTTTTAGAATTGCATATACTGTTAAAATAATTTTTGACGATGGTAATTTGCTGGCTCTAAGCACTAAATCTTGCCTCAACCAAATGGTTTGCATTTTTCCAATATGTTTTTGTCTTATGTGTTTCTCATGTACAGGCATTTTTGATTTTCTTTTCTAAGTTTTAATATAAAAAAAGCTGTTTCAAATTATTTCAAATATATATAGATATATTATTGAACAGCTGGAGGGTTCTATTTAAAATAATTTGAAACAGGTTTGTCTATATGAATAAGTGTTAGATTTGATTTTGAATTCAAAACGTCGCAGAGGCAGGGAAAAAATGATCTTTAAGATAGCACAAAATAAGAAAAAAAAATAATTTCATACAAATATCCTGGTGAATATATGCTTAATCTCTTTTTCTTCCAAATATGAAATAATTAAATATCTTAAAACGGTGCTGATACCACTATTACGGGCGCTTTTTCCCGTGCACGACTTCATCTCAATTATTCTTTTGTTGTTGGACCAACCTCCATCAAGCCAACACGCGTTTGAGTTTTCAGGCTTTGATCTAGAAATTGCATGCATTGAAATTTTAAATGAGTTGAGTATGATTCAGCAACAAAATGAGGATAGTTTACAACGTAAAACCTTATAACGTGGACAATGAAATAACACAATAAAGAATGTACAGATGTAAGGAAATCAATTTTGAAACAGCTATTAGATATACTTATTATATTTTAGCAGAATGTAAATGAAATTATTAATAAGATGAAAGCTGAAGTGTCAATAAATATGAACAGATGAAGTCAATTACTAGTAAGATTAGCTCTCCATCTCTGACTGTGCCTCAGGTGTAATGAAGGCTGTGTGGAATTAAGTAACGCTTTTTTGTAAACAGTTGTCGAAATAGAGGGAACTTTTTTGTAGCAATTAACACAAATTCAAAATAAGTGTTTACATTATAATTAAGAAGTTCGAAAGTATGAATTTCACACCGTGGCACCACCTAATGAGTCTGTTCTATGATATCTAATCGCTTTAGAAGTACTAAGAAATACAGTACTATTATGTAATGGTGTAGACTCTACATAATGTTAAAGAAAGTCAAATTCCTGATGATTCTATCATTCAGGATACTTATAGTACTCTTTTGAATAAAAGATCAAATTTCATTCAGAATGTTAGGGTGTGAGTTTAAACATCGACATTGCTTGTGCAGGAAGAGGCCGTAGGAATTATAACTTTGATGAAAATTAGTCAAATATAAGGTTGCCATGGGAACGATTAGGACTACAATTTAAAAAAAATACCTGTCATAGATTCTTCACTGAATTTTGGATTAATTTGAAGAAAAGGTTATGTAAAAAAAAAATCAGAAAAAAGTATCGATATCAAATAGAAAATTCCTTTAGTGGGGTATTTTTATTTTATGTCTTATTCTTAAAGATATTATGAGTTAAAGTATCGCAGCATTCATTTATCACACACAAAACGTGATCATTATACATTGCATACCTTAAACTCTTTTTGGTGCGATTTTAAAAATTTTTAAACATGTACAAATTGGAAAATACCAAATTGGTTTCTAGCTAATCAGTGTCTGTAAGAGTACATAATGTTTCTGCAAAGGTAAAGGGGGAATAATCAGTAAATTTATCAATATTTTATCTGAATTAACAACATAAATGGAAACATCATGCCCTGTAATGAGGAGCACTTAGGATTTAAAAACCCTCGATAAATATCCAGTTGTCACTGAACGCTAACCAACTGAACAAACAGGGAAGTAAAAACAAATCACAAGAACTCTCAACAGCTTTCTATTTGTAAGTAAGTTTCTGCATTTCGTTGAATATTTTGATTTATCACATATGGATAGTAATGACTTAAAACCTTATTTTAAATTATCTTAACTGACCTGTATTCAAAACATAATTGTCCGTGAAACAAGAAATATATTTGGAAATACGCTTAAGGAATGAAGGTCGTACTGTATGATACAGAACTTGTTTCTTTAGAATGAAGGTCGTATTGTATGATACAGAACTTGTTTCTTTAAATTGCATATTGATCATTTTTGAGTTATTAAAAATATGTTTTGCAAGTCAAACATAAATTTAAGACAAAATTTGGTACAATTTCTTTCAATACACTCCATTCAAAGGTATGGTCATAACTTATTGCTGAGGATACCTGGCATATTGCTTTCCCCTTTCATTCATAAATGCAAACATAATATTTTAGAAATTAATAGTAAGTTAAGAAGAAGACTGAAAAATATACTAAAATATGTTCCAAGTTATTGCTTCGATCACTTTTTAATGATTTTTACTTAAAATAAACACGCAATGAGGTACAATTCAGATCTTTTTTATTGATACGTAATCTGTTTTTACCTGAAGAATTTCCCAGGAACAAGCATCGTACGGAGATTAAAAATGAGAATCTTCTTTCCATTCGGAATTACTCAGAACACCGCGCACAATTTTTCATGGTTATCATTCAGAGTCGTCTTACGTTCATTGCATTGCTCCGTAGCCTTTCTATTTTTGATTGGGTTATTTAACCTGAAGCGGCAGGGGGTGTGTTTTAACACAGATAATCTGGACTTTTTTCATTCCAGAGAATGAATTTAATTTTGACACACAGGTATAAATAGTTACCGCGATATAACGCAAGATGTTGTGAAAAGCAGAATCTTGGGACACAGTTTAGATTAAGATTAGTTATAGTATGTACGTTTATACACGAAAAAGTTAAAAGTAAAACAACTAAATTTGTTTCAGTTTAGATCATGGATGTTTCTGGACAATCCTCGGCACCTTACTCTAATCGTGGCAAACCCACTGACAATTTCTTCCGTTTATGTCGTCTGATTACAACCATTTGTACGGACATACTAAGAGACGCCCTCAACTTTTACATTCAACCTGCTGATCTCCGATCAAAGCTTGATTTAGACAAACAGAAGCTTGGACTTGCGAACGTTCAGCAAATGGAACTACTCTTTCCAGCAAATAGAAATACAACGTTGACCGCCAGAGACTTGGATATTTCCGTGCTTTACATTCTTTTACGGTACATTTGCAATATCCGTGGACACAGGAACGGCTAGGGACACCAACCAGGACCAGGTGATAACAGTATTGCTGCTTGCATAGAGAGGAAACGACTTCAAAAGAACAAGGCATTAACCAGCAATACAAACGTTGAAATCGAAAATACAGATTTTCAAAATCGATGGGCTGAGATGCGGTATGCTGTTGTTGAATTAGAGAAACAGCTGAGCAGTGGAGACTTGTATGCACGGGGTGTAGATGATTTATTACAGCGCGACCTTAATTCTGTTGGAGCGGAAAGTGAGTAAAAACGACAAAAATCCGTAAACCACACGATGATGACATTAAGACCACTAAAAAGTGACTGAATGAGGTATATTTCAAGACCTTACAGTTAACATTGACTGAATGGCATAATTTCATCTTGTGAATGTGATAATGCAATATTTTAATTAACGATGTCGTTATACAGATGTTAATTTAAGTGAGGGGTGGACAATATTTTCACAAGAAATGAGTTCATATATTTGTGCTTAAAAAACAATATTTGCTTTGTTTTGTTAATAAGAACCTCTGTACACTTGAAACTTCTAATTTTGTAAAAAAACAAAAAACAAAAAAAAAAAACAAAAAAAACAAAACGGTATCATTACCATCTGTTGTTCAAGAGTGTTTTACAAATGGGATTTAATTTCAAACTACTTTCAAGAGTTTGAAAAGACAGTATTCTGACACACCAATTAACAAAAATCTGATCCTTACCGCCCTTACTTGATATCAAATGAAATGTCTTCCACATTTGCAAACATATTGCACCATATACATTAACCACAACTTTTGAATGCTCAAGTTTCAATGACGATTAATTCGATGGACAAAACAGCGTTAAAATTTTATAATGAGAAAAAAAAAACAACCTCCCCTCCAAAAAAAAAAAATAACAAAAGAAACAAACAAACGGAGCAACGCTTCAGAAAAAAAAATTGTCCGCCATTTTTTAAATATTAAGCCATGCGAATTTCACAAGACTCCAGTCAGTTGGAGTCATATTTTTAAACCCAGTTATTTTGATAATTTTTAAATAGGAATGTGGGTAATGAGGAATCAAAGAAAGCACAAGAAGAAATGGGAGAGGAAATAGATGGCTTAGTTGTCAGTCTTTTTCCTGATGCATCTTCAAGTGTAAAGTAAGAATTTGCCGTTAATTGGTGACAATGTAACAAGTTCTTATAAATTTGTTGGGTTTTTTGTCATTGTTTAGGAAATACTTATAATTGGAAAAAAAAACCTGAAGCACGTACACGATTGTTTATAAATCTAAATGGGGTTGTAAATTCAAGTGCTGGAAGTCGTTGGAAACTGGATTTGAAAAATAGAATGATGAAAAGTTAAAACAATGGTTGTATTTCAGGAAGCTAGTGTGTCGAGAATCTGCTGTGTTGCAGTCACCTGAACCTTTTAAGGATGGAACTGACGTACCAAGCTCATCAAGGTAGAATTCTAAAAAAAATGAAAAACATTTAGTTTGAATCGGTACCGTCCTATAACATTTAGTGTCACTTTAACGTCCTATTAGTATTAAAACACCTGAATTACAATATTTTTATCACAGTAAAGAACATATGTAACGATAGAGCAAAGTTGAAGAAAAGAACTCCCTGTAATCCTTCACAACAGCAGTCTCTGAAGAGCATGAAAAAACTAGTATCTAAATTCCCAACCAAGACCAGATCTGGCATGTCATGTGCAGTAGATACATGGCAAAAACGTGGTTTTGATAGCCTTACCTGTAAGTTTAGTATTTTAAAAAAATGTCATGCAGAGACACCTGAAAACTGGAAAAAATAAAATGATAGTATCAAACCCATACCTTTTCGCATGAATATTTTACAGTAATCATGAATAACCTCTATTTATAAATTTCCACAATTGTAATACTATTTTTGTGGTATCTAAAAATACATTCATGATCTTTCAATCAATAATCATTATAATATTTTTTTTGCAGCACATACTTTTTTTATGAGTAAAGCCAAGTATGGGAAAAAAGTTGTGAAAACAGTTGTATCTCCCAGAATATGTGGCACCTGTAAGTGGTGGCAGAGGAACCGCCCAGGTCAAGAAATCAGGAAACACAGATGTGTCCACAATCACACTGGAAGTGCCCGCCTCATGGAAAGCTCGCGGGTAGGTTAAGGCAACTCTGTGTTTAATGATGGTCGCAATTATGGTCATTTTAAAAATTGTTTATTTTTATTAAAACAGTGCTAAATATTAATATCAAGTGAATGTGTTCAACAAGATATTATATTTCTACTTCGGAATCAAGTCGATCGTTGAAACTGTCGTGTCATGGTATCACGTGACAGTTAAAAATAGATCACTTTTTTACCTTAACAAAAAATCAAAAAGTGTAACACTACCCCGAAGATCAATTGTATGTATTATACAATAATTCGATCGGCAATTAGTTCATGTTTATTAGTATTACTGCTAGAATGCTATTGTTAATCGCATAAAATAAATATTGTCATTATTTATCGGAAACCCCCTAACTTTTTCAATTTCATTGAAAATACTACGTATTTTTCAATTACAACAACGAGGCAAAGGATTCTAGCAGCACTTTTCAAGTATTTTAGGACTTAAACTTTTGATATTTGCCAAATTCATCTTTCATAATATTCGGGGTAGTGTTACACTTTTGCCTTTTTTGTACACACTGACAGAGGAAAGGCCGGTCAAGCCATATAAATGTTTATCTGCTTACCTTATAACACTCGCTGATAAAACAAAATATCCATGCCATTATATCCTAACTGACAATCATCTAAATCTTGGGTATCTGTTTTAAATATGTCTTATTTCGGCATTGTTTACACTGCATTCCGATGATTTGTCTCCCGACATTGATCTTCTCTATTAAACATGCTTGTGACGTCATCAATGTTAATAATACGCTATACAGAGAAATCGAAGATATATTCAGTTAAAAGAGTTTCTAGTGACATTTTATGCCTGTAGTTTTTATAATTTGGACCAGAGATCAAGTTAAAATTGACAGGTTTCTTGAGTAAAATATGACATCATGCTGCTTATTGTGACGTCATATCAATCGGAGGAATTTTTACTCATCGATCGCTGAGAGTTGCCTTATCATACCCGCGAGTGTTAGTGGTGTGCAGGATATAAAAGAAATTATAGATTCGGGTACACCTGTGGACATTCTTGAAGGAGATGGAGACAATACAATGATTTCTAGAATCAAAAGTGAACTTGGAATAACTATGAAAAAACGATTGGACAAAAATCATGTAATTAAGAACATTGGAAAAAAAGGTACAAGGGTGTGAAACTAAGTAAAACTCTTATCGTTCATCTGCAGAAATGCATTAAATATGCCCTTGCAAAAAATCGAAACAAAGACGACTTAGAAGAGAATCTGAGAACTATATTGCCTCATCAGTTTGGGGATAATTCTTGCTGTGCTGCTCGCTTTTGTGGATTTAAACGAAATCCTTCTGAAAAGTACATCCACAGAAGTCTTCCTTACAAAGCAGCTTTGAAAAATGACCAACTTCGCCAGCATCTGCAGCCCATTTTTGACCAAGTGTCATCATGAGAGCCCAGTATGTTGCCCTCGGCTAAAGTCAGCAATGTGAACATGCAAATAAAGAAGTCATCATGAGAATACCCAATTCTCTACACTATGGCAACTCTTATGCGCTTGATTTTAGAGTACATGCTATAGCAGCCTTCATAAATGAAGGAGGGTACATTTCAAAGGTATAATTGCACACTTTGTTTGTTTTATTGTTCAATTTTTGTTGAAGTTGAACTAACTTTTATTGTTTGTATTTCTGTTTAATTATTTACAATGTTGGTTGGTTTAAATTAATTATTTTGCTGTTATATTTTTAATCGTTTTTAGCATCATGTTGGTTTCAGCATCTAGCATCAGGTTGATTTCAACAATTGTCATCTCGACCACATTCATTGTAAACTGTAAGTGTTTATTCCAGTTCATGTATTAATAATAATTTGTTTCGGGCTTGGTATTACCTGGTATTTTATTTACATTTTTCAACCTTTTAACTTTCATAAAAGAATTTTTTTAAACTCAGCAAGGTCAAAACAATTTCAAGTAAATTGCTTAAAAAAAGTAATGTTGCTGAAATTCTAATCTTTTTGGGAAAGGTAAATGAAAAAGCTGAGTTGTCACCTGGGGAGTTTACCAAGAAGTATGCAGCAAAACAGTTGAAGCGGCGTCTACAGGCTGAGTAGAAATCAAAACTACCCTCAACAAAGAGAAGAAGAATCCAGTTGAAGCAGGAAAGAAATGTTATGCAATGTGCATTTCAGGCACTTGAGGGTGCCACATATCAGTCAGGTATATTTAAATTTTAATTATAAATTGTTTTCATATAAACCAGAATTTTAGCAACTTCCATTCTTATCACATTAAAACATTTTTTTTCTAGAGATAGGATTAGAAGATGAAGTTGACATTGTACAAGTACCGGATCCTGTTCCTCGTGGTGTCTTCAAGCCTATCACCTTGTCTAGTGGATCTCCCTCGCTTGTGGTATTTGATTTAGAAACCACTGATCTAAGTAAGTTTATAAAAACCAAATGAGAATAAAAAATCCCCTATTTTTTGAAAAAAAAAATAATACTGGTAGAAAATAAATGAAAAATATAAATAAAAGTGTATAGAATTTATATAAAATGTTTTTATTCAATTCAGTTCGAGGAAGACAGATGCCATATATCACACAACTTGCTGCAGTTGAATGGGAAACAGGCTCTATTTACAATACATATATTCTTCCAAATGTGCCCATTTCAGAGGAAGCATTGAACGACAGGCATTGTAGTGAATTCAGAATCAGAAAAAATGACTGTCCACGGAAAACATTTTATCTAGACTAACAGAGTTTGTGGAATGGATGGAGAAATTTTCAAATGTTATATTAGTAGCACATTATGGAAGGAAATTTGACTCTCCTGTACTTATGAGTACGTTAAAATGTTTAAACATGACAGACACTCTGCTTCCTGTTGTTTCTGGGTTCATTGACTCCCTTAGCGTGTTCAAGAAAGCCTTTCCTGGACAGCAGAATCACAAGCAAGAGACACTAGTGAAGGCAGTGCTAAACACTAGCTACGCTGCCCATGATGCTACAGAAGATGGCAAAACCTTTGGTTTGTTAATGAAGCAGACCAAGTTATCAGGTCCTGAAGTCTTACATTTTAGTTTTCCACCAATTGCTGTTCACCAAGTCCTTCTTTTTGGCAACGAGAAATTAAAAAAATACAACATCATTGCATGTTTTGATTGCTAAAGGTATTGTGAAGCACAATACAGCAGAAAATAATGCAGGTTAGGGATTTCACGTTGGAATTATTCTTTTTTGAAGGTCAAGATCAAATATATATAAACATGAAGGTCAAGGTTTAAAATAAATAATTGAAGTTGATAGATATAAAAGAAACCAATGTGAAACTTTTTTCTAGTATGCTCTGATGATATAAATTTCAAAATTTATAATAGTTGTAAGTAAAGGTCGTCTGAAAATCATTGTTTATATAGAGGTCAAGGTCATTGAAAAACACCTCACACAGTTATTTACAGACATTGCTTCTTCATCATAGTCGTGATTATTTATTATTTTTGTATTATATACATTTTTACTTATTTTGTGAACATATGTGATTTTTGAAAATTTGGGGTGTGGGGTTAGAAATTTGTCAATAAAAAAATGTTTCTGTGGTAAAAGTTTTTAAAATTGCTTTTATTTTTCTTTTCATATACTGTGGCATGTATTCATTACAAAAAATCCTATATCAACTCTTTGGTTTTCCTTATAGGAGTGCATATTTGATCAGTTTTAATTCATTTTTTCATCAAAATAATTGAAGCTAATCTAGGAAAATCTTGATTTTTCAAAGTTGTTGTACAATAAATGCTTTAAATCTTATTCTAAACTAATAAATGCATTAAAATGGCTTATACAATTATGTGTAAAACTGAATTTGATATCAATATGCTAGAAAATTTGATGTTGCATTTATGTTTTCTAGGACTTATTATGACATTATCATATATTAATATATTTTGGTCAGATAGAAAAAAAAATCTGGATAAAATTGGTTATTTATGAAGTATGTATGGGGTTTTTATTGTTTTGACCCAAAAAAATCACTTTTAAAAATGTTCTTATTACATTGCATTACAGGCTGAATACCTTAATTCTATGCTAATTACACATAGTGACCTTTTTACACGTATATGCTTTTAACACATTAAAAAAACTTTTTTAATGTCAATAATATAATTGTTTTTTTTGGTCCACACTTGGTTTGATCTAACACGGCTGTTCTCACATATTTGCGTATATTCCATCATCTGATACAGACAGCGATAACAGTTCATAACATCTCTTGTATTCCTCCTACAGAGAAAAACAAATGTTACAAAATGTATCGTCTTTGTTTCTTTATATATCATACACACAGTTGATTGTTTGTAACATATCAGCTTATCCCAGGTATTTACCAGTTTAGTAATGACTTCCGGTCGCCTTGTTTGTATCAGTCTTATTGTGGTCATTATGTCCACCTCTCCGTCCACACGTAACTGTTGGAGGGCGTTATGTAAAGCGCAAAATATACCAGCTGGGCCAGCACCGTCCCTGTAAGATAAAAACGTAAATAGATACTGTGGAATCATTAGATTTCGTGGTGGCTCAATTTTCGTGGAATTCGTGGGTACCTGTCATCAGCGAATTAACATCCTCCATGAATTAATAAATTAGGGATATAAATCCATATTTCCCTTTGCAAGTATAAGAGAATACACGAAATTACGTCCCCACAAACCTGTAAAATGTAAGCAATCCACGAAAATTGCCCCCCCCCCCCCACGAATTTTAATGATTCCACAGTATAGGCGTTATGTAAAACAGAGAATATAACACAATACACATGGCACCATATCTATAAGTTTTACACTTAAATATTAAAAAAAAATAACCGTTATCCAAAACACAGAATATAATAACTGGACCCACACTGTCCCTACTGTAGATATGTGATAGGTATGTTCATAATATGCAATGGTATACAGAGAACGCGTTTAATGAACCTGTATCATCCGATATATGTAAAAAGAAAATATACTTACACAAAATGTGATAACAAATACTGTTCTAGTGTGTGTGTCAACCAGCTATAGCGATGATTTGTGTCATATTTTATAGACATTGCTCGGAAGTGTATAATAAAGCAATGATATTTTTTTGGTTGTTAACAAAAATCGTTGATGATCTGTATATCATTTATTCATGCAAACGAAAACAAAAAACTAAACTGCAGTAATATCTAATTTTGTTTATCTTTTTGATTAAAAAAAAATGTTAAAGATTGAATTTCCGTTCATAATGAATAATTGCTTGTAAACAATTTTATAGTTTTGCATGTATATATAACACATGTTTTATTCCTTAACAAGAAATACCACTTTTAGACCAAATAATTGTACAAAACATATAAATTAATTTTCTGTAAACAACAATTTAGTATTTCGTTCACAAACTTACTTGCTGATGAAAACTGAGGTAAACTCGCTTTTTTTTCCTTTTTCAAGCAACAATTCTACACCCTTTAGCATGGAACTATCGTTTTCGAAAGGTATATGGAAAACATCAACATCCTGTTTGGTACCCTGTATTACAGGAAACATGAATTGATTAACAAAAATAACTGAGTAAAAAGACATACAATTAGAGTAACCTGGTGATTCCAAGTTACATGTTATGTTTCTGATTATTCAAGTCTATGATTTGTATTTCAAAACAATGCAGCAACAAATTCAATGTTGTATGTAAATGAACATAACATAGTGAATACATTGTCAAACTTAACTCACGTCAGTATGAATTAGTAACGTGTCCTGTGTAACCCCACTGATGCTACTCCCTGTTTCACCGGAGGTTAAAGTATAAGGCGAACATATGCACGAACAACCCCTTTTCGGAACCAACTGTGTTTCCTGAAAAGAAAAAGAAAAAAGATATTTAAGTTGTGTGCTAGTACATAATTTCCTATCTTAATTATGCTGATTGAATGGACAACACGATTAAATAGATTTAAAAAAAAAAAACCCAAAATCATGTTAACAACCGTCAATTAATGCATATACCTCGTTGTTTTCAGATAAGATAACAATCGCCTTAACATCATGGTCTACACACAGTGTCCACAAATCAACCTTCGTTTCTGGAAGTGGGGCTTGTGTGAGAATAAACGCACCGAGGTTCGAGAAAGACTGAAACAAAAATAGATTGATAGTTGTTGATATCATTGCACGTGCATGAGAGACTGTCATATAAAACACCAAAACTGTGACGTACCTATAGATGTTGAATTTGAAATATTATTTTACTAAACACAGGAAGATGCTTATGGAATATTAACTGAACTATAAACTATATATGATCTGTAAGATTTACAGGTTGCTTATAAGTTTTCACTTGCCGGGACACAGACTGCATTGATGTAGTCGTTTCTTCCTTTTACATACGACATCAAGTAAGGACGATACTTGGAAACTAAAATTAAATAAAAGAATGAAAACTGCCACGCTACTACACCATTTTTAAAATATGATATTCCAAAGTTATAAAATTGTAATAATGAAAACAAGACATTTGTAATTTTTTGCACTTTAAAATATTTATTTAAGTTAATCTTCAATTATACACCGATTTCAATTTTAACAAAAGCAATTTATACGATAAACTTTTTGAATATTTTTAACCTGATAAAATATACCCAACATACCGTAGTTATTAGTATAACACTTTTTTGATTGTGAAAAATAGCCGCGATTAACTAATTAACTAATTACATTATCTACTACACGTATTTAGTTAAATTAAATTGATTGACCAACAGACCAGGTATGATATTCATGTTTGAGTTTTTGTCTTTATTTTCTGGCTTCATTCCGTCCTCTTTATCTTCGTCTTCAAAAACAGGTTTCACAGTTTGTAGGAACTAAAATATGATAGTTAGAGAGCTTTGTTATTATGTATGATCGATTATCCAGTATAAGCTATATACATGGGTTGTTTTTGAATTATAAAGAAATGAACATCTAGTCTTATATATAAATTAGCAATGGAGCATGAATATTTCGTTATATATTGGTTTTACATCCTGTGTCATTATTAATTTCATAATGTTACACTACATTTGCTATGATTTAAAATCTAATACAAAATATATATATATTTTTAAAAATGTCATAGATATAAAACTCTTTACATTATCTTGAAATAATCAGGTCGTACCTTGTATTCTTTATAAAGAGCCCTCTGGTTTAATGGTGATGAGTCATGTAACAATGCGTTGAGTTTCGTCGGAATATCACTCTCACGTATAACCGTGTACTTGTCTTGGAATCCAAACAGCAATGCTTTGTGAAGAAAGATGTATTGATCCTAAGAAAAGAAATTATCCACAAACAAAAAGATATCAATGAAAATTATAGAAATTACATCAAGATGTATTGCAATCGCAATTAAACAAACAATTATTTACTGGAAAAAAATATCTTACGTTCGGAGTTTTAATTCAACAATTCAATTTCAACGGTAACAAATATGCTTTCAAAAGTTGCAAAAAGAAAAAACGCACTGTTGGAAACTCTACATATTTTTCAGATGGATACGGAGTTTTTTTTATGTTCAACTATTCTTGATATTTAAATGAGTTTTCATTTACATACATTGAAATGCATGGCATTCAAAATCATTTAAGTTTTTTTTTTTTTTTTGAAAGATTTATGATTTTTTACCGATGTTTGAACCATGGTCATTCTGTCCTCTCTCATCTGTTTGACAAACTCAAACACATTGATTTTTCCAGTTTCTTTCCCTTGTTTAAATAAAGAATCCAGACCAATGAATGTTCCAGTTCTTCCAACACCGGCGCTTAAAACAATGAGGAAAAATCCAATTTGAGTTCATATCTTTACAAATATATCTTCAAATATTGGCTTTGATTCAAACACTTTTTCTTTTTTGAGCTGAAATAAACTTGTTGCGTTTTTCTTTCCTATTTTTTTACTTTCTTGATTCTTTTTAATTTAATCATTTTGCGATTTTTTTTTACTTCTTTGAGCTATCTGAAAAAAGTTTTATGTACAATTTTCCATATCAATTAGTTTGGCCGTTTACCTGCAATGAACTAATATCAATCCGTCTGCTGATTGATACTTTCTAGTCACTGCTTTATGGAACTGAACCAATCCAATTTCTTCTGGTGTTCCATGATCTGGCCAGGCCGTGTAGTGATATTGAGTTATTGTTCTTTTTACGGTCGACTGTTAAAGTATTCACATATGTAATAACAAGTAAAATCTAAGAAAAGGTGTAGTTAAAGCAAAGCTTATTTGGTTGATCCTGAATATATTACATTTTTTTCTAAACAGTTGTAAAGGAAAACACAATTTCTTACTTTCGTGTTTTGAACATTAAACTTTCGATACGTATACAATGCGTAAGCAGTTTCCTTCAGAAGCTGCATTTTACACGGACCGACTTCCAACGAGTTATCCATTCCAGGCCAATATCGCGTGCACTTGTTCTTTAAATACAAATAAGAATAAATTTCAAGATATAATCTATCTTTATACTTCAACAATTCAACATTTGTTTGTTTTAATCTTCTACATTATATTTCATTTCTTGAATGCAAATCCAGTTCCAATTTTGCGCAAGAAAACTATAAACAAATTAACAAATCATTCACAAATATTTATTTTTAATACCTTTCCATTCTCGACAATATTAGTGAGCATGACGATAAACCTGACATTCTCCTGCCAAATCATTCTCCAAAAGTCAGCCAGGGTGTTGTTCTTAGGACCTTGATATTTTACAAAGAGAAATGATTTGGGTTGCGTAATAATTTTACTTAAAACACATTCTTTTGAATTTTTCAAACACAATTATGTTCTACGCATTATATATATATATATATATATATATATATATATATATATATATATATATATATATATATATATATTCTGTTATTAAAAAAACCTACCTTGAGCCGCTAAATATGTCCTTTTTCCATTAAAGTCCTAGAGAAAATGTTCACATTAGGACTGTTTGTGCAATGTGCATGATTATTTGTCTGTGTGATTAAAAATATGGATATGATTAGATGTCAATATTTTTGTTTAATTCTTGCTTCATAACTTACTTTGATGAAGTTGGCGTTGATGTAATCATTGTCTGCATCAGTCCATTTTTCGCTAAGTACTATTCTAGAGTGATCATCTGAAACAATAGTGTTACAAACTTGTAAAAAGTTTTACTACAGCAATTGTTTGAAACAATTACAAAAAAACCCCAAAAATTAAATTACATGGAAATGTTGTTTTGAATCTGTTTTTGACCATGTTTTCTTGTTTTTTCCCTTCCTTGCATACACTAGTGTTTCCAGCCGGAAGTCTCTACAAAATAAAATCAGTAAGTGTTTGGATGGAAATATGTATGCTTTTTTTTCTCTCAATATATATTAAAGAATTTGAATACTTTGTATAAGATAAATAAAAATTGAATTTCAATTTCATAGTAAGGCAAACATCCTAAAAGCTAAAAACAGCTTAACTTTAATATGTTTCTTGTAAAAAATGATTTGCTAAAAGAAGATTGAGAGATTGAAGAGAATAATGAATTCATCGATATATGTCTAATTTTTTTCCAATTGTGTCGATATTTGCTCTGCATTTGTCCTTATCCGCATTTTTTGATTCATGAACTCACTCAACAAATCAACTCAATAAGGATTCAGCGATTGAAAAGTTCCTTAATGCTATGGCTGTGTAAATTAGGCATTTTTTAAAAAGTATAACAACTATTCAATTAAATGAATGACAGGGATCTAATATTGATGTGATTGGTACAATTTGAAATTTTCATACTTATATATATATATATTTTGAAAAATACTCACTTTGTGAAATGCTTCTATAGATGGTTGTTAAGTTGTCCTTACTAGATACTTTTACTACATGGAGTACATACAGCCTATATATTTAATGTAGCATTTTCAGCAAAAAACATTGAGCTAATATTTACCTTGTATTCCGACTGGAACACGTTGTTTTCGCCAGTGCCTTTCTCCTGTATTACTCGTTGTAGATCGTCTACTTGAATGAACGTGTTTAACTCTGTAGTATTATAGTATCCCCCGTCTTCCGCTGTCATTGTTACATTAATATAATCGTCAGATGAAACATCATGGGAATTCTCTGTGAAACATAATTATATTGTAAATGATAAGTATTGCATCAATCAATTCTCAAACAAATATGAACATATGAAACGTCTATATATTATTTAGGTCAAGATATAGTAAATGAAAGGAGTCTATAGATTTCTGAAAATTGAGATATACATGTAATTTTTATGATGCTTTATAATAATAGCTTTGTTTTACGTGGTGTATTGGATAATGATTTTTAGAAAGATTTCCAATAAGATTTCCAATGGAATGTCAAGCAAATGATGTACATTCTATATAATTTTCTTATTATAATAAAGTACGGAAAAAGATAATT
This sequence comes from Magallana nippona, assembly GCA_033439105.1. NCBI lineage: Eukaryota > Metazoa > Mollusca > Bivalvia > Ostreida > Ostreidae > Magallana > Magallana nippona. The sequence continues at coordinate 43,865,656 of CM065917.1, read as the reverse complement.
ATATATTAAATTAATTATGACGTCATAATGATTCTAGCATCAAAAAGACTCTGAAATCATTTTCTCGATCTTGACCTTGAAAAATATATATACACAATTTTTAAAATATTATCCAACTTTATTGAAATGAAGTAAGTAATTATTTGTGAGGTGTACTGATCAAATATAAACACCGTTTCAACTGGTTTAATAAGAAACATTAAAACACAAATTAGTTAATGTTGATAATGTTTTATAAAACCAATTCATTCGAAGTTAAAATAATTGTTTACAATGTATACTGATGGTAAACTTTAATTTTCGGAAGGATATAATGTAGGCTTTTGTATAGAAAAGCTTTTCGATGCGTCATCAACATTAAGCTTGATAGGCAGATTAATTTGCAGTAACAGTAACATCATAGAAGCAGGTGATTTCCTTCAGTTTTCAATGTAAATCTTGATAAAATCCTTCTTGATTTTTGGTGATTAAAAAATAGTGATGTTAAAAATACAGACAAATCTTGGAACATTTGCCATTATATAAATAGTGCCTGTTTGAGGGGGGGGGGTAGCAGTTGAAATTGACACCCCGAGAAAACCATTGTCAACCGACGCGAGGGATGTCAATTTCAACTGTTGCCCTCCCAAACAGGCATTATTTATTTCATTATACTGAATGTCTTAATTTTAAAGATACTTGTACTGCTTTGACATTTTTGACGTCAATTCTACGGTGAACCATACGCAAATAATTTACGCGCATGTGACAATTCGTTGTGTTATCCGTTGCCAAGTGTGTTGCTAGCGCTGAGGGTAACAAAACGGATTATAAACTGCGTTTAAACCATTCCGATTTCAGTATTTAACATGAACGGATAATAATATAGAATGAAGATGTGTCAAAAGCTGTTCTGTGCGGAAGGATTTGATTCACCATCAGCAGTTGATCAGGCAAATGTTTATCACACGGGTAGTGTGAATCAAGCAACTGATAATAAGCATTATCTTACGAAGGAGTAGCATTTCGAGCTGATGATGATTATTTAGAACTACTTTGTGATTTTACCAGTGAGATCAGCGTATTTTTCCCCTTTACTGGATTGTTTTGTCTGATACTTTGAAGGTTTTGACCTCGTGTTGCTTTGTGTCTCTTTGCTCCTGCCCCCTCTACGTCTACAATTGAACATTATTAAATTAGGAATGTTTAATGTATGACTTGTAATTGATATGTGTGTTTGTACTGTTTGTACTATGCATACATCTCTTAACTACTGTAAACCAATGGTTGTATTTTGATTGTATGATGTGTTTGGATTGTATTCTATTTAGTGATTTCAATTCCGACAAATTGAAAACAAATATAATTGTTTAGCTTTCTTCTGATTTATTGCTTGGTTGCTATCGATATTTGAAAAATGCAATAAACATGTATAATATCATCCACAGTATACGATATAAAGGCTGCATTCAATTTTTGAAACTTATAAAAAACTTAATTGTCTTTTGAATTAAATAATTATGAAAATAATGTTTGTTTTTAAAATTAGGTAACGACGATAAATGTCAAAAAAGATAGATATATCTTTAAGGAATTTATGTTATTCCTAATTTAAAAAATACCATCGGTCAACATTTCAATGATATTGTCAGAACTACGATAAAAATACATTTCAGTAAGGAAACAAAAACCCAACAAAAATGATTATAATCAAACATAGAGAATTGATAAACACATTTGAGGAAATCACATTCATTTAATGCAGGGGAATCTTGAACGTTGCAAATACTGATAATGGTTTCTTGTAAAATAGTTCAAATTTGTTCTCTGATGTCAACAAGTTGTTCAAATTTAAAAACAAATCGTACATGTAGTGTTTACAATAAAGGACATTGATCAGTTTTTAAAAGAAGTTATTAAAAAATAAATAAATATTAGTTACCGCCTGTAGATCACGCCAACAACTCCTACCAACGCTAAGACAACCAATATCGAAACAACCCCTCCAGCCACCGCACCTTTGTTTATCTCCGAAACATCTGATTGTTTTTCTATACGGACTTCAAAAAATGAAAGGATATTCATTAGTTCCAAACCACGTGTACATCTGTTCCTTAGAAATAAAAAACTAAAACAAACACCAGTTAATAAGGAAGTACATGATATATCGGGTCATTATATGGTATTGTGTTAATATTTATTTTTTTTTTTGTGATTCGTGCCGGATATGAATGTGGCGACATAGCAAAAATAATAATAAACTAGATCTCGTTACGAGTAACGAGTAGGTCTTCCGTTCAATGTTTTGAAAAGTTTAATGACTTTGGCTACTATAAATCCCTAATTAAGTAATAAATGGGTGTGGTAAAAAGTTTTTCAAGCAGACATTGTTACGATCAACAACTTTGCTTCTTTAATGCATTACAAAATCTTTATCGTTTTTAAGTTATTTGTCATGGAGTTAAGGAGTATCTTGGCCAAACCCTTTTTCTAGATTTCATTGAAAAGGTCTTAAGAATACTATTATTTTTGTTTCGTAAACCTATCTAAAATTGTTGTTCATTTTTGAGATACAAACGATTGGGTATTTTAGGGGCCAGCCCTGTAGATCCTTAATGGGGACAGACATTGGTGTTTTGATTAGTGGAATCGATTTAAATCATCAATACAAACATTTTCTCTTCTACAATGTTTAACAAAATATGTCTCGTTCTCTAGATATATTGTATCAAAGTTTGAGATATTTGGCCCCTAAAAATCCCTAATTACGTCATAAATGGGTGTGGCATTGAGGTTTTCAGATTGATATTGTTAAAATCAACAACTTTGCTTCTATAACGCATTACAAAATCTTTAAAGTTTTTAAGTTATTTATAATATACTTTACGAGTCTCTTGGCCCCTAGTTCAAGGGGCCAGCCCCTTTTCCTTGATATCGATGAAAAGAACTTTTAATAATCTACCACTTTTGTTATATATGTCTTAACAAAATATCAACTGATAAAAAGATACAGATCAAAACGTGTGAAAATTTTGATTAAAAATTCGTACCCAATTTTCGAGCCATAGCGAGCTCCAAGAAATGGCGCCACAGGAATAAAACAAAAACAATGGGCACAACTTCAAACTATGGTCTAACTATCCTGAAAATTTTATATTCATATCTCTGATAGTTTTTGAGTTTTTGTGTGCACAAAATAGGTCGTAAAAATGAACAAAATGACCGATAAATCGGTACCGGAAGTGACGACAGGAAAATTATCAAAAATGTATGAAGATCATATGAAGTCCAATCATCTGTGAAAAAATTGTGGAAATCGGTCGAATAGTTTTCGAGAAATCGCGTGCACAAAATTTGTGGAAAAGAAAAATAATAATAACTAGATAAGATCTCGTTACGAGTAACGAGTAGGTCTTCCGTTCAATTTTTTAAAAAAAGTTTAAGGACTTTGCCTCCTATAAATCTCTTATTAAGTAATAAATGGGTATGGCAAAGAGTTTTTTCAAACAGACATTTTTACGATCAAGAACTTTGCTTCTATAATGCATTACAAAATCTTGATCGTTTTTTTAAGTTATTTGTAATAGAGTATACGAGTATCCTGGCCCCTAATTTAAAGGGCCAGTCCCTTTTTCTTGATTTCCTTGAAAGGGTCTAAAGAATACTAACATGTTTTCTTCTTAAACCTATCTAAAATTCTTGTTCATTTTTAAGATACAAACGATTGAATATTTAAGGGGCCAGCCCTGTAAATCCTTAATGGGGACATACATTGGTGTTTTGATTAGTGGAATCGATAAGAATCATCAATGCAGACATTTTCTCTTCTACAATGCTTAACAAAATAAGTCTCCTTCTCTAGGTATATTGCGTCAAAGTTTAAGTACTTTGGCCCCTAAAAATCCATAGTTACGTAATAAATGGGCGTGGCAATCATTTTTTCTGATAGATATTGTTATGATCAACAACTTTGCTTCTATAATGCATCACAAAATCTTGATCATTTTTAAGTTATTTGTAATAGAGTTTACCAGTATCTTGGCCCCTAATTTAAGGGGCCAGCCCCTTTTTCTTGATTTCATTGAAAAGGTCTCACAAATACTAACATTTTTTGTTCTTACACCCATCAAAAATTGTTGTTCATTTTTGAGATACAAATGATTGAATATTTTAGGGGCCAGCACTGTAGATCCTTAATGGGGACAGACATTGGTGTTTTGATTAGTGGAATCGATTAGAATCATTAATGCAAACATTTTCTTTTCTACAATGCTTAACAAAATATGTTTCCTTCTGTAGATATATTGCGTCAAAGTTTAAGTACTTTGGCCCCTAAAAATCCCTTATTACGTCATACATGGGCGTGTCAATGATTTATTCTGATAGATATTGTTATGATTAATAACTTTGCTTCTTTAATGCACTACAAAATGTTTATCGTTTTTATGTTATTTGTAATAGAGTTTACGAGTATCTTGGCCCCTAATTAAAGGGACCAGCCCCATTTTCTTGATTTCCCTAAAAACGTCTCACAAATACTAACATTTTTTGTTCCTACACCCATCTAAAATTGTCGTTCATTTTTGATATACAAATGATTGAATATTTTAGGGGTCAGTCCTCTAGATCCTTAATGGGGACAGGAATTAGTGTTTTCATTAATGGAATCGATTTACGTCATCAATACAAGTATTTTCTCTTCTACAATGCTTAACAAAATATGTCTTGTTCTCTAGATATATCATATCAAAGTTTGAGAACGTTGGCCCCTATAAATCCCTAATTACGTAATAAATGGGCGTGGCAATGATTTTTCCTGATATATATTGTTACGATCAACAACTTTGCTTCTATAGTGCATTACAAAATCTTTATCATTTTTCAGTTATTTGTAATAAAGTTTACGAGTGTCTTGGCCCCTAAATAAAGGAGGCAGCCCCTTTTTCTTGATTTTGTTTGAAAGAACTGTTGATTCTCTACCACTTTTGTTATATATGTCTTAACAAAATATCAACTGATAAAAAGATACAGATCAAAACGTATGAAAATTTTGATACAAAATTCGGACCCAATTTTCGAGCCATAGCGAGCTCCAAGAAATGGCGCCATAGGAGTAAAACAAAAACAATGGGCACATCTTCAAACTATTGTCTAACTATCCTGAAAATTTCATATTCATATCTCTGATAGTTTTTGAGTTTTTGTGTGCACAAAATAGGTCGTAAAAATGAACAAAATGGCCGATAAATCGGTACCGGAAGTGACGACAGGAAAATTATCAAAAATGTATGAAGATCATATGAAGTCCAATCATCTGTGAAAAAATTGTGGAAATCGGTCGAATAGTTTTCGAGAAATCGCGTGCACAAAATTTGTGGAAAAGAAAAATAATAATAATAATAATAACTAGATACGATCTCGTTACGAGTAACGAGTAGGTCTTCCGTTCAATTTTTTAAAAGGTATGATTAAAATGTCAATGATATTTCAGATTTCCCCCTCAACTCCTCCCTTTCAGATAATGTATACGATTGTCAATAACATTTACAATGCTTAACAAAGTGTTTTGCTTTTTCACATACAGCACATTAAAGATTTAAGATTTTGGTCCCCTAAAATCCCTAGTTATGTCATCAATGGGTGTGGCAATGAGTTTTACAAACTTATATTGTTACGATCAACAACTTGCATCTATAATGCATTACAAACTCTTGATCGTTTTTAACATGTGTAAGAGAATTTACGAGTGCCCTGGACCCTAATTTAAAGGGCCAGCCTTTTTTTCTTGAGTTCATTCGAAAGGTCTTACGAATACTAACATTTTTGTTCTAACACCTATCTTAAATTGTTGTTCATTTTTTATATACAAATGATTGGATATATAAGGGGCCAGCCCTTTACATCCTTAATGGGGACATACATTGGTGTTTTTATTAGTGGAATCGATTAGTATTATCAATACAGACATTTTCTCTTTTTCAATGCTTAACAAAATATGCCCCCCTCTCTAGATATATTGCGTCAAAGTTTAAACACTTTGGCCCCTAAAAATCCCTTATTACGTCATAAATGGGCGTGGCAATGATTTACTCTGATCGATGTTGTTATGATCAACAACATTGCTTCTTCAATGCATTACAAAATCTTGACCATTTTTAAGTTATTTGTAATAGAGTTTAAGAGTGTCTTGGTCCCTTTTTAAAGGGGCCAGCCCCTTTTTCTTGATTTCATTGAAAACATCTCTTAAATACTAACATTTTTTGCTCTTACACCCATCAAAAATTGTTGTTCATTTTTGAGATATAATTGATTGAATATTTTAGGGGCCAGTCCTGTAGATCCTTAATGGGGACAGACATTGGTGTTTTGATAGGTGGATTTGATAAGAACCATCAATGCAGACATTTTCTCTTCTACAATGTTTAACATAATATGTATCCTTCTGTAGATATATTACGTCAAAGTTTAAGGACTTTGGCCCCTAAAAATCCCTAGTTACGTAATAAATGGGCGTGGCAATGATTTTTTCTGATAGATATTGTTACTATCAACAACTTTAATTCAATAATGCTTTACAAAATCTTTATCGTTTTTAAGTTATTTGTGATAGAGTTTAGGAGTGTATTGGCCCCTTATTAAAGGGGCCAGCCCCTCTTTCTTGATTTTGTTGGAAAGGTAATAAAGATACTAACAATTTTTGGTCTTACACCTATCTAAAATTGTTGTTCATTTTTTAGATATAAATGATTGAATCTTTCAGGGGTCAGCCCTGTTAATCCTTAATGGGGACAGATATTGGTGTTTTGATAAGTGCAATAGATTACAATGATCAGTGCAGACATTTTCTCTTCTCTAATGCTTAACAAAATATGTCTCGTTCTCTAGATATATTGTATCAAAGTTTGAGATATTTGGCCCCTAAAAATCCCTAATTACGTCATAAATGGGTGTGGCATTGAGGTTTTCAGATTGATATTGCTACAATCAACAACTTTGCTTCTATAATGCATTACAAAATCTTTAAAGTTTTTAAGTTATTTATAATATACTTTACGAGTTCCTTGGCCCCTAGTTCAAGGGGCCAGCCCCTTGTCCTTGATATTGGTGAAAAGAACTTTAAATAATCTACCACTTTTGTTATATATGTCTTAACAAAATATCAACTGATAAAAAGATACAGATCAAAACGTGTGAAAATTTTGATTCAAAATTCGGACCCAATTTTCGAGCCATAGCGAGCTCCAAGAAATGGCGCCACAGGAGTAAAACAAAAACAATGGGCACAATTTCAAACTATGGTCTAACTATCCTGAAAATTTCATATTCATATATCTGATAGTATTTGAGTTTTTGTGTGCACAAAATAGGTCGTAAAAATGAACAAAATGGCCGATAAATCGGTACCGGAAGTGACGACAGGAAAATTATCAAAAATGTTTGGAGATGATATGAAGACCAATCATCTGTGAAAAAATTGTGGAAATCGGTCGAATAGTTTTCGAGAAATCGCGTGCACAAAATTTGTGGAAAAGAAAAATAATAATAATAATAATAATAATAATAAGAAACAGTACGAAAACAATAAGGTCTTCCGTTGGAAACGGAAGACCTTAATAAGAAACAGTACGAAAACAATAAGGTCTTCCGTTGGAAACGGAAGACCTTAAAAAAAGAAGCTTTATATATGTTTTATCTGCAATGATCGCTTCCTTCATAACCTTTTTGGGGAATTCATGAGGGATATGAATGTTTACATCTTTCCTGATCTTAAAAAAAAGTAAGTAAAATTAACCAAATTATTGTTGATTAACATCCGTACGTTAGATAATAGAAACAGCCAAATCGTTTTCTATGTGAATTTGAGTCTGACATCATCATGATTATTTTTTGCAGTCCGTGATTATTCTTAGGTCGATAAAGGTTTCGACCAATCGATACATTCGGCGTGTAGATTTCAGTCCTCTCAGTTTCTACAGAACTATAAATTGTATTAAATTTCCGTTAGAAAAAAAGAAAATCATACTTGGTGGGTGTAACTGTAAAACTCTAAATTCTTACTTTTAACGACCGAACATCATTTTCTTCAAAATTTATTTAATCTCAACTCAGTTTATATATTCCGATAAATTCAAATACGACTATCAACATGAAAAATAAATGAAGTTTTTGAATTTTGAAATGGTTTTAAAGATGTACTAAAGTGCAGATATTATAAAGAACTAAACTATTACCATTGCATAGAGGAGGTTCAAATAAATCATCGCAGCCGTCTGGACAAGATCCGTTGTTTTTATCACAAACTTCTTTTGCTTTACATTTTCCACACTTAATATCACAGCTGCTATTATAAAATCCGTCAATACAGTCTGTAAACATGATTATAAATTTAATTACCAATGAAACTGAAGTTTCCTATCTAAATTATAAATTTTATATTCTCATGTCCAAAGTTTATTGCTATAAGCGCTTAGAGAATTCCGTATTTTAATCCGCTGGGTTCAGAAATTACATTTAATCAACTATTTCTTATCATTATGAATGATTTCAAATGTTGTTTTAAAAAGTTCATTTCTTTATTAGATAACTTGGTACGTTCAATGGTTATCTTTAGAATTAAAAAAAACCACAAAAACAAATGATGCATTGGTACCTGTAAGTAAATGTATGCAGTAAAACTAAACAAAACAGTATCACAAGTGAAGTCATTACCTTGACACATAGGAGCATGGAAGTTACGCTGACATCCTGTGTCACAGGCACCACTCAGTTTATTACAAACTCCGCTCAAACAATTTCCACATTTAGCGCTACAGTTCATGTTGTAGAATCCGTCAACACATTCTAAACAAGAGGCCCATGGGCCACATCGCTCACCTGAACAACAGTTCCTTGTAACATTATATTTGGTAGCATATGCTATTTATATTTTACACTTTGAACCTCTTTTTGGGGGCCCATTATAGGTTCAGGGTTTGTGGTTGGCTTTAATAATTTAGAATCTATACTATTTGAGGATCCTTGTAAAGGTAGCATTGTAGTTCTCGAGAAGAAAATTTCAAAACAATTTCCATAAATATTTCTATGTTAAACTTTGAACCCCTTCTTGGACCCCAGTACTGGATTTAGGGCAACGGCTTTTATAATTAAGAATCTACACTATTTGAGGATACTTATGTTGTAATCACACATACTGTAGCATTGTAGTTCGTGAGAAGAAGATTTTTAAACACTTTCCCTATAAAATTCTATGTTAAACTTTGTACCCCGTCTCAGGCCCCAGTGTTGGTACGGGGGTCACAACTTTTACAAATTAGAATTTTCACTATTTGAGGATCCTTGCATAATAATTTTACAAACTGTAGCATTGTAGTTCTCAAGAAGACGATTTTTAAACATGTTTCCTATATATTTCTATGTTAAACTTTGAACCACTCTTGGTGCCCCAGTAATAGTCCTGGGTCTAGATTTTAACAAATTATAATCTACAATAGCCAAGGATTTATGCATAGTAATATCCCAAACTGCTGCATTGTAGTTCTTGAGACGAAGATTTTTAAACATTTTCCTATATATGATAAACTTTGAACCCCGCCTGGGCCCCAAGTTTTAGTCAAGCTGTCAGGATTTCTACAATTTCAAATCTTCATTATATATACAAGCTTTTGTGTAAATATTGGCATTTCTGGTGCAGTGATTCTTGAGAAAAAGATTTTAAAGCATTTTTCCTATTTATTTCTATGTTAAACTTTGAACCCCGCCAGGGGCCTCTGTTTTGGTCGTGGGGACACGATTTTTACAATTTACAATTTTGAGTATATATACAAGGTTTTTTTTGTAAATATTGGCATTTCTGGTGCAGAGGTTCTTGAGAAGAAGATTTTTAAACATTTTCATTTTTAAACATGTTAAACTTTGAACCCCGCTTGGGGCCCCAGTTTTGGTCCGGGGGTCATGATTTTTACAATTTAGAATTGTCACTATATATACAAGCTTTTATGTAACATTTCTGGAGCAGTCATTTTAGAGAAGAAGTTTTTTAAATACACAATCCCTATACTCACTGTTTCGCAATTATCACCCTTTTAAAAGGCCCTTTACTTTGCAAATTTAGAATCTCATTCCCATAAGGATGCATTGTACCAAGTTTAGTTAAATTTGGCCCAGTGGTTTTAGAAAAGAAGTCAAAAATGTGAACAGTCTACAGACGGAGGGACGGACGGACGGACGGACGGATGGATGCCGGACAACAGGTGATCAGAAAAGCTCACTTGAACCTTTGGTTCAGGTTAGCGAAAAAAACGTTGTTTAGTTGATAAGATAAAATGTCCCCTTATAATTTTGATTCATAGCATAACTTGGATAGAACATATTATGAAGTTATTTATAACGAAAAACATAGATATTTGAAATATACCCTGACAAAATGGCATTTGGAAGTTTTGACTGCAACCGTCATCACATGACCCGTTTTGTTTATCACAAACATCGCTGCCGGTACAATGACCACATCTTTCAGTGCAGTTGGCATTATAAAACCCGTCCTTACACTCTATAAAAAGTTTTAAAAAATGTACATAGATGAAATGTTTATTTTAAGTTAAACCTAAGGAACCAAATCTCAGAAAACTTAACAATTTTATATTATATATTCAACGCCGGACTAAGGATATACATAACAATCGTATATCAAAACATTGGAGAAGAAATACTCAGTAAATGTAAAATAACAAGACAACCGTGCTTGTAGATTTCCTTTAATGACAGTTTCGGGCAACTGCAATATTTCACCAAATATTTCACTAAATATTTCCCCAAAGTAAGTTAAACATGTTTCATTTTAAATTCGTACTTGCTTTTAAGTAGAAACAGTTAATGATATATTCTAATGGGATGTAGAAAATGCAAAGATAGTTTCTCTTTTGCCAAAATATGAACAAGCTGTTGACAATCTGTAAGCAAACAACGTCATACAGTGGAACCATTCAAATTAGATTATTGTGTTCCATTTGTTTTATGAATCATTCTATTACACCAAAGAATTCCTTTTTCTAGCATTGCATATAATTAATTCAGGCCTCCAATAAGTTATCGATGTAAACCTGCAGTAGATAAAGAGACATGATTATAGCATGATTGATTCAATTATTGTTGCATATTGCTTACAGTGCAACACAAGGTGTTTATTATACAACCTACCGTCACATTTTACCCCCTGCCAGTTAGCTTGACAACCATCAGGGCATTGGCCAGTTATATCATTACATCCTCCGTTATATCTACAGTGCCCACATGAAATGTTGCAGTTTTTCCCGTAAAAGTGGTCGTTGCAACCTGAAATTTGAGTTGTTGTTGATAGACATACATTATTTAACATTTCTTTGTGATCACACCATGAATGAGAACTGTAACGTAATTATGGTTAGGAAAACGGTTCCCTGGTACGAGCTTTCCAGTACACAAATTATCCTGATACTGTTCTCCTGATACCATTTTAGGGTGCAAACGATTTTTGTATATTCATACGAAATAAAAAAGTAAACAACATGCAGAATATTGTCATTCAGCCAATTTTTAATCGTATAATTGCTTAAACTTATGTATGAGGTAATCGTTACTTTCGGGGCGAAATCAAACATATCCTGGGGCTTTATTGGATTTAATCCCACTTTGACCATAATAGTCACCCTATGCTTGAATTATGACTCCTTATTCTTTACTTAAAAGTAATAAATAACAGAAAGGATGACAATTTTTATGAATTGATTTTTCGTATCTCAGATCATATTAGGTAAGCCTGAAATAATCCTTGGTTATTATTTTAGGTATCTTGATACATGTATATTACGCTTTCATTACTTTCAAAAATCTAAAGAATCATTCGAATGCAAATCCAAAGAAATACGAAACACCTATACGTTAGGTAACTATATCTCTCTTTTTTTTAATTTCATTTCCATTTTTTAATTTACAATCGCATATGCCGAATAACAAATTGCACACTATTTTTTTTAAATATATGATAGAATTTAAACAAAGAATGTGTATGTAGTTTCATCCATCAAAGTGAATCATATAGAAAAACGAATACAAACTTATTTTATCATTATTGCCTATATCATGATTATCAAAAACTATACATAAACTTGATGTGATATTTTGTTAATTACATATTGTAACATTAACTGATCGGTTTAAACTTACTGTTACACTTTTCTCCCTTCCAGTGACTCTGGCATCCATTAGGACAGTCACCAGTTCCTTGATCGCACACATTGTTGTTTTTACATTTTCCACACGGGGTGTTGCAGTCATTGCCGTAGTAGTGATCTATACATACTGAAATAAAAAAAAATGTTATTACTTAGCATTGACAAGTTATATCCAATAAACTATGTAGTATCGATATTGATGATATCGGAAAAATTGCAATGAAACCGATTTGTTAATATCGATATGATAAAACTCAAATGCATACCGGTATCTGTACTAAATAATATAAAATCTGTGTCGATATTGCATCGATGTCATTTCACCATTGTGAAACATCATGATTATGAATACTTCATTTTGCATATTGCAATGATGAGGCATTTCATAATTGAGTATCCGTACTTTACTTCGTCATCGTCCATATCAACGATATCGTACCGACATTTAATTCGAAAATGTAGACAACTGAAGCTATTGAGACATTTCTAATATGTACTAGGCATTTTTATATTTTAATCGACATCGACAATATTGTATTGATATCATTTTTAAAAAAAAAAATCATCATTTATACTTGTTTTGGTATTGCTGCTGTTTTACCTTGGTGTCGATGTCGATGGCATCGATAATATCGTATCGCTATCGATTGTCCTATATTCACAACTGGAGCTGTTCATACTTAATGTCGATAATATCGATAAAAAGATATCGTATCAATATCGATTCGTATATGTGCATAACGTAATCAATTGCATTGGGCATTTGTACCAGGCATGTCGATGCGTTTTGTCGATACCGACAATATCGCTTTGATATCATTTTACAATTGTTAACAAACATCATATTGACGTTATTTCGCATTGATGTTGATTTACATTGGTGTTTATATCGACAATATAGTGTAAACAACTAAAGCTGTCCGTACTTAACATCGATATCGAAGATATCGTATCGATATCGATTCGCACACGTTGAAACTAATCAGTGTCTATATCGATGTCGATATCGTCAATTTGTGAACGATATCGTCGATATCGACATGAAATTTGGCTTTGGACATGTATGTCGATGTGACAACATACAAATATCAATCATAAAATTATTCTATGGCCATGGAATGCATTTTATAATCGTTTACGCCTATCTTCTATTTATTTTTCCATAATTGCTGTTTTCTTTCAAGGAAATGTATTTTTGATAATTTTTCTAATAATTTGTGTTTAGTTTGATCAAATGTTTTAATAATTTTTCTTTTGTGCCTTGTTGTTCTCTGTTTTCCCTGGTTAACAAATTTTGTATTTGTTTATTTTGTATTTTTGCATGCTTATTACATATGTTGTATGGTTGTATCCATGACCCTTGACCCACTTTGTAGGTGTGTAATTTCTCATTTGACAATATGCAATATCTACATAGGTTTTTAACAGTTTATGTTTTTTAATTCTTTTTTAATATCTTCCTTACTTAAACTTTCTATATGCAAAATTAGCTTAAAATTGGATTGACATGCCAGTAAAGTATGGATCATGCTTGTACATAATCTCTATCTATGCCAAGCGAAGCTCTCCCTAGAGACAACACTTGTATATATGCCCAAATATGGAAATTACACTCTATACCTATGAAGTTGAAAAACTTTTCCAAGATGGAGGAAAAAAGAATCACTTCACGCGCAGTGACATCACCGGCATCCATGTTAAATTTGAATCTCGTTCTAACTTCACGTTTGGTTATAATTTATCAATATTGTTAATGAGTGATAAATGCATTCAAACTTACCTAGTGTGTTCTTGAAAAATTAATTCCTAATTAAGAAAACAAATTCTCGTTTCCTACGACTTTCAACAGTTGCATTAGATCCGATCAAATGAATTTCAAGACATCTGATTGGACGAAAAAACGTGTTTCAACAGTGAAGCAGTTTTATTTCATTGTTATTTAAATAAAATCATGTATTTTATCTGAATTTGCCTTCTGATTACTTAATGAAAACAGCAAAGACGTTTTCCCTTACTTTCAATTTGAAATTTCTTTTTTTAGGTTTCATCTCAAATCGTAGTCTGACCTACTCGTACCCTGGTTATTTCGTACCCAGAATTCAAATTATATCTCAAAAACCAAAAAAAAAAGTCAAGTTACGACCAAGAACTAATTCAATAAAAACAAAAGATAATCAAAACTTAATTTTGTAGACATCATAGTCTTTGACAGACACATTGTAAAATATATTCCCCATTCTTATACCCCTCCCCCCCCCAAAATGATTAATATATATATATATATATATATATATATATATATACACACACAATAAATCATATTCAAATTACCCCCAATCTGTCATGAAAAAAAGCAAATAGGGAGACTATTTGCAACAATTCAATATAAGTACTTAAAATTTATGCATAATAGGAAGTACTGATCTGCATTCCCAATCATAAACAATGTGTGTTTAACACTTAATGTAAGACATATGTCAGATAAACTTGCTAGCATTATGGGATGTAGACAAACAAATTTTCTTGATGAATCTGCAGGTTCAGCTCGTTCTTTTTCCCGCGCGCACAGGTTCTTGGAGTTCGCTTCGCTCGCCGGCGAGCTGCGGTCGCTATTATGATCATTGTTTCTTTAAACAGAAATAATTTAATTCTGGATTCTTAATTCAAAATGTTTGATATAACAAAGTTAGAGACAATCAAATCCAGGCACTACCCATTTAAATATATTGCAGTAAAGTACATTATGTAAATTCTAATAGCTCTTAAATGGTTTAGCACATCGTTTTGGAAGAATAAAATGAACTGTGCTTGCAATACATTGACTTTGAATATCATTGAATAAACTTAAAGACTGTTTTTCGGTTCTATATATGTGAATAGCTGTGTGTACTTACGATCACAAAAAATCCCTGCCCATTGAGTTGCACAGCCGTTATCACATTCCCCTGTCAACTTGTTACAATGTTCACCATTTTTACAGTGCCCTCTGCAGGTCACACATCGTCCATTAGAAATGTATTTACCATCTGCACATACTGAAAAAAAGCAATAGACTTAAGCAAAGCTACAACATTTGCAAAACCTTATAACGTAGTCTGTATGAAAGGTTTCAGATATATGAAAAAAATATTACATAACAATACAAATAGTTCCGATTATGTGAACGATAGCCTAATGTATTGATTGCATCAAAAGTGAATATAAATGAAATGTGGTTTTGATTTGATGTTGATAATGAAATATATATCAAATAATCAATAAGTACACTTACATGTATATATGCTATGCTATAAAAGAGGGGGAACAAATGCAATATAACGATATCTAACAGGGTATACAATTATTTAGCACATTCACCGGGCCTCACCTATGCAACTTTCTGTTAGAGCGTTGGGATCGGGACATTTATCTACACATGACCCATTGAAAGCGTCACAGTGTTGATATTCACATGAGGGACATTCACTTACGCAGCCAGGAGAATACCGGCCACTATCACAACCTAAAAATAGAGCAGAGACAATTCTAGGATTAAGTCAACTAAAGAATTAGTACATCATTCATTAAAGGTAACTGAATATCTATGTTGAGCAAGTATACTTTAAAATATTTCTGTCAAAGTTCGAGTTTATTTGATGACGCAGATTTAATCCGGTACTTCCTCTTTTACTTTCTAAATTGATATATATTACCCATTATTGCGTCACGTGAACTATACTATTTATGCGCAATTTTTCAAACGTTTAACAGAAGAGCTCCATGTGGGGTAAATTAAAAACAAAATTGGACTGCAGACTTACCCATTACTTTAATTTCACAAATTTCGATTGATGTGTAGAGGTTGCTGTTTTCACCTAAACAGGTGGACTGAAATCCATCTGGTCGGTTATTTGTTAACACTATTTGTTTAACAAGTCTGTTGATTGTGATGTTCTGTGTTGGAGCTGGACAACCAGACATTGGGTCATGGTGGTACACAAAATCGTTTGGGCTTGGTGATGCCGAATCGAACGTGTTATCGTAGAATGCGTATATCGAAAAGCCAGATAATCGATCTAGAACTAGTCAAATATAAATTGAGCAAATGAATATGCAAAATATACCTAGATTTTTAATTAAGTTTTTACAGTATATACATTGTTTTGTTTTGTTGTGTTTTATTATTAAGGTCTTCCGTTTTCAACGGAAGACCTTGTACTGATTCTGTTTTCCTTTTATTCTTATTTTTCTTCTATGCGTTTTTTAAAACTCAAATATCTCGCTTGTTTGTTGTCCTTTTATATTGAAATTTACAGGGTACGTTGGACATTACAAATTCTCAACATCAACTGAAAATCATTGAAATCATCACTTCCGGTGCCGAGTTATTCCCCTTTTTCGAAAATATATAGGCATTCCTGTGCACGCAAAGGCTCTGAAACCATTCATGGCATGTGTTTCAAAGTCATAAATCCTGAAATAGATACTTTGAACGTTGTCATCCGACTTTTATTTTTACGATTTTTTCAATTTAAAGTATCAAAAAATTAATTTAAATTTCATTATTCAAAACATGCTGATTTTTGGTCGTGTTTTTGTCTCGTAACATTATAGTTTAAATTTTTTTCTGAACACATACAGAACAAAACATTTGCAAAATATCAAGGGCTTTCACATGACACTATTGAAAAAGGGCTAGCCCCTTAAATAAAGGGCCTAGAGTCTTCGCTTTATAACTAAACAATGGTTAATATTTTGATATAGCTGTCGCAAGAAAATTTGTTTATTATGATGTTAATAATGTCATTACAAAATTATTTTGTACCGGTATTGCGTAATATGAGTGTAAAACGTTTGTCTTGTTAACATGTACATGTTTTCATTTTGCAAGTAAAAAAAATAGTCTTTGTGCGCACAACTGACATAAATAAACAACTGAAAGTGTATAAGCTTATACAGAATTCTTCAATTCATTCCAGAAAGTTTTTTTTTAAAGTATACATGTTTTTCTTGGTTTTATTTTTGGTCATTTTTTTTAGGTCCTCTAGTGGAGAATCATTAAGAAAAACGAGAATGAGAAAATATAAACAATCTTTTTCTTTTCTAGCGAAATACAAAAACTGGATTTAAAAAAAAATAACTTCTATGAAATATATTTTAGTCAGTTTACTGCAAGCATTTCAAATCTACCTGGATTCTTAGTTGTGTGTGTCATTACGTAACGCATCCCTCGCCCGCGGCCGAGAAAATCGGTAGCGGCCGGTCTACCCAGCGGTCAGCGGTCAGCGGTTATCTAATACACAATCCTGCATCCTGCATCCTACTTATATGGGTTTGTTTAGCCGTAAAAACAAAGAATTGTTTCAATTTTGATTTCATATAAAAGTTAAGTCATCCTTAAATTGATTTAACCGCTAGAGTGTTTAAGAAATATAAATTTAAAGCAATATAATTCCCAATCAATGTTAAGACTTAAAAAAAAAACCTATGTAATGCATTTTGATCATTATACTGCAAGCATTTCAAATCTACATTTACCTGGGTTCTTAGATGTGTGTGTCATTACGTAACTCACCCCTTGCCCGCGGCCGATGAGATCGGTCGCGGCTGGACTACCAGCGGTCAGTGGTGATCTAATACACAAGACTTGCGTCTTACATACATGGTTTTATTTAATCGCAAACACAAAGAATTTGTGATGTCGATTACATATAAATGTTTATTCATCCTTAAATTGATTTAAACGATAGAGTGTAAATTAAGAATTAGTAAAAGCATTATTATTCCCATCTGAAGCAAAGTCAGACATAGATCAGTGGTGGGTTTGTAAGTCTAAAATGTTCTAAAAACTGTAGAAATAATGTTTGAGATCAACAACAAAAAAGATTAACCTGTTAATGATGAAATCTGTTTTAGCTTCAGCTCTTTTAATAAAAGGTGTTCTTTGAAATCTTGTCGATGTCATAAAATAGTTATGTTGTTAAAAATAAAAGATTTAATAAAACTGCAAACATTTTAAACCCAACACGACCACTGGGATTTGTGTATACATTTACATAGTCCATCCCTTGTAAATTCCGCGCGAGTGGACAAGAGATCCGCGGTAGTCTAATACACGTCCGGCTTCGTGTCCCTATCAAACATGTACATGTTTATTGATTATAATACAATACAACGCCAACATTTTGACCGGTTTATTTAAAATCAACTAGCGTTTCAACTTAAAGATGAATATACTTACCACTGATTATCACCGTTAATTACTGCTGAGACTTTAATGCATTCACGGGACAAACTTTAACACTTTTTAGACGACATTCGCACTTTGCCAGATCAACCTGTCTTATGAATTAATATTTGGCAAACACAAATTAGTGTATAAAGTGCCATAAGTATTCTTATAAGTTGTACAAAAATGAGAGAGAGAGAGAGAGAGAGAGAGAGAGAGAGAGAGAGAGAGAGAGAGAGAGAGAAAGAAAGAGAGCAAAATAGAATTAAATGCACTGATTGAACTGGATCCAAAATGGAGAATTTTTAAAAAAAATTACATTGACGTTTGTTGATGAATTTCACTTTTACACGGAAATTGTTGAAAAAAACTTAAAATTGAAAAAGAGTGACGGCCCCCCTCCGCCACATGATCTTCGCCCCCCAACGGCACATGATTTTTGGTCAAATACATGTACTTTACAATTCAATTTTTTTTTGTAGTATTTCTCTAAGGAATACTGATTTCCTCTATATAAAGAATGTTTTTGGGCAAAAGAAGTAGATTTTCTGTCGTAGGAATCACATTTTGTTTAGAGTGATTAAATGAACTGAACTGAACCGAAAATAACATGAGTCGCCTACCCTACCTATATATTGTGGAAGTGTTTGGGTATTTCCAAAGACATCTAACCCCTATATTGCTAGTGATATCCACTGACCTACTTTCTCAGCTTCGAAATCACGGTCCCCGCACGCGCGATTGTACACGGTGACATTACTAGCGTTTATTGTAAAGCACTTTAAAACCAAAGTTCCGTGTTGCAATGTTACATGTAAACGAGAGAAGCTCGCACGATAAAAAAAACCTCGCTAATAGATGTCCGGAATTGAAGGATTCAGTGATTATTTTAGGTATATATACACGTGAAATTTTAAAAAGATTATCTTTAGATTCAGGCCGTAAAAGAGAAACGGTAACATGATCACTTTTGTAGTTTTTCTGTATGGTCGTTCGATTCATTGTAGAAGCAAACTCATTGCAATTACTGTTTATATCTTTCATTTTCATGGAAACATGAATTTTAAACAAGTTTTTTGTTGATATTCGAAGAGTAAAAGATCTGTTAAAAAACAATTGTTTAGATTCGGGTAGTAGAAGATAGAGTAGCGGTAATATGATTGAAAATGCTATACAAATCTGTAGTTTGCAGAGATTTTCATTCGGGTGAACTTTACAAATCAAATTTGTGTGTATGCGGTGCACTCGAATGGTTGGTAATTTACGCTTTTACTTCTTCTGCAAAATAAGCGAACGGGAATCGCATAATAAATGTAAAAACATGGTATCAACTACATGCTTCCAATTTTTAAAACTTTTACAAATTTTAACTAAGCAAAAGCACAAAGTCATGGAGTCCCGTGATCCTTCAGGAAAGGGCATAGAAAAAACGACGTCATTCGCGGTTCCAAATTTTTTCCCGGACGCTTAATAGATGGGGAGAGGGTCCTTGGGATAATGTTTGCCAGTGTGTGCCCAAGGCCTACATGTATGATTGGTAATTTATTTAATTCAATTTAATAAGTTTGTTTGAATTTTCCAGTTACCCACCCATCCGCCCCCTCTAGATCCGTGCATGGACGTCACCCAATACTAAACATCGCAAAAAATTCCAAAATTTATCAAAATATGTCCAGGATCAGTGTACAAGCTACATTTACATAGATAAATTGTGACCACATATTTTCAAAACAGATTGTTTCTTGAATTTGATACTTTCCTAAAACACAAATGCAGCATTATACATTATGTATTTAGATAACAATGCAAAAAATACGTCTATCCAAGTCGTTTGTAACTCGGTTACTTGTGGACAGAACACTTGGTTATTTCCCCTTCTTACATGGCAATGGGTACAAATCATAATTTATGATCATAATATCTATTCATACACACGTATAATTAGAATCGAAGTCCCACTTTGATGGCGATGTATAATTATCAGAATGTCCCCCTGTCCGTGGCTCTCTGTCCGTCCGAATTACTTTTCCTAAGTATAATTTTTCTGTAATTGGGTCTGCCTACATTAAACTTACTCGCATGTAATTCTAATATTTCATCCACAGAGTGCCTTTGGATGTAGAGTGTGTAGTGACATTAAACCAAGTTTCTAGGTAAAAGGTGAAGGTCAGGTGTCCAGACCATATATTCTCCGAAGTTGGCCGAATCTTGCCCCCACATTTATGTAACTTACTTACATGATTCTGTCTGGCTCATACATTACTATAAAAAGTGCTTGTAAGTAAAAGATGTACAGTGACCTTGAATCAAGAGACATGTACTTTTTAAAAGACATGGTCACATCGCAGACCACTGTGTAAAGTTTCAATAAATTCTTAGTCAAAATTTAAGAATAAAACAAAGTTCCATGCACAGCTTTTCATTCTAATGTCCATTTTTTAAGCGGCTGTGTCCTTTGAGAGGGACACCATTTAAATGATGTCAAATACATGGCCTAAAATGTCTAGGTAGAGAGTCAATGTCATAGCATACAACTTAATACACTGTAGTCTGGATCGTGTGTTCTCTCTCATGGCAAAAATCTAGATCATACTTCACACAAACAGTGCTTATGAGTTTATAAATTAAAGGTCAAGATCACAGTAGACATCAGTGAAACAGATGTCTATTCTATGTTGTCTCCTTCTTGTGTCAAATCCTGTTTTACACTTGTATTTCACCAGAATAAGTAAGGGGTTTGCTGTGACCTTGAACTATTTTGTTTAGTGAATAGTTACGCAAAGTGCTTTTCAATGTCTGGCTATTTAGAATTTCAAGATCCCAATGACGTATAGTTGTGAAATATAAATAACAGAAAATCATAACTTGGATCTAAAATCTTTTGATGGTCAATTTCTTTGCGGCAAAAAAATATGATTATAAATATGGCATTTGCTGTTTAGCAGTTGTTGATAAATTCGATTTTGATACTTGTATTTCGCAAACATTTTTAACCATAAAGAGAAACTACGTGTTTTTCCGTGACTGAATTATTACTGGATTGGAATTGCTGCCATCTTCAATAAGAGGCTGATGCATGCCATCCATTTACTCATTTATAAGCACTAGTATATAACATGATGACTATTATCATATTGACAATCTTTTTCGACACGAAGCTTCAACGGAAGACCTCCTCGTTGCTTTGCAACAAGCTCGGCTCTAGTTATTATTGTTATTTGTTGTTGTTATTTTTTCTATTATTTTTTTTATGGGGGAGGGGGAGTCTAGGAAACAATCACTGTGAATCAATATATTAACTTGAACATATGATATGAAAAAAAAATACCCAGAAATATAGAAAAGAAGGATTATCAAATAAGCTCCTGTTTTCCCTTTCAATTTTTAAATGAAAATTAATGTACATTTATAAAATATCAAGTAAAATGCTTAAATCAAAAACTGAATTAAGAACACGTTTTACAATGTAATAGTGTATGTTACGTACGTTGTTCGTTTCTAAGGTAAAGTTCAATATAAGCAACATTGAACCGGCGCCCTAACTGCACTTTCAACCAAACCGATTTGTAGTGTTGATCATAGTCCATTATGGCACACGATCCTCCATTAGCGGCCTGGTATGTATTTCCATCAACAACTTTAGCTGCCGTCCATTGTGAGTTTGGAAATGGAACTTCACTCATTGTCGCTTGTCCTTGTAAACCCTGAGCAGGTGTGTAAGCCACATTCACTGCAAGGATGAATGAATCTGATTATTTCAACTGTAAAATAGTTAAGTATTCCAATCAAATTTTATTTTAATGTAAGTTAATTATTAGTTAGCAGAAATATATCTCTAAGTTTTAATTAAACATTTTTAAAGCAGCATATCCAGCTTAATCTCGTTAAATTTAATGTCAAGTCAAGATACTGGTATATTGATTTGGTTTACCAAAAGTTTTACTGTCCTTAGGTTCGTCAACATTCTGTATCAGAAAATTTTTCCAGTAACATAGGATTAAGAACAAGCCGACATTTAGATATTTCAGTTTAAAAATATAATTGGCTTAAAACCCCATTTTACAATTTTACTTAAAGAGTTGATATATTCTTTGAGTTAATTTTTATTCAAGATTTAATTTTGATTGCAATATGACCATCTGTGATGTAGAAGGGGAACCAACGGCTTTCACAACTCATTTGAGGGATGTCTAACAAAATTTTCTTTTAAGATAGATGATATCCCGCGCAAAATCGGAAAATAACACTTAATTGTTTTTCTTTACCTATATTTATTTACAAATCATAAAGCCACTGACTGGATATTTTAAAAAAGCGTGTCGGAATGAAAATCTAAACTGAAATAGTTTATATATAGCCTAGCTTCTTTTTGTTGCAGCTGACTAGAAAAAAATATTAGCTTTTGATTTCCGTATACAGTTCATTGTTTAAATTAATACATTTTTTTTCATTTTGCATTATCTATTGTATCAAATATAAACCCTCAATCGCATATAAATGCCCAACAATTTTATTTTCACAAGGAGAGGAAGATGTACTTTGCCGTAACTCTTTTCAAAATTTAATTCTTTAGGTCAAATTTCACCATTGTTTTATTGTTTGTAACAAAAAAAAAAAAAACCAATAAATGTTGATGTGGCATCCCAACTTAAGGGAGATTGTCAAGCATTTCGGGTATTTTTTCTTCCTTATTGGGTTTAAGAAGTAACATTGCATTTATGTAACACTTTCATTGAACTTCAGTAGCGCACGCAATCACACTAAATTATAAAAACAAGTATTAGACCTTTTTAAATACGAGTGTGCGTTTATGTATTTTCAAAGCGACCCCGACCGGTTTTGCAGTTTTTATGCAATGTGAAGTATTTATTCAACCGTAGTTCTAGACTCGGCGTACATCTATTGGATGTAAAAGAAGGACTTACGCGTGTCTGCTTTTTCTATGAAGCAGTTTTTACTCGGTGAATAAAGATACGATGGAAAAGGAATGAAAAACACAAACAGAAGACATACAAAATTGTATAAGATGGAAAAGAAAAAAAGAAACACAAAATAATAGGACACAAAAGGGGATCGCCATGCTGATACCTGATTGCACTACCCCGTGGGAAAGATATTGCCAAAAAATACGCAGGTATTCAAAACATATATATCAAATAAAAGGAAAATATAATTAATTAGAAAATATGAATCTTACCAAAGCATGATGCTCCTGCGATTATTAATTGTAGAAGAACAACCTTTTCTGTTAGATGCGACCACATTCTTTGTCAAATTTTATCAGGTATGAAAGGCATAAGTTTTAACTTCCGGGTTGGGTCTTGATGGCACATGTTTACATCTGTTCTGTTTGGCCCTATCAACAATGCTGATAGGAGACCCGTGTGTGATATATAGGTCACCAGGCACAGAAAGTGTCCGGGGCGAATTAACCAATGAACACACGTAACACGGTTTACATATTTATCGTTACATTTTAGTGCAATTTAAAAATAAATAACGATTAGATACTCTCCAATAGCCAGAACAAAATGTACATCCTTACGAAAAATTAATCACATTTTAACGGCACATGTGTTTATTTGGTCATTAATGACTAAACAGCATGCCAAAAAAAATAATTTTTAGATAATAAATATATATAAAAAAAAATCCAGTCATTCTTAATGAGAGCGTTAAAGTTTATAACGTCATGTAATAACATCGAGTCGATTGTGCAAAGATATATACATTTATATTATCTCTCACTATTAAATAAGTCTTTGTCTATTCGCGGACTTCGGCTGAAATCCTTAATCTAAGTATGAAACAAAGATTTGTATTTTGTAAACTGTTGTGTGTTAGATTGATTTTTTTTTTTAATTATTTTTTTTTTTGGTTTCATCTTATAACTGTATTTTGTTTAATATTCGAAGTACAGTTGAGTTTAATACACTTTTGCACTCGTCAAAAACTAAAGTCAGCATATTATATTAATTAAACCCCAAGCGTTCACACAAATACTGAAGTTCAGCATATAGGTGTCTCGAATAAGCTCTTTTTTATTGCGTCAAAATGTTATCTGTTATGATTCACAAAATTACGCACTTGATTCAAATAATGAAGATACGAATTTTATATTTTTTTATAATATGAATAAGTCATACAGTGTAGATACAAGCGAGAACATTCACTTACAATAGAGTGTGTGATGTATTTAAACAGAGAATCATATCTGAATTATCTATCTGATTAAATTTATTAAACATTTGAGCGCTTAAACTTAGGTACTACTAATTTTTGCATATCTTTTTTCTTCGTACCAGGAAGATGTAGATTTATTGTGCCTGGCACATGCAGGCAATACTCGTGAGACAAGTGTATTCCACTGGGGAGCCGTATCTGAGTTTAAGAATTCAATGTAAATACGTGACTTCCTGTTTCGTTTATCGCTCTCGTCAGATTATAAATCTCCGTAAAACCCGACCCGAATTAGGAACAAAGGCAACGATGTGGGTTAACCACATGCACCATTTTCAACATTTCTTGTGTCATGTACAACAATTTTCCTTTTAGCAACATGGTTTTACATGTAGATTTTTTTTAAACCTTAAAAAAGTATAAACAAAAAGGGGAAGGGGGTGTCGTAAATATAGCGACCTAAACTGCATTATTGAAGACCAATGTTATACTTCGTTCTAAGCTAAGTTAGTCTCATTTTGAATTCCATAAACAAACAATGGTGTATGCTCGCATCGATCGATATGGAAACAATCAGGTCATTTTGGGGGAAAATAGGTCAAACAGATTGGAAAAGTCAGTTTTCTTTACATTTAAACACAAACTAATACAATTTAACATGTCTGTGTTGTATTTTAATACTCAAAATGTTTAAAGGAGTCATTGAATGTTCGAGGTTGGGTGGATGGGGGGGGGGGATCGAATGTACACTAACTGTTCCATATCGCATTATTTGCTGTTATTTTATATTTAAAAGTAATTGCCATTACCCTTTACAGGCTAATTGAAAAAAAAGGTGTAAAGGGGATATCCATTTTTTGAAATTAGTTTGTAGAAAAAAGAGGTCATGCAATAGATAAACCATAAAAGCGAGAGTGGCTAAGTGTTCATGGGCGTTTGACCAGTAACCCTAAGATTGCTCGTTTCAACCCCGCTGCGGTCACTATATATTTTGTGTGTCCTTAGATAAGGCACTTTATCTACATTGTCTTTGTCCACCCAGCTGAAATTGGGTACCGGCATACGGTGCGAGATAACCTGCGATAGACTGCTCTGTATCCCATCAAGGGGTTAACGACCGTCATTTGCCTTAGTACCACGGAAACCGAGCATAAGTACCAGCCCTACGCTCACATTTTTTGAGGACAGGACCTTCTCTATCTCCTCCATCTCACTGATTTTGACTTTCAGATTTGTTACGTATTTGATTGAAATTGATGTACATTTAAAGTCATGTACACACCAAGTCCCTTTCTCAAACCTAAAAGAAAATAGTATATATTTCTTACACCCCCCCCCTTTCTGAATATAAAAAGTATGCCATTCGGTTTTGTAAAAATCACTTCCTCTTCGTCATATTGGAACAATTTAATATGCATCCGCTTTATTTATCAACATTCATGGGTTGATATTATGGCTGTAACATCAGTTTTTTAGTATGTGTTTAATATAAACGTGTATTTGTATATAATCCTACACTACAATGCCAAACGAGTGGTCAGAAAACAAGCTAGGTAACTGAGAGGGAATTGAGCATATTTCACTAAAGTAATATACACTTCAACGAATCTTTTTGCACGCCAACACAAACCGGTTTTCTCGAACGCTATAAATCGTACAATACCATAACTGTGTAGTATACTTACTATATAAGTATAATTGGCTAACGAATCGAAGTTTGTTCCAAACGCGGATTGCTTTTTTTTTTAAATTAAATACATGTAAATGGTAGAAAAAATATTATTGTATTACCGATGATGCTCTGGCAATGTAGAGAGGGCTGTGTGTGTGTGTGTGTGTGTGTGTGTGTGTGTGTGTGTGTGTGTGTGTGTGTGTGTGTGTGTGTGTGTGTGTGTGTGTGTGTGTGTGTGTGTGTGTGTGTGTGCCGGGGGGGGGGGGGGAGACGGGAGAAGGGTGGAAGGGCACATGTCACAACTCCATTCCTAATTTTGTCACAGATGCATGCTTACATACGCTGGAATATTGTAAAAGGCATTCCATATGAATTTGATGCTATCGATTATGCATTCCATTTACCCTCTTATCTGTGTTCTCAAGTTGAGTTGAAGACGGTGCCTGTTTGTTCAATCCAGGGTAGAAGGCTAAGAAGATCAATGTTACAATTTATGCATTGACTTAAGCTGTTATATAGAATCCAGCCAAGGACCGATGGCAAAGTACAGTTCTATGATTGATGTATATGACTAATACATTAAATATGACAACTTTTGTGGAAGCATGCGTCCATTATTAAACTTTTTGGAGCGGAAATCCTCGGGTATGACATGATGTCAGGACTAGCTTTTGTGATCAACTTACTTTACAGGACCATAATCATGCGAAATAAGCCATTTTGGTAACCCAGGCTTCTACTATCTATCATCCAGGTGGATATAGTAAATTTTAAATCGGGATTTTCATATTAATCAGAATAAGCTTCCAAGACTTATATTATAGTCGTACAAGATTAATGAATGTTTATCGTTTTTTAATCTTGTTTTTTGTTTGTTTCAAAACTACACCATTATGCCTATTTTAAAAATCATACATACACATATGTACACAGTTTATAACATATATATGCACTGAGAATTAAAAAAAGTTAATGGTAATTTTTCGAGTGTGAGTTTGGGTGCATTCCATTAAACCGGCATTGCCGGAATAGACGTTGTTGCCTTCGTCGCCGATTGCTGAGGCCCGTCATCGGCTGGCTAATGCAGCATTGCTCTGATGCTGTCAACAGCTCCAATGACGTTACCAGTTCCCGATGACGTCGCCGGCGAGGCAACGTTAATAGAAAGCCCAAAGTATATAGCAGAGAAAATGTGTGTTGAATATCCACTATAATATTACCTTCTTTAAATAATCGTGTAATCGCTGTGTTTCTTTTTTCAGCTTAACAACACTTGTACTTAAAGGTCAAATTTTTATTAAATTTAAATATTAGAATGAAGAGAAAACGCTGTTTAATTTCACTGAAAAGAATGTAGTATTTAGACGGAAAATGGAACGGTATTTATATAATATTTTCCAAATTTTTTATCGCTACATGGAATGAAATAAAATCTTTTAAGATCAATTCTCTGTAAATATCAAAATTGTATATATAGGTTCCGGCACGCATAGTCACCAATTTTCTTTATATTGCATACCTTGATACATATTGATGTTATAAGTAGCATGATTCCGTAAATTTGTTGCTAAGGGCTACCGTTGCCATGGTAACAGAGATCAAAGATAGAAAAATGGCAAATCTTGGCTACTTCAAAGAATATAGAAAGTAATTGCAGCCCATCTAAGTTATGAAATATAAAATATTGAATTGACTGTAAGGTCAATTTTCAAATTATAGAAAAACATTGGTGGGCAAGTCAAAATCTTAAGAATATTACGGTAACCGTGGAAACCGAAAATTATTTTCTAAACATGTTTTTTTTTTCATATTTTTTCAACATTATAGAAGTTATCATTGAACTATCAACTCGTTAATTTATAGCTGTATAAAAAATATACGTTAGATTAAAAATATGACACTTGTTGCTCTGGTAACAAGGTTGAAAATAAGAAAATATAACAAATAACAAATAATAACTCCGATCCTTATCTTTTTTTAACAAATCGAACTAACAACTACAGGAGTAGCAATCATAGCAAGTCTCTTAACGCTATTGGCAATCAGGTTTTTTTTGGTAATCTTCTTCATGGGACCACATATCTTGAAAAAAAGTAGACCAACAGAGACCACGAAAATGTATTTGTGCTAAAAAGCGAAAAAGCTCCTCAGATGTAAGTCGATATATCAGCTATGGATAACAATCATATGTCACCAACTCTAAGTTCTCGGTACGGGGATTTCGTTTAATTTTTTTTTTTTTTGGGGGGGGGGGGAGGTGTTGGGGGGAGGGACTCCTTTTTATCGAATTCAGGTGCATTAAGTTTAGCTGTGAAAAATGATTTTGTCAGCATGAGAGTAAATCAAAATATAAAGTATTGCTTTTATAATTTTGTTAATTAGATTCAAGAATTACCCGTTACACAGAGATCCCTGGCCCCGGGACCATACAAGCTAGACGAGCTCACTTTTGATGATCTCAGTCTGACTTTTCTACTATATATTCCTTTTGTAAAAGTAAGACTGGGATCAAAAGTGAGTTCGTCTAACTTTTATGGTCTCGGGGCCTGATCCATCCAAAGCGACTGTCGCAACCCTCAGTGCATACTCCGTTTTCTGCGGCACAAACCCTACCATTTTTGCAATGACCACAATCAAATGCACAGTTAGGGCCATATTTGTAGGAAACACATTCTGGAATTACACAAAGGAGATTATACTCTATTGGTAATTGTTTCATAAGGTTGGACACACCGAATTTAAATTCAGTATTCAATTGTTTATACAGATGTTGCTTGAAAACTGTTTTGTTAAGAACAAGGGACGTTATTGGCCAAAATATGCCGTGTTTCAAATATGCACAATAGAAAACATTTTAAAAAGCCTTGAATTTATCAAGTCCAATGAAATAATATTTATATGTGTGACTTAAACATATACATCATGAAATTTATGCTGAAAACTGTTCCGTGTTTAGCAAGACGTCGAAATTTTAAACTCGACGCCATGCATATTTACGCGATAAATGGCCGATTTCCTCTTAATCTGTGTTGTACATGTGAAAACATACCGGTATCTGTGTATGAGTTTCGGGCTTGTGAACCGCAGATCACAAGTTTAAATCTGCATGCGGCCTATTTCATTGAACTTTTGAAATTATAAGTGCTTAAATACAAAATTTTATATATTTTCGCCTATAAGACTTACATGTATATACTTTGGGGGTCCTCGACTGTCAGCAAGTTTGATAAGCAACCTCAATTAAAAAATATTATTGAATGAAAAAGAAATGGAAATGAGAATGATTGGACTGGACTTGAAAGATGTTAAAAACAAATTGGATCTGTTCGTGTTTCATAATATTGTTTGCACACATATATACACTCAGAGAGAGAGAGAGAGAGAGAGAGAGAGAGAGAGAGAGAGAGAGAGAGAGAGAGAGAGAGAGAGAGAGAGAGAGAGAGATGGTGTGTTACACGTGTACAATGAAGTTTTCTGTTTAAACAACGTAGTAAATAAATCAACTTTCACACACTCACCGTGATAGAATCATATTATACATTAAAAGCACTTTATTGTTAAACATATGTACTAGAAAATCTTTATCATGGAAGGAGCACGTGATGGAGGTCGCGGGCTAATTTGATTGACAGGTGTAGCACGTGGACTCTGACTGGAACTGCTTTGTTGGATTCTATCACAATGTGCATTACTTAAACGATAAAAGGGTTATTTATATATGGAAACTGCATTAAAACAATGTCTCAAATAAGTGAATTACAATTGAAATGTACCCTCTCTCTCTCTCTCTCTCTCTCTCTCTCTCTCTCTCTCTCTCTCTCTCTCTCTCTCTCTCTCTCTCTCTCTCTTAGTTTTTTCAAACAAATGATGTCTAAACAAAATGTTTACAGAGTCTGATAAAGATGAAATCAACAACTTTAAGACAAGATCACGGAAGGAACTTTATCTAAATGTTTAAAGTGTCTGATAAAAATGGTCAGGAGTCAAAAACTTTAAGACAAGATCATAGAAGGAACTTTATCGATATGTTTAAAGTGTTTTAGAAAGGTTAAAATAAAAAATTAAGACAAGATCACGGAAAGAACTTTATCTACCGCTTGCGCGGATCAAGAAAAAATTTCCGGGGGGGGGGGGGGGTCCGAAGGATAATTGAATTTGCAGGAGGATGGGGGGGGGGGGGTACGAGGCATATTTGCGATAATTTTACTATGTAAATTTCGTAAATTTTTATTTTCTAGGGGGTCGAGACCCCCCCCCCCCGACCCCCCTCCTTCTAGATCCGCGCATATACCGATCCACTGATTCTACGCGCTATAAAAATGAACATACTACATGCACAGTGTAGGAACGGAAGTGTACGTGTTTTGGGTAGCAATGTTTGTCGAAGCTAATAAACAAATAGAAGACGTAGCTCTGCGAACAGTCGAAGATTTTAATCAAATGAATTGATAAACGGATGTAAAAAGAAAAAAAGTCTTACTTAACAATTCAATACGTTATGATAATTAACTGGCACACGTATAAAAAATTGTTTTTCTTTTGCAACATGATTTTCAATGAACATTTTGACGATCACATTCCAAAATTGAAATGATTATTATACACGAAATACAACCATTACGACTGAATAGGGGACATCTAGAGGTAGATATATACCTCAAGAGAGTAATCTGACCTGAGATTTGATGTCATCATCAAAATATCATGAGTTGTCATTATTTAATATTGTACGCGTAGCGCAATTTTAAGCGTATATTTAGTATTTTACTGAACGCATAGTTCTCTGATTAAGCATTGGTTTCGAATGGTAAGTTAACTCTATAGAATGACCATTGTATGAATGGACATATGCAGAAAACTTCAATGATGAAAAACATTTTTTTTTGCTGCGATTATTTTTGTAATTAGAAGTATTTTAGTCGGCCTTGCACATCCTTTTACAAAGCTGTCATATGCACATGAGTGCTAAACTGAAAACAACTATAGGGCCTATAGGTTTTGGATTAATGAGATTTAAAAGCCAAGTACTAATACAAGCATTTTGATACATGTATTTATATTCACAAGCAGACCTTTACCAGAAATTGTATATAAAATATACTTGCAGTATACGAAATTGTACGAAAGCCCAGAAGGCTCATTCGAGATTCGAGATTCAAAATACCAAATTCGAAATACGAGATTCAAGATTCAAGATTCGAGATTCAATATCTAAATTAACCAATCAAATCATGGATCTGAAACCTGTATCATAGCGACATCAAACTGTTCGAAATAAAAATCATCCGTACATGCTCTTTTATACAAATAAATGCCGTTCTCCCTAACTACTAAATAATTATTATTGTGCTGGTTAAGATTATTAGGGTCCTCCGTTTCAGACGGAAGACCCTCTTATTAAGGTCTTCCATTTTCAACGAAAGACCTTATTGTTTTCGTACGGTTTCTTTTTCCCTATTATTATTATTATTAAGGTCTTCCGTTTCCAACGGAAGACCTTATTGTTTTCGTTCGGTTTCTTTTTCCCTATTATTAAGGTCTTCCGCTTCCTACGGAAGACCTTATTGTTTTCGTTCGGTTTCTTTTTCCCTTTTCTTTTTTTTTTCTTACAAATTTTGTGTGCGCGATTTCTCAAAAACCACTTGGCCGATTAACATGAAATTTTCAGATATGATAGATATTGCTCTGAACCTTATTGTAAATTTTTTTTATTGATGACGTCACTTCCAGTTTTGAGATATTATTTAATTTAACGATTTCCAGAGGGTCGGCTTGTCCACGAATGTTCTCATTAATTATAAAAGACATTGAGTTCAAAATTTCAGGAATGATAGACAAAAGATTGTAGATATGTATTAAGGCATTCATATTTTTCAAGCACTAAAAGCGCTAGGGGTCGGTAGGTCTCGAAAAATGATATAAAAAAAGCGCCGTGATTTTGCATGGTTTTCTTAATTTACTTCTTTTCACGAAAATATTTTGGTAAGGCATGTAGAAGAGAAAAGATTTATATTGACAAGCTCTTTCATATGACATCAAGAAAAAAGGACTGGCCCTTAAATGTTGGGGCCTAGAGCCCTTCAAAGTTTTTGCTTTATAACTCAAAAGTGGTTCAGATTTCGATATGGATGTTGCTGAAAAAGTTGTTCATTATGATCTTATAAATGTCGTTACAATCATATTTTGTGCGGGTATTGCGTAATAGGAGTGTAAAAAGTTAGACTTGTTACCATGTAACTGTTTTAATTTGGCAACTAAACGAGGTAATTGTGCGTATAACTGACATAAAGCTACCGTAGACAGTGTACCAGCTTACATACGGAAAGTGTATAATTCTTTTCTAGTGAAACACATTATGAATAAAGGAATTGTTTTTATGCAATGCATTTGAGCCATTCTACTGCACATCATTTAGAATCTAGCTGGGTTCCGAGCTGTGTATGTGAACAATTACGTATGCGATCCCTCGCCCGCGGCCGAGGAAATAGGTCGCGGCTGGACTAGCTAGCGGTTTTGCTATTATCTAATACACAAGATTTGCGTCTTTCTGTAATGCATACATGGGTTTATTTATTTAGCTGCAACACACACAAAAATCCGATTTTAACGATATATTAAAGAGTAAATAACCAAAAAAGATTAAACCTAAACCTACGAAGGTATGCTGTTTTAAGGTGGTATGGGACATCTGTCGATATTAATGTGGATTTAAGTACATCATAATTAGAATACTTTGACCGGTTTAGAATTTTCAAATTTTATAATATTTAACCGAAAGATAGATTTTGAAAAAAAAATTGGAGAGGTCAAAAATGTAAAAGCCCCAGCGGGATTGGAACTCATATGACTAACATATTCGTAGTATACGCTCTAACCCACTGCGCTACGCTGAATTGCGACATTATTAAGAAAGAAACTACTTATATAATTATACTTCATTTTATTGTTTATTGGATAATGTTTATTTTAAAGTTATAAGCCTAGAAATTTAAAAATTATCTCATATGTTTCAAATTAAATGAGTAATCAATTCACATCCAAAGTAAGGAGTTAGCCCTTTAAATTAAAGTGTTCTAAACTTTTTTCACATATATAGTTGGTCCTATTATGTAAATCCCGATTTTATCAAAATTTAATTTGTAATCGTTTTCCGATTATGCTTAAACACTGGAGATAATATACCAAAAAGCCCTTACGTTGACCTTCATCTTTGACAATTGACGGCCTTAAATTCATCATGTTATTCTCAATGGATCTTGTAACAATGTTTACAGTGTTAGGAATAATTCCGCTTTTTCTTTAATTTCAATTGACGTTTTAGTTATGGCCTCTAGAAAATAATTCTTACTCACAAGTTATAATATGAAACGAAATGAAACTTTGAGGTACTGTTCCTTACACCATAATCCAACTGTCAGTCAACAATAAATTTAAAAGAATACTCAGATTCCTACAAAAAATATCAAATCCAGACGGCAGTCCATGCCCTGATCACCTTCCCTAATGTATCAATTCTGATTATAAATTTATATGTTCGAGGGAGTGTTTAGATTATTTAGAATAATTCCGCTTTTTCTTTAATGACCGGCCTTAATTCATTTTAGACTTCCCGTACCAGTAATCCACAAATGCACGCTAATGAACCCATTTCCGAGCACCTGGAATTCAAATCGACAGGAGAATGTTGATCCGACGTGGCCATCAAACACATTCAAATAGCCGCTCGCGACAAGAGTTTGACCTGGCATGTTCATTTCTTAACCAACGCTATCCGACCACATTGTTTACAAGCAGCACTGATTTTTGTTAATAAACTGATCAACAAATACTGTCCTCTCAACCAATCGCTAAGAGCCTATCTATTCTAAAGGTTTCACAACATTGGGTATCAATAAATGGATAGAACGCTGCAGCTTCGCCATCTGCTCTTCTTTCTATTATCATCCAAACTGAACTATATAACTCATCATTTTTTACCTTATATACAGTTACAAGTGATATAGCGTAGTGGCATCGCTCTCTGCTTCAGATGCAAGGGTTCTCGGATCGAGACCGCATTGCGGGGATTTTTGTTTTTTAAGGTCTTCCGTTTACAACGGAAGACCTTATAGTTTTCGTATTGTTTCTTATTAAGGTCTTCCGTTTTCCAACGGAAGACCATATTGTTATTCTTCGGTTTCTTTTTCCCTATTATTAAGGTCTTCCGTTTTCCAACGGAAGATCTTATTGTTTTCGTTCGGTTTCTTTTTCCCTATTATTATTTTTTTTCTTACAAAATTTGTGCACGCAATTTCTCGGAAATGGCTCGGTCGATTTCCATGAAACTTTCAGATCTAATAGATATTGATCTGAACTTAATACAAATTTTTTTGTTTTGATGAAGTCATTTCCGTTCTTGAGATAATGACGTTTTAGCGATTTTCAGAGGGTCGGCTTGTCCAGGGATCTCCTCCTAAACCGTAAAAGATATTGAGTTCAAACTTTCAGGGATTGTAGACAAGAGATTGTAGATATGCTATTTGCCATTCATATTTGTCATGCTCAAAAAGCGTTAAAGATCGCCCGGTCCCGAAAATTGAGACTAAAAAAAACGACGTAATTTTTCATGGTTTTCTTTTTTCTGAAAAATATTTTGTTAAGACATGTAGTGTAAAAAATGTTAATATCTACTAGACCCTTTGTTTAATATCAAGAAAAAGGGACTGACCCCTAAAATTAGGGATCCAAAGGGGTCTAAAGTATATTATCTATAGCTTTTATGTGTTACGTAATTAAGAGTTTTTAGGGGTCAGAATATCAAAACTTTAATCACCTTTATCTCGTAAAGGAATAATATTTTGTTAAGCAGTATAGAAGAAAATATGCTCATAATGATCTACTGAAGAATATTCAATCATCAAAATTTCGTTAAACGGCCCCGATAAGTAGATAAGGGGTCAGCCCCTAAAACGTTCTTTTTCAAATATCTCAAGAACAGTAACAATTTTCTAAACACTTGTTGAACAAAATGTGTTTAGTTTTGAATTGCCTTTCATTCAATACCAAGAAACAGGGGCTGGCCCCTGAAATTAGGGAATAAGAGAGATCTAAAGTATTTTATTTAAAGTTAGAAACTGGGGAATAGTTTCTAATACATCATAGAAACAAAAATGTTTTACTTACTGTTATGTACCCGTACAATATATAATTTTTTTTCATGTGTTACGTAACTAGGGATTTTAGGGGTCATAATATCAAAACTTTGATCACCTATATCTCGTAAAGGAAGAATATCTTGATAAGCAGTATAGAAAGAAAAGATGCGCATAATGATCTACTAAACAATATTCATGCATCAAAATTTCGGTAAACGGCCCCAATAAGTAGATAAAGGGTCGGCCCCTAAAATCTTCTTTCTCAGATATCTCAAGAACAGTAACAATTTACAAACACCTATTGAACAAAATGTGATTAGTTTAAAATGACCTTTCGTTCAATACCAAGAAAAAGGAGCTGGCCCCTTAAGTTAGGGAACCAGAGGGTTGTAAAGTCTTTTATTTATAGATATTTACTGGGTAATATAGTGTAATAGATCATAGAAGCAGAAATGTTCATTTTATTGTTATATTCCTATACAATATAATATTTCCTCATGTGTTACGTAATTAGGGGTTTCTAGGGGTCAGAATATCAAAAATGTGATCACTTATATCTCATAAAGGAAAAATATTTTGATAAGCAGTTTAGAAGAAAATATGCTCATAATGATCTACTTAACAATTTTCAATCATCAAAATTTCGTTTAACGGCCCCGATAAGGAAATTAGGGGTTGGCCCCTAAAACATTCTTTCTCAGATATCTTAAGAACAGTAAAATTTTTCTAAACTTGTTGAACAAAATGTATTTAGTTTTAAATGGCCTTTCGTTCAATACCAAGAAAAAGGGGCTGGCCCCTAAAATTAGGGAACCAGAGAGGTCTTATTTATTTTATTCATAGTTATTAACTGGGAATATTTTGTAATAGATCATAGAAGCAAAAATGTTTATCTTACTGTTATGTACCCGTACAATATATTATTTTTTTCAGGTGTTACGTAATAAGGGATTTTAGGGGTCACAATATCAAAACTTTGATAACCTATATTTCGTAAAGGAAAAATATATTGATAAGCAGTATAGAAGAAAAGATGCTCATAATAATCTACTAAACAAAATTCATTCTTCAAAATTTCGTTATATGGCCCCAATAAGTAGATAAGGGTTTGGCCCCTAAAACCTTCTTTCTCAGATATTTCAAGAACAGTAACAATTTTCTAAACACTTATTGAACAAAATGAGTTAAGTTTTAAATGATCTTTCTTTCAATACCAAGAAAAAGGGGCTGGCCCCTAAAGGTACGGAACTAGAGGGTTGTATAGTCTTTTATTTATAGCTATTTACTGGGGAATATTTTGTAATAGATTATAGAAGCAAAATGTTCACCTTACTGTTATATACCCATACAATATGATATTTCCTCATTGTTAATTACGTAATTAGGGATCAGAATATCAATATTATCATCATCTTTATCTCGTAAAGGAAAAATATTTTGATCAGCAGTATAGAAGAAAAGATGCTCAAAATAATCTACTGAACAATATTTAAAAATCAAAATTCCGTTAAACGGCCCCAGTGCGGAGATACGGGGTCGGCCCCTAAAACCTTCTTTTTCAGATATATCAAGAACAGTAACGAATGTCTGAACACTTGATGAACAAAATGTGTTGAGCTTTAAATATTCTTTCATTTAATAACAAAAAAGGGGTTAGCCCCTAAAATTGGGGACCAAGAGGGGTATAAATCTATTCCAGATATCTTAAGAATGGAAACAATTTTCTAAACACTTCTTGAACAATATTTGTTTACAATTATAAAACCGTTTATTTAATATGAAGAAAAAGGGGATAGCCTCTCAAATTAGGAACCAAGTGTGATCTGAATAAGTCTAACCATAGCCCTTACACCTGAAATAAAATAGTAACTGGCCCTTAGAATGAAGACCCCTTTCTTCTATTTTAAGATCATGTGTAGTTGTTAAAAAAGAAAGTCAAGGTCATACATATATCTCAAGTTCTAAAATCGGACGGGAGACCTCCTCGTTGCTTGCAACGAGATCGTGTCTAGTTATTCTTCGGATTCTTTTTCTTCTTCTTCTTTTTTTTTTCTTACCACTTTTTGTGCACGCGATATCTCAGAAATGGCTAGACCGATTTGCACGAAACTTTCAGATCTTACTAACTATGTTCTGAACCTTATCGGAAAATATTTTGGTTGATGACGTCATTTCCGTTTTTGAGATATTGGCATTTTAAGGATTTTTAGGTGGTTGGTTTGTCCTGGAGTGTTCTCATAAACTACAAACGATATCGATTTTGAAATTTCAGGGATGAAAGACAAAAGATTGTTAAACTTAACAAAAGCATTCTTATTTGCCTAGCACAAGAAATCCTGGAGCTAGGTGGGCTCGAAAAATGGGATTAAAAAAGCGTCGTTATTTTGCGTGATTTTCTTTGTTTATCTCTTTTCTCAGAAATATTTTGTGAAAACATGTAGAGCAAATAAAGTTTATAATTCCAAGAGCTTTCATTTGACATCAAGAAAAAGGGGCTGGCCCCTCAAATTAGGGGCCTAAGTTTCTTGAAAGTCTTCGCAGGATAACTAAAAAACGGTTGGGATTTCAAAATGGCTGTCGCTGAAAAAGTTGTTCATTTTGATCTTATGAAAGTCGTTACAATAAAATTTTGTTCGGGTATTGCGTAATACGAGAGTAAAAAGCTTGACCTAATCCGACTTTACTCGATATGAGTTAAGTCCAGTTATTGAGACGAATAGATAAACCTGGCTGTTCAAAGAGAGACAACTCTCAATTGTTTACCAAGTTATTATTTCGGTGGTCATCGGCTATTGTAACATCTTTATCGTGCGCAAGGGACCGTGCGCAATGGTCAGCGTCCTTTTCCGAATTTCGCTGCACCAGAGAAGACGTAAATCCAACGATCCCGACCAATCCATTTCTAATTCATATCAGGTTGTATATTATATTTTAGGAAATTAATCGGTAAGTGTTTACTTCCAATTAGTTTTATCTTTTATCGTTTAATTGTGCCTCTTTAGTAATATTTTTACTAAATATTGTCACTTGTCAAGCGTTTGTCATCATTTGCATTTGTTTTTAAACACAAGTACTCATCTTTAATTTCTTTGATATTATTTATAATCCATTTATCGTTATCATAGCGTATTTAAGAATGTGTGAGTAGCGTATATTATTAAAAAAAAACAAAAACAAAACAAAACAAAACAAAAACTTAGATATCCTCTCATTACATTTTTTGTTATCCAAGCCAAAATGCTGAGGGCTAGAAATTCTAAGCGCAAGTCAACATCTCCATATGCGGCTTCTAGTCCAGCCACATCAAGACTAGGAAGGAAAAGGACCTCTGGTGCACCGTCTATATTGCCACCTCAAAGTGCTGTCGCTGAACATCAACCTGCACTGCCCCCAGGGGACCCGTCTGCACTGGCTCAAGGCAACGTCTTGCCCCTGATTCACCAAAACAACAATCCATCTGCAGTTCCAGTGCCTGGTACATTAACCTCAGGTACTGTTTCAAGTGGGATCGAATTATCATATCCATTACCTCATACTCTATCCACAACTATTGGTTATAATACGTCCCCCATCTCCTCTGTTAGTCAGAATCCTACACCCCTCATTAGTGTTTCACATTGCTTAGGCATCCATGTTTCACAACCCATGAAAGAAAAGATCTGGGCAAAGGACTATATTGACCTATCTAAGCTCATACAGCCTGACCCAGACACTGACAAGACAGACCAACACAAATTCGCCATTTTAGATGGTCAGTTAGTTATGACACCTAAAACTAACCCAAAGAAAATCACATCTCTTGAAGCTTGGACGGATGCATTCATTGTCTTTGCTAGCATCTATTTAACAAGACATCCAGCAGATATTCAAGGCATTCTAAAATATATGCAAACCATTAGACTAGGGGCAAGTAGAAATCCCAATGCAAGTTGGCTCGAGTATGACAAGCAGTTTCGTTTAAAGATGTCAGCTGACTCAACCATATCATGGGCCTCGGTAGATGCAGAGCTGTGGTTAATTTACATGTCAAATCAATCCTTAACTCAACAAAATCAGTCAAACCTCAAATGTTATGACTACAATTTTAAGGGTTCTTGTAGTAGACAGCCTTGTCTCTACCTGCATTCATGCATGTATTGTCACAAAAACCACCCAAGAATACATTGCTGGTCATTGCAGTCATCACAATCAGTCAATACCAGGCATAACCCTTCTCAACCAAACCAATCAAATAATACTTCCTTTCGTCCCAGCGTACACAATCACACCATCCGCCCACGCCAACCATTTCAAACCTCAAGCCCACGCCAATCATTTCAATACCCAAGACAAAGATTTATGGGGCCTAGGCACATCTCCAGTTAAGATCAACATCTTGCAAGATTACTTAGCACTGTACCCTGACAGAGACACA
Source organism: Magallana nippona (assembly GCA_033439105.1). Classification (NCBI taxonomy): domain Eukaryota; kingdom Metazoa; phylum Mollusca; class Bivalvia; order Ostreida; family Ostreidae; genus Magallana; species Magallana nippona. The sequence continues at coordinate 43,825,860 of CM065917.1, read as the reverse complement.
GCAATGCTTCTTTTGAGTGGTTTTAGTACAGGTTTTTATTTAAAGTACACTGGTTTAAGACTTCCCTTACTACCCAAGAACATGAAATCTGCAGATGTTCATAGCTCAGAATTACTTGCAATAATCAATAAGGAAATACATCTTGGTCGCATGGCAGGACCATTCAAAAATCCACCAATGTTCAATCTTAGATGTAATCCGGTAGGAGTTCTGCCAAAAAAGGATGGGGGTTGGAGATTAATTACAAACTTGTCTGCCCTTATTGGTAACAGTGTTAATGATTTTATTGATCCTGCATTGTGTTCAGTATCTTATGCGTCCTTTGATGATGCAATAATTATGATCAGTTCTCTCGGTAAAGCTACATTGTTATGCAAAATGGACTTGTCAAGCGCTTTTCGTCTACTGCCCATTCATCCTTCAGATTTCTGTCTACTGGGTATGTGTATACAAGGTAAATTTTATATTGACAAGTGTATGCCGTTTGGGTGCTCCATAGCTTGCTCAACATTTGAAAAGTTCTCTTCCTTTTTACACTGGGCATTAGCAAAAAACTGTAACAATCCAAATATAATTCACTATCTAGATGACTTTCTTTTTGCCGGTAGTAGCAAAACATTGCATTGTGCACAGTTAGCAGAGTCATTTCAGACACTTTGTAATCAGTTTGGCATACCTATTAATGCAGACAAAACTCAGGGCCCCACTACTAATTTAACCTTCCTGGGATTGGGCATAGACACTGTTTTACAAACCATTTTTATTCCAGACGATAAACGCCTCGAGCTTAAATCTTGCTTAACACTTCTCCTTGAATCAAAGAAGGTTTCCTTGAAACAAATGCAGTCTCTTTGTGGCTCACTCAACTTTGTCGCCAAGGCGCTTCCTGGTGGCAGAGCCTTTTGTCGTCGTTTTTACAATGCAACTATTGGCATAAGGAAATCTCATTTTATGATTAAAGTAACCAATACTATTAGGGAAGACGCTAAGATATGGATTCAATTCTTAGAAAATTACAACAACAAAACCCCATTCCCTGATTTGGTCTGGTCCACTAATGATGCTCTTAACCTTTACACCGACAGTTGTGGTTCCTGTGGTGGAGGTGCATTTTATAACAACCACTGGACGGTAATCGAGTGGCCGGACTCCTGGTCTTCTGAAGTTATAAGAGACATTACATTTCTTGAACTTGTACCAATAGTTGCGGCAATTTGGTTATGGCAGAATAACCTGGCAGTCATTTTATAACAACCACTGGACGGTAATCGAGTGGCCGGACTCCTGGTCTTCTGACGTTATAAGAGACATTACATTTCTTGAACTTGTACCAATAGTTGCGGCAATTTGGTTATGGCAGAATAACCTGGCAGCTAAAAAATTAATCATAAATACAGACAACATGGCCTTGGTTTACATTCTAAATTCCCAAACGAGTAAATCCCAGCGTGTCATGAGCCTACTTAGGCCTCTAGTGTTAGTGTGCATAAAATCCAACATCCAAATTAAATCAATTCATATTCCTGGGTATTTTAATTCTATAGCTGATTCTATATCTCGATTTCAGTGGGAAAGGTTCAGGACTTTAGCTCCGAATGCGGACAGTTGCCCTACTCAGATCCCATCAGAGTTTTGGAACATCTTAGACCCCAAGTAGATGCTCTTTTATCAGTTGCTATGGCAAAAAACACAGCTGATACTTATCAGCGAGGACTCGAGTCATTTAGTTCATTTCGTAATAAGTTTTCCTTGCCTTTACTATGGCCACCACCAGTTCACCAGTTAGTTAATTACATTGCATACTTGTCATCAAACTCAATATCATTTTCAACGGCAAAATGTTACCTAAGTGGCATAAGTTATCAGCTTCAATTGCATGATCACGTTGATTATACAAAATCATTTATTGTTAGAAAAATGCTGGAAGGAATGCGTCGTTTAAACCCATCCAAAGACATTAGAGCGCCAATAACCTTTCCTATGCTAAGCCAACTTATTTCTGCACTGTCTTCAGTTTGCTCAAATTCTTACGAAGCTACTCTATTTACAACTGCCTTTGAACTAGCATTTTTTGCATTATTAAGAGTAAGTGAATTCACAACGTCTAGCAAAAATACAGTGGTGCTGCATAAGACAGATGTTCAACTATCGGCCACAGATCTCCGAGTTATTATCAAGAGATCAAAAACTGACCAACTTGGTAAGGGTTCAACAATACAAATTACTTTAAATTCACAAACATCCACATTATTTGCCCATTTGAATCAGTATTTAGCATTAAGACCTGACTCACCAGGGCCATTCTTCTGTCATTTAAACTCAACACCATTAACATCTTATCAAATTACTTCTGTTCTCCACAAGACTATAAAATTCATTGGCTTGGACATTACAACTTTCAAATCTCACTCATTTCGAATAGGTGGGGCAACACATATGTTTTTACAAGGTTTCACTGAGGAAGAAATTAAGGTCAAAGGTCGTTGGAAATCTAATGCAGTCCAAACATACATTCGAATTTAATTAAGTACCTCGCAACACAAATACTTGTTTTAATAGTATGCTAAGTTTGCAGGTACCAACACTACAGTATGGATAATGGGCTCTTCATTGATATTCCACGCCTATGAACATACACTCTTAAACTACAAAAACCAGCATCTCCACTTAGAACCCCATAATATCAAGCTGAGATGGTTTGGAAAGAGAGGCATGGTATGGGAAGACGTCGAGCCTTGGTTTTATGAACTGGTCTTCCAGTTCGGCTATCCGGATGTTCTGATGTTGCATTGTGGTGGTAACAGCATTGGTACAATGTCCTTGCGTCGCCTTCAAAAGTTCATGAAACTTACAGTTTCCAATATTCTTGCCGTCCGACCCAACTGTAAAATAATTTGGTCACAGATTTTACCAAGGACATATTACCGGCATATGTTTTCACATGTAGCGGCGGAAAACGCTCGAGTGAGGATAAATAGTTCCTTGTCAAACTTTATTATTGCTAGAAATGGGGGTTACATTAATTACCCGGACTTGCAAAGGTGCTCTCAAACTTTATACCGTGATGGTACCCATCTTACCGACTGTGCCCAAACAGTATTTTTGAATGCCATTCAGGGTGGCTTGTTCAAAATTTTACGTGAAAATCTCAAGACTTTTCCCCCGTTAACCAGTTAGTGCGGTTGTTTTTCCTTATATCTATGTAGCGCAGTTTTGTTATGGCTTGGGCAAAATTTGCCCGCTTGTGGCGGATGTCTTTTGACAACAGGTAGTTTAACCTGTTGCCTTCAGACATATGGCCGAATTTTGCATGAAGCCCCGCCGCAGATTCTGTTACTTTCCAGTGTCTCTGGCCAATAATATGGGCTTCCGTCATTTTGTCTTTGTCATTGTTTTCTACGTCATATACTGTTGAAAAAGTCGACGTAGACCATTGTGTGCATGATCCATTGATTGACATTGAAGCTTTTATCATTTACACACATTGAACATTTATTAGGTAACATAATTCAATGCTATATATCCATTTTATTGATCATCTTCAGTGTACACATCAGTTAATTATTTTGAGTTAAAATTAATCGTTGTCTCATTGTTGTTCATTCATCTTTGTGTATCATTGAACCATTGTATATTAATTTTGTATATTGTTCATTTTTAATACGATGATAAATAAGTAAAGCCATGACAAAAAACTGCCAAAACACTTGTTTGTTTTTCTGTTCTGTCGAGATAATCCGACTTAACTCGATATGAGTTAAGTCCAGTTATTGAGACGAATAGATAAACCTGGCTGTTCAAAGAGAGACAACTCTCAATTGTTTACCAAGTTATTATTTCGGTGGTCATCGGCTATTGTAACATCTTTATCGTGCGCAAGGGACCGTGCGCAATGGTCAGCGTCCTTTTCCGAATTTCGCTGCACCAGAGAAGACGTAAATCCCCTCCCACCCTTTCCCCTATTTTGTACGCTATTAAAATGTTTTTATATTGATTAACTTTCGTTTGTGTGCTGCTTGTTTTCTTTTTAAATTCCAGGTGATGGCTATTCATCGCAATTCCTGTCACATCCAACCTGCGTCATGGCTTTATGTGATTTAAATTGGGTTGCAGTAGCCTACATATGTCCTTGTCTATGGTCTTGTCACTCTCGCACTTTTGCCGAATTTTGCATGAAGCCCCGCCGCAGATTCTGTTACTTTCCAGTGTCTCTGGCCAATAATATGGGCTTCCGTCATTTTGTCTTTGTCATTGTTTTCTACGTCATATACTGTTGAAAAAGTCGACGTAGACCATTGTGTGCATGATCCATTGATTGACATTGAAGCTTTTATACACACATTGAACATTTATTAGGTAACATAATTCAATGCTATATATCCATTTTATTGATCATCTTCAGTGTACACATCAATTAATTATTTTGAGTTAGAATTAATCGTTGTCTCATTGTTGTTCATTCATCTTTGTGTATCATTGAACCATTGTATATTAATTTTGTATATTGTTCATTTTTAATACGATGATAAATAAGTAAAGCCATGACAAAAAACTGCCAAAACACTTGTTTGTTTTTCTGTTCTGTGGAGATAATTGTTAACACGTACCTGTTTTTATGTGGAAAGTGCATGTTTTTGTCTGCATAACCGACACAAGTTACAACAGAAAGTGTAATAGCTTACATATATGTTGCTTTAATTAATTATAACAAGTGAGTATCGATGTTTTTCTTATAGGTGATACGTGAGGATCATTAGTCACTTTTGTTTAGTTTTTGTAATGGACAATCATTCAAAACCGGGAAAGAGAAAGTACATAGTCGCGGTCATACATTCTTATTCTTTTCAAGTGAAACACGGAACAACTCCTACAAAAAATGTTTAAAATTTGTTTTAAAATCATTTTTAGAAGCCTGTGTTGTATGTGAAATCACGTACCAATTCCTCACCCGCGACCGAAGAGATTATTATCGGCTGCTAGCTAGCAGTTACCGGTTATCTAATACACAGCATTCGCGTCTTGCATACATAAGTTTATTTATATAGCAGCTTACACAAAGAACTATGGTATAAAGATATATTAAGTGTAAATGAAGGAGAAAAGAGTAACCTCTTAACCCATAAATTTAATGTTAGCTCTGTTATTTGAAAAACGGGGTCTTGATGCGTATAACTGACATAAAGCTACCGTAGACAGTGTCAGTGTACAAGCTTACATACGGAAAGTGTATAAACATTCTCATTCTCTTCTAGTGAAACACATTATGGATAAAAGAACTAATACTATGCAATACATTTGAGTCGCATTTAAAATCTAGCTGGATTCCGAGCTATGTATGTGAACAATTACTTATCCGATCCCTTGGCCGCGGCCAAAGAAATAGGTCGCGGCTGGACTAGCGAGCGGTCTGCTGTTATCCAATACACAAGATTTGCGTTTTGCTGTGATGCACACATGGGTTTATTTATTTAGCTACAAACACAAAGAATTCCGATTTTAACGATATTAAAGAGTAAATAAAAAAAAGATACCTTAATAACCTACGAGGTTTTGATGTTTAAGTCTCGTATTTTAAAAACGATATATAGTATGACTGTCATTGAAAAAAAGGTGTTCTATGTGATCTTGTCTATGTCATAAAATAAGTTTCATTGTTGGGAAAAAATTTCGTTATCAAACTGCAAACATTTAAAACCCACCACGTTGGGTGTACATTTACGTAACACATCAATCGCACATGGCCGAAGAGATGCCGCGCTAGTGGACAAGCGATTCGCTGTGGTCTAAGACACAGGCTTCTCGTGTTTCTACGTTATCGAACAGTTCATTGAATTGTTTTTATTTTCAATTATATTGGTTAAAGATGCATCAAACTTTTGATTTAGCATTGATTTAAATCACAGTGCGTAAAATTAAAAGAAACTGCCATCAATGAATATAATGCAACGTTTTACAGTCGTACGAGTTGAAAAATAAATTAGTCTATTTCTAACATTTTTGCTGCTGAGAATTTAATGCATTACACTTCCCACATCTAGGCGATATTCACAACATGATTATTCCAACACAAACATCTTATGTATCTGTAACCTGTGATAATTCATTTGGCTAACAAAATATTAGAAGTCTTTTTATGAGTTGAGAGAGAGAGAGAGAGAGAGAGAGAGAGAGAGAGAGAGAGAGAGAGAGAGAGAGAGAGAGAGAGAGAGAGAGAGAGAGCATGCATGAATATAGCAGGGTGTAGTAAGTAAAGTGAGTTGAAAACGCGTTCGAGATAAGGCAGTTTAAGTGTTACAATGTTACATGCTTGCGGTAGGTGCAGGCACGATAAAACTTACTGATGCCTGCTAATACGGAAGGAATTGAAAAAATCAGTAATTATTTCTTTAATATACCAATGAATTTTTTTAACAAGTTTGATTTACATTCAGGCCGTAAAAGAATAACGGTCACACGAACACTATTGGTTTAATCTCTCCTGAATGGCAGTCCGAATCATTAAAAAGCATATTCATTGCTGATTTTATTCTTTCATTTAATTAAATTACATTTTTTTGTTATTGATTATCAAAGAATATGTGAGTTTTAAAAACAGTTTATCAACATTAGGTAAGTAAAAGTTTTGTTTAGATTCGGACAGTCGAAGAGCGAGTAGAGGACACATGGTTATAAACTACTTATAAACTTCTATAAACTACTTAGTAGACTACGGAGATTTTCAAATCGACCGGACTTCTGCATATGCGTTGCACGTACACTCGAATACTTGATAAATATATATTTTAATAAAACGTCTGTATGCTGTATTATTATTTTCTGTCTGATCAGGACTGTTCTTCCCAAAAAGAAGCGCACGGCGATCGCGTAATGAATGTTCTGTATATACATGCTTATATATATTTTTAAAAACTTTTTTAACGTTTAACTCAGCAAAATTGTAGAGGTCATGGAGTCAAAAAGCAAATCAAATTAATTTGCCAATTAGGCAATAGTACTTATCCAATGCCTATGATTAATAACTTGAATAAATATGAATTTACAAGCCCCCCCCCCCCTCTTTGTTAAGAGCTTCCGTGTCTTGTATTCGTTTTGTTCTTTTATTAACGATTTTTGTGCACGCGATTTCTCGGAAATGGCTCAAATTTTGTTAAACGGCCCTGATAAGAAGATGAAAGGATGGGCCCTAAAATTTCTTTCTCAAATATATCAAGAACGGTCTAAAATTTCAAACACTGGTTGAATAACATACAACTCATTTTGTGCAAATTCTATATGTATGAAATGGCAATTTTCTTTTAGCTTAAATGATTTTTAAAAAGATAATAACAGTAAAATTTTTTAAATAATTACGCTTTGTGAAATATAAAAAATTTCTTAATTTATCACTAAAATTAATAATTTTAGACGGCCCATGCAGTAAGTATTGCTAACCGAGCCTTTCGTTCAACAGCACATTGATTGTGAAGATTCCAACGTTGTTTACAACAAAAGGATAAAAAGACCACATATTGTGACATATTTGGCTGTAAATGGTTTAAAAGAGATGGATATAAAACACAAGTATGAATATATCAAGTAAAGATAAAAATGATTAATCTACATTTGTCATAAATACATCATTTTATCATAAGAATATTTTAACATTTAGATCCGCCGAAAATTTCCATTTCCCTTCATTGTTTGATGCCTGATTTGAAATAACGTTTCGATGTCGTACCAAGTGGAGAAATTTCGTAAAGCTGCATGTTCCGATTTTTCGGCCATTACAGTATCAAATAATGTTACCATGCAAACCAAATGAATTATCTTAGAAAGATATAGACTTTCGCCTATTTACACAGAATTGATTTTCTTTTTAACGTTAGAAATAATCAAAGTAAATAAAAAAAATAATTTTTGGGGGCATACAAAAACACCCCAAAAATACATCATGGAAATGTTTAAAAAAGGTAACCGTTTGATTTCCTCCCCCGAATGATTGGGTTTATTCAACCTGCATGTTATGCATCGATTGTAAACTACGTAAACTTCAGAATTATTAGTGAACAAATGTACACTGCTTTATTTTTTCAAATACCCATGCTGTTTATTTTATTTTTTTAAAATAGATCATATAAAAAAGGACAGATGTCAAAGTCGTGATACAATCATACTCGCTTCGACGTATGGGGCGAGTATAAACACGAGGCGAAATAACGCGAAACCCTTTTATGTCGTTTATTTTGTAAATAAATTTTGTACATTGTAAAACTTATCTTATCTGGCGGAGTTTGGTTCTGAAAAATTAGGGTAGATTAGACAACATCCGGTTTGGAGGACATTGTTGCAAATTAATTTCAGTATTTAATGCATTAGGTCTTGATCGTCTATTCTTGCAAAATTTTCAATTCTTCTGAAATATATTAGACCTAATCGATCGTGATTACGGTACCAATTTTCATTTTTTTTCTTGGTAAACAATTAGTCCATAAGGGAGTACAATTGTAATACTTTTTCAATCAAATTATCTTAATTGATATTTTCAAGCATTCGATTAACCTGAAAAGTCCGACACAAGATAAGTGCATGATCATGACATTGGCCAACAGGTAGCTGATTACGTAATGGCGAGGTTGAATATTTATATAGATGAGAATTTAATAAAGAATGGAGCATTTTGACAGAATAAAATGTAACTCTGTAAATGTAGCCATACAACGGGGATAACATACGATATCGGCAGTCTTACTACCGCGGTATCCTAAATCACGGCCTGAAAAAAAATGGGATGAACTATAATCTCATTATCTAATTTTGACAAAAAAATGCGTATTTATTTATAACAAGACTTAACGGTATATACTGAAATGAGTTAATAGTTTGGATCTACTATAGTATATTCACAGTTGTTTAAATCAATAGCAACGACAGGAAAATTGCCGATCGATCGATAAGTGGCTGGATTACGGGAGATAACTCTCACTAATCATAAGCAGTCAATTCGAATAGACAAGATCCGGATTGCACAACATTTTTTAAACATAAAATGCTAGGAAAATGCCAAGGGACTGAATAATGTCGCCGGATTAGACAACATGCCGGAATGCACAGCATCCGGATTCAACAAGTTTTAATATGTACATCATTTTTTCATTGAAACAGAGACAATTTCAAATTTTAAATTTGAGTCGATATGATAAAATATTTTGAATTGTGGATCATCTTAAACACGCAATTTGCAAGCTTATTTTTTTGGCAGTAAAAAGATTCAAACTTTCAGTTTTTATGCACATGTTCAATTTTTTTAATTGAACTGTTTTTAAAATAAGAGCCCAGAATGGTCTAAAGTCTTTACTTCGTACCTATACAATATACATGTAATAATTTTGATATGCTATGTTGTTAAGGATTTAAGGACTAGAAGTCCAGAATTTTGATCATTCTTTTTTAAAAAAGAGAAATATTTGTGAAATTGTTTTACAAGTAAAGATGCTTAGAACTATGTACATTTATATACTATATGTATAACAATAGACAACCCTCACAATTTCGCTAAAAGGAGAAAAAGAATCGACCCCAACGTTCTTTCCAAGATACATGTATCTCAATAATGGTAACTGATTTCTAAACACTTTTTGAACCAAATGCATGTAAAACAAAAATAAATTTCCTTTTACATAACCAAGGTCTAGTCCTTTAAATTATGAGCCAATTGATTTGAAGACAATCATGGCTTTTAATTTCTGAATATTTTGTAACATGAATGATGTATTTAACAATGTACAGTCATCAAAATTGTTAGATGGCCCGATAAAAAGTCGGCCCCAAACAAGTTCTTTCCCAGATATCTAAAAAACGGTCACTTTCTCAATGCTTGTTGAATAACATTTGCATCAAATAAAAAAGTCCTTTAATTTGATATCAAGAAAAATTGACAAGCCCCTAAATTAAAAGGCCAAAAGAGATCTAAAGCTATTCATCAATACTTCTTACACTTCATACAGAAACGCCTCAGATCCGTTAAATGTAGCCCCACCCACATTTCCATGTTTCGTTTTCGAATAGCAAAAGTAAAGGTCTTATCACATCTGATGATAATCGGACGGAAGACCTCCTCGTTGCTCGCAACGAGATCGTGTCTAGTTTTTATTCTATTTGCTAATAAAATGTATTGGAAGTATTGTATTATAAGATGTCAAGAATCGTTTTCCAAACGTTCACATTTCAGTTTACAACATATTCTTTTAAGATGCGTAATATATAGCGAAATTTAATATTTCTGTGCAAACTAGCACAGTGACTACAAACGCCTTTTGAATAACGTTATCCATAAATCATATACACATATATTATTTTTTTATATTTATATAACAAAACGTTTTATCATTTCTGATTTTAAGACTACATTTTAGATAAACATCAATGGTGATATTTCATAGCCCATGGTCCACTGACAAAGATGACCTATTCAAATGTTGTTTTTTGTTGTTCTATTAAACACAAACGCGTATACAAACCTTATCCATTTGCGCTTTACTGCCTCCCTCCGACGTTTTCAATGCTCATACATTTCATTTATGCATAAATCTTAAAGGTATATACATGTATGCCGTTTTTAACGGCATTTTTTTGATGTTGAAAATTAGACCGACCCAAATTTTGTCAGCATGACTAGATATAGTTTCTAGAATTTTTTTTGATAAATACTAACGAAGTACTAGCCATAATTTAAAAATGAATAACGGCTATTTACCTATGCATATTCATAAACGATTAACGTTTGAGGTTGCATGATTTGCGCATGTGCGCGGGAATAGTAATTCAAAAGAAGCTTGCAGAATGAGGTAATACGACAAGTTTTGTTTTGTTTTGGTTTTTTTTTTTTTTTTTTTTACAGTTGTTTGAACTCATATAAACATGACTGTGTGCTTTTAACAGAAAAAATATCAAATATTATCATCTGCATTTTATGAGGATGGTTGCGTATCGATGTCGATGATAATCGATGAGAGCTCTTTTGCAATTGACCAATGTTGTTGGAAAAATATCATAAACATTATTATAGGGGGAATTTATTGAACAAAAATGTTGCTCCTAAAATAAGAAAATTTGGCCTCTTGTAAAAAAATAAGTAATAAACCCCCCCCCCCTCCAAAACCCCCCCCCCCCAAAAATAAAATTGCAATTGTGGAAAGTGTCATAAACATATTTATCGGGGAATTTTTAAAACAAAAATGCTGATATAAAATTATACCTCTTCCCCCCCCCCCAAAAAAAATAAATAAATAAATAAGAAAAAAGCCCAACTCAAATATATTGTGATGGCATTCAACTTTCAATGCAAAATACAGACTAATCATTACCCCCCAAAATGTTCATATATCATGATTTACTGGAATCGATCCTGGGCCTCAATATTATCAGATTATCGGATTTGTGCGTTACTGATTAGTAGTATACACTTACAGAAGACGTATTTCTGCTAAATGTCAGCTTGGCGCTATACATGTATTTTTTACTGAAACTATACATATTTTCCGCCCCTTGTGCTTGTCTGTCGGTTCCGATTGTCTTCAAATCATCTACAACTTTCACCGGATGTTTCGACCCAGTACCATGAGCATGACAAACTCGATGGATACCGACTTTCAACACTGATCATCTCGACGATGCCATATCCAGCACTGTTGCTTTTCCCAGTCTTCTTTTTGCTGTCGTGCATGCTTTTCTTGATAGCCCTATTCGTGTGAGCAGCCCCCACAACGAATGTACTGGGAACCCTCTGAAACCGCCCTCTATTAATGAAACAGCCACGCGCCATCCTCTATCATTACAGTCTGCCATAAAGTCTGAATAATTGAAGGTTTTCCTCTCATGTGCTTCATCACAACTCTCTTCCGCGGCCATGGCACGGTCAGTTCTATTGCGACCAGCGTCTTCGACTGGTAGAATTATATAACTGCGTTTGGTCTTAATTTAGTTTCCAAGATGTTAAGGAAAACAAACTTCCTATCAAGATCCATTCTGAGTTTTCAGTCATTTCTTCTGTCCAGCAATGGTGTACGTATTGTCGCTCTTGTGTCAGCGGTAGATTCACCCAGTCTCACAAATTGTATCTGTCCTTACTTCGAGTCTGATGATTGTTTCCTTTTCCTCTCTACCTCCAGCATATCAGACACCTATTGCAGCATATCAGCCAACTCCTACAAGAGACTTTGTTATGTCGCCATCTATATCTCCCCTGAGTTAGAGCTACTTGGCATCCTGATAGAATATGCACCATAATCCCTTTCTCTCAACACAACTTACAGCTTGGATCGTCATTTAGTCCCCACTGTTGCAAGCTAACCGGAGATTGTAGTGTATCATCTACTGACCTCAGTAGGAATGATCTTCTAAACCGGTCTTTCCTCCACAGTTCCTTCAAATTAACCCCAGCTCTGGTTGGTCCCATTTCATCCAGGACCCTCTGTTTTCTAAGTTCTTATGCTCTTGCTTTCCTTTGAATTTTCTCTGTGCACCTTACTTCAGCCTGACCATAGTGTGTCTTTCTGCTGTTGATGCTTTAGACTACTGTTATGACATTCCCACGCCTTGTCGTCCAGTGCTCGTGTCTTCAATGATGTCTCGTAAGTGAAGCATATTCTCTGCTTGGTCCATTGATGTTTTTGCTGACCACTTTCTTCCTGTCCTTGTTCGGATCCCTGCTCTAGCAACTCTGTCATCTGCTAAGCTTTTTTAAGTCATTACCAGCAACCTTAAACTCTTCCACCACTGAGGAAACTGGAATGCGTAATCCGGTTGAGTTGCCGTAGAGTCCGATATGAACGATAATGGAACTTAAAGCCCTCTATGGCTCAATTGTGGTAGTTGCAACTTCATATATATAAGGAGTAGCCACCTTATTCTGGCAGGATCCCTTGCTAGTATATCAACGCCTTCTACTTTCTTAGTAATCCACAGTCGTCAACTATTTTCAGTCAAGTTTGGAACCTCTCCTTTTTGTCTCCGATGCTATCCTTGTCTTTGGGGGATTTGTTAAACCACTTTCTTAAGCATTTAATTTGATTTCCTGCTATTGGTGGGATCTCATCTCCTTGACAAGTCTGTTGACACGGCCCTTCCTTAACACAAGACATCTAGATTTCTTTGGCTTGAAATTCATACCTGCCTAGGAAACGCTATCTGCCAACGCCGACAGGACCTATCTTGCTTGTATATGAATTGATGTTGTCACTGTGAGGTTATCCATGAAGCCTCTGACTGGTGGTTAATAGATCCCCGAGTTCATCCTTGGCTTATGACACTCGTGTGTTCCACGCATTCGGAGAATCCTGGTATGCCTGCCTTCTGCTTAGATGTATCTATGTATCTGTTTTCCATTGTAACAATAGTATAACCCCAAGGACCCCAAAAGAGAGGACCAAGCTCAAAGAAGGGTTCGGGGTGGGGGTGTTATTATACAAATATTGACTGGGGTTGAGGGCAACATTGATTATATTAGCCCCCGAGGGACGAAATATTGCCCGACGCGAAGCGGAGGGCAAAATGTTCGTCCCAAGGGGGCTAATATAATCAATGTTGCCCGAAAACACAGTCAACATTTGTTTTTATATGAAGAAACAAACCAAAATTTAAGAAAGGGCTTGAAAACAGATCGCTTTAATTTTCTCAGCTCAACATAGAATTCACGAATTCAATTTTACGCAAGGCTCATTTCCAAAATATCGTCAACATCAAACGGTCACTGGTGATATTCCGGCGCCCGTAGGAATTAAGTTACAGATGTTCTACCTGATTTTACTTCACAGTAATTCACACTTTCTTATATCAATTACGATAGCAAACCGTCGCATTGCACTTCCGTTGTTTACTTGCCTTGACTGATTGCCTATTATGACGTCACCTTGTTTTGGAGTCGCGAAAAGTTATTTACGTCACCGTTTACGAATCGACAAATCAGAAGCGATTAATTGAAACAGAGGGAATATTCTCTATATATTATTCCTAGCCGGTCAATATTAAAAAAATATTGACCGGTCAATATTTTTCGGAAAAGCGAATATTACAATTATTGACTATTCGTCTATATAGAGTTATATAGCGAGAATATTCTACTGAATATAACAACATCATTTAGCGACCGCCTGCAGTTGAGCATTACCAACAACCCTACTATGGCGTATAAAGGACACAGCAATACAGATCCAAATGTCCAGTTGGCCGCCCATCTAAATGTTTTAAAAGTAACTAGTCAACTAAATAATTTTGAAATGACCATCTTTAACACTTTCCTGCTTTCGTTTGAAACCCAGGGACAAGAAAACCAACAAAACACTTCTCTATAGTTGACTGCGACTTGTTTTTTTTTGCTTAGAAACGTATTGGCAATTTCTCCATCAGAAAGCGGGCACCTTCATGTGGACGGGAAGTTGAATGCATTAGTGTTGCTAGCATCAACAGGCAAATAAGCAGAAAGTCGACAACACCGTTCTGAAGATGCGAAAACTGCAAGAAGAGTGGCAGAAGAAAATTTTGGTTGTAGCATTTGCTATGTACATTTGTGTTGAGGAGCTAGTTTGCAGGCCTATTACACTCATCACCACTTGCTTCCGGAATAGGTTTATTAATCAAATGATGCATTTTTAGAATTGCATATACTGTTAAAATAATTTTTGACGATGGTAATTTGCTGGCTCTAAGCACTAAATCTTACCTCAACCAAATGGTTTGCATTTTTCCAATATGTTTTTGTCTTATGTGTTTCTCATGCACAAGCATTTTTGATTTTCTTTTCTAAGTTTTAATATAAAAAAAGCTGTTTCAAATTATTTCAAATATATATAGATATATTATTGAACAGCTGGAGGGTTCTATTTAAAATAATTTGAAACAGGTTTGTCTATATGAATAAGTGTTAGATTTGATTTTGAATTCAAAACGTCGCAGAGGCAGGGAAAAAAATATGATCTTTAAGATAGCACAAAATTAGAAAAAAAAATAATTTCATACAAATATCCTGGTGAATATATGCTTAATCTCTTTTTCTTCCAAATATGAAATAATTAAATATCTTAAAACGGTACTGATACCACTATTACGGGCGCTTTTTCCCGTGCACGACTTCATCTAAATTATTCTTTTGTTGTTGGACCAACCTCCATCAAGCCAACACGCGTTTGAGTTTTCAGGCTTTGATCTAGAAATTGCATGCATTGAAATTTTAAATGAGTTGAGTATGATTCAGCAACAAAATGAGGATAGTTTACAACGTAAAACCTTATAACGTGGACAATGAAATAACACAATAAAGAATGTACAGATGTAAGGAAATCAATTTTGAAACAGCTATTAGATATACTTATTATATTTTAGCAGAATGTAAATGAAATTATTTAATAAGATGAAAGCTGAAGTGTCAATAAATATGAACAGATGAAGTCAATTACTAGTAAGATTAGCTCTCCATCTCTGACTGTGCCTCAGGTGGGATGAAGGCTGTGTGGAATTAAGTAACGCTTTTTTGTAAACAGTTGTCGAAATAGAGGGAACTTTTTTGTAGCAATTAACACAAATTCAAAATAAGTGTTTACATTATAATTAAGAAGTTCGAAAGTATGAATTTCACACCGTGGCACCACCTAATGAGTCTGTTCTATGATATCTAATCGCTTTAGAAGTACTAAGAAATACAGTACTATTATGTAATGGTGTAGACTCTACATAATGTTAAAGAAAGTCAAATTCCTGATGATTCTATCATTCAGGATACTTATAGTACTCTTTTGAATAAAAGATCAAATTTCATTCAGAATGTTAGGGTGTGAGTTTAAACATCGACATTGCTTGTGCAGGAAGAGGCCGTAGGAATTATAACTTTGATGAAAATTAGTCAAATATAAGGTTGCCATGGGAACGATTAGGACTACAATTTAAAAAAAATACCTGTCATAGATTCTTCACTGAATTTTGGATTATTTTGAAGAAAAGGTTATGTAAAAAAAAAATTAAGAAAAAAGTATCGATATCAAATAGAAAATTCCTTTAGTGGGGTATTTTTATTTTATGTCTTATTCTTAAAGATATTATGAGTTAAAGTATCGCAGCATTCATTTATCACACACAAAACGTGATCATTATACATTGCATACCTTAAACTCTTTTTGGTGCGATTTTAAAAAATTTTAAACATGTACAAATTGGAAAATACCAAATTGGTTTCTAGCTAATCAGTGTCTGTAAGAGTACATAATGTTTCTGCAAAGGTAAAGGGGGAATAATCAGTAAATTTATCAATATTTTATCTGAATTAACAACATAAATGGAAACATCATGCCCTGTAATGAGGAGCACTTAGGATTTAAAAACCCTCGATAAATATCCAGTTGTCACTGAACGCTAACCAACTGAACAAACAGGGAAGTAAAACAAATCACAAGAACTCTCAACAGCTTTCTATTTGTAAGTAAGTTTCTGCATTTCGTTGAATATTTTGATTTATCACATATGGATAGTAATGACTTAAAACCTTATTTTAAATTATCTTAACTGACCTGTATTCAAAACATAATTGTCCGTGAAACAAGAAATATATTTGGAAATACGCTTAAGGAATGAAGGTCGTACTGTATGATACAGAACTTGTTTCTTTAGAATGAAGGTCGTATTGTATGATACAGAACTTGTTTCTTTAAATTGCATATTGATCATTTTTGAGTTATTAAAAATATGTTTTGCAAGTCAAACATAAATTTAAGACAAAATTTGGTACAATTTCTTTCAATACACTCCTTTCAAAGGTATGGTCATAACTTATTGCTTAGGATACCTGGCATATTGCTTTCCCATTTCATTCATAAATGCAAACATAATATTTTAGAAATTAATAGTAAGTTAAGAAGAAGACTGAAAAATATACTAAAATATGTTCCAAGTTATTGCTTCGATCACTTTTTAATGATTTTTACTTAAAATAAACACGCAATGAGGTACAATTCAGATCTTTTTTATTGGTACGTAATCTGTTTTTACCTGAAGAATTTCCCAGGAACAAGCATCGTACGGAGATTAAAAATGAGAATCTTCTTTCCATTCGGAATTACTCAGAACACCGCGCACAATTTTTCATGGTTATCATTCAGAGTCGTCTTACGTTCATTGCATTGCTCCGTAGCCTTTCTATTTTTGATTGGGTTATTTAACCTGAAGCGGCAGGGGGTATGTTTTAACACAGATAATCTGGACTTTTTTCATTCCAGAGAATGAATTTAATTTTGACACACAGGTATAAATAGTTACCGCGATATAACGCAAGATGTTGTGAAAAGCAGAATCTTGGGACACAGTTTAGATTAAGATTAGTTATAGTATGTACGTTTATACACGAAAAAGTTAAAAGTAAAACAACTAAATTTGTTTCAGTTTAGATCATGGATGTTTCTGGACAATCCTCGGCACCTTACTCTAATCGTGGCAAACCCACTGACAATTTCTTCCGTTTATGTCGTCTGATTACAACCATTTGTACGGACATACTAAGAGACGCCCTCAACTTTTACATTCAACCTGCTGATCTCCGATCAAAGCTTGATCTAGACAAACAGAAGCTTGGACTTGCGAACGTTCAGCAAATGGAACTACTCTTTCCAGCAAATAGAAATACAACGTTGACCGCCAGAGACTTGGATATTTCTGTGCTTTACATTCTTTTACGGTACATTTGCAATATCCGTGGACACAGGAACGGCTAGGGACACCAACCAGGACCAGGTAATAACAGTATTGCTGCTTGCATAGAGAGGAAACGACTTCAAAAGAACAAGGCATTAACCAGCAATACAAACGTTGAAATCGAAAATACAGATTTTCAAAATCGATGGGCTGAGATGCGGTATGCTGTTGTTGAATTAGAGAAACAGCTGAGCGGTGGAGACTTGTATGCACGGGGTGTAGATGATTTATTACAGCGCGACCTTAATTCTGTTGGAGCGGAAAGTGAGTAAAAACGACAAAAATCCGTAAACCACCCGATGATGACATTAAGACCACTAAAAAGTGACTGAATGAGGTATATTTCAAGACCTTACAGTTAACATTGACTGAATGGCATAATTTCATCTTGTGAATGTGATAATGCAATATTTTAATTAACGATGTCGTTATACAGATGTTAATTTAAGTGAGGGGTGGACAATATTTTCACAAGAAATGAGTTCATATATTTGTGCTTAAAAAACAATATTTGCTTTGTTTTGTTAATAAGAACCTCTGTACACTTGAAACTTCTAATTTTGTAAAAAAACAAAAAAACAAAAAAAAACAAAAAAAAAAACAAAAAAACAACGGTATCATTACCATCTGTTGTTCAAGAGTGTTTTACAAATGGGATTTAATTTCAAACTACTTTCAAGAGTTTGAAAAGACAGTATTCTGACACACCAATTAACAAAAATCTTATCCTTACCGCCCTTACTTGATATCAAATGAAATGTCTTCCACATTTGCAAACATATTGCACCATATACATTAACCACAACTTTTGAATGCTCAAGTTTCAATGACGATTAATTCGATGGACAAAACAGCGTTAAAATTTTATAATGAGAAAAAAAAAACAACCTCCCCTCCAAAAAAAAAAATAACAAAAGAAACAAACAAACGGAGCAACGCTTCAGAAAAAATATTGTCCGCCATTTTTTAAATATTAAGCCATGCGAATTTCACAAGACTCCAGTCAGTTGGAGTCATATTTTTAAACCCAGTTATTTTGATAATTTTTAAATAGGAATGTGGGTAATGAGGAATCAAAGAAAGCACAAGAAGAAATGGGAGAGGAAATAGATGGCTTAGTTGTCAGTCTTTTTCCTGATGCATCTTCAAGTGTAAAGTAAGAATTTGCCATTAATTGGTGACAATGTAACAAGTTCTTATAAATTTGTTGGGTTTTTTTGTCATTGTTTAGGAAATACTTATAATTGAAAAAAAAATCCTGAAGCACGTACACGATTGTTTATAAATCTAAATGGGGTTGTAAATTCAAGTGCTGGAAGTCGTTGGAAACTGGATTTGAAAAATAGAATGATGAAAAGTTAAAACAATGGTTGTATTTCAGGAAGCTAGTGTGTCGAGAATCTGCTGTGTTGCAGTCACCTGAACCTTTTAAGGATGGAACTGACGTACCAAGCTCATCAAGGTTGAATTCTAAAAAAAAATGAAAAACATTTAGTTTGAATCGGTACCGTCCTATAACATTTAGTGTCATTTTAACGTCCTATTAGTATTAAAACACCTGAATTACAATATTTTTATCACAGTAAAGAACATATGTAACGATAGAGCAAAGTTGAAGAAAAGAACTCCCTGTAATCCTTCACAACAGCAGTCTCTGAAGAGCAGGAAAAAACTAGTATCTAAATTCCCAACCAAGACCAGATCTGGCATGTCATGTGCAGTAGATACAGCATGGCAAAAACGTGGTTTTGATAGCCTTACCTGTAAGTTTAGTATTTTAAAAAAATGTCATGCAGAGACACCTGAAAACTGGAAAAAATAAAATGATAGTATCAAACCCACACCTTTTCGCATGAATATTTTACAGTAATCATGAATAACCTCTATTTATAAATTTCCACAATTGTAATACTATTTTTGTGGTATCTAAAAATACATTCATGATCTTTCAATCAATAATCATTATAATATTTTTTTTGCAGCACATACTTTTTTTATGAGAAAAGCCAACTATGGGAAAAAAGTTGTGAAAACAGTTGTATCTCCCAGAATATGTGGCACCTGTAAGTGGTGGCAGAGGAACCGCCCAGGTCAAGAAATCAGGAAACACAGATGTGTCCACAATCACACTGGAAGTGCCCGCCTCATGGAAAGCTCGCGGGTAGGTTAAGGCAACTCTGTGTTTAATGATGGTCGCAATTATGGTCATTTTAAAAATTGTTATTTTTATTAAAACAGTGCTAAATATTAATATCAAGTGAATGTGTTCAACAAGATATTATATTTCTACTTCGGAATCAAGTCGATCGTTGAAACTGTCGTGCCATGGTATCACGTGACAGTTAAAAATAGATCACTTTTTTACCTTAACAAAAAATCAAAAAGTGTAACACTACCCCGAAGATCAATTGTATGTATTATACAATAATTCGATCGGCAATTAGTTCATGTTTATTAGTATTACTGCTAGAATGCTTTTGTTAATCGCATAAAATAAATATTGTCATTATTTATCGGAAACCCCCTAACTTTTTCAATTTCATTGAAAATACTACGTATTTTTCAATTACAACAACGAGGCAAAGGATTCTAGCAGCACTTTTCAAGTATTTTAGGACTTAAACTTTTGATATTTGCCGAATTCATCTTTCATAATATTCGGGGTAGTGTTACACTTTTGCCTTTTTTGTACACACTGACAGAGGAAAGGCCGGTCAAGCCATATAAATGTTTATCTGCTTACCTTATAACACTCGCTGATAAAACAAAATATCCATGCCTGTATTATCCTGATTATATCCTAACTGACAATCATCTAAATCTTGGGTATCTGTTTTAAATATGTCTTATTTCGGCATTGTTTACACTGCATTCCGATGATTTGTCTCCCGACATTGATCTTCTCTATTAAACATGCTTGTGACGTCATCAATGTTAATAATACGCTATACAGAGAAATCGAAGATATATTCAGTTAGAAGAGTTTCCAGTGACATTTTATGCCTGTAGTTTTTATAATTTGGACCAGAGATCAAGTTAAAATTGACAGGTTTCTTGAGTAAAATATGACATCATGCTGCTTATTGTGACGTCATATCAATCGGAGGAATTTTTACTCATCGATCGCTGAGAGTTGCCTTATCATACCCGCGAGTGTTAGTGGTGTGCAGGATATAAAAGAAATCATAGATTCGGGTACACCTGTGGACATTCTTGAAGGAGATGGAGACAATACAATGATTTCTAGAATCAAAAGTGAACTTGGAATAACTATGAAAAAACGATTGGACAAAAATCATGTAATTAAGAACATTGGAAAAAAGGTACAAGGGTGTGAAACTAAGTAAAACTCTTATCGTTCATCTGCAGAAATGCATTAAATATGCCCTTGCAAAAAATCGAAACAAAGACGACTTAGAAGAGAATCTGAGAGCTATATTGCCTCATCAGTTTGGGGATAATTCTTGCTGTGCTGCTCGCTTTTGTGGATTTAAACGAAATCCTTCTGAAAAGTACATCCACAGAAGTCTTCCTTACAAAGCAGCTTTGAAAAATGACCAACTTCGCCAGCATCTGCAGCCCATTTTTGACCAAGTGTCAGCATGAGAGCCCAGTATGTTGCCCTCGGCTAAAGTCAGCAATATGAACATGCAAATAAAGAAGTCATCATGAGAATACCCAATTCTCTACACTATGGCAACTCTTATGCGCTTGATTTTAGAGTACATGCTATAGCAGCCTTCATAAATGAAGGAAGAGGGTACATTTCAAAGGTATAATTGCACACTTTGTTTGTTTTATTGTTCAATTTTTGTTGAAGTTGAACTAACTTTTATTGTTTGTATTTCTGTTTAATTATTTACAATGTTGGTTGGTTTAAATTAATTATTTTGCTGTTATATTTTTAATCGTTTTTAGCATCATGTTGGTTTCAGCATCTAGCATCAGGTTGATTTCAACAATTGTCATCTCGACCACATTCATTGTAAACTGTAAGTGTTTATTCCAGTTCATGTATTAATAATAATTTGTTTCGGGCTTGGTATTACCTGGTATTTTATTTACATTTTTCAAACTTTTAACTTTCTTAAAAGAAATTTTTTAAACTCAGCAAGGTCAAAATAATTTCAAGTAAATTGCTTAAAAAAAGTAATGTTGCTGAAATTCTTATCTTTTTGGGAAAGATAAATGAAAAAGCTGAGTTGTCACCTGGGGAGTTTACCAAGAAGTATGCAGCAAAACAGTTGAAGCGGCGTCTACAGGCTGAGTAGAGATCAAAACTACCCTCAACAAAGAGAAGAAGAATCCAGTTGAAGCAGGAAAGAAATGTTATGCAATGTGCATTTCAGGCACTTGAGGGTTCCACATATCAGTCAGGTATATTTAAATTTTAATTATACATTGTTTTCATATAAACCAGAATTTTAGCAACTTCCATTCTTATCACATTAAAACATTTTTTTTCTAGAGATAGGATTAGAAGATGAAGTTGACATTGAACAAGTACCGGATCCTGTTCCTCGTGGTGTCTTCAAGCCTATCACCTTGTCTAGTGGATCTCCCTCGCTTGTGGTATTTGATTTAGAAACCACTGATCTAAGTAAGTTTATAAAAACCAAATGAGAATAAAAAAATCCCCTATATTTTGAAAAAAAAAATAATACTGGTAGAAAATAAATGAAAAATATAAATAAAAGTGTATAGAATTTATATAAAATGTTTTTATTCAATTCAGTTCGAGGAAGACAGATGCCATATATCACACAACTTGCTGCAGTTGAATGGGAAACAGGCTCTATTTACAATACATATATTCTTCCAAATGTGCCCATTTCAGAGGAAGCATTGAACGACAGGCATTGTAGTGAATTCAGAATCAGAAAAAATGACTGTCCACGGAAAACATTTTATCTAGACTAACAGAGTTTGTGGAATGGATGGAGAAATTTTCAAATGTTATATTAGTAGCACATTATGGAAGGAAATTTGACTTTCCTGTACTTATGAGTACGTTACAATGTTTAAACATGACAGACACTCTGCTTCCTGTTGTTTCTGGGTTCATTGACTCCCTTAGTGTGTTCAAGAAAGCCTTTCCTGGACAGCAGAATCACAAGCAAGAGACACTAGTGAAGGCAGTGCTAAACACTAGCTACGCTGCCCATGATGCTACAGAAGATGGCAAAACCTTAGGTTTGTTAATGAAGCAGACCAAGTTATCAGGTCCTGAAATCTTACATTTTAGTTTTCCACCAATTGCTGTTCACCAAGTCCTTCTTTTTGGCAACGAGAAATTAAAAAAATACAACATCATTGCATGTTTTGATTGCTAAAGGTATTGTGAAGCACAATACAGCAGAAAATAATGCAGGTTAGGGATTTCACGTTGGAATTATTTTTTTTGAAGGTCAAGATCAAATATATATATACATGAAGGTCAAGGTTTAAAATAAATAATTGAAGTTAATAGATATGAAAGAAACCAATGTGAAACTTTTTTGTAGTATGCTCTGATGATATAAATTTCAAAATTTATAATAGTTGTAAGTAAAGGTCGTCTGAAAATCATTGTTTATATAGAGGTCAAGGTCATTGAAAAACACCTCGCACAGTTATTTACAGACATTGCTTCTTCATCATAGTCGTGATTATTTATTATTTTTGTATTATATACATTTTTACTTATTTTGTGAACATATGTGATTTTTGAAAATTTGGGGTGTGGGGTTAGAAATTTGTCAATAAAAAAAGGTTTCTGTGGTAAAAATTTTTAAAATTGCTTTTATTTTTCTTTTCATATACTGTGGCATGTATTCATTACAAAAAATCCTATATCAACTCTTTGGTTTTCCTTATAGGAGTGCATATTTGATCAGTTTTAATTCATTTTTTCATCAAAATAATTGAAGCTAATCTAGAAAAATCTTGATTTTTCAAAGTTGTTGTACAATAAATGCTTTAAATCTTATTCTAAACTAATTAATGCATTAAAATGGCTTATACAATTATGTGTAAAACGGAATTTGATATCAATATGCTAGAAAATTTGATGTTGCATTTATGTTTTCTAGGACTTATTATGACATTATCATCTATTAATATATTTTGGTCAGATAGAAAAAAAATCTGGATAAAATTGGTTATTTTTGAAGTATGTATGGGGTTTTTATTGTTTTGACCCAAAAAAATCACTTTTAAAAATGTTCTTATTAAATTGCATTACAGGCTGAATACCTTAATTCTATGCTAATTACACATAGTGACCTTTTTACACGTATATGCTTTTAACACATTAAAAAAAACTTTTTTAATGTCAATAATATAATTGTTTTTTTTGGTCCACACTTGGTTTGATCTAACACGGCTGTTCTCACATATTTGCGTATATTCCATCATCTGATACAGACAGCGATAACAGTTCATAACATCTCTTGTATTCCTCCTACAGAGAAAAACAAATGTTACAAAATGTATCGTCTTTGATTCTTTATATATCATACACACAGTTGATTGTTTGTAACATATCAGCTTATCCCAGGTATTTACCAGTTTAGTAATGACTTCCGGTCGCCTTGTTTGTATCAGTCTTATTGTGGTCATTATGTCCACCTCTCCGTCCACACGTAACTGTTGGAGGGCGTTATGTAAAGCGCAAAATATACCAGCTGGGCCAGCACCGTCCCTGTAAGATAAAAACGTAAATAAATACTGTGGAATCATTAGATTTCGTGGTGGCTCAATTTTCGTGGAATTCGTGGGTACCTGTCATCAGCGAATTAACATCCTCCATGAATTAATAAATTAGGGATATAAATCCATATTTCCCTTTGCAAGTATAAGAGAATACACGAAATTACGTCCCCACAAACCTGTAAAATTTAAGCAATCCACGAAAATTGCCCCCCCCCCTCCCCCCCCCCCCCCCCACGAATTTTAATGATTCCACAGTATAGGCGTTATGTAAAACAGAGAATATAACACAATACACATGGCACCATATCTATAAGTTTTACACTTAAATATTTAAAAAAAATAACCGTTATCCAAAACACAGAATATAATAACTGGACCCACACTGTCCCTGCTGTAGATATGTGATAGGTATGTTCATAATATGCAATGGTATACAGAGAACGCGTTTAATGAACCTGTATCATCCGATATATGTAAAAAGAAAATATACTTACACAAAATGTGATAACAAATACTGTTCTAGTGTGTGTGTCAACCAGCTATAGCGATGATTTGTGTCATATTTTATAGACATTGCTCGGAAGTGTATAATAAAGCAATGATATTTTTTTGGTTGATAACAAAAATCGTTGATGATCTGTATATCATTTATTCATGCAAACGAAAACAAAAAACTAAACTGCAGTAATATCTAATTTTGTTTATCTTTTTGATTAAAAAAAATGTTAAAGATTGAATTTCCGTTCATAATGAATAATTGCTTGTAAACAATTTTATAGTTTTGCATGTATATATAACACATGTTTTATTCCTTAACAAGAAATACCACTTTTAGACCAAATAATTGTACAAAACATATAAATTAATTTTCTGTAAACAACAATTTAGTATTTCGTTCCCAAACTTACTTGCTGATGAAAACTGAGGTAAACTCGCTTTTTTTTCCTTTTTCAAGCAACAATTCTACACCCTTTAGCATGGAACTATCGTTTTCGAAAGGTATATGGAAAACATCAACATCCTGTTTGGTACCCTGTATTACAGCAAACATGAATTGATTAACAAAAATAACTGAGTAAAAAGACATACAATTAGAGTAACCTGGTGATTCCAAGTTACATGTTATGTTTCTGATTATTCAAGTCTATGATTTGTATTTCAAAACAATGCAGCAACAAATTCAATGTTGTATGTAAATGAACATAACATAGTGAATATAATGTCAAACTTAACTCACGTCAGTATGAATTAGTAACGTGTCCTGTGTAACCCCACTGATGCTACTCCCTGTTTCACCGGAGGTTAAAGTATAAGGCGAACATATGCACGAACAACCCCTTTTCGGAACCAACTGTGTTTCCTGAAAAGAAAAAAAAAAAGATATTTAAGTTGTGTGCTAGTACATAATTTCCTATCTTAATTATGCTGATTGAATGGACAACACGATTAAATAGATTTAAAAAAAACCCCCAAAATCATGTTAACAACCGTCAATTAATGCATATACCTCGTTGTTTTCAGATAAGATAACAATCGCCTTAACATCATGGTCTACACACAGTGTCCACAAATCAACCTTCGTTTCTGGAAGTGGGGCTTGTGTGAGAATAAACGCACCGAGGTTCGAGAAAGACTGAAACAAAAATAGATTGATAGTTGTTGATATCATTGCACGTGCATGAGAGACTGTCATATAAAACACCAAAACTGTGACGTACCTATAGATG
The DNA here is from genome assembly GCA_033439105.1 of Magallana nippona. Lineage (NCBI taxonomy): Eukaryota > Metazoa > Mollusca > Bivalvia > Ostreida > Ostreidae > Magallana > Magallana nippona. The sequence continues at coordinate 43,799,731 of CM065917.1, read as the reverse complement.
TTGAATTTGAAATATTATTTTACTAAACACAGGAAGATGCTTATGGAATATTAACTGAACTATAAACTATATATGATCTGTAAGATTTACAGGTTGCTTATAAGTTTTCACTTGCCGGGACACAGACTGCATTGATGTAGTCGTTTCTTCCTTTTACATACGACATCAAGTAAGGACGATACTTGGAAACTAAAATTAAATAAAAGAATAAAAACTGCCACGCTACTACACCATTTTTAAAATATGATATTCCAAAGTTATAAAATTGTAATAATGAAAACAAGACATTTGTAATTTTTTGCACTTTAAAATATTTATTTAAGTTAACCTTCAATTATACACCGATTTCAATTTTAATAAAAGCAATTTATACGATAAACTTTTTGAATATTTTTAACCTGATAAAATATACCCAACATACCGTAGTTATTAGTATAACACTTTTTTGATTGTGAAAAATAGCCGCGATTAACTAATTAACTAATTAAATTATCTACTACACGTATTTAGTTAAATTAAATTGATTGACCAACAGACCAGGTATGATATTCATGTTTGAGTTTTTGTCTTTATTTTCTGGCTTCATTCCGTCCTCTTTATCTTCGTCTTCAAAAACAGGTTTCACAGTTTGTAGGAACTAAAATATGATAGTTAGAGAGCTTTGTTATTATGTATGATCGATTATCCAGTATAAGCTATATACATGGGTTGTTTTTGAATTATAAAGAAATGCACATCTAGTCATATATAAATTAGCAATGGAGCATGAATATTTCGTTATATATTGGTTTTACATCCTGTGTCATTATTAATTTCATAATGTTACACTACATTTGCTATGATTTAAAATCTAATACAAAATATATATATATTTTTAAAAATGTCATAGATATAAAACTCTTTACATTATCTTTAAATAATCAGGTCGTACCTTGTATTCTTTATAAAGAGCCCTCTGGTTTAATGGTGATGAGTCATGTAACAATGCGTTGAGTTTCGTCGGAATATCACTCTCACGTATAACCGTGTACTTGTCTTGGAATCCAAACAGCAATGCTTTGTGAAGAAAGATGTATTGATCCTAAGAAAAGAAATTATCCACAAACAAAAAGATATCAATGAAAATTATAGAAATTACATCAAGATGTATTGCAATCGCAATTAAACAAACAATTATTTACTGGAAAAAAATATCTTACGTTCGGAGTCATAGTTTTAATTCAACAATTCAATTTCAACGGTAACAAATATGCTTTCAAAAGTTGTAAACAGAAAAAACGCACAGTTGGAAACTCTACATATTTTTCAGATGGATACGGAGTTTTTTTTATGTTCAACTATTCTTGATATTTAAATGAGTTTTCATTTACATACATTGAAATGCACGGCATTCAAAATCATTTAAGTTTTTTTTTTTTTTTTTTTTTTTTTTTTTGAAAGATTTATGATTTTTTACCGATGTTTGAACCATGGTCATTCTGTCCTCTCTCATCTGTTTGACAAACTCAAACACATTGATTTTTCCAGTTTCTTTCCCTTGTTTAAATAAAGAATCCAGACCAATGAATGTTCCAGTTCTTCCAACACCGGCGCTTAAAACAATGAGGAAAAATCCAATTTGAGTTCATATCTTTACAAATATATCTTCAAATATTGGCTTTGATTCAAACACTTTTTCTTTTTTGAGCTGAAATAAACTTGTTGCGTTTTTCTTTCCTATTTTTTTACTTTCTTGATTCTTTTTAATTTAATTATTTTGCGATTTTTTTTTACTTCTTTGAGCTATCTGAAAAAAGTTTTATGCACAATTTTCCATATCAATTAGTTTGGTCGTTTACCTGCAATGAACTAATATCAATCCGTCTGCTGATTGATACTTTCTAGTCACTGCTTTATGGAACTGAACCAATCCAATTTCTTCTGGTGTTCCATGATCTGGCCAGGCCGTGTAGTGATATTGAGTTATCGTTCTTTTTACGGTCGACTGTTAAAGTATTCACATATGTAATAACAAGTAAAATCTAAGAAAAGTTGTAGTTAAAGCAAAGCTTATTTGGTTGATCCTGAATATATTACATTTTTTCTAAACAGTTGTAAAGGAAAACACAATTTCTTACTTTCGTGTTTTGAACATTAAACTTTCGATACGTATACAATGCGTAAGCAGTTTCCTTCAGAAGCTGCATTTTACACGGACCGACTTCCAACGAGTTATCCTTTCCAGGCCAATATCGCGTGCACTTGTTCTTTAAATACAAATAAGAATAAATTTCAAGATATAATCTATCTTTATACTTCAACAATTCAACATTTGTTTGTTTTAATCTTCTACATTATATTTCATTTCTTGAATGCAAATCCAGTTCCAATTTTGCGCAAGAAAACTATAAACAAATTAACAAATCATTCAAAAATATTTATTTTTAATACCTTTCCATTCTCGACAATATTAGTGAGCATGACGATAAACCTGACATTCTCCTGCCAAATCATTCTCCAAAAGTCAGCCAGGGTGTTGTTCTTAGGACCTTGATATTTTACAAAGAGAAATGATTTGGATTGTGTAATAATTTTACTTAAAACACATTCTTTTGAATTTTTCAAACACAATTATGTTATACGGATTATATATATATATATATATATATATATATATATATATATATATATATATATATATATATATATATATATATATTCTGTTATTAAAAAACCTACCTTGAGCCGCTAAATATGTCCTTTTTCCATTAAAGTCCTAGAGAAAATGTTCACATTAGGACTGTTTGTGCAATGTGCATGATTATTTGTCTGTGTGATTAAATATATGGATATTATTAGATGTCAATATTTTTGTTTAATTTTTGCTTCATAACTTACTTTGATGAAGTTGGCGTTGATGTAATCATTGTCTGCATCAGTCCATTTTTCGCTAAGTACTATTCTAGAGTGATCATCTAAAACAATAGTTACAAACTTGTAAGAAGTTTTACTACAGCAATTGTTTGAAATAATTGCAAAAAACCCCAGAAATAAATTTACATGGAAAGGTTGTTTTGAATCTGTTTTTGACCATGTTTTCTTGTTTTTTCCCTTCCTTGCATACACTAGTGTTTCCAGCCGGAAGTCTCTACAAAATAAAATCAGTAAGTGTTTGGATGGAAATATGTAGGTTTTTTTTTTTTCTCTCAATATATAAAAAAGAATTTGAATACTTTGTATAAGATAAATAAAAATTAAATTTCAATTTCATAGTAAGGCAAACATCCTAAAAGCTAAAAACAGCTTAACTTTAATATGTTTCTTGTAAAAAATGATTTGCTAAAAGAAGATTGAGAGATTGAAGAGAATTATGAATTCATCGATATATGTCTAATTTTCTTCCAATTGTGTCGATATTTGCTCTGCATTTGTCCTTATCCGCATTTTTCTGATTTATGAACTCACTCAACAAATCAACTCAATAAAGATTCAGCGATTGAAAAGTTCTTTAATGCTATGGCTGTGTAAATTAGCCATTTTTTAAAAAGTATAACAACTATTCAATTAAATGAATGACACGGATCTAATATTGATGTGATTGGTACAATTTGAAATTTTCATACTTATATATATATATTTTTTGAAAAATACCCACTTTGTGAAATGCTTCTATAGATGGTTGTTAAGTTGTCCTTACTAGATACTTTTACTACATGGAGTACATACAGTCTATACATTTAATGTAGCATTTTCAGCAAAAAACATTGAGCTAATATTTACCTTGTATTCCGACTGGAACACGTTGTTTTCGCCAGTGCCTTTCTCCTGTATTACTCGCTGTAGATCGTCTACTTGAATGAACGTGTTTAACTCTGTAGTATTATAGTATCCCCCGTCTTCCGCTGTCATTGTTACATTAATATAATCGTCAGATGAAACATCATGGGAATTCTCTGTGAAACATAATTATATTGTAAATGATAAATCTTGCATCAATCAATTCTCAAAGAAATATGAACATATGAGACATAGATATTATTTAAGTCAAGATATAGTAAATGAAAGGAGTCTATAGATTTCTGAAAATTGAGATATACATGTAATTTTTATGATGCTTTATAATAATAGCTTTGTTTTACGTGGTGTATTGGATAATAATTTTTAGACAGATTTCCAATAAGATTTCCAATGGAGTGTCAAGCAAATGATGTACATTCTATATAATTTTCTTATCATAATAAAGTACGGAAAAAGATAATTATATATAAAATTATTTATGACGTCATAATGATTCTAGCATCAAAAAGACTCTGAAATCATTTTCTAGATCTTGACCTTGAAAAATATATATACACAATTTTTAAAATATTATCCAGCTTTATTGAAATGAAGTAAGTAATTATTCGTAAGGTGTACTGATCAAATATTAACACCGTTTCAACTGGTTTAATAAGAAACATTAAAATACAAATTAGTTAATGTTGATAATGTTTTATAAAACCAATTCATTCGAAGTTAAAATAATTGTTTACAATGTATACTGATGGTAAACTTTAATTTTCGGAAAGATATAATGGGGGCTTTTGTATAGAAAAGCATTTCCATGCGTCATCAACATTAAGCTAGATAGGCAGATTAATTTGCAGTAACAGTAACTTCATATAAGCAGGTGATTTCCTTCATTTTTCAATGTAAATCTTGATAAAATCCTTCTTGATTTTTGGTGATTAAAAAATAGTGATGTTAAAAATACAGACAAATCTTGGAACATTTGCCATTATATAAATAGTGCCTGTTTGAGGGGGGGGGGGGGTAGCAGTTGAAATTGACACCCCCGAGAAAACCATTGTCAACTGTTTCAACTGTTGCCCTCCCAAACAGGCATTATTTATTTCATTATACTGAATGTCTTAATTTTAAAGATACTTGTACTGCTTTGACATTTTTGACGTCAATTCTACGGTGAACCATACGCAAATAATTTACGCGCATGTGACAATTCGTTGTGTTATCCGTTGCCAAGTGTGTTGCTAGCGCTGAGGGTAACAAAACGGATTATAAACTGCGTTTCAACCATTCCGATTTCAGTATTTAACATGAACGGATAATAGTATAAAATGAAGGTGTGTCAAAAACTGTTCTGCGCGGAAGGATTTGATTCACCATCAGCAGTTGATCAGGCAAATGTTTATCACACGGGTAGTGTGAACCAAGCAACTGATAATAAGCATTATCTTACGAAGGAGTAGCATTTCGAGCTGATGATGATTATTTAGAACTACTTTGTGATTTTACCAGTGAGATCAGCGTATTTTTCCCCTTTACTGGATTGTTTTGTCTGATACTTTGAAGGTTTTGACCTCGTGTTGCTTTGTGTCTCTTTGCTCCTGCCCCCTCTACGTCTACAATTGAACATTATTAAATTAGGAATGTTTAATGTATGACTTGTAATTGATATGTGTGTTTGTACTGTTTGTACTATGCATACATCTCTTGACTACTGTTAACCAATGGTTGTATTTTGATTGTATGATGTGTTTGGATTGTATTCTATTTAGTGATTTCAATTCCGACAAATTGAAAACAAATATAATTGTTTAGCTTTCTTCTGATTTATTGCTTGGTTGCTATCGATATTTGAAAAATGCAATAAACATGTATAATATCATCCACAGTATACGATATAAAGGCTGCATTCAATTTTTGAAACTTATAAAAAACTTAATTGTCTTTTGAATTAAATAATTATGAAAATAATGTTTGTTTTTAAAATTAGGTAACGACAATAAATGTCAAAAAAGATAGATATATCTTTAAGGAATTTATGTTATTCCTAATTTAAAAAATACCATCGGTCAACATTTCAATGATATTGTCAGAACTACGATAAAAATACATTTCAGTAAGGAAACAAAAACCCAACAAAAATGATTATAATCAAACATAGAGAATTGATAAACACATTTGAGGAAATCACATTCATTTAATGCAGGGGAATCTTGAACGTTGCAAATACTGATAATGGTTTCTTGTAAAATAGTTCAAATTTGTTCTCTGATGTCAACAAGTTGTTCAAATTTAAAAACAAATCGTACATGTAGTGTTTACAATAAAGGACATTGATCAGTTTTTAAAAGAAGTTATTAAAAAATAAATAAATATTAGTTACCGCCTGTAGATCACGCCAACAACTCCTACCAACGCTAAGACAACCAATATCGAAACAACCCCTCCAGCCACCGCACCTTTGTTTATCTCCGAAACATCTGATTGTTTTTCTATACGGACTTCAAAAAATGAAAGGATATTCATTAGTTCCAAACCACGTGTACATCTGTTCCTTAGAAATAAAAAACTAAAACAAACACCAGTTAATAAGGAAGTACATGATATATCGGGTCATTATATGGTATTGTGTTAATATTTATTTTTTTTTGTGATTCGTGCCGGATATGAATGTGGCGACATAGCAAAAATAATAATAAAAAAAAGAAGCTTTATATATGTTTTATCTGCAATGATCGCTTCCTTCATAAACTTTTTGGGGAATTCATGAGGGATATGAATGTTTACATCTTTCCTGATCTTAAAAAAAAGTAAGTAAAATTAACCAAATTATTGTTGATTAACATCCGTACGTTAGATAATAGAAACAGCCAAATCGTTTTCTATGTGAATTTGAGTCTGACATCATCATGATTATTTTTTGCAGTCCGTGATTATTCTTAGGTCGATAAAGGTTTCGACCAATCGATACATTCGGCGTGTAGATTTCAGTCCTCTCAGTTTCTACAGAACTATAAATTGTATTAAATTTCCGTTAGAAAAAAAGGAAATCATACTTGGTGGGTGTAACTGTAAAACTCTAAATTCTTACTTTTAACGACCGAACATCATTTTCTTCAAAATCTATTTAATCTCAACTCAGTTTATATATTCCGATAAATTCAAATACGACTATCAACATGAAAAATAAATGAAGTTTTTGAATTTTGAAATGGTTTTAAAGATGTACTAAAGTGCAGATATTATAAAGAACTAAACTATTACCATTGCATAGAGGAGGTTCAAATAAATCATCGCAGCCGTCTGGACAAGATCCGTTGTTTTTATCACAAACTTCTTTTGCTTTACATTTTCCACACTTAATATCACAGCTGCTATTATAAAATCCGTCAATACAGTCTGTAAACATGATTATAAATTTAATTACCAATGAAACTGAAGTTTCATATCTAAATTATAAATTTTATATTCTCATGTCCAAAGTTTATTGCTATAAGCGCTTAGAGAATTCCGTATTTTAATCCGCTGGGTTCAGAAATTACATTTAATCAACTATTTCTTATCATTATGAATGATTTCAAATGTTGTTTTAAAAAGTTCATTTCTTTATTAGATAACTTGGTACGTTCAATGGTTATCTTTAGAATTAAAAAAACCCACAAAAACAAATGATGCATTGGTACCTGTAAGTAAATGTATGCAGTAAAACTAAACAAAACAGTATCACAAGTGAAGTCATTACCTTGACACATAGGAGCATGGAAGTTACGCTGACATCCTGTGTCACAGGCACCACTCAGTTTATTACAAACTCCGCTCAAACATTTTCCACATTTAGCGCTACAGTTCATGTTGTAGAATCCGTCAACACATTCTAAACAAGAGGCCCATGGGCCACATCGCTCACCTGAACAACAGTTCCTTGTAACATTATATTTGGTAGCATATGCTATTTATATTTTACACTTTGAACCTCTTTTTGGGGGCCCATTATAGGTTCAGGGTTTGTGGTTGGCTTTAATAATTTAGAATCTATACTATTTGAGGATCCTTGTAAAGGTAGCATTGTAGTTCTCGAGAAGAAAATTTCAAAACAATTTCCATAAATATTTCTATGTTAAACTTTGAACCCCTTCTTGGACCCCAGTACTGGATTTAGGGCAACGGCTTTTATAATTAAGAATCTACACTATTTGACGATACTTATGTTGTAATCACACATACTGTAGCATTGTAGTTCGTGAGAAGAAGATTTTTAAACACTTTCCCTATAAAATTCTATGTTAAACTTTGTACCCCGTCTCAGGCCCCAGTGTTGGTACGGGGGTCACAACTTTTACAAATTAGAATTTTCACTATTTGAGGATCCTTGCATAATAATTTTACAAACTGTAACATTGTAGTTCTCAAGAAGACGATTTTTAAACATGTTTCCTATATATTTCTATGTTAAACTTTGAACCACTCTTGGTGCCCCAGTAATAGTCCTGGGTCTAGATTTTAACAAATTATAATCTACAATAGCCAAGGATTTATGCATAGTAATATCCCAAACTGCTGCATTGTAGTTCTTGAGACGAAGATTTTTAAACATTTTCCTATATATGATAAACTTTGAACCCCGCCTGGGCCCCAAGTTTTAGTCAAGCTGTCAGGATTTCTACAATTTCAAATCTTCATTATATATACAAGCTTTTGTGTAAATATTGGCATTTCTGGTGCAGTGATTCTTGAGAAAAAGATTTTAAAGCATTTTTCCTATTTATTTCTATGTTAAACTTTGAACCCCGCCAGGGGCCTCTGTTTTGGTCGTGGGGACACGATTTTTACAATTTACAATTTTGAGTATATATACAAGGTTTTTTTTGTAAATATTGGCATTTCTGGTGCAGAGGTTCTTGAGAAGAAGATTTTTAAACATTTTCATTTTTAAACATGTTAAACTTTGAACCCCGCTTGGGGCCCCAGTTTTGGTCCGGGGGTCATGATTTTTACAATTTAGAATTGTCACTATATATACAAGCTTTTATGTAACATTTCTGGAGCAGTCATTTTAGAGAAGAAGTTTTTTAAATACACAATCCCTATACTCACTGTTTCGCAATTATCACCCTTTTAAAAGGCCCTTTACTTTGCAAATTTAGAATCTCATTCCCATAAGGATGCATTGTACCAAGTTTAGTTAAATTTGGCCCAGTGGTTTTAGAAAAGAAGTCAAAAATGTGAACAGTCTACAGACGGAGTGACGGACGGACGGACGGACGGATGGATGCCGGACAACAGGTGATCAGAAAAGCTCACTTGAACCTTTGGTTCAGGTTAGCGAAAAAAACGTTGTTTAGTTGATAAGATAAAATGTCCCCTTATAATTTTGATTCATAGCATAACTTGGATAGAACATATTATGAAGTTATTTATAACGAAAAACTTAGATATTTGAAATATACCCTGACAAAATGGCATTTGGAAGTTTTGACTGCAACCGTCATCACATGACCCGTTTTGTTTATCACAAACATCGCTGCCGGTACAATGACCACATCTTTCAGTGCAGTTGGCATTATAAAACCCGTCCTTACACTCTATAAAAAGTTTTAAAAAATGTACATAGATGAAATGTTTATTTTAAGTTAAACCTAAGGAACCAAATCTCAGAAAACTTAACAATTTTATATTATATATTCAACGCCGGACTAAGGATATACATAACAATCGTATATCAAAACATTGGAGAAGAAATACTCAGTAAATGTAAAATAACAAGACAACCGTGCTTGTAGATTTCCTTTAATGACAGTTTCGGGCAACTGCAATATTTCACCAAATATTTCACTAAATATTTCCCCAAAGTAAGTTAAACATGTTTCATTTTAAATTCGTACTTGCTTTTAAGTAGAAACAGTTAATGATATATTCTAATGGGATGTAGAAAATGCAAAGATAGTTTCTCTTTTGCCAAAATATGAACAAGCTGTTGACAATCTGTAAGCAAACAACGTCATACAGTGGAACCATTCAAATTAGATTATTGTGTTCCATTTGTTTTAAGAATCATTCTATTACACCAAAGAATTCCTTTTCTAGCATTGCATATAATTAATTCATGCCTCCATTAAGTTACCGATGTAAACCTGCAGTAGATAAAGAGACATGATTATAGCATGATTGATTCAATTATTGTTGCATATTGCTTACAGTGCAACACAAGGTGTTTATTATACAACCTACCGTCACATTTTACCCCCTGCCAGTTAGCTTGACAACCATCAGGGCATTGGCCAGTTATATCATTACATCCTCCGTTATATCTACAGTGCCCACATGAAATGTTGCAGTTTTTCCCGTAAAAGTGGTCGTTGCAACCTGAAATTTGAGTTGTTGTTGATAGACATACATTATTTAACATTTCTTTGTGATCACACCATGAATGAGAACTGTAACGTAATTATGGTTAGGAAAACGGTTCCCTGGTACGAGCTTTCCAGTACACAAATTATCCTGATAGTGTTCTCCTGATACCATTTTAGGGTGCAAACGATTTTTGTATATTCATACGAAATAAAAAAGTAAACAACATGCAGAATATTGTCATTCAGCCAATTTTTAATCGTATAATTGCTTAAACTTATGTATGAGGTAATCGTTACTTTCGGGGCGAAATCAAACATATCCTGGGGCTTTATTGGATTTAATCCCACTTTGACCATAATAGTCACCCTATGCTTGAATTATGACTCCTTATTCTTTACTTAAAGTAATAAATAACAGGAACGATGACAATTTTTATGAATTGATTTTTCGTATCTCAGATCATATAAGGTAAGCCTGAAATAATTCTTGATTATTATTTTAGGTATCTTGATACATGTATATTACGCTTTCATTACTTTCAAAAATCTAAAGAATCATTCGAATGCAAATCCAAAGAAATACGAAACACCTATACGTTAGGTAACTATATCTCTCTTTTTTTTAATTTCATTTCCATTTTTTAATTTACAATCGCATATGCCGAATAACAAATTGCACACTATTTTTTTTAAATATATGATAGAATTTAAACAAAGAATGTGTATGTAGTTTCATCCATCAAAGTGAATCATATAGAAAAACGAATACAAACTTATTTTATCATTATTGCCTATATCATGATTATCAAAAACTATACATAAACTTGATGTGATATTTTGTTAATTACATATTGTAACATTAACTGATCGGTTTAAACTTACTGTTACACTTTTCTCCCTTCCAGTGACTCTGGCATCCATTAGGACAGTCACCAGTTCCTTGATCGCACACATTGTTGTTTTTACATTTTCCACACGGGGTGTTGCAGTCATTGCCGTAGTAGTGATCTATACATACTGAAATAAAAAAAAATGTTATTACTTAGCATTGACAAGTTATATCCAATAAACTATGTAGTATCGATATTGATGATATCGGAAAAATTGCAATGAAACCGATTTGTTAATATCGATATGATAAAACTCAAATGCATACCGGTATCTGTACTAAATAATATAAAATCTGTGTCGATATTGCATCGATGTCATTTCACCATTGTGAAACATCATGATTATGAATACTTCATTTTGCATATTGCAATGATGAGGCATTTCATAATTGAGTATCCATACTTTACTTCGTCATCGTCCATATCAACGATATCGTACCGACATTTAATTCGAAAATGTAGACAACTGAAGCTATTGAGACATTTCTAATATGTACTAGGCATTTTTATATTTTAATCGACATCGACAATATTGTATTGATATCATTTTTTTAAAAAAAAATCATCATTTATACTTGTTTTGGTATTGCTGCTGTTTTACCTTGGTGTCGATGTCGATGGCATCGATAATATCGTATCGATATCGATTGTCCTATATTCACAACTGGAGCTGTTCATACTTAATGTCGATAATATCGATAAAAAGATATCGTATCAATATCGATTCGTATATGTGCATAACGTAATCAATTGCATTGGGCATTTGTACCAGGCATGTCGATGCGTTTTGTCGATACCGACAATATCGCTTTGATATCATTTTACAATTGTTAACAAACATCATATTGACGTTATTTCGCATTGATGTTGATTTACATTGGTGTTTATATCGACAATATAGTGTAAACAACTAAAGCTGTCCGTACTTAACATCGATATCGAAGATATCGTATCGATATCGATTCGCACACGTTGAAACTAATCAGTGTCTATATCGATGTCGATATCGTCAATTTGTTAATGATATCGTCGATATCGACATGAAAGTTGGCATTGGACATGTATGTCGATGTGACAACATACAAATATTAATCTTAAAATTATTTTATGGCCATGGAATGCATTTTATAATCGTTTAACGCCTATCTTCTATATATTTTTCCATAATTGCTGTTTTCTTTCAAGGAAATGTATTTTTGATAATTTTTCTAATACTATATAGTAATGCGGGTAAGGTAAAACAACGTCCAAAAATATGCACATTCAACGAGTCATTTTATCTGCAGTCAAATCAAGTTTTACGTACTCGCATTAACTTTATCCAAAATATTGGATCATGTGGATTTGCCAGGCACGGATCATCAGATCAAACGAGACGCGAATATAAAAGATGATACTAGTACACAAAGCACATCGCATTAACCCACATCAGTTGTTAATAGTTTACAATTCAATGAATTTTAAATATCTAAAGATACTCAAAATGGGGTCATGATTATGTCAGTCGAAAACCGTTGATAGCAAAGAGTTTTTTATTGGACATGTAAAAATGTATGAGCATGCATTAGAAAAAACTGAACCATAAATTAAAAAAAGTTACAGAACATTTGTTTCGGTTTGTCGTACTCCACATCTTTGAAATTTCAAAAAAAGATATTTATATTAAAGAATTATCTAAAACTATCTTGCACGTAGTCCGAAATATTCTAATGCTTGGTGGAAGAGTTACCGCTTACACAAGACTAACGTTTAGCATAAGTCAAGAAACCTACCATCACACTTCTCTCCCGTCCATTGAGCTTGGCATCCATTAGGGCAGTGGCCAGTCCCTTTGTCACACACACTGTTATTTATACAGTGCCCACACATGTTGTTACAGTCTTTACCATAAAAGTGATCGGCGCAAACTGAAACAACACCGATTTCATTAAATATCGTATCCGTAAGATATCGATAGTTGAATAGTGCGCATCATTATGTTAAACCTACCATCACACTTGTCCCCCTTCCATTGACTCTGGCATCCAGTAGGACAGTGACCAGTCGCTTTGTCACACACTTCGTTATCTTTACAGTTTCCACACGGAGTGTTACAGTCAATGCCATAAAAGTGGTCGCTGCATACTAAGAATTCAACAAGATATATTGTTTTTACAACACGCCAAATGATCAAAGCGGTCACCTGAGCAAAAATTGCAATGTCTACTTTTTGTCATTAAATACAAAGTATATGCATAATTCAGTTGATTGAATCATGTTTAAAAATATTTTCAACTTTGCTTTGATATACTAGCATCAAACCTTTTTTGTTGTAACAGTTTTAGGAGATTTTGAAATATTTTTGCAATTATCCCCATAAAAAAAATGCCGTCACTTCTGGTCGTCAACAGACGGAGACAAAATCCTAAATTTTTAATTCTTTTTAGGAATTATTTTTTTCTACAGGGACGCTCTAATAAATGCAGAAAATGAAATTCGTTTCAAAATCGATCCACGCATTCTCGAACTTTTAGGCTTCAAAGTGGCGAGGTTCCACTTAACTCATTTGTTAAAGTCGTAGATTTGTGCCCAAACGAAACGGGCTAAACCTCTGAGTGTCGAATGTTTTTCCTTCCTCCTCAATTGTGTTTTAATTGTGTTTCTATTTTATGATTTTATCTTTGAAATGATGAACAAATGACAATATATAACAAATGATAAATTTTACTAATTTCCGATTTAATTCATTAAAAGTTACTACAAAACCGCCTTTTCAGTATAACCATATCTATATTAAAATCCTTAGAGAGACCTAAATGGAATATAAAGAAATGTTAAGAAAAGAAAACAAATAAGAAAAAAAATGAAAAAAATTAAAAATAACAACCATCCTGCATAGTTTATTATGTAAAAATTGAAACACTAACTGTAACAAAAATACATTTTTCGACGTTTGTCGTTTCTGAAATTGTTCATAAAGATTCTGAAATATCAACACCGCATAAAATAGGTACAAAAAGTCAATACTTCGTAGTGATTAAAAACGCCACAAAACTGTGATAAATAAATCTACGGTGGAGAGGGGGAGGGTTGATTATAACTAGAAGTATAATTTTGAATATGACTGACCAGTTTGGATAAAAATAAAAAACGGAAGCGTAAAACGCATACTTCTTGTGAAGTGAAAATTTTCGACCGGGAAAAGTCAATTAAGACAATTATAAGTCCCTATTTATAAATGCTGTATGCTGTAACTGTTGATTGTGGTATGTCAATATATTTCAGATTCAATTTAGCACTTTTAAAAAACTTACTGTCGCACTTGTTCATTTGCCAATGTGGCATACATCCATTGGGGCATTGACCAGTTCCCTTGTCACATGTATCATTGTTTATACAGTGCCCGCATGGAGTTATACATTCACTTCCATAAAAGTGATCTTTGCATTCTAGACAAAACAATAAAATAAAGCCAATATAAATTCACAGAAAAGAAAAAAAAACCAAAAATCATTTAAGGTATTTGAAACAAACTTATCTAATCAACTTATTTCGCCTTACACAGATTTTTAAAGATTCTTGTACTGGTGTCATATAGTGTCACATAATCGGTATATATATGTAAGTTGAATTTCTTTCTTTCCGGTCAGTTGAAACTAAAATTACCATTAAAACATCGACAATAATAAGTCGAAAAAGCGATTTAGCAAATTGGTGACATATTTATTTTTGCAAACTATTGTCTGATTTATTTCAGGGAAAGAAATTTTGGTTTTACAATAAATTAAAGGACTTGTGTGAAACGTTTTATAACGCACTACCATAGAAGACCGACTTTGTTTGTTTTTTTCTTTTAAGCATTATTATGTTTTACGGTGCTACCGTTGGGGCGAGCGCAGCAATTATTACTCTTATCTTCCATCATTGTCAATTATGTGATATTTTGACAATTATCGACTTACATCAAAGCATTTTTGAGAGAGAGAGAGAGAGAGAGAGAGAGAGAGAGAGAGAGAGAGAGAGAGAGAGAGAGAGAGAGAGATTTCTATTTTTAACAGTTATAAAAAGATCTGTAAAATACCTGGACTTGCTTCCCTTCAAAATCGTTCTTACCTTTAGGAGAAAATTAAATTGATCAGTCTGTAAAATGTAATTTGTGTTTAGTTTGATCAAATGTTTTAATAATTTTTCTTTTGTGCCTTGTTGTTATCTGTTTTCCCTGGTTAACAAATTTTGTATTTGTTTATTTTGTATTTTTGCATGCTTATTACATATGTTGTATGGTTGTATCCATGACCCTTGACCCACTTTGTAGGTGTGTAATTTCTCATTTGACAATATGCAATATCTACATAGGTTTTTAACAGTTTATGTTTTTTAATTCTTTTTTAATATCTTCCTTACTTAAACTTTCTATATGCAAAATTAGCTTAAAATTGGATTGATATGCCAGTAAAGTATGGATCATGCTTGTACATAATCTCTATCTATGCCAAGCGAAGCTCTCCCTAGAGACAACACTTGTATATATGCCCAAATATGGAAATTACACTCTATACCTATGAAGTTGAAAAACTTTTCCAAGATGGAGGAAAAAAGAATCACTTCACGCGCAGTGACATCACCGGCATCCATGTTAAATTTGAATCTCGTTCTAACTTCACGTTTGGTTATAATTTATCAATATTGTTAATGA
Source organism: Magallana nippona (assembly GCA_033439105.1). Lineage (NCBI taxonomy): Eukaryota > Metazoa > Mollusca > Bivalvia > Ostreida > Ostreidae > Magallana > Magallana nippona. The sequence continues at coordinate 43,784,051 of CM065917.1, read as the reverse complement.
GTGATAAATGCATTCAAACTTACCTAGTGTGTTCTTGAAAAATTAATTCCTAATTAAGAAAACAAATTCTCGTTTCCTACAACTTTCAACAGTTGCATTAGATCCGATCAAATGAATTTCAAGACATCTGATTGGACGAAAAAACGTGTTTCAACAGTGAAGCAGTTTTATTTCATTGTTATTTAAATAAAATCATGTATTTTATCTGAATTTGCCTTCTGATTACTTAATGAAAACAGCAAAGACGTTTTCCCTTACTTTCAATTTGAAATTTCTTTTTTTAGGTTTCATCTCAAATCGTAGTCTGACCTACTCGTACCTTGGTCATTTCGTACCCAGAATTCAAATTATATCTCAAAAACCAAAAAAAAAGTCAAGTTACGACCAAGAACTAATTCAATAAAAACAAAAGATAATCAAAACTTAATTTTGTAGACATCATAGTCTTTGACAGACACATTGTAAAATATATTCCCCATTCTTATACCCCTCCCTCCCCCCCCAAAAAAAATGATTAATATATATATATATATATATATATATATATATATATATATATATATATATATATATATATATACAATAAATCATGTTCAAATTACCCCCAATCTGTCATGAAAAAAAGCAAATAGGGAGACTATTTGCAACAATTCAATATAAGTACTTAAAATGTATGCATAATAGGAAGTACTGATCTGCATTCCCAATCATAAACAATGTGTGTTTAACCCTAAATGTAAGACATATGTCAGATAAACTCGCTAGCATTATGGGATGTAGACAAACAAATTTTCTTGATGAATCTGCAGGTTCAGCTCGTTCTTTTTCGCGCGCGCACAGGTTTTTGGAGTTCGCTTCGCTCGCCGGCGAGCTGCGGTCGCTATTATGATCATTGTTTCTTTAAACAGAAATAATTTAATTCTGGATTCTTAATTCAAAATGTTTGATATAACAAAGTTAGAGACAATCAAATCCAGGCACTACCCATTTAAATATATTGCAGTATAGTACATTATGTAAATTCTAATAGCTCTTAAATGGTTTAGCACGTCGTTTTGGAAGAATAAAATGAACTGTGCTTGCAATACATTGACTTTGAATATCATTGAATAAACTTAAAGACTGTTTTTCGGTTCTATATATGTGAATAGCTGTGTGTACTTACGATCACAAAAAATCCCTGCCCATTGAGTTGCACACCCGTTATCACATTCCCCTGTCAACTTGTTACAATGTTCACCATTTTTACAGTGCCCTCTGCAGGTCACACATCGTCCATTAGAAATGTATTTACCATCTGCACATACTGAAAAAAAGCAATAGACTTAAGCAAAGCTACAACATTTGCAAAACCTTATAACGTAGTCTGTATGAAAGGTTTCAGATATATGAAAAAAATATTACATAACAATACAAATAGTTCCGATTATGTGAACGATAGCCTAATGTATTGATTGCATCAAAAGTGAATATAAATGAAATGTGGTTTTGATTTGATGTTGATAATGAAATATATATCAAATAATCAATAAGTACACTTACATGTATATATGCTATGCTATAAAAGAGGGGGAACAAATGCAATATAACGATATCTAACAGGGTATACAATTATTTAGCACATTCACCGGGCCTCACCTATGCAACTTTCTGTTAGAGCGTTGGGATCGGGACATTTATCTACACATGACCCATTGAAAGCGTCACAGTGTTGATATTCACATGAGGGACATTCACTTACGCAGCCAGGAGAATACCGGCCACTATCACAACCTAAAAATAGAGCAGAGACAATTCTAGGATTAAGTCAACTAAAGAATTAGTACATCATTCATTAAAGGTAACTGAATATCTATGTTGAGCAAGTATACTTTGAAATATTTCTGTCAAAGTTCGAGTTTATTTGATGACGCAGATTTAATCCGGTACTTCCTCTTTTACTTTCTAAATTGATATATATTACCCATTATTGCGTCACGTGAACTATACTATTTATGCGCAATTTTTCAAACGTTTAACAGAAGAGCTCCATGTGGGGTAAATTAAAAACAAAATTGGACTGCAGACTTACCCATTACTTTAATTTCACAAATTTCGATTGATGTGTAGAGGTTGCTGTTTTCACCTAAACAGGTGGACTGAAATCCATCTGGTCGGTTATTTGTTAACACTATTTGTTTAACAAGTCTGTTGATTGTGATGTTCTGTGTTGGAGCTGGACAACCAGACATTGGGTCATGGTGGTACACAAAATCGTTTGGGCTTGGTGATGCCGAATCGAACGTGTTATCGTAGAATGCGTATATCGAAAAGCCAGATAATCGATCTAGAACTAGTCAAATATAAATTGAGCAAATGAATATGCAAAATATACCTAGATTTTTAATTAAGTTTTTACAGTATATACATTGTTTTGTTTTGTTGTGTTTTATTATTAAGGTCTTCCGTTTTCAACGGAAGACCTTGTACTGATTCTGTTTTCCTTTTATTCTTATTTTTCTTCTATGCGTTTTTTAAAACTCAAATATCTCGCTTGTTTGTTGTCCTTTTATATTGAAATTTACAGGGTACGTTGGACATTACAAATTCTCAACATCAACTGAAAATCATTGAAATCATCACTTCCGGTGCCGAGTTATTCCCCTTTTTCGAAAATATATAGGCATTCCTGTGCACGCAAAGGCTCTGAAACCAATCATGGCATGTGTTTCAAAGTCATAAATCCTGAAATAGATACTTTGAACGTTGTCATCCGACTTTTATTTTTACGATTTTTTCAATTTAAAGTATCAAATAATTAATTTAAATTTCATTATTCAAAACATGCTGATTTTTGGTCGTGTTTTTGTCTCGTAACATTATAGTTTAAATTTTTTTCTGAACACATACAGAACAAAACATTTGCAAAATATCAAGGGCTTTCACATGACACTATTGAAAAAGGGCTGGCCCCTTAAATAAAGGGCCTAGAGTCTTCGCTTTATAACTAAACAATGGTTAATATTTTGATATAGCTATCGCAAGAAAACTTGTTTATTATGATGTTAATAATGTCATTACAAAATTATTTTGTACCGGTATTGCGTAATATGAGTGTAAAACGTTTGTCTTGTTAACATGTACATGTTTTCATTTTGCAAGTAAAAAAAAATAGTCTCTGTGCGCACAACTGACATAAATAAACAACTGAAAGTGTATAAGCTTATACAGAATTCTTCAATTCATTCCAGAAAGTTTTTTTTTAAAGTATACATGTTTTTCTTGGTTTTATTTTTGGTCATTTTTTTTAGGTCCTCTAGTGGAGAATCATTAAGAAAAACGAGAATGAGAAAATATAAACAATCTTTTTCTTTTCTAGCGAAATACAAAAACTGGATTTAAAAAAAAATAACTTCTATGAAATATATTTTAGTCAGTTTACTGCAAGCATTTCAAATCTACCTGGATTCTTAGTTGTGTGTGTCATTACGTAACGCATCCCTCGCCCGCGGCCGAGAAAATCGGTAGCGGCCGGTCTACCCAGCGGTCAGCGGTCAGCGGTCAGCAGTTATCTAATACACAATCCTGCATCCTGCATCCTACTTATATGGGTTTGTTTAGCCGTAAAAACAAAGAATTGTTTCAATTTTGATTTCATATAAAAGTTTAGTCATCCTTAAATTGATTTAACCACTAGAGTGTTTAAGAAATATAAATTTAAAGCAATATAATTCCCAATCAATGTTAAGACTTAAAAAAAAAACCTATGTAATGCATTTTGATCATTATACTGCAAGCATTTCAAATCTACATATACCTGGGTTCTTAGATGTGTGTGTCATTACGTAACTCACCCCTTGCCCGCGGCCGATGAGATCGGTCGCGGCTGGACTACCAGCGGTCAGTGGTGATCTAATACACAAGACTTGCGTCTTACATACATGGTTTTATTTAATCGCAAACACAAAGAATTTGTGATGTCGATTACATATAAATGTTTATTCATCCTTAAATTGATTTAAACGATAGAGTGTAAATTAAGAATTAGTAAAAGCATTATTATTCCCATCTGAAGCAAAGTCAGACATAGATCAGTGGTGGGTTTGTAAGTCTAAAATGTTCTAAAAACTGTAGAAATAATGTTTGAGATCAACAACAAAAAAGATTAACCTGTTAATGATGAAATCTGTTTTAGCTTCAGCTCTTTTAATTAAAGGTGTTCTTTGAAATCTTGTCGATGTCATAAAATAGTTATGTTGTTAAAAATAAAAGATTTAATAAAACTGCAAACATTTTAAACCCAACACGACCACTGGGATTTGTGTATACATTTACATAGTCCATCCCTTGTAAATTCCGCGCGAGTGGACAAGAGATCCGCGGTAGTCTAATACACGTCCGGCTTCGTGTCCCTATCAAACATGTACATGTTTATTGATTATAATACAATACAACGCCAACATTTTGACCGGTTTATTTAAAATCAACTAGCGTTTCAACTTAAAGATGAATATACTTACCCATGATTATCACCGTTAATTACTGCTGAGACTTTAATGCATTCACGGGACAAACTTTAACACTTTTTAGACGACATTCGCACTTTGCCAGATCAACCTGTCTTATGAATTAATATTTGGCAAACACAAATTAGTGTATAAAGTGCCATAAGTATTCTTATAAGTTGTACAAAAATGAGAGAGAGAGAGAGAGAAAGAAAGAGAGCAAAATAGAATTAAATGCACTGATTGAACTGGATCCAAAATGGAGAATTTTAAAAAAAAATTACATTGACGTTTGTTGATGAATTTCACTTTTACACGGAAATTGTTGAAAAAAACTTAAAATTGAAAAAGAGTGACGGCCCCCCTCCGCCACATGATCTTCGCCCCCCAACGGCACATGATTTTTGGTCAAATACATGTACTTTACAATTCAATTTTTTTTTGTAGTATTTCTCTAAGGAATACTGATTTCCTCTATATAAAGAATGTTTTTGGGCAAAAGAAGTAGATTTTCTGTCGTAGGAATCACATTTTGTTTAGAGTGATTAAATGAACTGAACTGAACCGAAAATAACATGAGTCGCCTACCCTACCTATATATTGTGGAAGTGTTTGGGTATTTCCAAAGACATCTAACCCCTATATTGCTAGTGATATCCACTGACCTACTTTCTCAGCTTCGAAATCACGGTCCCCGCACGCGCGATTGTACACGGTGACATTACTAGCGTTTATTGTAAAGCACTTTAAAACCAAAGTTCCGTGTTGCAATGTTACATGTAAACGAGAGAAGCTCGCACGATAAAAAAAACCTCGCTAATAGATGTCCGGAATTGAAGGATTCAGTGATTATTTTAGGTATATATACACGTGAAATTTTAAAAAGATTATCTTTAGATTCAGGCCGTAAAAGAGAAACGGTAACATGATCACTTTTGTAGTTTTTCTGTATGGTCGTTCGATTCATTGTAGAAGCAAACTCATTGCAATTACTGTTTATATCTTTCATTTTCATGGAAACATGAATTTTAAACAAGTTTTTTGTTGATATTCGAAGAGTAAAAGATCTGTTAAAAAACAATTGTTTAGATTCGGGTAGTAGAAGATAGAGTAGCGGTAATATGATTGAAAATGATATACAAATCTGTAGTTTGCAGAGATTTTCATTCGGGTGAACTTTACAAATCAAATTTGTGTGTATGCGGTGCACTCGAATGGTTGGTAATTTACGCTTTTACTTCTTCTGCAAAATAAGCGAACGGGAATCGCATAATAAATGTAAAAACATGGTATCAACTACATGCTTCCAATTTTTAAAACTTTTACAAATTTTAACTAAACAAAAGCACAAAGTCATGGAGTCCCGTGATCCTTCAGGAAAGGGCATAGAAAAAACGACGTCATTCGCGGTTCCAAATTTTTTCCGGGCGCTTAATAGATGGGGAGAGGGTCCTTGGGATAATGTTTGCCAGTGTGTGCCCAAGGCCTACATGTATGATTGGTAATTTATTTAATTCAATTTAGTAAGTTTGTTTGAATTTTCCAGTTACCCACCCATCCGCCCCCTCTAGATCCGTGCATGGACGTCACCCAATACTAAACATCGCAAAAAATTCCAAAATTTATCAAAATATGTCCAGGATCAGTGTACAAGCTACATTTACATAGATAAATTGTGACCACATATTTTCAAAACAGATTGTTTCTTGAATTTGATACTTTCCTAAAACACAAATGCAGCATTATACATTATGTATTTAGATAACAATGCAAAAAATACGTCTATCCAAGTCGTTTGTAACTCGGTTACTTGTGGACAGAACACTTGGTTATTTCCCCTTCTTACATGGCAATGGGTACAAATCATAATTTATGATCATAATATCTATTCATACACACGTATAATTAGAATCGAAGTCCCACTTTGATGGCGATGTATAATTATCAGAATGTCCCCCTGTCCGTGGCTCTCTGTCCGTCCGAATTACTTTTCCTAAGTATAATTTTTCTGTAATTGGGTCTGCCTACATTAAACTTACTCGCATGTAATTCTAATATTTCATCCACAGAGTGCCTTTGGATGTAGAGTGTGTAGTGACATTAAACCAAGTTTCTAGGTAAAAGGTGAAGGTCAGGTGTCCAGACCATATATTCTTCGAAGTTGGCCGAATCTTGCCCCCACATTTATGTAACTTACTTACATGATTCTGTCTGGCTCATACATTACTATAAAAAGTGCTTGTAAGTAAAAGATGTACAGTGACCTTGAATCAAGAGACATGTACTTTTTAAAAGACATGGTCACATCGCAGACCACTGTGTAAAGTTTCAATAAATTCTTAGTCAAAATTTAAGAATAAAACAAAGTTCCATGCACAGCTTTTCATTCTAATGTCCATTTTTTAAGCGGCTGTGTCCTTTGAGAGGGACACCATTTAAATGATGTCAAATATATGGCCTAAAATGTCTAGGTAGAGAGTCAATGTCATAGCATACAACTTAATACACTGTAGTCTGGATCGTGTGTTCTCTCTCATGGCAAAAATCTAGATCATACTTCACACAAACAGTGCTTATGAGTTTATAAATTAAAGGTCAAGATCACAGTAGACATCAGTGAAACAGATGTCTATTCTATGTTGTCTCCTTCTTGTGTCAAATCCTGTTTTACACTTGTATTTCACCAGAATAAGTAAGGGGTTTGCTGTGACCTTGAACTATTTTGTTTAGTGAATAGTTACGCAAAGTGCTTTTCAATGTCTGGCTATTTAGAATTTCAAGATCCCAATGACGTATAGTTGTGAAATATAAATAACAGAAAATCATAACTTGGATCTAAAATCTTTTGATGGTCAATTTCTTTGCGGCAAAAAAATATGATTATAAATATGGCATTTGCTGTTTAGCAGTTGTTGATAAATTCGATTTTGATACTTGTATTTCGCAAACATTTTTAACCATAAAGAGAAACTACGTGTTTTTCCGTGACTGAATTATTACTGGATTGGAATTGCTGCCATCTTCAATAAGAGGCTGATGCATGCCATTCATTTACTCATTTATAAGCACTAGTATATAACATGATGACTATTATCATATTGACAATCTTTTTCGACACGAAGCTTCAACGGAAGACCTCCTCGTTGCTTTGCAACAAGCTCGGCTCTAGTTATTATTGTTATTTGTTGTTGTTATTTTTTCTATTATTTTTTTTATGGGGGGGGGGGGGGAGTCTAGGAAACAATCACTGTGAATCAATATATTAACTTGAACATATGATATGAAAAAAAAATACCCAGAAATATAGAAAAGAAGGATTATCAAATAAGCTCCTGTTTTCCCTTTCAATTTTTAAATGAAAATTAATGTACATTTATAAAATATCAAGTAAAATGCTTAAATCAAAAACTGAATTAAGAACACGTTTTACAATGTAATAGTGTATGTTACGTACGTTGTTCGTTTCTAAGGTAAAGTTCAATATAAGCAACATTGAACCGGCGCCCTAACTGCACTTTCAACCAAACCGATTTGTAGTGTTGATCATAGTCCATTATGGCACACGATCCTCCATTAGCGGCCTGGTATGTATTTCCATCAACAACTTTAGCTGCCGTCCATTGTGAGTTTGGAAATGGAACTTCACTCATTGTCGCTTGTCCTTGTAAACCCTGAGCAGGTGTGTAAGCCACATTCACTGCAAGGATGAATGAATCTGATTATTTCAACTGTAAAATAGTTAAGTATTCCAATCAAATTTTATTTTAATGTAAGTTAATTATTAGTTAGCAGAAATATATCTTTAAGTTTTAATTAAACATTTTTAAAGCAGCATATCCAGCTTAATCTCGTTAAATTTAATGTCAAGTCAAGATACTGGTATATTGATTTGGTTTACCAAAAGTTTTACTGTCCTTAGGTTCGTCAACATTCTGTATCAGAAAATTTTTCCAGTAACATAGGATTAAGAACAAGCCGACATTTAGATATTTCAGTTTAAAAATATAATTGGCTTAAAACCCCATTTTACAATTTTACTTAAAGAGTTGATATATTCTTTGAGTTAATTTTTATTCAAGATTTAATTTTGATTGCAATATGACCATCTGTGATGTAGAAGGGGAACCAACGGCTTTCACAACTCATTTGAGGGATGTCTAACAAAATTTTCTTTTAAGATAGATGATATCCCGCGCAAAATCGGAAAATAACACTTAATTGTTTTTCTTTACCTATATTTATTTACAAATCATAAAGTCACTGACTGGATATTTTAAAAAAGCGTGTCGGAATGAAAATCTAAACTGAAATAGTTTATATATAGCCTAGCTTCTTTTTGTTGCAGCTGACTAGAAAAAAATATTAGCTTTTGATTTCCGTATACAGTTCATTGTTTAAATTAATACATTTTTTTTCATTTTGCATTATCTATTGTATCAAATATAAACCCTCAATCGCATATAAATGCCCAACAATTTTATTTTCACAAGGAGAGGAAGATGTACTTTGCCGTAACTCTTTTCAAAATTTAATTCTTTAGGTCAAATTTCACCATTGTTTTATTGTTTGTAACAAAAAAAAAATGTGGCATCCCAACTTAAGGGAGATTGTCAAGCATTTCGGGTATTTTTTCTTCCTTATTGGGTTTAAGAAGTAACATTGCATTTATGTAACACTTTCATTGAACTTCAGTAGCGCACGCAATCACACTAAATTATAAAAACAAGTATTAGACCTTTTTAAATACGAGTGTGCGTTTATGTATTTTCAAAGCGACCCCGACCGGTTTTGCAGTTTTTATGCAATGTGAAGTATTTATTCAACCGTAGTTCTAGACTCGGCGTACATCTATTGGATGTAAAAGAAGGACTTACGCGTGTCTGCTTTTTCTATGAAGCAGTTTTTACTCGGTGAATAAAGATACGATGGAAAAGGAATGAAAAACACAAACAGAAGACATACAAAATTGTATAAGATGGAAAAGAAAAAAAGAAACACAAAATAATAGGACACAAAAGGGGATCGCCATGCTGATACCTGATTGCACTACCCCGTGGGAAAGATATTGCCAAAAAATACGCAGGTATTCAAAACATATATATCAAATAAAAGGAAAATATAATTAATTAGAAAATATGAATCTTACCAAAGCATGATGCTCCTGCGATTATTAATTGTAGAAGAACAACCTTTTCTGTTAGATGCGACCACATTCTTTGTCAAATTTTATCAGGTATGAAAGGCATAAGTTTTAACTTCCGGGTTGGGTCTTGATGGCACATGTTTACATCTGTTCTGTTTGGCCCTATCAACAATGCTGATAGGAGACCCGTGTGTGATATATAGGTCACCAGGCACAGAAAGTGTCCGGGGCGAATTAACCAATGAACACACGTAACACGGTTTACATATTTATCGTTACATTTTAGTGCAATTTAAAAATAAATAACGATTAGATACTCTCCAATAGCCAGAACAAAATGTACATCCTTACGAAAAATTAATCACATTTTAACGGCACATGTGTTTATTTGGTCATTAATGACTAAACAGCATGCCAAAAAAAATAATTTTTAGATAATAAATATATATAAAAAAAATCCAGTCATTCTTAATGAGAGCGTTAAAGTTTATAACGTCATGTAATAACATCGAGTCGATTGTGCAAAGATATATACATTTATATTATCTCTCACTATTAAATAAGTCTTTGTCTATTCGCGGACTTCGGCTGAAATCCTTAATCTAAGTATGAAACAAAGATTTGTATTTTGTAAACTGTTGTGTGTTAGATTGATTTTTTTTTTTAATTATTTTTTTTTTTGGTTTCATCTTATAACTGTATTTTGTTTAATATTCGAAGTACAGTTGAGTTTAATACACTTTTGCACTCGTCAAAAACTAAAGTCAGCATATTATATTAATTAAACCCCAAGCGTTCACACAAATACTGAAGTTCAGCATATAGGTGTCTCGAATAAGCTCTTTTTTATTGCGTCAAAATGTTATCTGTTATGATTCACAAAATTACGCACTTGATTCAAATAATGAAGATACGAATTTTATATTTTTTTATAATATGAATAAGTCATACAGTGTAGATACAAGCGAGAACATTCACTTACAATAGAGTGTGTGATGTATTTAAACAGACAATCATATCTGAATTATCTATCTGATTAAATTTATTAAACATTTGAGCGCTTAAACTTAGGTACTACTAATTTTTGCATATCTTTTTTCTTCGTACCAGGAAGATGTAGATTTATTGTGCCTGGCACATGCAGGCAATACTCGTGAGACAAGTGTATTCCACTGGGGAGCCGTATCTGAGTTTAAGAATTCAATGTAAATACGTGACTTCCTGTTTCGTTTATCGCTCTCGTCAGATTATAAATCTCCGTAAAACCCGACCCGAATTAGGAACAAAGGCAACGATGTGGGTTAACCACATGCACCATTTTCAACATTTCTTGTGTCATGTACAACAATTTTCCTTTTAGCAACATGGTTTTACATGTAGATTTTTTTTAAACCTTAAAAAAGTATAAACAAAAAGGGGAAGGGGGTGTCGTAAATATAGCGACCTAAACTGCATTATTGAAGACCAATGTTATACTTCGTTCTAAGCTAAGTTAGTCTCATTTTGAATTCCATAAACAAACAATGGTGTATGCTCGCATCGATCGATATGGAAACAATCAGGTCATTTTGGGGGAAAATAGGTCAAACAGATTGGAAAAGTCAGTTTTCTTTACATTTAAACACAAACTAATACAATTTAACATGTCTGTGTTGTATTTTAATACTCAAAATGTTTAAAGGAGTCATTGAATGTTCGAGGTTGGGTGGATGGGGGGGGGGGGATCGAATGTACACTAACTGTTCCATATCGCATTATTTGCTGTTATTTTATATTTAAAAGTAATTGCCATTACCCTTTACAGGCTAATTGAAAAAAAGGTGTAAAGGGGATATCCATTTTTTGAAATTAGTTTGTAGAAAAAAGAGGTCATGCAATAGATAAACCATAAAAGCGAGAGTGGCTAAGTGTTCATGGGCGTTTGACCAGTAACCCTAAGATTGCTCGTTTCAACCCCGCTGCGGTCACTATATATTTTGTGTGTCCTTAGATAAGGCACTTTATCTACATTGTCTTTGTCCACCCAGCTGAAATTGGGTACCGGCATACGGTGCGAGATAACCTGCGATAGACTGCTCTGTATCCCATCAAGGGGTTAACGACCGTCATTTGCCTTAGTACCACGGAAACCGAGCATAAGTACCAGCCCTACGCTCACATTTTTTGAGGACAGGACCTTCTCTATCTCCTCCATCTCACTGATTTTGACTTTCAGATTTGTTACGTATTTGATTGAAATTGATGTACATTTAAAGTCATGTACACACCAAGTCCCTTTCTCAAACCTAAAAGAAAATAGTATATATTTCTTACACCCCCCCCCCCTTTCTGAATATAAAAAAGTATGCCATTCGGTTTTGTAAAAATCACTTCCTCTTCGTCATATTGGGACAATTTAATATGCATCCGCTTTATTTATCAACATTCATGGGTTGATATTATGGCTGTAACATCAGTTTTTTAGTATGTGTTTAATATAAACGTGTATTTGTATATAATCCTACACTACAATGTCAAACGAGTGGTCAGAAAACAAGCTAGGTAACTGAGAGGAAATTGAACATATTTCACTAAAGTAATATACACTTCAACGAATCTTTTTGCACGCCAACACAAACCGGTTTTCTCGAACGCTATAAATCGTACAATACCATAACTGTGTAGTATACTTACTATATAAGTATAATTGGCTAACGAATCGAAGTTTGTTCCAAACGCGGATTGCTTTTTTTTTTTAAATTAAATACATGTAAATGGTAGAAAAAATATTATTGTATTACCGATGATGCTCTGGTAATGTAGAGAGGGCTGTGTTGTATATGTGTGTGTGTGTGTGTGTGTGTGTGTGTGTGTGTGTGTGTGTGTGTGTGTGTGTGTGTGTGTGTGTCAGGGGGGGGGGGGAGACGGGAGAAGGGTGGAAGGGCACATGTCACAACTCCATTCCTAAATTTGTCACAGATGCATGCTTACATACGCTGGAATATTGTAAAAGGCATTCCATATGAATTTGATGCTATCGATTATGCATTCCATTTACCCTCTTATCTGTGTTCTCAAGTTGAGTTGAAGACGGTGCCTGTTTGTTCAATCCAGGGTAGAAGGCTAAGAAGATCAATGTTACAATTTATGCATTGACTTAAGCTGTTATATAGAATCCAGCCAAGGACCGATGGCAAAGTACAGTTCTATGATTGATGTATATGACTAATACATTAAATATGACAACTTTTGTGGAAGCATGCGTCCATTATTAAACTTTTTGGAGCGGAAATCCTCGGGTATGACATGATGTCAGGACTAGCTTTTGTGATCAACTTACTTTACAGGACCATAATCATGCGAAATAAGCCATTTTGGTAACCCAGGCTTCTACTATCTATCATCCAGGTGGATATAGTAAATTTTAAATCGGGATTTTCATATTAATCAGAATAAGCATCCAAGACTTATATTATAGTCGTACAAGATTAATGAATGTTTATCGTTTTTTAATCTTGTTTTTTGTTTGTTTCAAAACTACACCATTATGCCTATTTTAAAAATCATACATACACATATGTACACAGTTTATAACATATATATGCACTGAGAAATAAAAGAAGTTAATGGTAATTTTTCGAGTGTGAGTTTGGGTGCATTCCATTAAACCGGCATTGCCGGAATAGACGTTGTTGCCTTCGTCGCCGATTGCTGAGGCCCGTCATCGGCTGGCTAATGCAGCAATGCTCTGATGTTGTCAACAGCTCCAATGACGTTACCAGTTCCCGATGACGTCGCCGGCGAGGCAACGTTAATAGAAAGCCCAAAGTATATAGCAGAGAAAATGTGTGTTGAATATCCACTATAATATTACCTTCTTTAAATAATCGTGTAATCGCTGTGTTTCTTTTTTTAGCTTAACAACACTTGTACTTAAAGGTCAAATTTTTATTAAATTTAAATATTAGAATGAAGAGAAAACGCTGTTTAATTTCACTGAAAAGAATGTAGTATTTAGACGGAAAATGGGACGGTATTTATATAATATTTTCCAAATTTTTGATCGCTACATGGAATGAAATAAAATCTTTTAAGATCAATTCTCTGTAAATATCAAAATTGTATATATAGGTTCCGGCACGCATAGTCACCAATTTTCTTTATATTGCATACCTTGATACATATTGATGTTATAAGTAGCATGATTCCGTAAATTTGTTGCTAAGGGCTACCGTTGCCATGGTAACAGAGATCAAAGATAGAAAAATGGCAAATCTTGGCTACTTCAAAGAATATAGAAAGTAATTGCAGCCCATCTAAGTTATGAAATATAAAATATTGAATTGACTGTAAGGTCAATTTCCAAATTATAGAAAAACATTGGTGGGCAAGTCAAAATCTTAAGAATATTAGGGTAACCGTGGAAACCGAAAATTATTCTCTAAACATGTTTTTTTTTTTCATATTTTTTCAACATTATAGAAGTTATCATTGAACTATCAACTCGTTAATTTATAGCTGTATAAAAAATATACAAGTTAGATTAAAAATATGACACTTGTTGCTCTGGTAACAAGGTTGAAAATAAGAAAATATAACAAATAACAAATAATAACTCCGATCCTTATCTTTTTTTAACAAATCGAACTAACAACTACAGGAGTAGCAATCATAGCAAGTCTCTTAACGCTATTGGCAATCAGGTTTTTTTTGTAATCTTCTTCATGGGACCACATATCTTGAAAAAAAGTAGACCAACAGAGACCACGAAAATGTATTTGTGCTAAAAAGCGAAAAAGCTCCTCAGATGTAAGTCGATATATCAGCTATGGATAACAATCATATGTCACCAACTCTAAGTTCTCGGTACGGGGATTTCGTTTAATTTTTTTTTTTTTTTTGGGGGGGGGGAGGTGTTGGGGGGAGGGACTCCTTTTTATCGAATTCAGGTGCATTAAGTTTAGCTGTGAAAAATGATTTTGTCAGCATGAAAGTAAATCAAAATATAAAGTATTGCTTTTATAATTTTGTTAATTAGATTCAAGAATTACCCGTTACACAGAGATCCCTGGCCCCGGGACCATACAAGCTAGACGAGCTCACTTTTGATGATCTCAGTCTGACTTTTCTACTATATATTCCTTTTGTAAAAGTAAGACTGGGATCAAAAGTGAGTTCGTCTAACTTTTATGATCTCGGGGCCTGATCCATCCAAAGCGACTGTCGCAACCCTCAGTGCATACTCCGTTTTCTGCGGCACAAACCCTACCATTTTTGCAATGACCACAATCAAATGCACAGTTAGGGCCATATTTGTAGGAAACACATTCTGGAATTACACAAAGGAGATTATACTCTATTGGTAATTGTTTCATAAGGTTGGACACACCGAATTTAAATTCAGTATTCAATTGTTTATACAGATGTTGCTTGAAAACTGTTTTGTTAAGAACAAGGGACGTTATTGGTCAAAATATGCCGTGTTTCAAATATGCACAATAGAAAACATTTTAAAAAGCCTTGAATTTATCAAGTCCAATGAAATAATATTTATATGTGTGACTTAAACATATACATCATGAAATTTATGCTGAAAACTGTTCCGTGTTTAGCAAGACGTCGAAATTTTAAACGCGACGCCATGCATATTTACGCGATAAATTGCCGATTTCCTCTTAATCTGTGTTGTACATGTGAAAACATACCGGTATCTGTGTATGAGTTTCGGGCTTGTGAACCGCAGATCACAAGTTTAAATCTGCATGCGGCCTATTTCATTGAACTTTTGAAATTATAAGTGCTTAAATACAAAATTTTATATATTTTCGCCTATAAGACTTACATGTATATACTTTGGGGGTCCTCGACTGTCAGCAAGTTTGATAAGCAACCTCAATTAAAAAATATTATTGAATGAAAAAGAAATGGAAATGAGAATGATTGGACTGGACTTGAAAGATGTTAAAAACAAATTGGATCTGTTCGTGTTTCATAATATTGTTTGCACACATATATACACTCAGAGAGAGAGAGAGAGAGAGAGAGAGAGAGAGAGAGAGAGAGAGAGAGAGAGAGAGAGAGAGAGAGAGAGATGGTGTGTTACACGTGTACAATGTAGTTTTCTGTTTAAACAACGTAGTAAATAAATCAACTTTCACACACTCACCGTGATAGAATCATATTATACATTAAAAGCACTTTATTGTTAAACATATGTACTAGAAAATCTTTATCATGGAAGGAGCACGTGGTGGAGGTCGCGGGCTAATTTGATTGACAGGTGTAGCACGTGGACTCTGACTGGAACTGCTTTGTTGGATTCTATCACAATGTGCATTACTTAAACGATAAAAGGGTTATTTATATATGGAAACTGCATTAAAACAATGTCTCAAATAAGTGAATTACAATTGAAATGTACCCCCCCCTCTCTCTCTCTCTCTCTCTCTCTCTCTCTCTCTCTCTCTCTCTCTCTCTCTCTCTTAGTTTTTTCAAACAAATGATGTCTAAACAAAATGTTTACAGAGTCTGATAAAGATGAAATCAACAACTTTAAGACAAGATCACGAAAGGAGCTTTATCTAAATGTTTAAAGTGTCTGATAAAAATGGTCAGGAGTCAAAAACTTTAAGACAAGATCATAGAAGGAACTTTATCTATATGTTTAAAGTGTTTTAGAAAGGTTAAAATAAAAAATTAAGACAAGATCACGGAAAGAACTTTATCTACCGCATGCGCGGATCCAGAAAAAAATTCCGGGGGGGGGGGGTCCGAAGGATAATTGAATTTGCAGGAGGATGGGGGGGGGGGGGGTACGAGGCATATTTGCGATAATTTTACTATGTAAATTTCGTAAATTTTTATTTTCTAGGGGGTCGAGACCCCCCCCCCCCCGACCCCCCTCCTTCTAGATCCGCGCATATACCGATCCACTGATTCTACGCGCTATAAAAATGAACATACTACATGCACAGTGTAGGAACGGAAGTGTACGTGTTTTGGGTAGCAATGTTTGTCGAAGCTAATAAACAAATAGAAGACGTAGCTCTGCGAACAGTCGAAGATTTTAATCAAATGAATTGATAAACGGATGTAAAAAGAAAAAAAGTCTTACTTAACAATTCAATACGTTATGATAATTAACTGGCACACGTATAAAAAATTGTTTTTCTTTTGCAACATGATTTTCAATGAACATTTTGACGATCACATTCCAAAATTGAAATGATTATTATACACGAAATACAACCATTACGACTGAATAGGGGACATCTAGAGGTAGATATATACCTCAAGAGAGTAATCTGACCTGAGATTTGATGTCATCATCAAAATATCATGAGTTGTCATTATTTTATATTGTACGCGTAGCGCAATTTTAAGCGTATATTTAGTATTTTACTGAACGCATAGTTCTCTGATTAAGCATTGGTTTCGAATGGTAAGTTAACTCTATAGAATGACCATTGTATGAATGGACATATGCAGAAAACTTCAATGATGAAAAACAAATTTTTTTGCTGCGATTATTTTTGTAATTAGAAGTATTTTAGTCGGCCTTGCACATCCTTTTACAAAGCTGTCATATGCACATGAGTGCTAAACTGAAAACAACTATAGGGCCTATAGGTTTTGGATTAATGAGATTTAAAAGCCAAGTACTAATACAAGCATTTTGATACATGTATTTATATCCACAAGCAGACCTTTACCAGAAATTGTATATAAAATATACTTGCAGTATACGAAATTGTACGAAAGCCCAGAAGGCTCATTCGAGATTCGAGATTCAAAATACCAAATTCGAAATACGAGATTCAAGATTCAAGATTCGAGATTCAATATCTAAATTAACCAATCAAATCATGGATCTGAAACCTGTATCATAGCGACATCAAACTGTTCGAAATAAAAATCATCCGTACATGCTCTTTTATACAAATAAATGCTGTTCTCCCTAACTACTAAATAATTATTATTGTGCTGGTTAAGATTATTAGGGTCTTCCGTTTCAGACGGAAGACCCTCTTATTAAGGTCTTCCATTTTCAACGGAAGACCTTATTGTTTTCGTACGGTTTCTTCTCCCTATTATTATTATTATTAAGGTCTTCCGTTTCCAACGGAAGACCTTATTGTTTTCGTTCGGTTTCTTTTTCCCTATTATTAAGGTCTTCCGCTTCCAACGGAAGACCTTATTGTTTTCGTTCGGTTTCTTTTTCCCTTTTCTTTTTTTTTCTTACAAATTTTGTGTGCGCGATTTCTCAAAAACCACTTGGCCGATTAACATGAAATTTTCAGATCTGATAGATATTGCTCTGAACCTTATTGCAAATTTTTTTTATTGATGACGTCACTTCCGGTTTTGAGATATTATTTAATTTAACGATTTCCAGAGGGTCGGCTTGTCCACGAATGTTCTCATTAATTATAAAAGATATTGAGTTCAAAATTTCAGGAATGATAGACAAAAGATTGTAGATATGTATTAAGGCATTCATATTTTTCAAGCACTAAAAGCACTAGGGGTCGGTAGGTCTCGAAAAATGATATAAAAAAAGCGCCGTGATTTTGCATGGTTTTCTTAATTTATTTCTTTTCACGAAAATATTTTGGTAAGGCATGTAGAAGAGAAAAGATTTATATTGACAAGCTCTTTCATATGACATCAAGAAAAAAGGACTGGCCCTTAAATGTTGGGGCCTAGAGCCCTTCAAAGTTTTTGCTTTATAACTCAAAAGTGGTTCAGATTTCGATATGGATGTTGCTGTAAAAGTTGTTCATTATGATCTTATAAATGTCGTTACAATCATATTTTGTGCGGGTATTGCGTAATAGGAGTGTAAAAAGTTAGACTTGTTACCAAGTAACTGTTTTAATTTGGCAACTAAACGAGGTAATTGTGCGTATAATTGACATAAAGCTACCGTAGACAGTGTACCACCTTACATACGGAAAGTGTATAATTCTTTTCTAGTGAAACACATTATGGATAAAGGAATTGTTTTTATGCAATGCATTTGAGCCATTCTACTGCACATCATTTAGAATCTAGCTGGGTTCCGAGCTGTGTATGTGAACAATTACGTATGCGATCCCTCGCCCGCGGCCGAGGAAATAGGTCGCGGCTGGACTAGCTAGCGGTTTTGCTATTATCTAATACACACGATTTGCGTCTTTCTGTAATGCATACATGGGTTTATTTATTTAGCTGCAACACACACAAAAATCCGATTTTAACGATATATTAAAGAGTAAATAACCAAAAAAGATTAAACCTAAACCTACGAAGGTATGCTGTTTTAAGGTGGTATGGGACATCTGTCGATATTAGTGTGGATTTAAGTACATTATAATTAGAATACTTTGACCGGTTTAGAATTTTCAAATTTTATAATATTTAACCGAAAGATAGATTTTGAAAAAAAAAATTGGAGAGGTCAAAAATGTAAAAAGCCCCAGCGGGATTCGAACTCATATGACTAACATATTCGTAGTAAACGCTCTAACCCACTGCGCTACGCTGAAATGCGACATTATTAAGAAAGAAACTACTTATATAATTATACTTCATTTTATTGTTTATTGGATAATGTTTATTTTAAAGTTATAAGCCTAGAAATTTAAAAATTATCTCATATGTTTCAAATTAAATGAGTAATCAATTCACATCCAAAGTAAGGAGTTAGCCCTTTAAATTAAAGTGTTCTAAACTTTTTTCACATATATAGTTGGTCCTATTATGTAAATCCCGATTTTATCAAAATTTAATTTGTAATCGTTTTCCGATTATGCTTAAACACTGGAGATAATATACCAAAAAGCCCTTACGTTGACCTTCATCTTTGACAATTGACGGCCTTAAATTCATCATGTTATTCTCAATGGATATCGTGCCAACGGCCTCAATCTTGTAACAATGTTTACAGTGTTAGGAATAATTCCGCTTTTTCTTTAATTTCAATTGACGTTTTAGTTATGGCCTCTAGAAAATAATTCTTACTCACAAGTTATAATATGAAACGAAATGAAACTTTGAGGTACTGTTCCTTACACCATAATCCAACTGTCAGTCAACAATAAATTTAAAAGAATACTCAGATTCCTACAAAAAATATCAAATCCAGACGGCAGTCCATGCCCTGATCACCGTCCCTAATGTATCAATTCTGATTGTAAATTCTTATGTTCGAGGGAGTTTTTTTTCAATCAAAAATCACCGTCTGGTTGTACATGTAATTAATGAAATTCACAATTGAAATAATTTTTTTACGGATTTCCATTTGCACTTAAAATTAATTTACATTTTCTATCTATTTCCCCTTTTCCGGGGCATCGCTAAATATTTTGATTGACATTTTCTACATGCATTAAAGCGTCCTGTGTGTCAATTCATTTATGCAATCAAAAACACGGAGATTGTGCATATGAATTGTTTACATCGTAATGAAGTTCGCTTTTAGCATACAAAATTAGCAGCTCACGCCGAGACTTACACGCAGCGTATCTATATTGCACGCAGTAGCATCCTTTTCAGCTCTTTATTTGCATTAATGATGTTCTCTAAACAAAACCCCATTTACGAGACCAATGCCTATTTATTCACACATGTTTCGTGTAAACACAGCAGGGGGTGTGTATTGAAGTCGGATTTCCACTTAATATCCACCACATAACAATTAAAGCACCATGGCGTATTTGTTAGCGTGCTCGAAGTCATACCCGAGAGCCCCGGGATCGATACACACCGAGAACAAAATTTTTAATTTTTTTCCCCCGAGTTAAAATTCAAATTAGTAAACTTAATGTTTGTTTCCGTGTTAAAAATGTCTGCGTCACTCTTAAATCCATTTCTCCCCTTAATTATTAAGGTCTTCCGCTTCCAACGGAAGACCTTATTGTTTTCGTTCGGTTTCTTTTTCCCTTTTCTTTTTTTTTCTTACAAATTTTGTGTGCGCGATTTCTCAAAAACCACTTGGCCGATTAACATGAAATTTTCAGATCTGATAGATATTGCTCTGAACCTTATTGCAAATTTTTTTTATTGATGACGTCACTTCCGGTTTTGAGATATTATTTAATTTAACGATTTCCAGAGGGTCGGCTTGTCCACGAATGTTCTCATTAATTATAAAAGATATTGAGTTCAAAATTTCAGGAATGATAGACAAAAGATTGTAGATATGTATTAAGGCATTCATATTTTTCAAGCACTAAAAGCACTAGGGGTCGGTAGGTCTCGAAAAATGATATAAAAAAAGCGCCGTGATTTTGCATGGTTTTCTTAATTTATTTCTTTTCACGAAAATATTTTGGTAAGGCATGTAGAAGAGAAAAGATTTATATTGACAAGCTCTTTCATATGACATCAAGAAAAAAGGACTGGCCCTTAAATGTTGGGGCCTAGAGCCCTTCAAAGTTTTTGCTTTATAACTCAAAAGTGGTTCAGATTTCGATATGGATGTTGCTGTAAAAGTTGTTCATTATGATCTTATAAATGTCGTTACAATCATATTTTGTGCGGGTATTGCGTAATAGGAGTGTAAAAAGTTAGACTTGTTACCAAGTAACTGTTTTAATTTGGCAACTAAACGAGGTAATTGTGCGTATAATTGACATAAAGCTACCGTAGACAGTGTACCACCTTACATACGGAAAGTGTATAATTCTTTTCTAGTGAAACACATTATGGATAAAGGAATTGTTTTTATGCAATGCATTTGAGCCATTCTACTGCACATCATTTAGAATCTAGCTGGGTTCCGAGCTGTGTATGTGAACAATTACGTATGCGATCCCTCGCCCGCGGCCGAGGAAATAGGTCGCGGCTGGACTAGCTAGCGGTTTTGCTATTATCTAATACACACGATTTGCGTCTTTCTGTAATGCATACATGGGTTTATTTATTTAGCTGCAACACACACAAAAATCCGATTTTAACGATATATTAAAGAGTAAATAACCAAAAAAGATTAAACCTAAACCTACGAAGGTATGCTGTTTTAAGGTGGTATGGGACATCTGTCGATATTAGTGTGGATTTAAGTACATTATAATTAGAATACTTTGACCGGTTTAGAATTTTCAAATTTTATAATATTTAACCGAAAGATAGATTTTGAAAAAAAAATTGGAGAGGTCAAAAATGTAAAAAGCCCCAGCGGGATTCGAACTCATATGACTAACATATTCGTAGTAAACGCTCTAACCCACTGCGCTACGCTGAAATGCGACATTATTAAGAAAGAAACTACTTATATAATTATACTTCATTTTATTGTTTATTGGATAATGTTTATTTTAAAGTTATAAGCCTAGAAATTTAAAAATTATCTCATATGTTTCAAATTAAATGAGTAATCAATTCACATCCAAAGTAAGGAGTTAGCCCTTTAAATTAAAGTGTTCTAAACTTTTTTCACATATATAGTTGGTCCTATTATGTAAATCCCGATTTTATCAAAATTTAATTTGTAATCGTTTTCCGATTATGCTTAAACACTGGAGATAATATACCAAAAAGCCCTTACGTTGACCTTCATCTTTGACAATTGACGGCCTTAAATTCATCATGTTATTCTCAATGGATATCGTGCCAACGGCCTCAATCTTGTAACAATGTTTACAGTGTTAGGAATAATTCCGCTTTTTCTTTAATTTCAATTGACGTTTTAGTTATGGCCTCTAGAAAATAATTCTTACTCACAAGTTATAATATGAAACGAAATGAAACTTTGAGGTACTGTTCCTTACACCAGAATCCAACTGTCAGTCAACAATAAATTTAAAAGAATACTCAGATTCCTACAAAAAATATCAAATCCAGACGGCAGTCCATGCCCTGATCACCGTCCCTAATGTATCAATTCTGATTGTAAATTCTTATGTTCGAGGGAGTTTTTTTTTCAATCAAAAATCACCGTCTGGTTGTACATGTAATTAATGAAATTCACAATTGAAATAATTTTTTTACGGATTTCCATTTGCACTTAAAATTAATTTACATTTTCTATCTATTTCCCCTTTTCCGGGGCATCGCTAAATATTTTGATTGACATTTTCTACATGCATTAAAGCGTCCTGTGTGTCAATTCATTTATGCAATCAAAAACACGGAGATTGTGCATATGAATTGTTTACATCGTAATGAAGTTCGCTTTTAGCATACAAAATTAGCAGCTCACGCCGAGACTTACACGCAGCGTATCTATATTGCACGCAGTAGCATCCTTTTCAGCTCTTTATTTGCATTAATGATGTTCTCTAAACAAAACCCCATTTACGAGACCAATGCCTATTTATTCACACATGTTTCGTGTAAACACAGCAGGGGGTGTGTATTGAAGTCGGATTTCCACTTAATATCCACCACATAATAATTAAAGCACCATGGCGTATTTGTTAGCGTGATCGAAATCATACCCGAGAGCCCCGGGATCGATACACACCGAGAACAAAATTTTTATTTTTTTCCCCCCGAGTTAAAATTCAAATTAGTAAACTTAATGTTTGTTTCCGTGTTAAAAATGTCTGCGTCACTCTTAAATCCATTTCTCCCCTTAATTATTAAGGTCTTCCGCTTCCAACGGAAGACCTTATTGTTTTCGTTCGGTTTCTTTTTCCCTTTTCTTTTTTAAGGTCTTCCGTCTTCAGCGGAAGACCTTACTGTTTTTCTACTGTTTCTCATTCTTCTATAGTTTTATTTTTCTTCTTGGTAGACACCCTTAATTTCTCAGCCATTTCTTCATCGATTTTAATCATTTTTACAGGGATGATGTCTTAGGTGAACCTCTCATTGCATACAACTTCCTGTTTGAAAATTCATCTCCGCTTCTGAATTATCTCCCTTTTTCATGTATTTTGGGACATGATTTTGTCCACGCATCTTCTCAAAAACCGTTATAGTTAAAGACTTGAAATTTATATGCAAGATAGAGTGGTTATGGTAGATTTGCATGCTTGTTTTAGATTTGACTAGAAGTCATTGTCCTGGAAGCTCGCCTGAACCTGAAAATGTTGATGTTAACTTTTTTGACAGTTTTTTGGAAATTTGAGATTTGATCACGAATATCTTTCTTGTCATAAATATTTTGTTAACATATGTAGAACATTAAAAGTTTATATAAACAAGATCTTTCAACTGACACCAAGCAAAAGGGGCTGACCCCTCATATTAGGGGCCCGGAAGGGTCTAAAGTCTTTTATCTATATCTCTTTAATAAGAAACATTTTGTAATGTGTTATAGAAGCAAAAATGTTCATCTTCTAGCTCTTTATCTACGCATGTTAAAAGTTTTAGGATATGTTACATAATTAGGGGTTTTAGGGGGCTAGAAGTCCAATATTTTGATCATTTATATCTTAAAAAGAAGAAATATTTTTAAAAGCATTATAGAGGAGAAGATGCTCAGAATAATGTTCGTAATAATATTTGACCACCAAAGTTTCGTTAAATGGCTCCTATAAGGAGATAAAGGGTCAGCCCCTAAAACAATGTTTCCCAAATATCTCAAGAACGGTAACAAATTTCTAAACACGTAATGAACAAAATGTGTTTAGAATAAGAAGACCTTTCATTTGATATCAAGAAAAAGGGGCTGGTCCCTCAAATTAGGGGCCCTACAGGTCTAAAGTCAAATATCCATATCTGTTTAATAAGAAATATTTTGTAATGTATTATAGAAGCAAAAATGTTTATCTTTCAGTTATTTATCTATAGATGTCAAAAGATTTCTGATATGTTACATAATTAGGGGTTTTAAGGGCTGGAAGTCTAATATTTCGATCATTTATATCTTAAAAAGGAGACATATTTTGAAAAGCATTATAGAAGAGAGGATACTCAAAAAAATGTTAGTGATAATATTTAACCACCAAATTTTCGTTAAATGGCCCCTATAAGGAGATAAAGGGTCAGTCCCTAAAACACTCTTTCCCAAATAGCTCAAGAACAGTAACTAATTTGTAAACATTTAATGAACAAAATGTGTATAAAATAAAAAGACCATTCATTTGATATCAAGAAAAATATGCTGGCCCCTCAAATTAGGGGCCCAGAAGGGTCTAAGTCTTTTATCCATCTCTTTTTAATAAGAATATTTTGTAATGTATCATAGAAGTTAATTTTTTTTATTTTCCAGTTATTTATCTATTCATGATAAAAGTTTTCTGATGTGTTACATAATATTAGGGATTTTAAGGGGCTAGAAGTCCAATATTTTGATCATTTTTATCTTAAAAGGGAGAAATATTTTAAACAGCATTATAGAATTGAAGATACTCAAAATAATGGTCGTAATAATATTAACCCACCTACCTTTCGTTAAATGGCCCGAATAAGGAGTCATAGGGTCGCCCCTTAAAACAATCTTTCCCAAATATCTCAAGAACGGTAACCCAAACACGTAATGAACAAAATGTTTTCAGAATAAGAATTTTTTTTATTTGATATCAAGTGGGGCTGGCCTCTCAAATTAGGTTTTAAGAGGGGTCTTTCATTCCTTGCTGTTTTGTGCGGAATATTTAGTAATGTGAAATAGATGCAAAAATATGATTTACAGTCAACTCGTAACCAAACTGACTCGTACCCAAACCGACTTGTAATCAAATTGTCGACTAAAAATTGACTTAAATTATAATATTATGCCTGCCTTCAAATTGTGACAAGAATTTATAAATTTGTCAATTAATATATCGGAGTTTAAGGAAAAGATTGCATGTAAACAGAAATTTTCTATCAAATGTTGATATAGGGACCTTTTTGGCAAACTTATAGGATATGAGATTATATTATCAAAACTTCGACATTCATTTATCACATAATTTATTAATTTTTGTGAATATATCAAAACTAATCCTTAACAGGTTATATTTTACATTTACAACCCAATTATCATTGTTTACCACCGGACTAATGGATTATTAGTCTGTTTGGGTATGAGTCGGTTTGGGTACGACTTCACTTGACTCCAAAAATATTCATGTTCTGAATGATGCCCTTAAGAATATTTTTACCAACAAAATATCGTGAAATGGTCTCTAGGTGGAATGGCTATAATAGTAGATTATGGGAAAAAAATTGAATATAGGTGAGGCCGACCAATTAGACTGGTCCTCTGTCTTTATCGTACGTGTATATCGCGCATATCAAACAGGCATTACCAGTCTAACCGACCAATCAGAAATGAGTTTATCTAAATACACGATATTTCTGTATATCCTTATTATAAGCTCTAGAAATTTTTTAAAATGAAGGAGCGATAGTTTAATTAAAGGGCAAAATCAGCTTCTTTTGTTTTATGATTTTATGACTTTATTGCAATATTTTGTCGATTTTATTATTTTAACCCCCAAAAAAGGATGATTAAATCATTTAAGTTGTTGTCGAGTATAGGGGTTTTAGTGTGACCGCATGTTATGTTTATTTACTATATATAGCTGTATCTGGGAAGAACAGACTTACTGCGTAGTTCAAGAAAGATCTCAGAATTTACTGCTTTTCGGGCGGTTATTTGTTTGAAAACGAGCAATACAGACGGTGACCGGTTGGTGTTTGTACAAACGAAATCGTTCTGCACTGTTTGTTGTCAGCGTAAGTCAATTTCAGTCATGTAACAGGCAATTGTCACAGGGGCCACGGGCTGCGCATCACGTATGCATAAATGCAGCACGATTTATCAAATTCAGCTCATACTTAGAGTATTTCCGCAATGGTAGTTATAATGAAGAAGGCAATGTTATATTCAAAGTCGCATTGAATAATATACGGGAGTTTGCCCCGATATATTTTATAGTATCAACGGAGAACAGGTTTCGTTTCTATCTAAACTCCATCTCCCCAATTCAAGGGTTTCTGATTCGGTACTGTTCTAACAATTGAGAGATCAGAAATTCTCGAATTGGGAAGATGGCCGGATTTAGATGCCAGAAGTATGTCATTTTATATAACGTTATATTGAAAAATAATAGAGTTTATTTTGAAATTGGGGCTTTATGGGTTGTGACATCTCTTATCGGAAACCATAGCTTTGTCAAAGAAATGTCCAACCTTTTGACATATTTTGAATAGACCTGATTTAGTTAAGTCCAAATTTGTCCAGGTTTTTTTGCATCATATTTACATAATATTTCAACCCAGTGTTCCATTCAAAAATAAGTCTTGTTTTCAATAAATTATTGAGACTTTTTGGGTGCAAGTGTCCACAGGGTCTATTCACTTGAATCAATTTCTTCAGAGCACAGGGGAATCATATCCATTTTGCTATCTATGACAATATATATAAATAATATACATACTTATATGCTATATTGTCTATGATAACATATTTATATAATAGATTTGTATTATTTATTTATATGTCATAGTCAGCGGAGAAGATAAGATGCGCCTGTGGTCAGATGTTGCTCACAATTATGTGCTGTTCATGGTATGATTGGTTTTTCTGTCGTCAAATAGCAAACAACAATAATTGACAAGTACTTCCATGACATTGTTTACTTCACGACACGAATGGTAATTTAGCTATTTTAATCATGTTTAAACTACCAACTAAGATTTTGACAACTGTGATTTCATAAGCTAATTGAAAGGTCATTTTTCAATGTACAATAATGAACCTGCGGTCATTATTGTACTTATAAAGTGACCCTTTTGCCTGAAGTATAAGAGTCATTTTCATAAAAATTAGCACACGTTACGTGAAGGAAAGTGTATGCCCTAGAATAATGACTCCCATATAAGTTATTTAGTATCATTTCTTGTTGTATTTAAAATAGTCTCTACAATATTGTCATTTATATTGTGTAAACAGAAATAACTTGAAATTATTTATTCATATTCAAATAAACTGAAACTATAAGAAGGAGTATATTTTAAATTCCTTTAAATCGTGCTCCCCAGGGGTAGGGTGGGGCCGCAATGCGGGTCCAACCTTTACATGGGAATATATAGAGCAAAATCTTTTAAAATGTTCTTTTGAGAAACCCTTTGACACGAAAAGTTGAATCTTGTGTTTAAGCATTGTTAGGTAGGGTAGATTCAAGTTTGTTCAAATCATGATCTCCAGGGGTAGGTTGGGGCTGTTATGTGGGGAGGGGGGATGAATTTTAAAAAGGAATATACAGAGATAATTATTTAAGAATTTTCTTCTGAAAAACTATTTGACCAGAAATGCAGAAACTTTTATGGAATTATCTTCAAGTAGGATAGATTCAAGTTTGTTCAAATCATTATCCCTAAGGGTAGAGCAAGGCCGCAATTGGGGTTTGAATTTTTAAATAGGAATAATCAAAATAAACCTTTCAAGATCTTGTTCTCAGAAATCAATTTGGCAAAAAAGCTGAAACTTGTATTCAAGCATCCACAAGTAGGGTAAATTTGTTCAAATTATTACCCCAGGGGGTAGGTTAAGGCCACAATGGCGGGACTTATCATTACATAGGAATGTATAGGGAAAAATTTTGTTCACAGAAAGTGATCGACCATTAAACATTCTAAGGCTGAAAGTTTTGTCACAATGGTGGGGTAGGGGTCAAATTTTTAATAGGAAGATATAGACAAAAATCTTCTTGAAAAAATGCTGAAACTCTTGTAAGAGCTCAGGTTGTGCATATTAATGTTTGATCAAACCATCAATCCGCAAAGAAAAGTGGGACTACAAACAGGGGATTTTTAACTTGTCCGGATATTTTAATTTTGATACTGTAATGCTGATACGATCAGAATTATGGGTCATCTTGCTTAGCTGAGCGATGTGGACCCAGGGCCTCCTGTTTCAGTATAAATACAAATTTTTTTTTAATAAAGATTGCAAATTAATGATTTAATTTCAATTGTTTAATAATAAAATGGTTTCATTGCAGTTTGTACAAAATTGAAGCCTCTTCGTTATTTATATAAAATAATTGCCTGTGTACTTTGTAGGTTCAAATTGAGGTTATTTTCCATGACCAGGGTATATGATACATTGGACCACTGTTTTGAATTGAATATTGGTTTATCACTACGTTAATTTTTTTAAGACTCATAAAACAATATTTATACAGAGAGGGTTGGATCCCGGTAACTAATGATGTAAATTGAGAGATAATTTGAATAAATGTAAGCCTTTACTTGGCAATACTTGAATAGGTTGTCATTCTCAGACTTTGAAAAGTGGGGAATTACCGATTTATCCTTGTGTTTCTTGATGACTGTGTGTTTATCTGTCCATATTAATTGAATTTTTTTCAGAGATATCTTAGCAACTATTAATTGCAGATGTTGAAATTTTAACACAGTCTTTGTTAAGGCATGCAATATGGTGGATTTAATTCTGTACCAAACAGACATCAAATTTCTGTTAAAATAAATGACAACTTTTACTCGAGGTTTCCCAAAATATTTGAAATGATGAAAACAGTGTCAAGTGGCTGCCAAAAGAGTACCCTATTGTACGCATAACTCCTTGCAGTTTTCGAGATTGGATGTAAATGTTTTGCAGTTAAATTGTACATATATCAGAGATATGCATTTAACTTGGATTTTGATTTTCCCTAATTTATGAAAAAAAAAACCCAGCTCTTGAACTAAATCATTTTGTCGCATAATATTGCAAATTGGGTAGTCCATATCTCTGGATAGGTTACCTGTTTATCAATTCAGGCTTAACAAATGGAATATGGATATTGTACATGTTAAAAAAATACCCGGTTTGTTGTCACATTGACAGTTTTTTTAATTATTTTGTTAGCTCTAAGTTTTTGAACAAAATTTTCTAAAATTTCATAAAAACAAATAATTGTAGATGCTTGAAAGAGGTATAACGCCTTTACTCATTATTTCGTCTACAGCTGTGTGCTGACAGAAAGTACATGTTATTAAATATAGATTCAGGTACCTGCCGCAATATGATTTTCAAAACAGAGATACTGCTTTTGTAATGGTGTCTGTAACAACTGACTTCTCAAAAATTTGAGAAACCTGCATGAAGAAATGAATATATAGAATTCTGTTTATAATGTACGTTAGTTGGTATTTTGATCTGTGATGATTCTCAGCAAAATACATGAATCTAAGTGTACAGTTGTATATGGAATACATGTATAATGTTACTGAAGAAATCTGTTAAATTATATTGGGTATACTCATACTCAGGCTGAATTAAACAAGATAATGTGAAAAAAAATCCAGTCTGTTAGATACATTTAAATTAACCTATTCTTATCATGATTCAATTAAATGAAAAAATGGTTATTAACGGGTACTTGGTCAAATCGATCCAGCAACCACAAAAATCAAAAATAGGTCTGCGTTACCACTAGGCCACATATCTATGGCTTTCATTGCATATCTTATATATATATATATATATATATATATATATATATATATATATATATAAATCTGATTTAGGCATTGAGGAGACCATACCCTAGAATGTAGTTTAGGGAGACAATATACACAATTTTTATATTTGCTTATTTTTTGTTGCAAATAGTCATTTAGAGGTCTTAAAGATTCCAATAACTTCACATGTTTTTTAATTTTTCATTATATCTTGTCCTTAAAAATATACAGGAAAAGTGGTCTCCTTAATATTTTGTTACTCTTTCATAAGGCTTAAGGAGACTGCATATATTTTCATATATATTTTTATGGCTTAAGTAGACCATTCTTTTTTACCATAATTTTCATGATTTGCAAGTGCTCCATCATTTTTTATCGCCACGCAACATAGAATTAAGATATAATGCAAGGTCACTGTGTATGTAAGCTATGTTAATATCTCACATATTTGATGGTGTGGACTTTTAATATTTATAGATGGTCATTTAGAGGTCTGTGGAATGGCAATAATCTCACATCTGTTTTAATTTTTCAATACTACTATCCCTTAAAAATATACTATATTGCCCCTCTAATATTTTGCTACCGTCTTATGTGGCTATGGGAAACCGATCATACATTTTTATACATATTACTTAATTAGTCTTTTTTTTACCACAACTTTCGTGATTTGCAAGTACTTTTCACTGTGTGGAGATACCCTAGCCTGTGATGCTCGTGCCTGCACCTTTAAAAAAACCTTCATTCTTATATAAGGGTGCAAGGTTTTACTACTCTAAATATTTAGAAATTAGAAGAACATCACCCACTGAAGATTATCTTCTCAATTCCATCCATTCTACATGTATCCTAATGTATTTTAGAATTTCACATAAATAAATCAAAATAATCTTTCAAGGTCATGAACAAACTTTACTAATCATTGAAAATAATTTCAAACAGATTTCATTCATAATTTATGGACCAGGATGTAAACATTAGTTCAATTTTGAAAGTTTAAACAATTAATCTTTTCAAATTTATTAATAGAGCAATCATTTGCATTCAAAATTCAGTATACATAACATGTCCATTATTTTGGTGAACTTACAGTTCAATTACAACAGTTTCATTTTTTTTCTGTGCAACAAAATCATGTGTGTAAGGATCTGAAAATTTAAGAAATCAAAATATTCATAATCTATTCTCAACCTTCATTTTTCAAATTTCATACATTTCAAGAAAATAAAGTTTTTAAAATTGATTCACTTATTCTTCATAATTCATATATTACAATCAAAAAAAGTGATAAAAAATCATGTACTGAATGAACCATTCATTAACAAATGTTAATGAATAACATTGATAACAAGTACACATGGAAGAAATTGACAAAGTTTAAAAGTTAATCTGGGAGCAAAAATGCATGGCATAGAAAAAAATTTTAAGGAGGAACATGATTATGCAGCTAAAAAATTAATTTTTTTTCAAACATAAAGACATTAGGATGCAGTCTGCAATATATATCACGTTTAGGGCCACTTTCTTGCCTTATAAGAAAAATATATTATCATAAATGCCCTAAGTCTTGTTGTTACATTACATGTAAAATGATGCGATTCATTTTCGCTTTTTCATCGATTTCATTTCATTTAATTTTTTAAATGTCCTAAGTCTTGTTGTTTTTCTCTCGTTGAAGATTTTTGATCTAATCTTCAATAATTTGGTCCTCTCATCAAGCCCTTCCAATGAATACATTTCATGCTTTTCCAAAAACTCCTGGATTTCTCTTTTACCTTGAAAAGATTTTTAAAATAATATGAACAATCAGAATTATTATATTGTCACATATTCATGTAAAAAGGATAATACCTATGTATAGATACAAGTCATACCATACTCTGTCCTGAGTTTTTGCTTCCACTACTTCTTGCTTGATATTTTGATTATCATAAATACATTCATGCTCAAATTACATTCATCCACTTAATATGAAAAATGTCCAGATTATCTATTTTGAAATGCCCCCTCTACCCCTTTAGGCTTCAATACACAACCCAAAATAGAAAGCCAATGGGGATTTTGCATTGCATCGGCCATGAAATAACCTGGATTGAATGAGGTATTCCAAGTGGGTCCAAGTGGTGAAAAGATGTAAACTATTCACATTATAAATCTCCATGAGAAATTTGTTCCGTTCCTGTGGACTTTTATGAGTCAAAAATGATAATGTGTCAATAAAGATATCTTGGATATTTTCCCTTTTATCAATTTCAACTATTTCTTTCACAGATATGCATATTTTTATTAAAAATAATCAAAAAGTGATGGAATCAATAACTTGGGACAGACTATAAATATTCACTTGCACATATTTTTCACCATGCTATGTTTGCACACAATTTAACAAGGTGTGTTCTTAACACATAAATGTTTTGTACTAAAATAGAAAGCAACTGACATTGACAATTTCAAGAAGTTTAAAATATTTTAATAGCAATACACAATTGGTGACAAGCAGTAAAAAATGGCAATTGTCACTTAAAAATAAAGGTGACCTTAAAACATACTTACTAGGTAGGTTACCAGTATTGTCTTTTCTGTAAAAGATGTACTTCTGGAAACAGACTTTGATCGATTCGGTATCTTCTTTAGACCATTTAACTGGGAAAAATTGTTATTAAGAGGTCAATTTTAAAGTTTACCATTTCAAGGTTCTGCAAAGTATTGCATTTGACTATTTAGACAGAAACTGAATACACTAAATATCATGTACATGTACATGATAATGTTATGCACCTATCTACAGGTACATTTAATCAGTGATTTAGAGTTAGATATATATACATTTAATGAAATCAAAGCTAACTTGTTAAAAAAATAGAGTATGTATAGGCTTATGTTACTTTTATGTAATTACAAGGTGTACAAATTACAAGTACATGTAATTTGTACACCATCATAAATGGTTCAATGTAAACTTAGAAAAAGTTCTCAAAATTATTTGATTATGAAAGATTACATGAAGAATAGTTAACTAATAAAACACAGCTGCTCTTCAGTTATTACACATGTAAGGCATACAGCTTGGTTTAGTTATATGTCATGCATCAAAATACTAGATTTATATTAAATACAAAATGACATCAAGAATGCAAAAAAAACAAAAAAAACTAAGACAGTTGTTACATTTGACCTTGTTTAAAAAGCCTAGTTTAATAATAAAATTGCTAATTTGTCAAATTGTGGATAGACAGACCCTTCAACAAAGATATGTCACCTGAGCTGCTTTTAGTCTTCTTGGCTGCAACTGGGCTTGCAAGAACTTTAGCTCCATCATCGTCTTCAATCTCAAAGGAACACTCTGTAATAACAATATCAAAACTTTGTAAAAACTAAGGACAGACATACATAAAACCTAATGAAAAGAGAAAACATTATGGATGGGTTTGAATTATTAAACTATGCAAATCAATGTACCAATGTCATCTTAAATAAAAAAATAAAAAAAGAAAGTTATTGAGAAAAGTTTTTATCATTTTAATAATATCACTTCTATTATTACCCCCCCCCCCCCCCCCCCCCCCACACACACACACACAAATAAAAAAAGATTGATCACCTTGTGGCGTAACATCCAATTCATTTGCACTTCCACTCTTGCAGGGCTTGGACATCAAATCTTCTTCAGACACATGTGATTTAGGTGCTGTACTTGGACCTTTAGGATTGTGTACATGTAACTCCGACACTGACCCTTTTAATTAAAATTTCAAAAATGTATACAAATACACAAATTATTTAATGAAGAACAAGAAATGAAAATACATACAGTATGTGTGGTATTCATTTGTGCATACAATTACATGCTTTATATTAATTATTACTTCTGACTTCATGTAGCCTTTTTAGCTGAATCCTTAAATAACTACAATCACTGAGTTAACTAATATTAATACTAATTTCGATATATTATACTGGTATAGAATATATCAAGTAAGTTAAACTTTACCTTCATCAACAGAACTCAGCATTTTTCCCATGATGCAAGCTGTTCTAATTCCAAGAGGGCATTGATAGTTCTCTCTGTTGATTTGTTCCTCGTGCCCCATGTGCTGAAGAAATATCTTCCTGTTCTCAGGAGACATATCCAGGCTTGCGTATATAGATGATAGCCTGTGTCGCATCTTCGTTGCTGTGATCATGTGGATACCTGCCTCAGCACAAACTTCAGCTACCGCATGCCAACCAGAGCAGTGTGATAAGCCAGTTTTTGTGGCAAACAAAAAGGGGTTATCTTCACGAATACCAAACTTGGATCTGTCCTGCTTGAGCACCTGGATTGCTGACATCAAATCATTTGGGATCAACACAGGAACATATTTTTTACCTTTTCCTTTTAAGTAGGCAAGTTTGAAACGTCCCAAAAGGTATTGCTCGGCACGATCTTTTATTTTTTCCAGCTCCTCATCCGGCAACCATGTACCTTTTTCTGCTTCCTCCCACTCAGAAAATAGCATTCGCGATGCTTCTTCTCCTCTCCTAGCATTGAATAGGGTTAGGCGGGCAACAACAAGGCTTCTTAGCCAAGCAAAGTTTTTTACAGTATAATTCTGCAAGGAGAAAGATATTTCGGTGGAAATGTATTCTTTCAATTGTAAAACTTTCTGTTCATTTGGTAAACTTGCAGGTTTTCTGTTTGTCTCCAATGAATTCTTTATGCATTTCTGTCTTGCGCTTGGAAAAAGTTCATGTTGTAAGCTTTTATAAGCTGATCTAAAGTTCTTTAATTCCTTCTTCTTACTGTCCTGCATGGTTTGGGCAAAATAACCCTCCAGTGTTTTCACAGATCGAAGTAGTACAGCATCGAGGAAGAGCTTTTGGCCATGCTTTTCTTGTTTTTCAGATGTAGTTGTGAGTTGTTGCAAAGCCTCCACTAAATTAGGTAGGTGTTCTCTATGAAACATATCTTCCACCATCATCTCCTCACTGCCACTCAAGCTTCGAAAGCAAAAGAAAAGTTTTGAGAGTTCTCTCATTTCTGCCATTATAGTTTTCCGGACTTCATCTTGTTTTCCCTCCTCATGGCGACGCAAGTTAAAATGTTTGTATCCTATGAGTTTGATTGTTTTGTTTGTCCGACAGAAATCACCAACTTCTCCCTCCCTAAATCGGTTAAGTATATCCAAAAAACCTTCGTCATTGTCCATTTTTTCATTCGTTACATTCTGAAGCAGCCTAGGTTTTAATGCTTGGGGTGCAGAATCATTGTGGATTACACATTTATGCTTGGAAAAGTATTTGTTTGAGTAGAAGCCCTTACAGTCACTGCAAACTCTAAGCTGGTCCTCTAGTATTGGTTTTCTTTCCCTCATCTCTGGGTCTAATCCATCTCCAATAAGCTGAAGATTATACTCATATATCCCTTCACGTCTTTTTTCATCGAAAAATTTGTTTTGAATATGAGCTGGTTTGGAAATGATGGACTTTACTTCTGGGTCACTTTTGTGCTTCCTAAGTATGTGTCGCTTCAATTTTCCTCCAGTTATTTGTGATTTGCAGTAAGTGCAAAATCTATTTGGTTTCTGCAAAAAAATCATTAATTTATGGTTTACAGTTCCTTAATTGTTACCTAATCAGTAAAACACCTTTACAACAAAGTGACAGGGATGGGCTACTTTGCTTCATTATAAATGTACTTCATTATATCCATTAGCTTCACAATCTGTTTAAAACACATGGGGAATGAAAATCATTTCACTATAAGCATCAATTCATTACAAGTGTTTTGCTATTACTTAATATAAGCATGTTTACTGTAATGATGAGTGTGCATAGCAATGATAGATATCTACATCCATTAATTGTAAACCTTATTTACTTTACTGTGATACCACTTTTAATAGGTATATATCAATGACTTTTAAACATATTTCATTAAAACAGTCTAGCTTGATTTATATCAGGCAGCATCAAAACAAATAAAAGTTAATATACTATTCCATTATATCATAAAGTTCATGATTCCTGAGAACTGAAAATTATAAAGCTCTACACAATAACACACATTGTTCAAACTTACGAGCATGTACAAATGTATTAATATTGACCTTCTTATTTGGGTTTTCCTTGCATCTGCTCTTGGTCCGGCTGTTGCAATCTTTCTCTTCATTATTCAATCTGACAAAATAAAAATATTGTGTCAATAGGAGCAATCCCTTACCTCTACGTCATGTCACAAAATTTACAAAAAAAATATATAAAAAACCTATAAAGTGGTAATTGAAAGAGCATGGTAAAAATTTTGGTCCAATTCTATTTTTCTGTTTTTATTATTTACAATGCTTCAGGAATACATTTCTTATAATCAAATGAAACTTGAGAGTCATTCGTAGAGTTATAAGCAAGATACAGGGCTCGCTATTCTTTGTCATGTAAAAAGGCTCGTGCCCCGTTTTTGTTTACATAGGTACAATATACAGTTAAAAATCTTTTTCAAGCATATAAATCTATCTTCTGATTCATTTTAAGGATAATTAAACAGTTTCCAGCGTTTAACACATTCATTTAAGATCTTAAACTGGATTTTTTACTTCAACATTCAGAATGTAAACAAAAGCTGTGTTTACAAAGCAAAGAACTGCAAGCTCTGTAGCTCGCTTATAACTCAACGAATGACACTCAAATTTTGGTTGCCTGTAAAAAATGCCTTACTAAAGCATTGTAAACATTCAAATCGGAAAAATAATTTTTCACCAAAATCGTGACCATGCCTCTTTAACGCTGGTGGTAAGGTACATGTTTTCTAAAGTCAAACAATGCATGAGGTTTTTAAATACTGTGTGTGGATGTGTGATTTACCAAACTAAAGCTTTGATTCCTTTAAATTCCCATATGCAAATGCGGGGGTATTTTACGCAGTTTTAAGCTTAAGCATAAATTTTCCCTCACAATAAGAAATAATTACTTTTACAGTATTGAAAGTGGTGCTCAGCAAATGTAATTTAACACTTTACATTTTCATTGAAGATCAAAATTAAAAAAAATGTATCAAAAGCATACTAACTGAACATTTCTTGAAAGTAAAATTGAATTGTGCACTAGAGCCTCTGTCTGCCTTAAGATAAGTCACAAGGAAATAACTCCATCTATACATTGTCAATCAACAGCCAGAGGCCTAGCAGTGACTAACCTATTATCAAACAAGAAAAACATTCACAAAATAAATTTAAACAAACCTATCAAGTTGACTGCTTTCATCACAGGAACTGAGAGAGGGAAAACAATGGTATGGAACTGCAAAAGATCAAAGAATCATTATTGCATAAATAAAGTTTAAAACAAGAAACCATTTAAAGAAACAGTTGCCTCTTTTGTGGCTTTATCAATCTCAAAATAATTAATTTCTTTCAGAAGTCAAAATTAATCATTCTTATTTACAAGTAACATCTTATCACATCATATGTGTTACTATTAGATAACATTCCTTGATTGGTGAGGAATATTGCATAGACAATCTACAAAAAGTTGCTTTTTCAAGTGTTAATAGATTTTTTTCAAAAATAAATATATTTATTACCTTCCTCGGATAGGGTGCTAAGGTTTGAATTTTCAACAAAATCCATTATGGCACTTGGACATGCCTGTGAGCCTTCAATAAAAAAAAATATGAAATGATAATGCACGTATTTGAAACAAAAATAACCATAAAATGATGTTCTTTCATCTACATGTACCTGGGGTAGATTTTTTGGCTTTGAAAATATAGAGTTTTTAATCAATAAAACCAAAGAGCCTCTATATTCTACAATATATACAATATGCTGGTAATAACAAGAATGTGATGATATTTGAAAGCTTATTCACACATTAAATTTATAGGTACATGTACTTCAAAGAATTAGACCAGCTAGCCTTTTAAGGAGACCATGCAGCTGTAATCAAAATGTAATCTACTGTAAAATGGGTTATTTATGCTGGTGTATAAGTAAGCATTTGCAAAGGTCAAACAATACAAGTGGGTATAAAATACGTTGTTATCAATTACTGTTTCTATATTAAGTGTTCACTTACTCTGATACTCAATGATTGGTTTGACCATTCTAACAGTATTTATACATGTACTAGTTTTTATAGTTCGTGTGGGGGTGTTTTACACAACTGATAGCTTATAATGTTACTAGTGCAAGTTTTTTCCCATATATATATTTATATATATATGTATATAGATATATATATAACCATTTTTACAGTACAACACACATGTACTTTATAAGTACATGTGCATCTAGAGAATCCAAATAGAATTACCTTTGTTAGAATGAAGACTATTACATGTAGATTCCTCTGCAGCTAAGTTTTCCTTCTCTTGAACAATGGAATTGGTCTGGACTCCAAACAATTCTGGCACATGCTCTGCAAAATAAGTATGCAGTAGAGAAATATAAGTGCTACCTCTCAAAGTAAACATTCACCTATTAGAAATATGATACAAACTTTAATTTTTTTTTCACTATTCTGTATGCCTAAAATAACAACATACACTACATTTATACACATACATGTACTATTTATAAGAAGAACAAATGCCTAATTACTGCATTTAGGAGACTTACTAAAACCAATGTATTAAGCTATATGTTTATGCACATTTTTTTTTTATATATATAAATCAATTTTGTGTAATTTAAACAAAAAATCATTTATTCTGAAACCTAGCAAAATTGAAGGATAATTAAATAATCATTCATTTTACCTGCATACATTAAATATTAAATAATCATGTATAAATCATAGATTATGGAGACCAATTGCATAAAAAGATGATTATGGAGACCAAATATTATTAATACAGAAATCAGGATTTAATATACAATATTTCAATCATGATGTTATTTACACATTCAAGTAAATATTAATAAAGATGATCTAAATTCATTTACCTGGTTCAAAATGCTCACTGTTTTTTCTGAGGGTCAAGATGTCCTGTTTTTCAATTGTGTTGCAGCTAGCTCTAAATGAATCTAGGATGGACTCTGTAAAAAGTACCAATATATTGTATTGTAAATACAAGCTTCAACTTTTACTTTTTAAATCATTGCAAATTTTATTCCTAATGATTAAATAAAATAAATATAACAAATATATTATATCCATTACATTTCACTCATATCATGGAAATCAAATGCATTATCAAAGCATTAAGGAGACCAGATAAACAAGTAGATTGTTTTACACAACTACATTTCAATGTTGATTTAAATTCATTTACCTGGTTCAAAATGCTCACTGTTTTTCCTGAGGGTCAAGATGTCCTGTTTTTCCACCGAGTTGCTGATAGCTCTATATGAATCTGGGATAGACTCTGTGAAAAGTACCAATATATTGTATTGTAATTTCAAGTCTCTTAGTTTACTTTTTAAATCATTGCAAAATATATTCCTAATGATTAAATAAAATAAATATAACAAATATATTATATCCATTACATTCCACTCATATCATGGAAATCAAATGCATTATCACAGCATTAGGGAGACCAGATAAACAAGTAGATTGTTATACACAACTACATGTACATTTCAAAGTACAGTCAAACCTGTTTTAAAAGGCCATCTTGGGGAAATTTGAAAAGTGGCCGCATAAGACAGGTGGTCTTTAATTCCAGTTTGCACAAAGAATCATGTAAATCAATGTATAAACACAAATGCATGAAAAGACATGTTTTATTATAATTACAGATTTATTTACGTATGTAATTTCACATGTTTTAATGTACATTATTTATTTTACATCTTTGTATAAATAAAAAGTTTAGGGCTTTCCTTGTAATAATGGTCCTTTGACATTTATTCTACGAGATGTCGCGTCATTGAACTGTTGAACCACCCCAACAAAATTCGTTTATATCCTCGTTCCCGGGCCGTTACATTAGACAGTGCTTCAGGACTTTCAGGGTCTACATTGATTTCATAATTTTTTCGATACGTGTACTTATTTTTAGAATTTGTAAATTTGAGTTTTTCAAACTTGAAACGTTTCCGCTGTCTTTCGATATGACATACCCTTTTTATCTAACTCAAGAACTTTCCTTTTTTTCACTTAAATTTAATACTTTCCTCTTTACGTTCGGAGTACTAGAAGCCATGTTTTCAAATGAATAAAATACAAACAAGGTAAACATATTTCATCGTATTTGATTTAAACACATATAAGGTACACAATGATTATTTAATTACCCAAGCAGCTCTATGTTTTCATAACGATCAAAATGATCGGGATCTGTAATCAACTAACACGGGTGAAATATCACGTGACAAAATAGTGGACAAAATGGCCGCTAAATACAGTGCAATTAGGTGGTCGGTTAGTAAATTGGGCGGCCGCTGGCCACGTTACGCAAGTGGCCACTTATTCCAGGGCAAATATATAAGGAAACACGTCGGGGGGAACAAAAAGTGGCCGCTGATCGGAGGTGGCCGCTGATTTCAAGTGGCCGCTAAGACAGTTTTGACTGTATATCTAGTTAATATAAATGGATTTACTTTAGTCTGAATTAAAATGACAGGGCTCTAAGCCTCTCGTTCTTTCTGGTATTTTTTGCAAAGTGAAAATGGACTGCAGATGCAAAATCATTCTTCAAATAATAACATTACCCAAAACCTCATTTTCATCTGATTCAGAATCAGAACTTGGCGAGTAGTTTGATACACTAAATGGGTCAGAATCCACATCAGAAGGAACTGAAAGAAATTAAAACAATATAGAAATTTTCTTTCATAAATATTCATCAATTATTAGTTTACCACATTTGGTAATTGATGTTTTTTTTATAAATCTGACAATAGACCAATTTTCAGCCATGACACAAAAAAAGACTGTAACAATACGCAGTGAAAAATGAATTCCAATTCAGATTGATGCCTAAATCAACTAACCTACCAAATCTGATAATTCTATGTAAATGTATATTTTTCAAGAAGTACATTCTGTATACAATTTGCAAAATATACATATTTACTACAGAAACAAATTTTGTAATTAATCTAACAAAAAACAATTTTGTTCTGCAAGGAGACTCTCCACATTAGTGACAGATTCACAATGCACACTCATCTGATCAAGCTTTTAAAACTGAAATTTATTTATTTTACAACGATTGATAAACAAGTTCTATAACTTATATTAATAGCTTTTGTTGGCATGGATGTTAGCGTGAGTGGGTCATTAATGTGGGAAGAAGTCGGAGTGACTGGAGAAAACCCACATGTCTAAGCAGGCGACCAACATACCCTATCACATACAACCACTGTCGATCATGGGGATCGAACTTGGGTCGCAGTGGTGATAAGCAAGTGCATTGTTCACTACACAACTGGACACCTCTATCAAGCTTTTATTTTAATGGTTCTTGATAATGAAAACAAAATAAATCTATTCAGGTCAGCACAAGAACCGTATTTAATGTTAAAATTGAAAGAAAATCAAACAACTATAAACATAATAAACTGAAATAAAACATAAAAAAACCATTACCAAAATCAAAAGGATCATCAGCCTTTTTCTGAAATCAATCGAAACTAGTAAATACATGTACATGAACAGGAGCTAGTGTTGTCACGATGATTGATTTTTAATCAATGATCAGTTGGAAAAGGTTGTCGATTTATCATAATCGATTTTAAATTTTAGAATCAATTATAATGGGTTTATTACATATGATTAATACTATACCCATCATTTTGTTTTTTATTCTGTATTGAATGAAATGAAAACTGTTGTGAACTGGGATTTTTCTTCAATCTCAAAAGATGTGTAACACTCTAATTAATAAAAATACAGCACAAGTCTAATAAGCTTTTAAAAGTAAGTGCAAATAGCACTTAATCTGATTAATCGATCATGATTTTCAACCTATTTAACAACATTAACAGAAGCTTTAGGTTTATTTTTTCAATAAACACATAAATTATCTATTCTGATACTTGTTAAAATATTGAGGAAAATCTATTTTTAGATTAGTTTAAAACAATGTATGAAAAAATGCAAAAAAAAAAACCCAAAGATATCCAAAGCCTGACTGTAAATCACTAAACTCTCTCTTTATAATTATTTATTGAGTATAATTAATCCAACCATTCTCCTACCTTGCTACGCCACCACAGGCTTTTCCCATCACAACCATAGTCATATAGTATCTCTTCCCCAACCACAATGTCTCTCTTAGCAAACAAACATAGGTATTCCCTTCCATTAAACACTTTGAGTTTCATGGTGGAGTTTGCATTGTCCTTGCCATCATTTACAAACTGGCAGATATGGTTGTTCACTCCTTCAGCATCAATACTACATCAAAAGAAATCAAACCTTAAATAAGAAGCATATAATTACTGGTATTTTTGCTTGACTTAGAATTGTTTATAGTTATTTCTAGAAACATAACTGCCATACATGAATGTTAAAATATTACATTTAGCTGCAGGCCTGTATCTCCTGGTCTGAAAAAATTTGGATAAACGTTGATTCAATTTTTTTTTTTACATCGGGAGCTACAGACCTCCAGCTTCAAATCGTATTACCAAAGTTCCTT
The DNA here is from genome assembly GCA_033439105.1 of Magallana nippona. NCBI lineage: Eukaryota > Metazoa > Mollusca > Bivalvia > Ostreida > Ostreidae > Magallana > Magallana nippona. Next base: position 43,741,552 of record CM065917.1, on the reverse strand, counting down.
TCCATTATATTTATAGAAAAATATTTTGTTTTCGGTGCTTGTCTTCAATCTCTCCTCCCCATCCGGTCCTTTTAATGTTTCTCCTGCATACTGCAGGAGAAAATCTCCACTTGCATGACTGGTTGTGCTAATAACTCCAAAACCTTCATTAAAATTACAATCACCTGTGTGAAAGCACTGTATATGCAAAGAAAACTTTTGGATGCATATAAACATCTACATTAGAACCACTGTTTGACCTGCATGGTCATCATCTCTTGTAAGAGATCTCAAATATCTATCATTCTGATAATATACACTGCTAAGACACATGATTTGACAATCAAAAAGTAATACAAAATAATAATGTAATGACTATAGATCCTATAGACCTACATGTGTGTATATGTATAGAAAATGTTAACTTACAGATAGAAAATATTTAGATTTTTCAATTAATTATCCATCTGATCTGGATACTATTTTTCTGACAGTAAACTATTGTTCAGTAAAGTAAAAAGTATTAATATATTAAGTACTTTAACATTCTCTTATATCTTTATACTATTAAGCTCTTCTTGAAAAGAAGATTAATATAATCTAAAAATAGTCACAAGCATCATGTCCTTTAAATATATATACCTTTGTAGTCGGATAGGTATTTTACTTCAAAACCATCTTTATCCAGTCCTGCTTCACAGAAAAATTTTCCTTCAGCATCTGGTGACAGGCGACTTTTCTGTGAAAAAAGGTTGCTTGCATTAGAATTAATAAGAAAACCTCCTTTAATGTAAATAACATATAAATATTAATATTTTTTTTATATCAATTTTAAAAGATATTCTGATAACTTATTGGTGACAAGTGATTAAAGAGTATCAAAGGATAACATTTTTATCAAATTTCAGATATTTTATAAACATGTTATGTCTTCAAAACTAATTAAATATTAATACACAAATCAGAATCAACCATGATCTTATAAATTGATGCACCATACTAAATTACAAATTAAATACCAAATAAGCATACCTTGCTGTCCCCTCTGTCTATCAGTGAAGCCTTTAACTGAAATAACAGTCAAATATAATTGCTATTTAATGTACATGTTTAAATACGACATTGCTTATTCAATTGAACAGATCTTCATTGCCATCAATAAATACAGATGAAGATAAAACATTCCATCATCACAACAAATAATTTATGAATTTCTATCAAATAACTGAAAAAAAATCTAATACCAGTACTAAACAATAACACTCTTAAATCATATATATTATCTATAATTATATTAATCATAAATGATACCTAACTTATCTGATGAATATTATATTGAAAAGGTAATGATTTTATTGATTGATGCTCCGTCTTCTTATTCAAGAAATACAATGATCAAACTACATAGACATTACAGCAAAGTAGGATTTTGCACTGAAGTTTACAATTCTATTTAATAGTTATTATGTTTATAATAAAAACCTCCAGATAAAATTGTTTTACATATTTCCATATAGACTATGTTTGGAACTATAAAATCACAGAGTTTAAAGGATTCAACCTTTAAATCATAATTAAATACAAACAAAACAAATGCACTAAATGCAAATTTTTCATTACCAAATAAGAGCTAGTTTTGCCTCACAATAGCAAATATTTAGGAACAAACTGGAGAAAAATACACTCGGACATTAATGTACCAAATAATAAATACAACTGACCAGTATTCATCAACGCATGCATTAATAGTTGTACATAATTATAACATACCATTCGTTTTCCTCTTGACAAACTCGCCATCAGTCTACAAATTCAAAAAATCATGGTATTATTAGCGACTATTATAAATGTTGAAATGTGTTTGTTTTTCAGAAAAGAGAGAGAGATATAAATGTTGAAATGTTTGTTTATCAAAAGTTGGAGAGAGAGAGAGAGAGAGAGAGAGAGAGAGAGAGAGAGAGAGAGAGAGTTGCATGAACTTGATAATAGTCTACAATATTATCATTTGTGCATGTTCTGGAGAGAACAAACATTAAATTGGTACACAACAAAATATTTTACAACCATCGACCATTAACCCTTGCTCTGCTATATTGTTATCAAATCAAAAGAGCACCTGTGATGAATTGTTTTGGAAAAATCACATATTGATGACATCAATTCTTCATCAATGCATAAAATCTTTATTTACAAAGCTATAAATATAAAATTTTCCAAGGTTGTAGAGCACAGTTGTTTTGTTCTTTTTGGAAAGTTTGTATTCAGTTCTTAAAGAATTGTTGCCATGGTAACTGTTTAATTTACTAATTGCAGAAAAAATGTTAAAATTCTTTTTAAATTAGCATCAATTTTATTCAAGGCAGTGAACCAAAGGAAAATTGATTTAAATATGATACAACAATAACAAAATAATACAAAATTACTTCATCGTCTTAAAATTTTCATTTCATTGAGCTAATATCATCTTGTGATTTAACACAATTTCAATTGGAAATGAAGCAAAATATTCACACTTATCATTAACTGAATTTTTATCATATCACTGTAAAAAGTTTGGACCAATCATTTTTCAAGTAGCATTTTTTCTAGATTTCTCAAAAAGATATTTCCCAAGGTCATATACAAAAAGGTCAAGGTCACCACAACAAGTTTAAACCCAATACAACATTTTAAACATTTAGAATGATTTATTAATGTTGACAACTTAATCAATTACATGAACATTTTTTCATGCAGTGCTTCCAGATTGGCATACATTTTCAGATATGATTTGAATTACTTGCATAGTAGGGAAAATATGTTATAAAATGATCAGTTCAGGTCTTTATTCTGTGCATAGAGCAAAAATAATGTCAGAAAACCTTGAGCGCTGATACAATTTTCCATCCAACTTATCTATTGATGCATCAGTACATTTTATACAAAAAGAGAAGATAGTTACTTTAATAATATCATCAAAACTTTAAAAGAGGCACTGTACTCTAAATTAGCTTGTGGTTCAAACAAAACTTAATACAACAAAATGTAAAACATGCATAATGTTGCATAGCACTGCATTCTTCAGCTAATATGCATTTATATGAACATGTCACTGAACTATTCAGAAATTTAAAAAGTGGTAGACCTTTTTTGGACAAGCTGAGAGAAAACCCCCAAATATATAACCAACATATTTCTGTACATGAAATTGCTATTTAAAAACCTTAAAAAAGCAAAGTTAATTAATACCAGGGTTTTTTTTTTTTTAAATAGCCATTTAATTGTGTATAACGATATTTAAAATAATCATGATAATCATGAATGTATATTTATTTTATATCAAACTTATTTCACACAGAGAGAAAAGTGGAAAAGACATGTACCACAATAAGAACAGCTCAAAAATCCTTCAATAAAAAGAACTCTGTCTTTCCTCTTGCATGTATAGATCATACAATTGGAATTATTCTTCTGTTGAGGAATTGGAACTCATGCAACTTCTCTTGTATGCCAAAAGGAATTCCTGTTTGTATGATAAATTTCAAAGCAAGGAGAAATGCATAGCGACACATTACACTGTTTGCATTTGTAGCTGGTCATGTGGCACATCGCCTTTTCCGCTTCTCTCCTGGTCTTAATGGGGGTAGCATCTCCCTCTCTGCTGGTCCACAAACAACGCACTGGCGATGAAGAGGTTTTTCTCCTTCCATCTGCTTGTCCAAAAAATGTCTCCCTGTAAGTCTCTTCAGAACTCTGGGGGCAGGTCGTCATATTATTCTAATAAATCAACAATTACGGGGGGAGGGGGTGCACATAAACATTAAAATACAAGTAATAAAAATCAGTTTAAATGTGTTGCTACATTGGTCATGCTTCTGGATTGAATGTTTTTGAGAGCACATTGTATACAAAGTTGTGTAATCAAGACAAACATGTGTTTGGCCTGGTCAACAGATCACACTCAGCCCAACGGGGAATCTGCAGACACATTGTTTACATTATTATTAATCATTAAAAGCCAAAAATTGTTACAAACCTGATAATATCCGGAAAGCCAAATGAGAGTGATACTGAGATGTCACGTTTGTAAATGTAGGGTGTGCATCCCGGTTGTAAACATGGATGCCTGACTATTTTACCTATAATGTCAATTCGTACATAGAATAGTCGACTATCTTTCAACTATACAAATGAAAAAGAGCAACTGGACTTAATTTGCTTTTAATTTATTTAGGTAACAAGGGGTACATGTACACATGTCTACATTACGTACGTAATTAATTTAAAATAATATTACTGGTACATAATTGTAATATAGAAAATTCTTTGATCTATTTACATCTATAAAGCGACATTCTTCGGTTAACATTTCTGTCCATTTTCAATAAATTATATAATTACAGGGATTTTTCAGCCTTTTTTTTTATTTTGAAAATGCCAATTTTTTGGAATTGGGAAAATTTTATCGACAATTTTATGAAGTTGGGAGAAATCATACATTGCATACATCATGATTTCTGAATTTATAATGGAAAATCAAAGAGCTAGACTTTTAAATAGCATCTAACTTCACAATATAGATGTATGTATAATATTCCTATATTTAGTTATTAGAATAAGTTTTTTTTCCTGAAATAAACACCTTCAACACTGTTCATAAAAGTATTACACTATATTAAGAATTTATCAACATCCCCTTTTAAAATGCAAAAATGTATTGAAAATGTATTTTTCTGTTTGAAATATTTCATTTTACCTTTTACTCATATATCAGTCTAATGTGTGTAAAAAAAAAAAAAACATGCCTCATTTACAGTATAACACAAAATTACGATGTTTTAGAAAAACAGAGGAAAATCGGATTAAAAGTTGGCGATGTTTACAGAGTGTTTTTAAACTTTTATGACTGCATTTTGCTAAATGAGTTTAATAGAGAACATTTATGGACATTTTGGTTATTTTACGAAGTATTTTTTGATAAGAAATAAACATAAGGACTATTTACCCTTTGTGGAAAAATACTGCTATACTATAGAGTTGGGATCATAATTTGGATAGCTGTTCAACCTATTTCCAATTGGGAATGGGGCCGACTTTTGCTCCGGAGAAGGTACTGATAAATCCCTGAATTACATTACATCAAACGTACAGGGGAAAATGAAATTTATGCTTTTATTATTACCTTCATTTCGAATGTCCTCGAAGATTAATCAACAATTGGTGTAAAATAGTCAAGTTGCACACATTATCGCCCTATTTTATTTGAATATTTAAAAAAAACTTAATGAAAATAAAAATAACATAATTTTGTTCAATTGTAGTATGATTATCAAAAGTACTTACCATTAAATGGTTTTGAACCCTAAAGGCAACACGCTGGCGTTAAAAGGTCAATTGTTTTAACCCGAGACGTTCCGAGAGTACTCGGAACAAATGGCGGAGAGCACTTGCCAAATGTTCAAACATGGTCTAGAAATTAACGACTTTTTTTCTAGTGAGGCTTTATACATAAAAAGTGAAAAAGTTTTTTGAAAACAGGTTCATTTAGAATAATTAAAGGCTAAACAAATTATATATGTTAGATTTTTTGCAATATTTTTAGTTTTCTTTGGTCTCCTAAATGCAGAAAAATAGTCTTTGCTAACTATTTGATGGAGGCAGATTGAATTCCTTTTTACGAAAAAATATAAACAAAAGGCAACTATTGAATGTCAAATAATAGACACATTGATGCATTTTAGGCATAAGCACACCATTCATTCATTTAAAGATAAGCCAATTACATTTTAGACAAGGTCAAAATAATACGGAGACCAAAATATGTCTCCCTAATCCACTGGTCTCCCTAATAAAGATAAACAAATACAATCGGTCTACCAAATGCATATGTTATATATATATATATATATATATATATATATATATATATATATATATATGGTTAAATAGTTACATGATTGTATTAGAAAAGTCACTAATTGAAATATTTCTGATTTTCATTTTGAAGACCATGTGAAACCAAAATTAATTCAATGTTAACATTTACTACAATACCTGTAGAACATAAATTTAATCGGATTTCTTTGGTATAAAATGGTTCAAATAGTCAAATATACCAATTTTTTTTCACATACTCATTATTTTCCTATACATCTGACAAAATCTGACTATTTTAATGATGTCGTGTAGATAATTAAAACTTTTAGAGCATGTTAATTGTGTAATTTGCGTTTCTATATGAAGTACGCTATTCCTTTTTTATCTCATTCTGTGTTGTCCACATTGATTTTTTGTATATACACATGTATTCAAATCAGACAGTGGTATCACTAGTAAGCATTGCGCCACAGGTATCTTGTTTTTAATCATTTTAAAGTAACAGAAGGTATTCCAAGAGAATTGATAAAATATATTGGCTAGTGTTAAAATAAAGGGTTAATTTTCTGATATCTCAAAATGCACTCTAAAGTATCCCAATTCACAATCTATATGAAAAAATTCCTACCAAGCTTGCTAATAAATGCCTAGTACTTTGAATAGTATGTATGTATTCTTAAAACATAAAATAACTAATAAAACATTTAGCTATAATTCTAATTAGATATAAAAAATTTTGCCCATTTCTCGACGGGGTCATTGCAACTGAACACTGTGCAGATTGAATTAAATACTTTTATTTATTTTCAACTGTTTTCTTTGTTAATGAATGGCATTTACATATATGTGATTTTTAGAAAGATTATAAACCTGTTCCAGAAACAGTCAATAATAAGACTCTCAGATTTCTTTGTATGCACTACAGTATTCAGATTATCATTATATAAAAAGTGCTTGTTTTGGAGGGCAATAGTTGAAATTGACACCCCTCGAGAACTATTGTCAAGCGACGCGAAGCGGAGGTTGACAATGGTTTTCGAGGGGTGTCAATTTCAACTGTTGCCCTCCCATACAGGCACTATTTCTTTTATTATACTGAATCTCTTAATTTTAGGATAAAATTTGACTGCTTTTATATAGAAATGATGCGAATTCTACAATGAACTATAGGCGCATAATTTACGGGCATGTGACCATTCGTTGTACCACCCCTTGCCAAGTGTGTTGGTAACACTGAGGGTAATAGAACGGATTATCAACTGCGTCTAAACCTTTCAGATTTCAATATTTAACATGAAAGTATTATGATAATGCTTGTTATCTTTTTTGATCATTTTAACTGCCTGTCTTGCATTAATTAAACTACTTTTCAGATATAATTCAATCATGTAAACATGCTTCTATTCTGTGTTGGCCCCATGTTGAGATACCATAATTATTTCTGAAAAGAAAAAGCAAACTGAAGCATAAATTTTAGCTTTAGATAAACAGTGTTGCCAAACATTTTCTTTTCAAAGAATCAATTAGGGTAAGAAAATCAAAGTTGGCTTTATTTGAAGGGGTACTTAATAAAAAACAAAACTATAAATGAGTTAACCAATAACATGCTTATGCAGCAGCTTATGCAGCACTTTATCTTATCATTCTGGTAGGTTAGATTTGAGATATATATGAATAATAATTGAATATAAATAAATAATAAACGGGTTCATAAATAATGGTTATCAGAATGGTTTGTTTGTCCACTGTAAATTCACTTAATGACAATTTTCTAAAATTTACATTTAAACAATAATGTTTTCTTTGACATAAACCCAACCTATCCATCAACAGGAATAAATTGGTGAATATAATTAGATTAGTTTGTTAATTTATATATTTTTAGATGCCAAAAAAGAAGTCAAAAAATGTCAGAAACAAACGTGAGAAAGATAAACAAAGGAAGAGGGAGGAAAGACTCAAGAAAAGCACCTCTAAAGATTCTCCTCAAGATCAGTCATTGACAAATCATACTCTTTCTTGTGGTTCAGTGGATGAGGTGGTTGCTGCTTCCACAACTATTTTCCCAGAAGAGGTTCCCATGAGGTTTCCTCTATTTGAAAAACCCCTGGCCAGAGTGCAGGCCTCTCTTCGTGAGAAAATGTACTCACCTGCCCCGAGGTTGCCATCTCCTCGGGGAAGTCGTCTGTTTGTCCGTGAACAGGACAAGGCACCGTCCCCTGACTCCCCACCGTGGGTTTGTGCTCCACCGAGGGCACCTGGACCGGACACTGTGCACGTGTCTGGCCCAGCAGGTCAGGCGCAGCTGGAAACCTCCATGGATGGAGGGACCAGCAGAAAACCAAAAGATGAGGGCTACAAGAACGAATCTATATCGGAAACTGAACAAAATATTAGCAGGAACATGAGAACGATAAATATAAGAAAAAAAGCAAATATTCATAATAATACAATTTTCAGAGCTGAAGGAAGTGAGACTGTTCATATCAATGCATCACAATCAAGAGAAGGTCAGCCTCAATCGATGTCAGTTTGTAACAGGTCAGTTCAGGAATCTTTCCATCAGGGAGATATAATGTTTGGGGAAAATGCAGGTACACAATGTGTTGCAAACTGTTTAGGAGCTTTGGCATACCACAAAATTAAGAGTTCTAAGTACTGGGATGAATCGGACATGAATAAAGTATTGACAATGGGAAATGAACTTTACATGTATCTTCAACGTAGTTCTACCATTACCAGCAGATATTTGCTTGTTAATGAGTTGCCCCAATTTATTGAATGTTTTGACAAAATGTATGAATTCAAGTGCAATGAATCTCTGGCAAGTTTTATTGGTATTGGAAACGAGGAACCATGTTATGAAGATTTCAATGCACATACATTACTAGATGCACTAGAGATTTCACTCTCAGATACAGATGGTTGTTTTGTATGCTTTGGATGCAATACAATTTTTGTGGGAAAAATGAAAGAGAATTATTTTATTTTTGATTCACATTCCAGAACTCGAGAAGGATATCAGACAGCTGATGGAAAGAGCATTCGAATTATACATAACAGTATTCTTGACATCCAACAGCACATTTATTCATTAGCCTTATCAATGGGGTATTCTAATTTTGTTGACTGTGAAATAACAGGAGTTGTTTGTTTAATGATGCATGTTGAGCATGATTCAAACAGAGAAATTGTGATACAAGATGATGAGAATTATGACAGAGTACCATATGAATTAGACAGTGACTGCCAAAGAAATCTCATGGAGAATCCTGAAAACAATGAATCAATTGTGTATGTGTCAGAAGAAGGAAGTAAACTTGCTGATGAAATATCAGTCGAAAGCTTAATGACAGAAACAAAGAAAAGTATTTGTCATGAGTTGAATATAAAATTATTAGAAACAGAACAGATTTTAAATGTAAGCAGTGTGGAAATTGCAGGCAAAAATCTGCAGTGTCAACAGATTAAAGGGGATGGCAACTGTTTCTTCAGAGCAGTTTCATACTGTGTTTCTGGTTCAGAAGAAAACCATGAGGAAATAAGACAAGCAACATGTCGATATTTGTTAAAAAATGAACATCAGTTTGAAAGTTTCCAAAGAAATGTTGGGATATCAATGAATGATTATATGATAATGTCAAAAATGACAGAAAGTGGAACTTGGGCAACAGAACTTGAAATTTTCGCCCTCGCAAGTTTGCTGAATATTGATGTTTACACCCTTTCGTGTGGACAATGGTTGCTTTATTCAGGAAGACAAGTATACGGGGAAGGTGCAATCAAAAGAGGATCTATTTTTCTCCACCACTTAAATGATAATCACTACAATGTAGTGTCTATGGTTTGCAAGGAGAAATTATGTAAGGAAGTGCATTCTGAATGTAGAGGATTTCATAAGTTTGAGAATTACAGACGTCGACTGGTACAAAAGAAGGAAAAGTACAGACAAAATCCTGAGTACAGAGAGAATGTGTTAGACAAGAAAAGACAAACATATCATACAAATCCAAAGCTAAAGAAACATGCATTACAAAGTGAAAAGAAAAGATATAGAGTGTACAGAACAAAAATATTGAATAAAAGGCGTAAAAAATATAACAGTTACCTTCAATTCAAAGAAGAAAAGAAAGAGGCCATCAAAAAAAAATACCTGACAAATTCATGTACAAAATACAAATCTGATCCTCTGTACAAATCAGCAGTCAAGGAAAATAACAGAAACAGATATAAAAATGATGCCAAGTATCAAATGCAGAAAAAGCAATATGAAAGAAATAGATACAAGACGGATGAATATTACAGGAACGATAAAAAGACTAAAAGTGCTAAAAGATATAGATAATAAAAGATATAGGGACCATGACCTAAAGAATGACATGTTAGAAGCAAAAAGGGTCAAGTATGTATCTGATGAGCAAATCCAAATCAAAAAGAGAGACAACTCAAGGAAGAATAGAAGAGCTGCATACTCAAAGCTTCTCGATCAAACTATGGTTATGAGATTGTTTCAAGAAAAATCAAAGCATAGCCCTGAATATATATGTTGCTGTTGTCATCGTCAATTATTTGTTAACCAAGTTCAGACTTGCGATATAAATTTGTATGAGAACAGAAACAATAAGTCAAAGGAAGTTGCAGAAATTTGCATTCAAAAAGACTATTTGCATTCTTGTTCCACGTCATGCCGTCCAGACTGCAACCGATCATCCTTATGGATTTGTAAAACATGTCATCGCAAGATACTCTCTGGAAAAATTCCTGCAGAAGCTGCTGTAAACAAAATGAAGCTTGAAAGCTTGCCAAATGAACTGAAAGACTTGAACAGTTTAGAGCGTCAATTGATTGCTTTGCATATTCCATTCATGAAAGTCACAAACCTGCCTCAAGGGAAGCAGAAAAAAATTCATGGGCCAGTTGTTTGTGTTCCTATAGATTTGAAGAAAACAACAAGTTTACCACGAACAACAGACGAATCAATGGTCTTAAGAGTAAAACTCAAAAGAAAACTTTCTTACAAAGGGTACCAGGAATATCAATTTGTCAATCCCCACCATGTAGTGACTGCGTTGAATTTCCTGATAAAAAACAATGCGTGGTATAAAGATGTGCAGATAGACACTAACTGGGGATCAAAGAACACTTTTAATGACTGCTTAACTGAAAAAGACATAACAAAAAATATTCCTGAAGAGCAGGACTCGCCTGAAGAAGATTCAAAGGATCTGAACACATCAGTAATTTTGGACTCTTGTTTACAACCTGTTGATGTTGTTCAAGAAGTGTTTTGTCACTATTTTGACGATGTGTTTAATTTAGCACCAGGCGAAGGAAAAAACCCAGTCAAAATGCTGCAGGATGAAGGAAATGAGGCAAAAACGTTCCCATGTTTATTTCCATCTGGTCAAAATTCTTGGAATGAAAGTAGAGACATTAAAATCACACTGAGTAGATATTTCCATAATAGATTGATGAATGCTGACAACAGATTTGCCAAAGACTCGAATTACATTTTTTTCAGTCAATACATGTCAGAACTTAATCAGGTGATAGAAAAGACACAAATTTCTGTTCGAAAATCATTTCAAAAAACATCCAGTGGTAAAAGTGTCACACCAGCTATGCTTCAAGATCCAGATTTATTATGCAAGATGATAAATAATAACGAGGCAATACGTTTCATGCAACCAATACGAGGAACACCATCCTACTGGCAGACGGCACAAAAAGATCTTTTCGCCATGCTAAGACAAATAGGAATTCCGACATGGTTTTGTTCCTTTTCTGCTGCGGAATTCAGATGGCATACAACAATTGAAGCAATTTTACGACAGCAGTCTGATAACAGACGAATTGATGAAATGGACTGGACAGAGAAAAGCGAAATTTTGAGGAGCAATCCTGTTACGGTCGCAAGAATGTTTGAGCATAGGTTTCATATATTCATGCGAGATGTGATAATGTCTGCGTCTGAACCTATTGGAAAAGTAGTAGATTATTTTCAGAGAGTTGAATTCCAGCAGAGGGGATCACCGCATATGCACTGCTTGTTTTGGATTGATGGAGCCCCAAAGCTGGAACAAGATGGGGAAATTGCTGTATGCAATTTTGTTGATAAGTATGTTACATGTGAGATACCATCACAAAGTGAAGATGCAGACCTCAGGAAAGCCGTGTTGGATGTTCAGCAACATAGCAAAAAACATTCACAGTCTTGTAGGAAAAAAGGAACAGAATGTCGCTTTAATTTTCCAAGACAACCATCTGAAAAAACCTTCATTACAAAGCCGTTTGATAACCAAGATCTGAATATTAGACAAAACTCACACTTGTCTATTGGAAAAGATTATGCAAAAGAGATTTTACAGAAAGTATGGGATGAAATTCAAGATCCAGCAAATGAGCTTTTCTCTTGTGAACATATGTTCCATAAACTTGGGTTAACACAGGAAACATTTGAAGAGGCTTACAATGCTGTAACTTCAAAGCAGGCAATTGTATTGCAAAGAAATCCAAACGAAATATGGACTAACCAATACAACCCATGTCTCTTGAAGTGTTGGGATGCTAACCTTGATATTCAGTTTGTTTTAGACCCATTTAGTTGTATTGTATATATCATATCTTATATATCAAAATCAGAACGTGAAATGGGCTTGCTTTTAAAACAGACGGCAATTGAGGCAGAAGAGGGAAATCTTAGTGCTCGTCAAACACTGAAAAAAGTAGGATCAGCATACCTGCACCACCGAGAAGTCAGTGCCCAAGAAGCTGTGTATCGTGTATGCAATTTGAGGATGAAAGAATGTTCCAGGAAAACTGTGTTCATTCCTGTTGGTGAAAATCCTACACGACTCAGTAAACCTTTGCATACAGTAAGAAACAATGTGGATGAGGATGACGAAGATGAAATTTGGATGACTAACATTATTGAAAGATATGAGAATCGTCCAAACGAGAAGGAGTTTACAAACATGTGCTTAGCACAATTTTGTTCAGAGTTTAGGGTTCTTGCAAAATCACAAGTACCAAATGCTACCAAAGATGGAGTGTATGAGTTGAACAATGGGAAAGGGTATGTTCAAAAAAGAGTGAAAACAAATCCGGCCATTATAAGATATCCAAGGTTTTCAAAGGAGAAAATGGCCGAAAAATATTATCAGTCCATACTTCAACTCTTCCTTCCATATTGGAATCAAGATCATTTGAAGCCTCCATCTTATGAACTCTATCAAACATTTTATGAATCTGGGCATGTTTGTTTAAAGTGGGACAGGACAGTTCATTCCGTAAGAGATATTGTCAATTCAAACCGTCAAATTTACTGTAAAAATGAAGACACTATTAAAGAAGCTGAAGAAACATTTGACCGAATTGGAGAACCTGAGGATGCGTGGGCATTACTTTTTCCTGAAACAGAGACAAACAGGAGATCATGCTTAGAACACAAAATACAAGTGGTAGATGTTGAGTCTGAATCAAATGTTCCAGATTTGACGGAGGATGGACACAATGCAGATATTATATATCAGATTCAGCCTTTGACGCCTTTACGTAAGGATATTTTACCACTCCTTCGATCTTTAAACAAAACACAATCTGAGATATTTTATTTTATTCGTGACTGGTGTCTACAAAAGACAAATGGAGCTAAACCACAACCGTTTCACATATTTGTAACAGGTGGGGCAGGTACAGGCAAAAGTCATTTAATAAAAACTGTTCATTATGAGGCAGAGAGGGTATTGTCAAAATCAGTAGATGAACCAGGACATTTGACTGTTTTGTTGACAGCATTGACAGGTACAGCAGCATTTAATATAGGTGGAACTACAATTCACCATGCATTTGCGCTGAACAAATACATGCCATTTCCCTACGAACCACTTCAGGAACAGCGTCTGAACACTATCAGGGTTAAATTACAAAACTTGCAAATTCTTGTTATAGACGAAATATCGATGGTTTACAAGAGGTTGCTTTACTATGTGCATGAGCGTCTAGTACAGATCAAGAAAAACAGGTTGCCATTCGGAGGTGTGTCTGTCATTGCGGTTGGAGACTTTTATCAACTCCCACCAGTAAAGCAGAAAAAGAATGAAAGGCTGTACAATATCAATGTGTCATATCCTGAAGATTTTTGGACAGAATTGTTCAAGCTTGTTGAATTGACCGAAATAATGCGACAAAGTGAAGATCTGAAGTTTTCTGAAATGCTGAATAAAATAAGAACCAGAACTAAGGAGGAAATATTAGAAACAGCACTCATTGAAGAGTTTAGGGAATGCATAAGGCAAGGACCAGATGATGTGCTTCATGTCTTTGCGACAAATGATGAAGTAAATGATTACAATTTGTCAATGTTAAAGCGCAACTGTGTTGATTTGATTGAAATAAATGCAAAAGACTATCAGAAGGATAAAACATCTGGAAAACTGCAATTGCGTGAGAATTCATTGGTCACCAAAAGATCTGAAGGACTTTCTCCATGCATTTTAATAGGACTAAATGCAAGGGTCATGCTTACTCGCAATGTAGATGTAGAAGATGGTTTAGTGAATGGCGTAGTGGGAAAAATTACAAAAATAAAGTTGTCCACACACAACACAAATGAAATAACAGGAATTTCAGTGGCATTTGATAACCAAAATGTTGGAAAGAAAGTCGGAAAAAGAAATGAATCAGGCATTTTGGTGGTCACAATTGAAAGAGTAGAGGAAGAAATCAATGGTAAAGGAAAGCAAAATATAATAAGACACCAGTTTCCTTTACAACTGGCATGGGCATGTACGGCGCATAAAGTGCAAGGTATGACAACTAAGGAAGTTGTTGTAAATCTTGACAAAATATTTGCACCTGGACAAGCGTATGTAGCTCTGTCTCGCGTTACATCCAAAAATGGATTACACATCGAAACGTCCTATGACAATATATGTGATCTCTTTCAGAGAAAAGTTTATGGAGAACTAGATGTGCAACATGCTTTATCTCAAATGGAGAACTTGATTACACATCAAATTTCAACCAACGATGTGCATTCTAAAACCGTAATTTTACATAATATTCAAAGCTTACAGGCACATTTTGATGACCTTAAATCTGAAAGAAGATTTCGAAACGCAAATGTTATCTGTTTGACAGAAACCTGGCTCCAAAAACAAGAAAACAAGGGATTCCAATTAAAAAATTTCAGTTGTACCCGTAAGGATCGATTTGAATCTTATGACACCACTTTGGATATTTATTCAAATCTGAAACAGTCTAAAGGAGGGGGTGTTGTAATTTACAGTGAGAAAAAGGAGCAAACAATTGAAATAGCAGTTCCTGTTACAAATATTGAAATCAGTGCTATTCATTTTGAACAATATATTGCTAAACTAGCCATATATAGGCCAAGCTGTCAGCCCTCTGATTTGTTTCTCTCATCGTTGAAAGATGTGATACAGTTCGTTAAGGAAAATTATGATAGAGTAATCATTCTCGGAGATTTCAACGAAAACACAGATACTCTAGGCCCCATTCAAAAATATATGTGCAAAAATGGCTTCATCCAATTTGTAACCTTTCCTACAACTGAAGGAGGCACAAGCATTGATCATGTTTATGGTTATGGTTTACAAAGGGACAAAATTAATGTGTCACTTCTGCCCATTTATTACAGTTACCACGAAGCAGTAATTGTGAAGGTAAAATTCGAAAATGACCATGAATA
Source organism: Magallana nippona (assembly GCA_033439105.1). Classification (NCBI taxonomy): domain Eukaryota; kingdom Metazoa; phylum Mollusca; class Bivalvia; order Ostreida; family Ostreidae; genus Magallana; species Magallana nippona. The sequence continues at coordinate 43,726,005 of CM065917.1, read as the reverse complement.
AAAATGTGCAATAACACATTATCACAGAAAGCTTATTTTTCGAAACGCGCTTTGTCAAGGATTGTATAAAATGTAATTACCAAGACTTGCTCATGAATATATAGATATAGACATTTATTTGTTTCATAGCTCAGTGTGATCTGACGAGAACTGAGAACTGTAGACTCTTACTATGGACAAAGATGGTATACGAATCGTAGTGGACGTTTTCTTGATTTTTGTCTTTTCATTTCCCATTTTACAAAAAACATATTTGTCAAATATGTCTTAGATATCCTTGATTCACATTTTGTATAACTACAAAATATTTATAAATATTACATGATTCAAATTATATTCATTTAAAAGTATCAAAAATGTCCATGATTTCTCAGTTGAAACGCCCCCTTTAGTTTCAATAAATAGCTAAAAAAATCTGATGTCTACTGAGATTTTGTATTGCAACAGACCCGGATGATAATGTTGAAAAATTGCACGATATATTCTGATTAAATTCTGAATGCAGAAAATATGTAAAAATTCCCCATTTTAAATCTCAGCAAAAAATTTGTTTTTGTTCCCGTCAATAATTCCGATTGAAAAATGATAACGTGTCAATGAAGATATCTTGAAAATTTCCCTTTTCATCGATTTCAATTGCACCTTTTTCATAAGAATATGTATTTTTATTAAAAATCAACCAAATGTGGTGCATAAATATCTTACAGCTGTATGCTGTACACTTTCTCCCTTTCCGCCATTGTACGAAATTTGAGGAAATATGACCTTTCAGTACAATTAACTTTTTTGTCTTAAAGACACAGTTCAGCTGAAAAAAAAATGTCTGTTTCAATACTTCAGAACGACCCATTGTATCGTTAGGAAATAAGAAATAACATTGTAATGTCAGTTCAGGCACATAAAAATCCCGTTCACATACTTGGTTAAATAAATATAAATATTAGCTTCAAGAAATTGATAGGTCGTATAAACCAGATTAATCTTATATCGTTTATTTGTACTACGTGGATTTTGATTGAAAGCTAGTATTTCACGTAGCCTTGCAAATATTATTGTCTGTTTAAATTTTAGACCACATGGTTTTATTTGACCCTTTTAGTTTTGCAGTAAAAATCATGTCTCATGTTTATAGTCTATTTCATAGAATATGGGTACTTGTTATCAAATATAAAGTCTAGACATTTATTGATTTCAAACTTTATTTTCATTAATTGGTGGATAAAATTACTTCTCGAAATAAATCTGACAATAGAAAAAATAGGTTTTTTTTCTGCTGTTGCAACACTTAACATGTTTAGAAGCAATCCCCCCTAAGGACTAATTTTCGATCCGCACCTGACCTAGTAATAGCATCAATATTGAAACAGACTATACTATTTTATGCAGAATGTTCCTTGAAAATGGATCGATATAGTATGTTTTATACTATTTTATGCAGAATGTTCCTTGAAAATGGCTCGATATAATATGTTTTTATAGAAAACAGACACCCATATTCTTTTTAAAAAAAAAGATATATATATGGTATTGCACACCACAAGCATCAAACATGGTTATGATTTTATTAAGCTACCCAATGTTTATATTTTCAACCATGTCTATAGTGGTTGAACACGAACGATAACTCTATTCTGAATATCAAGTTTAATTTAAATAACTGCTATACTCTGTCCTGAGTTTTTGCATCCACCACTTTTCACTTGATATTTCGATAATCATAAATACTTTTGTGCTCAAACTACGTTCATCCACTAATATGAAAAATGTCCAGATTATGTGTTTTGAAACGCCCCCTCTACCGCTTCAGGTTTCAATACACAACCCAAAATAAAAAGTCTACAGAGATATTGCATTGCATCAGCCATGAAATAGCCCAGATGATAATTTTAAAAAATTGTGCAAGGTATTCCGAGTAATTCTGAATGGAGAATAGATGTAAATATTTCCCATTATAAATCTCTGTAAGAAATTTGTTTTTGTTCCTGTGAATTTTTATGAGTGAAAAATGAAAATGTGTCAATGAAGATATCATGGATATTATCCCTTTTATCGATTTCAATTGTATTTCTTTCACAGGTATGTGTATTTTTATTAAAAATCATCAAAAAGTAATGGAAGCAATAACTTGGGACAGACTATAGATGATGAAATAAAACGTACATCTTAACAGATTTTCGTGTTTTAACATAAATCAAACAAAGATATAATATGAAAAACGACTACTGATTACGTATTTTGAGAATATTATCCGAACACTAATAGTTCCGCTCGAAATTTCACAGAAACTGAACAAATCTCGGGGAAGTCTCGTGAACTTCATACGAGCACATCTGGATTTATTGCATACTTAGCAGCGATAAAGAAAAAATTCCGAATATATTCGCAGGGGTGATTTGACAAATGCTGAAAACTACGATCTTCGCCCGACTAGCGTCATCATGGAATATAAGCTAAAACAAACTCCCTGAACATAACACGTCATTACATTCTCGATAAATTACAAAAGGTTGACCAATTTTAGATCCATTTAACATGATGAACAGATATAATTATATCAAATAACCCCTCAACACCGCTCAAAATGCCTCAAATACAAAATGAGTAGTTTGTTGCAACTCCTCTGCTAAAATAAATAGAAAGAATCGCACAACACATATTTACAGATTGATTCTGATTATCTTAAAGATTTTGAACAATTATTAATTGGAAGGCGAAGAAAAAACATATTTGTATAAACAAACCAGTTCTAACAATATCTTTGCGAGCCCTGTATGTCTTTTGTTTATAGTAAATACGCATGCGTAATATTATAGAAGACAAAAACCCCGTAAGTACTTGCGATGAAAATATTTAATGCCCATAAAAAATTCTTAACTTTAATGAAATAATCATATTGATTTAATGGACAAATATGTCATTTTATAATAGTTTATATATTTAGGAGTAGTACAAAAATACCGAACCCGATCGGAAAATTTTCTCAAGTTGGATTTTCAATAAGATGTGATGTACTGTCTCTGTTAATATATTGTTAAACACACGAAATGTTTCTTCATTCCATTCCCAAAATAGAAACCATTAATCTATACTGTAAAACCCTTTTTAAAAAATAAAAACCACATTGAAATGCTCATTTTCGATATCTAAAAATTAAAGCTATTTTGAAAACCGGTTATACGTTTTAAAAAAAATAATAAGTATCTAAAATGCAATATTAAAAACTTAGCTATAAAGTCCAAATAAGAGCGTTAAGGGTCAACCTCTAAAGCCGATTTAAAAAGTTTTTCATCTTCAGCTGATGTTGATTCTGAATTTAGCACTATTTTAACAGGAGCTTGGACATTGGGTATTTGTAGCATACAGCAAACAACCTGTCTATATCATTGTTGATTCCTAGCATTCATTTTCCAACGTCAATGATTTTTGACCCACTCCCATGCGCGGATCTAGAAGGGATTGCCCCCACCCTTTCTCCCAGAATTTGCAAAGATAAAAAACAAAGGTTCGACCCCCCCCCCCCCTCGGAAAAAAATTCTGGATCCGCGACTGCGGTGCGTTATAAATAGAATTGTGAATAAAATACGGATCAAAAACCAATGACTTGGGAAAATGCCAAGAATTATAATATCAATAACTTTGCATTTATAAAAATTTAAATCTTTTTCAACATGTACACGTAACGTTATGAGGCACGTTATTTGTTTGTAGGGTTGGGATGATTGAAAATGCAACATTTGTGTCACATCTGAACAATTAAAAAAAAAACAAAATCAAAAACAAAAAACCTTTTCACTTCTTGGAAACTCATGAAATTGCCGATTTATCATTATTTTGGTCCCGTATATAAAGTACAAATGTATATGTAAAACAGAACGAACATAAAATACGATACAATGTTAATAATATAATCATTGAACTAAATTTATCACACTACAAGTATGTTTGCACTGTGCATAAATATTTCACCACGTAAATATTACGAGCTGTGATCCAAAATGAGCAAAATATCACCCAGCCATTCCAACACTTGATCCAAGAAAGATAAGTCTTAAAAATGTTTCAAGTTTCAGTACGTCATATGCCAGAGGGGTCCCGAAACAACAAATTTTGGAAAATCTAGACGTGTTCCGACTACCCTAAAACGGTGTAATGTTCATTCGTTGTTCTACATAATCGATTTTTTTTATCACCAGTTATTCTTTTGATCAGTTGGTCACTATCTATAAACAAACACATAATTTACATTAAAAAACAATTTGTTTAATGAATAATAAAAAAAATTTAAACTTATGATCGAAATACACAAACTTAAAACAAGATTTTCATAACGATTTCGAAATTGGTATCGAATACATGTAGTACCGCTTTCACAAACTTTCGCGCGCTTGTCATCCTGCAAAGCTTTTACAAGATCGGTTGGACTGCAACAAATTTGACAATCATGGCAGAAGGTCCCACAGCGAAAAGACTTAAGACAGTAAGAATACAGTAGTTCATAAAGCAGTATGCATTATAGGGTAAACCAAGGCTAAAAAAAAACAGGAACGCACATTTTATAAATTTAGCATCCATACGCGATACGTCTTGTTGCATATCCATATTTGCTCTCATCGAATTTAAACTAAGTAAAATTTAAATTTCATCAATCTCAATTTTTAGTTAATATACGATTAACTAACACGAATAACTTGCAAAATATATTGAAAAAATATATATGTGCCCGAGTTGGAACAATACATTATGCGTATTGACCAAGAAAATTTTTAGACTATATAGGTATTATTCTCATTGCATTGATATCAGACCATATATATTACAATTATAGATATTTATCCTAATTATATCAATATTCAAACATGCAATTTTATTTTGAAAACCAGACCTATGCAGCACAACAGAAAATATTCCTGCTGGAACAAACTGAACTTCGAACAACTTCAAGTGGGACAAAATTTGGAGCTACAGCAGTTCTAGCAAGCTCTACAAAGTTTGAAAGAGTTCATGATTTGTTCACCAATGAGGGCAATCTTGCAAAACTGAACAACCTGGTAAAAAAGACAATTATGGTGAAGGGATTCACTCAAAAAGAAGATAGAACAATTTCTATATCAGAAAATTCAAAGGTAAATTTATTTTTAACGACATTATTACATGCAAATGTATCTAAAATATAATTTAAACCAATCATCTAAGAAAATAAGAATGACTGCAGTTAGCACCAACTTTTAGGTCCCTTTTTGGTCACTTCTGTTGCATTTATTTCTTATCCTTGATTATCTTTCTTATCTATGATTTTTTATTAAAGTATCTTGTCAATTTGGAACAAAAATTATAATTTTATACTATCATACACATGATAAAATAACCTCATTCTATGATTTTCTCCTTATAACTTTCCACATAAAAGATTTTCTTTTCTCATATGCCATTGACTGAACATAAAATTGATACTAAAATGCATGATAGGTATAGCTGACTTTATCAGATGAAAACTAAATTTAGACTACATTGTAGTTTGAATAATATTGTCATGTATTAAAAAATTAAATCAAATAAGATTAAAAAGATGTAGATGTCCTCATAATCACATGGAGATTCAAAAAATTCTGATGACCTTTGCCTATGAAAGCGGATTAGTGCTTAGTCACTATATACTTTTATTTAATATATTATCAATGTAATTGATATACAATTTGGATGTTGACCATTCCTGCAATTGAAAAACTAAATGCTTGCTTTAAAAGTTTATTCTCTTGAGTTTAAAGAATAGCATGTCTCAAAGTGAGCCAATCAGAATGTGGCTCTCATTCAGAAAAAAAATAATCTAAACAAATATGACTGCGCTCATGTTCATCCAAGAAAATGGCAAGCTCTCTATCTTTTTGTCATATTTGTAAAGACAATAACCTAAATAAATATCGCCGATTGATTTTAATGGGATGTCGTTCACTGTGTCAGAACAGCTTGCTGAACTTTTACGTTGCCACAATAGAAAAGGATGCAAAATCACCGTACGTGTGTCAAATGTGCTTTAAAAAACTCAACAAACCTTATGAGATAGACTTAGAGTTAAAACATAAACTTGACCAGTTAAATATAGAAAAAACTGAAATTCTAAGTAATCTATGGGTAAATGCCATTGTGAATACAGATGTTGCCCCTGTAAACATTCTCTTGAAAACTGTAGAGGCTATAAACACTCCCGTGAGCCTGTAGAGGCTAGTTGGACAGAAACTGAATATGTTCATGTAGCTTCAAATGTACAGACCCCTAAATGATCTCAAACCCCAAAACAATTGATTTTATTCACAAATGCCTAGAAAATCAAAAAATGTTTGCTGATTATATGTTCTCCCCATCAGATTTGTAAACCTCCTACCTAAATTTTTTAAATCAGCTTAAAAATGTGATGTCTACGGGGATTTTGTATTGCAGCAGACCCGGATGATAACGTTGAAAAATTGCACGAGGTATTCTGAGTGACTTCCGAATGGAGAAAAGATGTAAATATTCCCCATTATAAATCTTCGTAAGAAATCTGTTTTCGTTCCTGTGAATTTTTCCGAGTGAAAAATGATAATGTATCAATTAAGATATATTCGAAATTTCCCCTTTCATCGATTTGAATTGCACTTCTTTCACAGATATGTGTATTTTTATTAAAAATCAGCCAAATGTGCTGCATAAATATCTTGGGACAGATTACAGTTATTGTATTTCATTTAAAAAAATTCCTATATGTGGAAGAAGAAAATTGTACCTCAATGCGCTCAAATTAAAAGCATTAAAAAATTTAATTGATCTTCCCCATTAATAAACGATTGTTGTTTACCTGGCGTGAACTCATGTGACGTTTTATAACCTTACTCACTTGATCGATGAATACACTCGAATGAAAAATGTTGTCACATGATATTTAAAGAGCTATTACAATCAATGTATTGACAGGCATATCACTTTATTTTACTAGGGCCCACCCACTATTTTTCATCTTTATTCCAAAACAACAAATGGCTACAAACCAAGATGATTTTCCGCTATAATATGTTCTTAAGAATAGCGATAATGCATTCATCCCCTTAACATAGACTGGCAATGCCTCTCTGATAAGAGCGTACTTTCGTACGATAGAGACAGAGCACCAGTCTACCCCATAACAGTAATGTGTCAGAACTATGGAAACTGTTTTAAAGATGTCGGTTTTATTTACTTGTGTCTGAAAAACTATCAAAATTGGTGTAGATTCCATATAATTAATCGAATAAGGACGGGGCCCCAAAAGGCAGTTACACCATATCATCATTTCTAATGATCAACCAAAATTTCAGCATCAATTGTACAATTATAAACAAGATACATAGCTTGGTTTGAGTCATGTTTTTGTTCACATGAGTTTATTACATTCAACTTAAGATTTTAAAACTTCGTATTTCCTATTTAGCATAGCTGCATTTAAAATATATAAAATATAAACAAACTAAAGCATGACCTCAGCTATGTGTACAAACATGGCATTGTGCACAAAGCTCTGTATTCTGCTTATAACTCGAAGCTTGACTCTCAGATACGGTTAGTAAATATAAAATTGAAAACAATTAAAACAAAAGAAAAATGCACTAAAACAAAGAAAGAACACAATTTATTTTTCATCATATATATACTTATATATTTCTAGCAACGAAAATAATCTCCGTTTAGACTGAAAATGATGAGCATTTTAACAAAACATGTTGCATTAATCAACCATTACGTAGAGATCATACCGAATTAAATGTACCAATAGTAGTGCATCAGATTTTGCTCATTTTGCGCAGGTACATGTAAACAATTAGTTGTCTGATTTACCGAAGTCTATATTTGATTTGATATGTAAAATTTCCAAAATACAGGCGGTAGTTCCCCGTCAAGTTAAAAAAAAACAAAACGAAAATCAAAACAAGCTAAAACCATTGTCAGAAGTGAAAATGTCAACGCATTGAAATATTTAACCTCAATTTATTTCAAAAACGGCACAAACATATTTTGGATGTTTCAAATATTCCCTTCGCACGTAAACTGTTGCACAACAAGCAAATTCATCTTTGTCAGCTTGACCCGTTTATCACACGTCCAACATGGCAACTTCTAACAAACTAGACTCGTCCTCTGTCTCTAACCTTTTCTTCGATATATGAAATATCGAGCCCGAAGTTAAACTGATTGACCCCCTATTCTCTCTGTCTTATTATTATTTTCGTAAATTACTCAAATTTGAAACAGAATTAGCCCATAATTTTTGCAATTTATATTTTCCTTTCCATAAGGATTATTTATGCTAAATAACGTTGAATTTGATTCAGTAGTTCTTGAGAAGATTTTTAAAAATGCACCCCCATTTTTCTACAGTTTCGAGGTATCTCCGCTTTGAATAAAGATCAATCTTTCATTTCTGCAATTTATATTCATCTTACCATAAGGAAGCTTTGTGCCAAATTTGGTTGAAATTGGCCAGGTGGTTTTAGAGAAGAAGTTCAAAATGTGAAAGTTTACAGACAGACGGACAGACGGCTTTCAGCTCAGGTGAGCTAAAAAAATAAAAATGCCACCTTTACCATCAAAACAAAACTTCAATTGCTCATAATTTATCAAATTACAATGTCATTTTCCCATAGATCATGGAAACTACAACTGACATAACCACAGAACAAGTCAACAAATTCCTACAACCAGAGGTTACAGAAATTGCTGTAATTAAAACAAAGGAAAAAAATGAAAGAGTTTCTGTCCAAGGCTCCATTGAAAAGGTAATATATGTACTGAATAAAATAATCTGAAATTTGGACAGTACCCATAACATTATTCTTTACGAGATAAAAATTAGGATGGGATTAATGCAAAAAGAACATAATACATGAATGACAAATTGTACACAATATATAGTAAGACACAATTGTTAATGATAAATCCATAATACTTATACATAATCGTTACAATTAACCTCAAAATGGCAAGATTTGATAATGAATATAGATAGAAGCAAATTTAATCTTCAATAAAAATGCACTGATGTTAATCCAAACAGTTACACTCCTGCTAAATACCACTTGAATGATTAAATCTATTTAGATATTGATACATGTATTTAGCAGCTCAAATAATAATTTCTGATTTTTAGTCCTCCTGTTCTGCTATATTCAAATAAAACTTATCAGAATTAAATTACAGTAAGCAAATCAAAAGTATGTCCACTAATTACAGACTACAGGAGTTCTTGAAACTTCAACATCAAGGAGGAAGATAATAACAGTCATGGACAAATCTGGAGAAATTGACGTGAAGCTATGGGGGGGAAAGATAAACCTTCTTAGAGCGGACACTGGCTTAACTATCACAATTAAAGGCCTCAAAGTTGATGTCTACAATGGACGATATTCCCTTAACTCAACACCAACAACAACTGTTGAGGTAATTATATTAAAAACCAAATATTCCTAAAATACAACCACCTTGAAGTCCAAATCTGATATTTTGAAAAGATTAGATACTTGAAAAAATACCTTTGTTTAATTTTTAAAAAATTAATTTGTTTAAGTGTACTTGTATATAGCATAAATATAATTTTTTTTTATTTATCATCTGAACCGCTAACAATATCTCCACGAATACAGGGATGAAAAAATGGAAAAATCAATTGAATTGTATTAAATATTCTTCAAGAATAAAAGTCAATTTTTGCCAAAATTATTCATATACCCCGACTTGACCAAATTTGAATCCTAATAGGGGAAAATTAAAAGTACAATTTAGGTATTAATTGATATAATCATATAATTTCAGATAAACCAACAAGTACAACAAATTAATGGCAAAATCGAGGCAGCCAGTTTTGATCAGTAAGTGATTATAAATTTCAGATCTCCTACTAAAATCAAATGACCATATCTGTGACCATCCATATACCTTTTTATGTTTTAATTTACCAATATATATGTATTACTTTTAGCGACGACATGTCCATCATGATCCATGGTGAAATATACTCCATGACACCAACAAAGATGGGACTCGTCTTTCCATTGCTCCAATTTGTTGCTAACAAAATGGTCACAGTCACAGTACAGGGCTTAAATGTCACTGACATGTAAGTAAAATCACTCACTGTTTTTTATGTCAAAATTGAATATAAAATCACAAAATTCAAAACTACCCTTTACAGTCAAAATATTTTTACCCATCAAAATCTTGTTTATTATGAAAAATAATTTAGAAACGTAAAGCACATTTTTTATGATCATACCCCTATTGCAAACAAATTATATAAAAATTTCAAATAACAATTGTCAGTGAAATTGTTCCCATTTTCACCATTTTAAAACAAACTCACAGATGCAGATGCAAAACTAATCAGATCTTCTTAATGAAAAAAAAAACAACCAGATTACACAATCCAAATAAAAATTGAACAAAAACTCTTCTGATATATTTACAGCTTGGACGTTTCTGATGAACCAGACCATCCCTGAATAACAAACAAAGACTGTAAATGTTTTCACATCAAAACTAGTTGATATAGTAATATTTTAGATAACCTTATAGGTACATTTTATGTTCAACTAGAGTAAATAACTCTACAATCTAAATAATGTACCATTACTAGCTTGAACGTTTCTGATGCACCAGACCTACCCTGAATAATAGACATATATTGTAAATGTTTTGGCAACAAAATAGTTGATATAGATATTTTTTAGATAGCTTTATAGCTTATAGGATATGTTCAACTAGAGTAAATAACTCTACAATCTTAATATTGTACCATTACTTACTATCTGCTTTTACCGATTGTACTAAACTCAAGAAAGTTTGATTTCGATTTGATTCAAAATCCATTTATTAATGCTGTCATTAAACCTTCAATTTGTATGACTCTTCTTTTTAAATTACAAGCAAAGAAATCCAACAATTGTCCAATACCATATTCATTTCAAAACCAATTTTAAATAAATACTCTTTATTACAAACTATATTTTATTTCCGATACCATATTTCTTTGAATGGCGAACATCCAAATTGTTTACAAAAGCATATTTTGATCATACTTGGTTTAATAAACTCAAGTATTTATATTTTAGATGATATCATAGCTTCACTTTATGTTCAATTAGAGTAGATATTTCTTTTATCTTATTGTATGTCTGCTTTTACTGAAATTGTTAATAAAAAAAAAGGTTCGTATTAAATATAAACAATCTACTATTGTATCATTGAAATTTAATTTTTAGTGAATTTTTCCTTTTGCATTAAATTCTAAATATCCTTCAATTGTCCATCAATACTTGTGATTTCACAACCAATTTTAGATACTGTATGTACTATTCATTATAAACTAAATCTATTGCAAATACCATATTTCTTTCATTGGCAGACCATACAAATTCTTATAAAAAGATATTTGTATCATATTTAGTTAAAGAATAATAGATGTACTTACATCTTACATCACAATATAGTTACACTTATTGTTCAAATACAGTAAATAATTCTTATATTGATGTACCATTATCAATGTCTGCCTTTACTCCTTTTGTTAATATCAAAAATGTTCATTCTGAATATATACTATCCACTATTAATTTCATTTAAACTCAACTTTCATAAATATTTTTGCCTTTGAATTACAAACTAGAAAATCCAACAACTGTCCATCTTCTTCATATTCTCAACTAATTATAGATAAGTATTTTTTATTATAACCTATATTATATCTCATATACCATGTTCCTTTCATAAGCATTTTAGCATGTTAAAAACTGTTTATGAAATGATATTTCCATTAAAACTTGTTTAACAAACTGGATATATTTACATTATAGATGGCATAATAGCTATACCTTATGTTCAACAAGAATAAATAATTCCTCTATCTTATTGATGAACCATTAATAATGTCCGCTATTACTGAGCTTGTTAAGTCTTAAAAATGTTCATTTTCAATAAACCCTGTCAATTATTGATTTTATTAAAACCCAGTTTTGCCTAATTTGCCTTTACATTAACAATACAAAAACCTTAAAATTTAAAATTTCTTATTTTAATCAATAATTATCAAAATAATATAATTAACAAAAGATAATTTCCCCCTTATTCTTACAAACTTTGAGCACTCGATTTCTCGGAAAAAGCTCGAACGATTTTTATGAAACTTTCAGATCTGACCCCATACAATTCGGATCAACAGGGGTGTAAATTTATTCAACCAAAACTCTTGCACCTAAAAGAAAATGCCCTCTGTTATTTAGAATGAAAACCAGGGTTTCATCTATTTTCAAGTTAATTTTAACAATTTCATAGCAAACTCAAGATCATACACGTATCTCAACTTCTAAAATCACACGGAAGACCTCCTCGTTGCTCGCAACGAGATCGTGTCTAGTTCTTCTATATTATTTAATTATTCTTCTTGGTAGACACCCTTAATTTCTCAGCCATTTCTCCATCGATTTTAATGATTTTTACAGGGATGATGTCTTAGGTGAACCCCTCATTGCATACAACTTTTTGTCTGAAAATTCAACTCCGCTTCTGAATTATCTCCCTTTTTCATGTATTTTGGGACATGATATTGTCCACGCATCTCCTCAAAAACCGTTATAGTTAAAGACTTGAAATTTATGTGCAAGATAGAGTGGTTATGGTAGATTTGCATGCTTGTTTTAGATTTGACTAGAAGTCATTGTCCTGGAAGCTCGCCTGAACCTGAAAATGTTGATGTTAACTTTTTTGACAGTTTTTTTGGAAATTTGAGATTTGATCACGAATATCTTTCTTGTCATAAATATTTTGTTAACATATGTAGAACATTAAAAGTTTATATAAACAAGACCTTTCAACTGACACCAAGCAAAAGGGGCTGACCCCTCATATTAGGGGCCCAGAAGGGTCTAAAGTCTTTCATCTATATCTCTTTAATAAGAAACATTTTGTAATGTGATATAGAAGCAAAAATGTTAATCTTCTAGCTCTTTATCTACGCATGTTAAAAGTTTTCGGATATGTTACATAATTAGGGGTTTTGAGGGGCTAGAAGTCCAATATTTTGATCATTTATATCTTAAAAAGGAGAAATATTTTGAAAAGCATTATATAAGAGAAGATGCTAAGAATAGTGTTCGTAATCAAATTTAACCATCAAAGTTTCATCAAATGGACCCTACAGGGAGATAAAGGGTCAGCCCCTAAAGCAATCTTTCCCAAATATCTCAAGAACAGTAACACATTTCTGAACACTTAATGAACAAAATGTGTTTAAAATAATAAGATCTTTCAGTTGATATCAAGAAAAAGGGGCTGAAAAAAAAAAAAAAAAAAAAAAAAGGAAAAAAGATAAAGAAATAGAAGAAAATTGTCTGTTCAGAATCAAGAGATCTTTTTTTTTTCTTTTTACAAATCATTTAGCTGGTAAATAGCAAAATAAAGGTCATACATGTATCTCAACTTCTAAAATTGGAAGGAAGACCTCCTCGTTGCTCGCAACGAGATCGTGTCTAATTTTTCTTACAAATTTTGTGTGCGCGATTTCTCAAAAACCACTTGGCCGATTAACATGAAATTTTCAGATCTGATAGATATTGCTCTGAACCTTATTGCAAATTTTTTTTATTGATGACGTCACTTCCAGTTTTGAGATATTATTTAATTTAACGATTTCCAGAGGGTCGGCTTGTCCACGAATGTTCTCATTAATTATAAAAGATATTGAGTTCAAAATTTCAGGAATGATAGACAAAAGATTGTAGATATGTATTAAGGCATTCATATTTTTCAAGCACTAAAAGCACTAGGGGTCGGTAGGTCTCGAAAAATGATATAAAAAAAGCGCCGTGATTTTGCATGGTTTTCTTAATTTATTTCTTTTCACGAAAATATTTTGGTAAGGCATGTAGAAGAGAAAAGATTTATATTGACAAGCTCTTTCATATGACATCAAGAAAAAAGGACTGGCCCTTAAATGTTGGGGCCTAGAGCCCTTCAAAGTTTTTGCTTTATAACTCAAAAGTGGTTCAGATTTCGATATGGATGTTGCTGAAAAAGTTGTTCATTATGATCTTATAAATGTCGTTACAATCATATTTTGTGCGGGTATTGCGTAATAGGAGTGTAAAAAGTTAGACTTGTTACCAAGTAACTGTTTTAATTTGGCAACTAAACGAGGTAATTGTGCGTATAATTGACATAAAGCTACCGTAGACAGTGTACCACCTTACATACGGAAAGAGTATAATTCTTTTCTAGTGAAACACATTATGGATAAAGGAATTGTTTTTATGCAATGCATTTGAGCCATTCTACTGCACATCATTTAGAATCTAGCTGGGTTCCGAGCTGTGTATGTGAACAATTACGTATGCGATCCCTCGCCCGCGGCCGAGGAAATAGGTCGCGGCTGGACTAGCTAGCGGTTTTGCTATTATCTAATACACACGATTTGCGTCTTTCTGTAATGCATACATGGGTTTATTTATTTAGCTGCAACACACACAAAAATCCGATTTTAACGATATATTAAAGAGTAAATAACCAAAAAAGATTAAACCTAAACCTACGAAGGTATGCTGTTTTAAGGTGGTATGGGACATCTGTCGATATTAGTGTGGATTTAAGTACATTATAATTAGAATACTTTGACCGGTTTAGAATTTTCAAATTTTATAATATTTAACCGAAAGATAGATTTTGAAAAAAAAATTGGAGAGGTCAAAAATGTAAAAAGCCCCAGCGGGATTCGAACTCATATGACTAACATATTCGTAGTAAACGCTCTAACCCACTGCGCTACGCTGAAATGCGACATTATTAAGAAAGAAACTACTTATATAATTATACTTCATTTTATTGTTTATTGGATAATGTTTATTTTAAAGTTATAAGCCTAGAAATTTAAAAATTATCTCATATGTTTCAAATTAAATGAGTAATCAATTCACATCCAAAGTAAGGAGTTAGCCCTTTAAATTAAAGTGTTCTAAACTTTTTTCACATATATAGTTGGTCCTATTATGTAAATCCCGATTTTATCAAAATTTAATTTGTAATCGTTTTCCGATTATGCTTAAACACTGGAGATAATATACCAAAAAGCCCTTACGTTGACCTTCATCTTTGACAATTGACGGCCTTAAATTCATCATGTTATTCTCAATGGATATCGTGCCAACGGCCTCAATCTTGTAACAATGTTTACAGTGTTAGGAATAATTCCGCTTTTTCTTTAATTTCAATTGACGTTTTAGTTATGGCCTCTAGAAAATAATTCTTACTCACAAGTTATAATATGAAACGAAATGAAACTTTGAGGTACTGTTCCTTACACCATAATCCAACTGTCAGTCAACAATAAATTTAAAAGAATACTCAGATTCCTACAAAAAATATCAAATCCAGACGGCAGTCCATGCCCTGATCACCTTCCCTAATGTATCAATTCTGATTATAAATTTATATGTTCGAGGGAGTGTTTAGATTATTTAGAATAATTCCGCTTTTTCTTTAATGACCGGCCTTAATTCATTTTAGACTTCCCGTACCAGTAATCCACAAATGCACGCTAATGAACCCATTTCCGAGCACCTGGAATTCAAATCGACAGGAGAATGTTGATCCGACGTGGCCATCAAACACCTTCAAATAGCCGCTCGCGACATGAGTTTGACCTGGCATGTTCATTTCTTAACCAACGCTATCCGACCACATTGTTTACAAGCAGCACTGATTTTTGTTAATAAACTGATCAACAAATACTGTCCTCTCAACCAATCGCTAAGCGCCTATCTATTCTAAAGGTTTCACAACATTGGGTATCAATAAATTGATAGAACGCTGCAGCTTCGCCATCTGCTCTTCTTTCTGTTATCATCCAAACTGAACTATATAACTCATCATTTTTTTTTACCTTATATACAGTTACAAGTGATATAGCGTAGTGGCATCGCTCTCTGCTTCAGATGCAAGGGTTCTCGGATCGAGACCGCATTGCGGGGATTTTTGTTTTTTGAGGTCTTCCGTTTACAACGGAAGACCTTATAGTTTTCGTATTGTTTCTTATTAAGGTCTTCCGTTTTCCAACGGAAGACCTTATTGTTATTCTTCGGTTTCTTTTTCCCTATTATTAAGGTCTTCCGTTTTCCAACGGAAGATCTTATTGTTTTCGTTCGGTTTCTTTTTCCCTATTATTATTTTTTTTCTTACAAAATTTGTGCACACAATTTCTCGGAAATGGCTCTGTCGATTTCCATGAAACTTTCAGATCTAATAGATATTGATCTGAACTTAATATACATTTTTTTTTGTTTTGATGACGTCATTTCCGTTCTTGAGATAATGACGTTTTAGCGATTTTCAGAGGGTCGGCTTGTCCAGGGATCTCCTCCTAAACCGTAAAAGATATTGAGTTCAAACTTTCAGGGATTGTAGACAAGAGATTGTAGATATGCTATTTGCCATTCATATTTGTCATGCTCAAAAAGCGTTAAAGATCGCCTGGTCCCGAAAATTGAGACTAAAAAAAACGACGTAATTTTTCATGGTTTCCTTTTTTCTGAAAAATATTTTGTTAAGACATGTAGTGTAAAAAATGTTAATATCTACTAGACCCTTTGTTTAATATCAAGAAAAAGGGACTGACCCCTAAAATTAGGGATCCAAAGGGGTCTAAAGTATATTATCTATAGCTCTTTACTGGGGAATATTTTGTAATAGATCAAAGAAGCAAAACTGTTTATCTTACTGCTATATACCCATACAATATAATAATTTTTTCATGTGTTACGTAATTAAGAGTTTTTAGAGGTCAGAATATCAAAACTTTAATCACCTTTATCTCGTAAAGGAATAATATTTTGTTAAGCAGTATATAAGAAAATATGCTCATAATGATCTACTGAAGAATATTCAATCATCAAAATTTCGTTAAACGGCCCCGATCAGTAGATAAGGGGTCAGCCCCTAAAACGTTCTTTTTCAAATATCTCAAGAACAGTAACAATTTTCTAAACACTTGTTGAACAAAATGTGTTTAGTTTTGAATTGCCTTTCATTCAATACCAAGAAAAAGGGGCTGGCCCCTGAAATTAGGGAATAAGAGAGATCTAAAGTATTTTATTTAAAGTTAGAAACTGGGGAATAGTTTCTAATACATCATAGAAACAAAAATGTTTTACTTACTGTTATGTACCCGTACAATATATAATTTTTTTTCATGTGTTACGTAACTAGGGATTTTAGGGGTCATAATATCAAAACTTTGATCACCTATATCTCGTAAAGGAAGAATATCTTGATAAGCAGTATAGAAAGAAAAGATGCGCATAATGATCTACTAAACAATATTCATGCATCAAAATTTCGGTAAACGGCCCCAATAAGTAGATAAAGGGTCGGCCCCTAAAATCTTCTTTCTCAGATATCTCAAGAACAGTAACAATTTACAAACACCTATTGAACAAAATGTGATTAGTTTAAAATGACCTTTCGTTCAATACCAAGAAAAAGGAGCTGGCCCCTTAAGTTAGGGAACCAGAGGGTTGTAAAGTCTTTTATTTATAGATATTTACTGGGGAATATAGTGTAATAGATCATAGAAGCAGAAATGTTCATTTTATTGTTATATTCCTATACAATATAATATTTCCTCATGTGTTACGTAATTAGGGGTTTCTAGGGGTCAGAATATCAAAAATGTGATCACTTATATCTCATAAAGGAAAAATATTTTGATAAGCAGTTTAGAAGAAAATATGCTCATAATGATCTACTTAACAATTTTCAATCATCAAAATTTCGTTTAACGGCCCCGATAAGGAAATTAGGGGTTGGCCCCTAAAACATTCTTTCTCAGATATATTAAGAACAGTAAAATTTTTCTAAACTTGTTGGACAAAATGTGTTTAGTTTTAAATGGCCTTTCGTTCAATACCAAGAAAAGGGGGCTGGCCCCTAGAATTAGGGAACCAGAGAGGTCTTATTTATTTTATTCATAGTTATTAACTGGGAATATTTTGTAATAGATCATAGAAGCAAAAATGTTTATCTTACTGTTATGTACCCGTACAATATATTATTTTTTTCAGGTGTTACGTAATAAGGGATTTTAGGGGTCACAATATCAAAACTTTGATAACCTATATTTCGTAAAGGAAAAATATATTGATAAGCACTATAGAAGAAAAGATGCTCATAATAATCTACTAAACAAAATTCATTCTTCAAAACTTCGTTATATGGCCCCAATAAGTAGATAAGGGTTTGGCCCCTAAAACCTTCTTTCTCAGATATTTCAAGAACAGTAACAATTTTCTAAACACTTATTGAACAAAATGAGTTAAGTTTTAAATGATCTTTCTTTCAATACCAAGAAAAAGGGGCTGGCCCCTAAAGGTACGGAACCAGAGGGTTGTATAGTCTTTTATTTTTAGCTATTTACTGGGGAATATTTTGTAATAGATTATAGAAGCAAAATGTTCACCTTACTGTTATATACCCATACAATATGATATTTCCTCATTGTTAATTACGTAATTAGGGGTCAGAATATCAATATTATCATCATCTTTATCTCGTAAAGGAAAAATATTTTGATCAGCAGTGTAGAAGAAAAGATGCTCAAAATAATCTACTGAACAATATTTAAAAATCAAAATTCCGTTAAACGGCCCCAGTGCGGAGATACGGGGTCGGCCCCTAAAACCTTCTTTTTCAGATATATCAAGAACAGTAACGAATGTCTGAACACTTGATGAACAAAATGTGTTGAGCTTTAAATGTTCTTTCATTTAATACCAAAAAAAGGGGTTAGCCCCTAAAATTGGGGACCAAGAGGGGTATAAATCTATTCCAGATATCTTAAGAATGGAAACAATTTTCTAAACACTTATTGAACAATATTTGTTTACAATTATAAAACCGTTTATTTAATATGAAGAAAAAGGGGATAGCCTCTCAAATTAGGAACCAAGTGTGATCTGAATAAGTCTAACCATAGCCCTTACACCTGAAATAAAATAGTAACTGGCCCCTAGAATGAAGACCCCTTTCTTCTATTTTAAGATCATGTGTAGTTGTTAAAAAAGAAAGTCAAGGTCATACATATATCTCAAGTTCTAAAATCGGACGGGAGACCTCCTCGTTGCTTGCAACGAGATCGTGTCTAGTTATTCTTCGGATTCTTTTTCTTCTTCTTCTTTTTTTTTTCTTACCACTTTTTGTGCACGCGATATCTCAGAAATGGCTAGACCGATTTGCACGAAACTTTCAGATCTTACTAACTATGTTCTGAACCTTATCGGAAAATATTTTGGTTGATGACATCATTTCCGTTTTTGAGATATTGGCATTTTAAGGATTTTTAGGTGGTTGGTTTGTCCTGGAGTGTTCTCATAAACTACAAACGATATCGATTTTAAAATTTCAGGGATGAAAGACAAAAGATTGTTAAACTGAACAAAAGCATTCTTATTTGCCTAGCACAAGAAATCCTGGAGCTAGGTGGGCTCGAAAAATGGGATTAAAAAAGCGTCGTTATTTTGCGTGATTTTCTTTGTTTATCTCTTTTCTCAGAAATATTTTGTGAAAACATGTAGAGCAAATAAAGTTTATAAATCCAAGAGCTTTCATTTGACATCAAGAAAAAGGGGCTGGCCCCTCAAATTAGGGGCCTAAGTTTCTTGAAAGTCTTCGCAGGATAACTAAAAAACGGTTGGGATTTCAAAATGGCTGTCGCTAAAAAAGTTGTTCATTTTGATCTTATGAAAGTCGTTACTATAAAATTTTGTTCGGGTATTGCGTAATACGAGAGTAAAAAGCTTGACCTAATTGTTAACACGTACCTGTTTTCATGTGGAAAGTGCATGTTTTTGTCTGCATAACCGACACAAGTTACAACAGAAAGTGTAATAGCTTACCTATATGTTGCTTTAATTAATTATAACAAGTGAGTATCGATGTTTAGTTTTTGTAATGGACAATCATTCAAAACCGGGAAAGAGAAAGTACATAGTCGCGGACATACATTCTTATTCTTTTCAAGTGAAACACGGAACAACTCCTACAAAAAATGTTTAAAATTTGTTTTAAAATCATTTTTAGAAGCCTGTGTTGTATGTGAAATCACGTACCAATTCCTCACCCGCGACCGAAGAGATTATTATCGGCTGCTAGCTAGCAGTTACCGGTTATCTAATACACAGCATTCGCGTCTTGCATACATAAGTTTATTTATATAGAAGCTTACACAAAGAACTATGGTATAAAGATATATTAAGTGTAAATGAAGAAGAAAAGAGTAACCTCTTAACCCATAAATTTAATGTTAGTTCTGTTATTTGAAAAACGGGGTCTTGATGCGTATAACTGACATAAAGCTACCGTAGACAGTGTCAGTGTACCAGCTTACATACGGAAAGTGTATAAACATTCTCATTCTCTTCTAGTGAAACACATTATGGATAAAAGAACTAATACTATGCAATACATTTGAGTCGCATTTAAAATCTAGCTGGATTCCGAGCTGTGTATGTGAACAATTACTTATCCGATCCCTTGGCCGCGGCCAAAGAAATAGGTCGCGGCTGGACTAGCGAGCGGTCTGCTGTTATCCAATACACAAGATTTGCGTTTTGCTGTGATGCACACATGGGTTTATTTATTTAGCTACAAACAAAAAGAATTCCGATTTTAACGATATTAAAGAGTAAATAAAAAAAAGATACCTTAATAACCTACGAGGTTTTGATGTTTAAGTCTCGTATTTTAAAAACGATATATAGTATGACTGTCATTGAAAAAAAGGTGTTCTATGTGATCTTGTCTATGTCATAAAATAAGTTTCATTGTTGGGAAAAAATTTCGTTATCAAACTGCAAACATTTAAAACCCACCACGTTGGGTGTACATTTACGTAACACATCAATCGCACATGGCCGAAGAGATGCCGCGCTAGTGGACAAGCGATTCGCTGTGGTCTAAGACACAGGCTTCTCGTGTTTCTACGTTATCACACGAACAGTTCATTGAATTGGTTTTTATTTTCAATTATATTGGTTAAAGATGCATCAAACTTTTGATTTAGCATTGATTTAAATCACAGTGCGTAAAATTAAAAGAAACTGCCATCAATGAATATAATGCAACGTTTTACAGTCGTACGAGTTGAAAAATAAATTAGTCTATTTCTAACATTTTTGCTGCTGAGAATTTAATGCATTACACTTCCCACATCTAGGCGATATTCACAACATGATTATTCCAACACAAACATCTTATGTATCTGTAACCTGTGATAATTCATTTGGCTAACAAAATATTAGAAGTCTTTTTATGAGTTGTGAGAGAGAGAGAGAGAGAGAGAGAGAGAGAGAGAGAGAGAGAGAGAGAGAGAGAGAGAGAGAGCATGCATGAATATAGCAGGGTGTAGTAAGTAAAGTGAGTTGAAAACGCGTTCAAGATAAGGCAGTTTAAGTGTTACAATGTTACATGCTTGCGGTAGGTGCAGGCACGATAAAACTTACTGATGCCCGCTAATACGGAAGGAATTGAAAAAATCAGTAATTATTTCTTTAATATACCAATGAATTTTTTTAACAAGTTTGATTTACATTCAGGCCGTAAAAGAATAACGGTCACACGAACACTATTGGTTTAATCTCTCCTGAATGGCAGTCCGAATCATTAAAAAGCATATTCATTGCTGATTTTATTCTTTCATTTAATTAAATTACATTTTTTTGTTATTGATTATCAAAGAATATGTGAGTTTTAAAAACAGTTTATCAACATTCGGTAAGTAAAAGTTTTGTTTAGATTCGGACAGTCGAAGAGCGAGTAGAGGACACATGGTTATAAACTACTTATAAACTTCTATAAACTACTTAGTAGATTACGGAGATTTTCAAATCGACCGGACTTCTGCATATGCGTTGCACGTACACTCGAATACTTGATAAATATATATTTTAATAAAACGTCTGTATGCTGTATTATTATTTTCTGTCTGATCAGGACTGTTCTTCCCAAAAAGAAGCGCACGGCGATCGCGTAATGAATGTTCTGTATATACATGCTTATATATATTTTTAAAAACTTTTTTAACGTTTAACTCAGCAAAATTGTAGAGGTCATGGAGTCAAAAAGCAAATCAAATTAATTTGCCAATTAGGCAATAGTACTTATCCAATGCCTATGATTAATAACTTGAATAAATATGAATTTTATTATTAAATTCAAGCCCCCCCCCCTTTGTTAAGAGCTTCCGTTTCTTGTATTCGTTTTGTTCTTTTATTAACGATTTTTGTGCACGCGATTTCTCGGAAATGGCTCAAATTTTGTTAAACGGCCCTGATAAGAAGATGAAAGGATGGGCCCTAAAATTTCTTTCTCAAATATATCAAGAACGGTCTAAAATTTCAAACACTGGTTGAATAACATACAACTCATTTTGTGCAAATTCTATATGTATGAAATGGCAATTTTCTTGTAGCTTAAATGATTTTTAAAAAGATAATAACAGTAAATTTTTTTAAATAATTACGCTTTGTGAAATCTAAAAAATTTCTTAATTTATCACTAAAATTAATAATTTTAGACGGCCCATGCAGTAAGTATTGCTAACCGAGCCTTTCGTTCAACAGCACATTGATTGTGAAGATTCCAGCGTTGTTTACAACAAAAGGATAAAAAGACCACATATTGTGACATATTTGGCTGTAAAGGGTTTAAAAGAGATGGATATAAAACACAAGTATGAATATATCAAGTAAAGATAAAAATGATTAATCTACATTTGTCATAAATACATCATTTTATCATAAGAATATTTTAACATTTAGATCCGCCGAAAATTTCCATTTCCCTTCATTGTTTGATGCCTGATTTGAAATAACGTTTCGATGTCGTACCAAGTGGAGAAATTTCTTAAAGCTGAATGTTCCGATTTTTCGGCCATTACAGTATCAAATAATGTTACCATGCAAACCAAATGAATTATCTTAGAAAGATATAGACTTTCGCCTATTTACACAGAATTGATTTTCTTTTTAACGTTAGAAATAATCAAAGTAAATAAAAATAATTTTTGGGGGCATACAAAAATACCCCAAAAATACATCATGGAAATGTTTAAAAAAGGTAACCGTTTGATTTCCTCCCCCGAATGATTGGGTTTATTCAACCTGCATGTTATGCATCGATTGTAAACTACGTAAACTTCAGAATTATTAGTGAACAAATGTACACTGCTTTATTTTTTCAAATAGCCATGCTGTTTATTTTATTTGTTAAAATAGATCATATAAAAAAGGACAGATGTCAAAGTCGTGATACAATCATACTCGCTTCGACGTATGGGGCGAGTATAAACACGAGGCGAAATAACGCGAAACCCTTTTATGTCGTTTATTTTGTAAATAAATTTTGTACATTGTAAAACTTATCTTATCTGGCGGAGTTTGGTTCTGAAAAATTAGGGTAGATTAGACAACATCCGGTTTGGAGGACATTGTTGCAAATTAATTTCAGTATTTAATGCATTAGGTCTTGATCGTCTATTCTTGCAAAATTTTCAATTCTTCTGAAATATATTAGACCTAATCGATCGTGATTACGGTACCAATTTTCATTTTTTTTCTTGGAAAACAATTAGTCCATAAGGGAGTACAATTGTAATACTTTTTCAATCAAATTATCTTAATTGATATTTTCAAGCATTCGATTAACCTGAAAAGTCCGACACAAGATAAGTGCATGATCATGACATTGGCCAACAGGTAGCTGATTACGTAATGGCGAGGTTGAATATTTATATAGATGAGAATTTAATAAAGAATGGAGCATTTTGACAGAATAAAATGTAACTCTGTAAATGTAGCCATACAACGGGGATAACATACGATATCGGCAGTCTTACTACCGCGGTATCCTAAATCACGGCCTGAAAAAAAATGGGATGAACTATAATCTCATGAATTATAACTCTCACTAATCATAAGCAGTCAATTCGAATAGACAAGATCCGGATTGCACAACATTTGTTAAACATAAAATGCTAGGAAAATGCCAAGGGACTGAATAATGTCGCCGGATTAGACAACATGCCGGAATGCACAGCATTCGGATTCAACAAGTTTTAATATGTACATCATTTTTTCATTGAAACAGAGACAATTTCAAATTTTAAATTTGAGTCGATATGATAAAACATTTTGAATTGTGGATCATCTTGAACACGCAATTTGCAAGCTTATTTTTTTGGCAGTATAAAGATTCAAACTTTCAGTTTTTATGCACATGTTCAATTTTTTTCATTGAACTGTTTTTTAAAATAAGAGCCCAGAATAGTCTAAAGTCTTTACTTCGTACCTATACAATATACATGTAATAATTTTGATATGCTATGTTGTTAAGGATTTAAGGACTAGAAGTCCAGAATTTTGATCATTCTTTTTTAAAAAAGAGAAATATTTGTGAAATTGTTTTACAAGTAAAGATGCTTAGAACTATGTACATTTATATACTATATGTATAACAATAGACAACCCTCACAATTTCGCTAAAAGGAGAAAAAGAATCGACCCCAACGTTCTTTCCAAGATACATGTATCTCAATAATGGTAACTGATTTCTAAACACTTTTTGAACCAAATGCATGTAAAACAAAAATAAATTTCCTTTTACATAACCAAGGTCTAGTCCTTTAAATTATGAGCCAATTGATTTGAAGACAATCATGGCTTTTAATTTCTGAATATTTTGTAACATGAATGATGTATTTAGCAATGTACAGTCATCAAAATTGTTAGATGGCCCGATAAAAAGTCGGCCCCAAACAAGTTCTTTCCCAGATATCTAAAAAACGGTCACTTTCTCAATGCTTGTTGAATAACATTTGCATCAAATAAAAAAGTCCTTTAATTTGATATCAAGAAAAATTGACAAGCCCCTAAATTAAAAGGCCAAAAGAGATCTAAAGCTATTCATCAATAGCTCTTACACTTCATACAGAAACGCCTCAGATCCTTTAAATGTAGCCCCACCCACATTTCCATGTTTCGTTTTCGAATAGCAAAAGTAAAGGTCTTATCACATCTGATGAGAATCGGACGGAAGACCTCCTCGTTGCTCGCAACGAGATCGTGTCTAGTTTTTATTCTATTTGCTAATAAAATGTATTGGAAGTATTGTATTATAAGATGTCAAGAATCGTTTTCCAAACGTTCACATTTCAGTTTACAACATATTCTTTTAAGATGCGTAATATATAGCGAAATTTAATATTTCTGTGCAAACTAGCACAGTGACTACAAACGCCTTTTGAATAACGTTACCCATAAATCATATACACATATATTATTTTTTTTATATTTATATAACAAAACGTTTTATCATTTTTGATTTTAAGACTACATTTTAGATAAACATCAATGGTGATATTAGTTTCATAGCCCATGGTCCACTGACAAAGATGACCTATTCAAATGTTGTTTTTTGTTGTTCTATTAAACACAAACGCGTATACAAACCTTATCCATTTGCGCTTTACTGCCTCCCTCCGACGTTTTGAATGCTCATACATTTCATTTATGCATAAATCTTAAAGGTATATACATGTATGCCGTTTTTAACGGCATTTTTTTTTGATGTTGAAAATTAGACCGACCCAAATTTTGTCAGCATGACTAGATATAGTTTCTAGAATTTTTTTTGATAAATACTAACGAAGTACTAGCCATAATTTAAAAATGAATAACGGCTATTTACCTATGCATATTCATAAACGATTAACGTTTGAGGTTGCATGATTTGCGCATGTGCGCGGGAATAGTAATTCAAAAGAAGCTTGCAGAATGAGGTAATACGACAAGTTTTGTCTTGTTTCGGTTTTTTTTTTTTTTACAGTTGTTTGAACTCATATAAACATGACTGTGTGCTTTTAACAGAAAAAATATCAAATATTGTCATCTGCATTTTATGAGGATGGTTGCGTATCGATGTCGATGATAATCGATGAGAGCTCTTTTTCAATTGACCAATGTTGTTGGAAAAATATCATAAACATTATTATAGGGGGAATTTATTGAACAAAAATGTTGCTCCTAAAATAAGAAAATTTGGCCTCTTGTAAAAAAATAAGTAATAAAAACCCCCCCCCCCCCTCCAAAAAAAACCCCCAAAAAATAAAATTGCAATTGTGGAAAGTGTCATAAACATATTTATAGGGGAATTTTTAAAACAAAAATGCTGATATAAAATTATACCTCTTTCCCCCCCCCCCCCAAAAAAAATAAATAAATAAATAAATAAATAAGAAAAAAGCCCAACTCAAATATATTGTGATGGCATTCAACTTTCAATGCAAAATACAGACTAATCATTACCCCCCAAAATGTTCATATATCATGATTTACTGGAATCGATCCTGGGCCTCAATATTATCAGATTATCGGATTTGTGCGTTACTGATTAGTAGTATACACTTACAGAAGACGTATTTCTGCTAAATGTCAGCTTGGCGCTATACATGTATTTTTTACTGAAACTATACATATTTTCCGCCCCTTGTGCTTGTCTGTCGGTTCCGATTGTCTTCAAATCATCTACAACTTTCACCGGATGTTTCGACCCAGTACCATGAGCATGACAAACTCGATGGATACCGACTTTCAACACTGATCATCTCGACGATGCCATATCCAGCACTGTTGCTTTTCCCAGTCTTCTTTTTGCTGTCGTGCATGCTTTTCTTGATAGCCCTATTCGTGTGAGCAGCCCCCACAACGAATGTACTGGGAACCCTCTGAAACCGCCCTCTATTAATGAAACAGCCACGCGCCATCCTCTATTATTACAGTCTGCCATAAAGTCTGAATAATTGAGGGTTTTCCTCGCATGTGCTTCATCACAATTCTCTTCCGCGGCCATGGCACGGTCAGTTCTATTGCGACCAGCGTCTTCGACTGCTAGAATTATATAACTGCGTTTGGTCTTAATTTAGTTTCCAAGATGTTAAGGAAAACAAAATTCCTATCAAGATCCATTCTGAGTTTTCAGTCATTTCTTCTGTCCAGCAATGGTGTACGTATTGTCGCTCTTGTGTCAGCGGTAGATTAACCCAGTCTCACAAATTGTATCTGTCCTTACTTCGAGTCTGATGATTGTTTCCTTTTCCTCTCTACCTCCAGCATATCAGACACCTATTGCAGCATATCAGCCAACTCCTGCAAGAGACTTTGTTATGTCGCCATCTATATCTCCCCTGAGTTAGAGCTACTTGGCATCCTGATAGAATATGCACCATAATCCCTTTCTCTCAACACAACTTACAGCTTGGATCGTCATTTAGTCCCCACTGTTGCAAGCTAACCGGAGATTGTAGTGTATCATCTACTGACCTCAGTAGGAATGATCTTCTAAACCGGTCTTTCCTCCACAGTTCCTTCAAATTAACCCCAGCTCTGGTTGGTCCCATTTCATCCAGGACCCTCTGTTTTCTAAGTTCTTATGCTCTTGCTTTCCTTTGAATTTTCTCTGTGCACCTAACTTCAGCCTGACCATAGTGTGTCTTTCTGCTGTTGATGCTTTAGACTACTGTTATGACATTCCCACGCCTTGTCGTCCAGTGCTCGTGTCTTCAATGATGTCTCGTAAGTGAAGCATATTCTCTGCTTGGTCCATTGATGTTTTTGCTGACCACTTTCTTCCTGTCCTTGTTCGGATCCCTGCTCTAGCAACTCTGTCATCTGCTAAGCTTTTTTAAGTCATTACCAGCAACCTTAAACTCTTCCACCACTGAGGAAACTGGAATGCGTAATCCGGTTAGTTGCCGTAGAGTCCGATATGAACGATAATGGAACTTCAAGCCCTCTTCAAATACCCACTCGCTTTCCTTTCTATGGCTTCAATTGTGGTAGTTGCAACTTCATATATATAAGGAGTAGCCACCTTATTCTGGCAGGATCCCTTGCTAGTATATCAACGCCTTATACTTTCTTAGTAATCCACAGTCGTTAACTATTTTCAGTCATGTTTGGAACCTCTCCTTTTTGTCTCCGATGCTATCCTTGTCTTTGGGGGATTTGTTAAACCACTTTCTTAAGCATTTAATTTGATTTCCTGCTATTGGTGGGATCTCATCTCCTTGACAAGTCTGTTGACACGGCCCTTCCTTAACACAAGACATCTAGATTTCTTTGGCTTGAAATTCATACCTGCCTAGGAAACGCTATCTGCCAACGCCGACAGGACCTATCTTGCTTGTATATGAATTGATGTTGTCACTGTGAGGTTATCCATGAAGCCTCTGACTGGTGGTTAATAGATCCCCGAGTTCATCCTTGGCTTATGACACTCGTGTGTTCAACGCATTCGGAGAATCCTGGTATGCCTGCCTTCTGCTTAGATGTATCTATGTATCTGTTTTCCATTGTAACAATAGTATAACCCCAAGGACCCCAAAAGAGAGGACCAAGCTCAAAGAAGGGTTCGGGGTGGGGGTGTTATTATACAAATATTGACTGGGGTTGAGGGCAACATTGATTATATTAGCCCCCGAGGGACGAAATATGTTCGTCCCAAGGGGGCTAATATAATCGATGGTGCCCGAAAACACAGTCAACATTTGTTTTGTTATATGAAGAAACAAACCAAAATTTAAGAAAGGGCTTGAAAACAGATCGCTTTAATTTTCTCAGCTCAACATAGAATTCACGAATTCAATTTTACGCAAGGCTCATTTCCAAAATATCGTCAACATCAAACGGTCACTGGTGATAATCCGGCGCCCGTAGGAATTAAGTTACAGATGTTCTACCTGATTTTACTTCACAGTAATTCGCACTTTCTTATATCAATTACGATAGCAAACCGTCGCATTGCACTTCCGTTGTTTACTTGCCTTGACTGATTGCCTATTATGACGTCACCTTGTTTTGGAGTCGCGAAAAGTTATTTACGTCACCGTTTACGAATCAACAAATGAGAAGCGATTAATTGAAACAGAGGGAATATTCTCTATATATTATTCCTAGCCGGTCAATATTAAAAAAAATATCGACCGGTCAATATTTTTCGGAAAAGCTAATATTACAATTATTGACTATTCGTCTATATAGAGTTATATAGCGAGAATATTCTACTGAATATAACAACATCATTTAGCGACCGCCTGCAGTTGAGCATTACCAACAACCCTACTATGGCGTATAAAGGACACAGCAGTACAGATCCAAATGTCCAGTTGGCCGCCCATCTAAATGTTTTAAAAGTAACTAGTCAACTAAATAATTTTGAAATGACCATCTTTAACACTTTCCTGCTTTCGTTTGAAACCCAGGGACAAGAAAACCAACAAAACACTTCTCTATAGTTGACTGCGACTTGTTTTTTTGCTTAGAAACGTATTGGCAATTTCTCCATCAGAAATCGGGCACCTTCATGTGGACGGGAAGTTGAATGCATTAGTGTTGCTAGCATCAACAGGCAAATAAGCAGAAAGTCGACAACACCGTTCTGAAGATGCGAAAACTGCAAGAAGAGTGGCAGAAGAAAATTTTGGTTGTAGCATTTGCTATGTACATTTGTGTTGAGGAGCTAGTTTGCAGGCCTATTACACTCATCACCACTTGCTTCCGGAGTAGGTTTATTAATCAAATGATGCATTTTTAGAATTGCATATACTGTTAAAATAATTTTTGACGATGGTAATTTGCTGGCTCTAAGCACTAAATCTTACCTCAACCAAATGGTTTGCATTTTTCCAATATGTTTTTGTCTTATGTGTTTCTCATGTACAGGCATTTTTGATTTTCTTTTCTAAGTTTTAATATAAAAAAAGCTGTTTCAAATTATTTCACATATATATAGATATATTATTGAACAGCTGGAGGGTTCTATTTAAAATAATTTGAAACAGGTTTGTCTATATGAATAAGTGTTAGATTTGATTTTGAATTCAAAACGTCGCAGAGGCAGGGAAAAAAAATGATCTTTAAGATAGCACAAAATAAGAAAAAAAAATAATTTCATACAAATATCCTGGTGAATATATGCTTAATCTCTTTTTCTTCCAAATATGAAATAATTAAATATCTTAAAACGGTACTGATACCACTATTACGGGCGCTTTTTCCCGTGCACGACTTCATCTCAATTATTCTTTTGTTGTTGGACCAACCTCCATCAAGCCAACACGCGTTTGAGTTTTCAGGCTTTGATCTAGAAATTGCATGCATTGAAATTTTAAATGAGTTGAGTATGATTCAGCAACAAAATGAGGATAGTTTACAACGTAAAACCTTATAACGTGGACAATGAAATAACACAATAAAGAATGTACAGATGTAAGGAAATCAATTTTGAAACAGCTATTAGATATACTTATTATATTTTAGCAGAATGTAAATGAAAT
The DNA here is from genome assembly GCA_033439105.1 of Magallana nippona. Classification (NCBI taxonomy): domain Eukaryota; kingdom Metazoa; phylum Mollusca; class Bivalvia; order Ostreida; family Ostreidae; genus Magallana; species Magallana nippona. The sequence continues at coordinate 43,695,578 of CM065917.1, read as the reverse complement.
TATTAATAAGATGAAAGCTGAAGTGTCAATAAATATGAACAGATGAAGTCAATTACTAGTAAGATTAGCTCTCCATCTCTGACTGTGCCTCAGGTGGGATGAAGGCTGTGTGGAATTAAGTAACGCTTTTTTGTAAACAGTTGTCGAAATAGAGGAAACTTTTTTGTAGCAATTAACACAAATTCAAAATAAGTGTTTACATTATAATTAAGAAGTTCGAAAGTATGAATTTCACACCGTGGCACCACCTAATGAGTCTGTTCTATGATATCTAATCGCTTTAGAAGTACTAAGAAATACAGTACTATTATGTAATGGTGTAGACTCTACATAATGTTAAAGAAAGTCAAATTCCTGATGATTCTATCATTCAGGATACTTATAGTACTCTTTTGAATAAAAGATCAAATTTCATTCAGAATGTTAGGGTGTGAGTTTAAAAATCGACATTGCTTGTGCAGGAAGAGGCCGTAGGAATTATAACTTTGATGAAAATTAGTCAAATATAAGGTTGCCATGGGAACGATTAGGACTACAATTTAAAAAAAAATACCTGTCATAGATTCTTCACTGAATTTTGGATTAATTTGAAGAAAAGGTTATGTAAAAAAAAAAAAATCAGAAAAAAGTATCGATATCAAATAGAAAATTCCTTTAGTGGGGTATTTTTATTTTATGTCTTATTCTTAAAGATATTATGAGTTAAAGTATCGCAGCATTCATTTATGACACACAAAACGTGATCATTATACATTGCATACCTTAAACTCTTTTTGGTGCGATTTTAAAAATTTTTAAACATGTACAAATTGGAAAATACCAAATTGGTTTCTAGCTAATCAGTGTCTGTAAGAGTACATAATGTTTCTGCAAAGGTAAAGGGTGAATAATCAGTAAATTTATCAATGTTTTATCTGAATTAACAACATAAATGGAAACATCATGCCCTGTAATGAGGAGCACTTAGGATTTAAAAACCCTCGATAAATATCCAGTTGTCACTGAACGCTAACCAACTGAACAAACAGGGAAGTAAAAACAAATCACAAGAACTCTCAACAGCTTTCTATTTGTAAGTAAGTTTCTGCATTTCGTTAATTATTTTGATTTATCACATATGGATAGTAATGACTTAAAACCTTATTTTAAATTATCTTAACTGACCTGTATTCAAAACATAATTGTCCGTGAAACAAGAAATATATTTGGAAATACGCTTAAGGAATGAAGGTCGTACTGTATGATACAGAACTTGTTTCTTTAGAAGGAAGGTCGTATTGTATGATACAGAACTTGTTTCTTTAAATTGCATATTGATCATTTTTGAGTTATTAAAAATATGTTTTGCAAGTCAAACATAAATTTAAGACAAAATGTGGTACAATTTCTTTCAATACACTCCTTTCAAAGGTATGGTCATAACTTATTGCTGAGGATACCTGGCATATTGCTTTCCCCTTTCATTCATAAATGCAAACATAATATTTTAGAAATTAATAGTAAGTTAAGAAGAAGACTGAAAAATATACTAAAATATGTTCCAAGTTATTGCTTCGATCACTTTTTCATGATTTTTACTTAAAATAAACACGCAATGAGGTACAATTCAGATCTTTTTTATTGATACGTAATCTGTTTTTACCTGAAGAATTTCCCAGGAACAAGCATCGTACGGAGATTAAAAATGAGAATCTTCTTTCCATTCGGAATTACTCAGAACACCGCGCACAATTTTTCATGGTTATCATTCAGAGTCATCTTACGTTCATTGCATTGCTCCGTAGCCTTTCTATTTTTGATTGGGTTATTTAACCTGAAGCGGCAGGGGGTATGTTTTAACACAGATAATCTGGACTTTTTTCATTCCAGAGAATGAATTTAATTTTGACATACAGGTATAAATAGTTACCGCGATATAACGCAAGATGTTGTGAAAAGCAGAATCTTGGGACACAGTTTAGACTAAGATTAGTTATAGTATGTACGTTTATACACGAAAAAGTTAAAAGTAAAACAACTCAATTTGTTTCAGTTTAGATCATGGATGTTTCTGGACAATCCTCGGCACCTTACTCTAATCGTGGCAAACCCACTGACAATTTCTTCCGTTTATGTCGTCTGATTACAACCATTTGTACGGACATACTAAGAGACGCCCTCAACTTTTACATTCAACCTGCTGATCTCCGATCAAAGCTTGATCTAGACAAACAGAAGCTTGGACTTGCGAACGTTCAGCAAATGGAACTACTCTTTCCAGCAAATAGAAATACAACGTTGACCGCCAGAGACTTGGATATTTCTGTGCTTTACATTCTTTTACGGTACATTTGCAATATCTGTGGACACAGGAACGGCTAGGGACACCAACCAGGACCAGGTAATAACAGTATTGCTGCTTGCATAGAGAGGAAACGACTTCAAAAGAACAAGGCATTAACCAGCAATACAAACGTTGAAATCGAAAATACAGATTTTCAAAATCGATGGGCTGAGATGCAGTATGCTGTTGTTGAATTAGAGAAACAGCTGAGCGGTGGAGACTTGTATGCACGGGGTGTAGATGATTTATTACAGCGCGACCTTAATTCTGTTGGAGCGGAAAGTGAGTAAAAACGACAAAAATCCGTAAACCACACGATGATGACATTAAGACCACTAAAAAGTGACTGAATGAGGTATATTTCAAGACCTTACAGTTAACATTGACTGAATGGCATAATTTCATCTTGTGAATGTGATAATGCAATATTTTAATTAACGATGTCGTTATACAGATGTTAATTTAAGTGAGGGGTGGACAATATTTTCACAAGAAATGAGTTCATATATTTGTGCTTAAAAAACAATATTTGCTTTGTTTTGTTAATAAGAACCTCTGTACACTTGAAACTTCTAATTTTGTAAAAAACAAAAACAAAAAACAAAAAAAAAAACAAAAAAAAAAAAACAACGGTATCATTACCATCTGTTGTTCAAGAGTGTTTTACAAATGGGATTTAATTTCAAACTACTTTCAAGAGTTTGAAAAGACAGTATTCTGACACACCAATTAACAAAAATCTGATCCTTACCGCCCTTACTTGATATCAAATGAAATGTCTTCCACATTTGCAAACATATTGCACCATATACATTAACCACAACTTTTGAATGCTCAAGTTTCAATGACGATTAATTCGATGGATAAAACAGCGTTAAAATTTTATAATGAGAAAAAAAAAACAACCTCCCCTCCAAAAAAAAAAAATAACAAAAGAAACAAACAAACGGAGCAACGCTTCAGAAAAAAAAAATTGTCCGCCATTTTTTAAATATTAAGCCATGCGAATTTCACAAGACTCCAGTCAGTTGGAGTCATATTTTTAAACCCAGTTATTTTGATAATTTTTAAATAGGAATGTGGGTAATGAGGAATCAAAGAAAGCACAAGAAGAAATGGGAGAGGAAATAGATGGCTTAGTTGTCAGTCTTTTTCCTGATGCATCTTCAAGTGTAAAGTAAGAATTTGCCATTAATTGGTGACAATGTAACAAGTTCTTATAAATTTGTTGGGTTTTTTTTGTCATTGTTTAGGAAATACTTATAATTGAAAAAAAAAACCTGAAGCACGTACACGATTGTTTATAAATCTAAATGGGGTTGTAAATTCAAGTGCTGGAAGTCGTTGGAAACTGGATTTGAAAAATAGAATGATGAAAAGTTAAAACAATGGTTGTATTTCAGGAAGCTAGTGTGTCGAGAATCTGCTGTGTTGCAGTCACCTGAACCTTTTTAAGGATGGAACTGACGTACCAAGCTCATCAAGGTAGAATTCTAAAAAAAATGAAAAACATTTAGTTTGAATCGGTACCGTCCTATAACATTTAGTGTCATTTTAACGTCCTATTAGTATTAAAACACCTGAATTACAATATTTTTATCACAGTAAAGAACATATGTAACGATAGAGCAAAGTTGAAGAAAAGAACTCCCTGTAATCCTTCACAACAGCAGTCTCTGAAGAGCAGGAAAAAACTAGTATCTAAATTCCCAACCAAGACCAGATCTGGCATGTCATGTGCAGTAGATACAGCATGGCAAAAACGTGGTTTTGATAGCCTTACCTGTAAGTTTAGTATTTTAAAAAAATGTCATGCAGAGACACCTGAAAACTGGAAAAAATAAAATGATAGTATCAAACCCACACCTTTTCGCATGAATATTTTACAGTAATCATGAATAACCTCTATTTATAAATTTCCACAATTGTAATACTATTTTTGTGGTATCTAAAAATACATTCATGATCTTTCAATCAATAATCATTATAATATTTTTTTTGCAGCACATACTTTTTTTATGAGAAAAGCCAAGTATGGGAAAAAAGTTGTGAAAACAGTTGTATCTCCCAGAATATGTGGCACCTGTAAGTGGTGGCAGAGGAACCGCCCAGGTCAAGAAATCAGGAAACACAGATGTGTCCACAATCACACTGGAAGTGCCCGCCTCATGGAAAGCTCGCGGGTAGGTTAAGGCAACTCTGTGTTTAATGATGGTCGCAATTATGGTCATTTTAAAAATTGTTTATTTTTATTAAAACAGTGCTAAATATTAATATCAAGTGAATGTGTTCAACAAGATATTATATTTCTACTTCGGAATCAAGTCGATCGTTGAAACTGTCGTGCCATGGTATCACGTGACAGTTAAAAATAGATCACTTTTTTACCTTAACAAAAAATCAAAAAGTGTAACACTACCCCGAAGATCAATTGTATGTATTATACAATAATTCGATCGGCAATTAGTTCATGTTTATTAGTATTACTGCTAGAATGCTATTGTTAATCGCATAAAATAAATATTGTCATTATTTATCGGAAACCCCCTAACTTTTTCAATTTCATTGAAAATACTACGTATTTTTCAATTACAACAACGAGGCAAAGGATTCTAGCAGCACTTTTCAAGTATTTTAGGACTTAAACTTTTGATATTTGCCAAATTCATCTTTCATAATATTCGGGGTAGTGTTACACTTTTGCCTTTTTTGTACACACTGACAGAGGAAAGGCCGGTCAAGCCATATAAATGTTTATCTGCTTACCTTATAACACTCGCTGATAAAACAAAATATCCATGCCTGTATTATCCTGATTATATCCTAACTGACAATCATCTAAATCTTGGGTATCTGTTTTAAATATGTCTTATTTCAGCATTGTTTACACTGCATTCCGATGATTTGTCTCCCGACATTGATCTTCTCTATTAAACATGCTTGTGACGTCATCAATGTTGATAATACGCTATACAGAGAAATCGAAGATATATTCAGTTAGAAGAGTTTCTAGTGACATTTTATGCCTGTAGTTTTTATAATTTGGACCAGAGATCAAGTTAAAATTGACAGGTTTCTTGAGTAAAATATGACATCATGCTGCTTATTGTGACGTCATATCAATCGGAGGAATTTTTACTCATCGATCGCTGAGAGTTGCCTTATCATACCCGCGAGTGTTAGTGGTGTGCAGGATATAAAAGAAATCATAGATTCGGGTACACCTGTGGACATTCTTGAAGGAGATGGAGACAATACAATGATTTCTAGAATCAAAAGTGAACTTGGAATAACTATGAAAAAACGATTGGACAAATTATCTACACTATGGCAACTCTTATGCGCTTGATTTTAGAGTACATGCTGTAGCAGTCTTCATAAATGAAGGAAGAGGGTACATTTCAAAGGTATAATTGCACACTTTGTTTGTTTTATTGTTCAATTTTTGTTGAAGTTGAACTAACTTTTATTGTTTGTATTTCTGTTTAATTATTTACAATGTTGGTTGGTTTAAATTAATTATTTTGCTGTTATATTTTTAATCGTTTTTAGCATCATGTTGGTGTCAGCATCTAGCATCAGGTTGATTTCAACAATTGTCATCTCGACCACATTCATTGTAAACTTTAAGTGTTTATTCCAGTTCATGTATTAATAATAATTTGTTTCGGGCTTGGTATTACCTGGTATTTTATTTACATTTTTCAACCTTTTAACTTTCTTAAAAGAAATTTTTTAAACTCAGCAAGGTCAAAATAATTTCAAGTAAATTGCTTAAAAAAAGTAATGTTGCTGAAATTCTAATCTTTTTGGGAAAGGTAAATGAAAAAGCTGAGTTGTCACCTGGGGAGTTTACCAAGAAGTATGCAGCAAAACAGTTGAAGCGGCGTCTACAGGCTGAGTAGAGATCAAAACTACCGTCAACAAAGAGAAGAAGAATCCAGTTGAAGCAGGAAAGAAATGCTATGCAATGTGCATTTCAGGCACTTGAGGGTGCCACATATCAGTCAGGTATATTTAAATTTTAATTATACATTGTTTTCATATAAACCAGAATTTTAGCAACTTCCATTCTTATCACATTAAAACATTTTTTTCTAGAGATAGGATTAGAAGATGAAGTTGACATTGTACAAGTACCGGATCCTGTTCCTCGTGGTGTCTTCAGGCCTATCACCTTGTCTAGTGGATCTCCCTCGCTTGTGGTATTTGATTTAGAAACCACTGATTTAAGTAAGTTTATAAAAACCAAATGAGAATAAAAAATCCCCTATTTTTTGAAAAAAAAAATAATACTGGTAGAAAATAAATGAAAAATATAAATAAAAGTGTATAGAATTTATATAAAATGTTTTTATTCAATTCAGTTCGAGGAAGACAGATGCCATATATCACACAACTTGCTGCAGTTGAATGGGAAACAGGCTCTATTTACAATACATATATTCTTCCAAATGTGCCCATTTCAGAGGAAGCATTGAACGACAGGCATTGTAGTGAATTCAGAATCAGAAAAAATGACTGTCCACGGAAAACATTTTATCTAGACTAACAGAGTTTGTGGAATGGATGGAGAAATTTTCAAATGTTATATTAGTAGCACATTATGGAAGGAAATTTGACTTTCCTGTACTTATGAGTACGTTACAATGTTTAAACATGACAGACACTCTGCTTCCTGTTGTTTCTGGGTTCATTGACTCCCTTAGTGTGTTCAAGAAAGCCTTTCCTGGACAGCAGAATCACAAGCAAGAGACACTAGTGAAGGCAGTGCTAAACACTAGCTACGCTGCCCATGATGCTACAGAAGATGGCAAAACCTTAGGTTTGTTAATGAAGCAGACCAAGTTATCAGGTCCTGAAGTCTTACATTTTAGTTTTCCACCAATTGCTGTTCACCAAGTCCTTCTTTTTGGCAACGAGAAATTAAAAAAATACAACATCATTGCATGTTTTGATTGCTAAAGGTATTGTGAAGCACAATACAGCAGAAAATAATGCAGGTTAGGGATTTCACGTTGGAATTATTTTTTTTTGAAGGTCAAGATCAAATATATATATACATGAAGGTCAAGGTTTAAAATAAATAATTGAAGTTAATAGATATAAAAGAAACCAATGTGAAACTTTTTTGTAGTATGCTCTGATGATATAAATTTCAAAATTTATAATAGTTGTAAGTAAAGGTCGTCTGAAAATCATTGTTTATATAGAGGTCAAGGTCATTGAAAAACACCTCACACAGTTATTTACAGACATTGCTTCTTCATCATAGTCGTGATTATTTATTATTTTTGTATTATATACATTTTTACTTATTTTGTGAACATATGTGATTTTTGAAAATTTGGGGTGTGGGGTTAGAAATTTGTCAATAAAAAAAGGTTTCTGTGGTAAAAGTTTTTAAAATTGCTTTTATTTTTCTTTTCATATACTGTGGCATGTATTCCTTACAAAAAATCCTATATCAACTCTTTGGTTTTCCTTATAGGAGTGCATATTTGATCATTTTTAATTCATTTTTTCATCAAAATAATTGAAGCTAATCTAGAAAAATCTAGAAAAAATCTAGAAAAATCTTGATTTTTCAAAGTTGTTGTACAATAAATGCTTTAAATCTTATTCTAAACTAATAAATGCATTAAAATGGCTTATACAATTATGTGTAAAACTTTTGAATTTGATATCAATATGCTAGAAAATTTGATGTTGCATTTATGTTTTCTAGGACTAATTATGACATTATCATATATTAATATATTTTGGTCAGATAGAAAAAAAAATCTGGATAAAATTGGTTATTTATGAAGTATGTATGGGGTTTTTATTGTTTTGACCCAAAAAAATCACTTTTAAAAATGTTCTTATTAAATTGCATTACAGGCTGAATACCTTAATTCTATGCTAATTACACATAGTGACCTTTTTACACGTATATGCTTTTAACACATTAAAAAAACTTTTTTAATGTCAATAATATAATTGTTTTTTTTGGTCCACACTTGGTTTGATCTAACACGGCTGTTCTCGCATATTTGGGTATATTCCATCATCTGATACAGACAGCGATAACAGTTCATAACATCTCTTGTATTCCTCCTACAGAGAAAAACAAATGTTACAAAATGTATCGTATTTGATTCTTTATATATCATACACACAGTTGATTGTTTGTAACATATCAGCTTATCCCAGGTATTTACCAGTTTAGTAATGACTTCCGGTCGCCTTGTTTGTATCAGTCTTATTGTGGTCATTATGTCCACCTCTCCGTCCACACGTAACTGTTGGAGGGCGTTATGTAAAGCGCAAAATATACCAGCTGGGCCAGCACCGTCCCTGTAAGATAAAAACGTAAATAAATACTGTGGAATCATTAGATTTCGTGGTGGCTCAATTTTCGTGGAATTCGTGGGTACCTGTCATCAGCGAATTAACATCCTCCATGAATTAATAAATTAGGGATATAAATCCATATTTCCCTTTGCAAGTATAAGAGAATACACGAAATTACGTCCCCACAAACCTGTAAAATTTAAGCAATCCACGAAAATTGCCCCCCCCCCCCCCCCACACGAATTCTAATGATTCCACAGTATAGGCGTTATGTAAAACAGAGAATATAACACAATACACATGGCACCATATCTATAAGTTTTGCACTTAAATATTTAAAAAAAATAACCGTTATCCAAAACACAGAATATAATAACTGGACCCACACTGTCCCTGCTGTAGAAATGTGATAGGTATGTTCATAATATGCAATGGTATACAGAGAACGCGTTTAATGAACCTGTATCATCCGATATATGTAAAAAGAAAATATACTTACACAAAATGTGATAACAAATACTGTTCTAGTGTGTGTGTCAACCAGCTATATCGATGATTTGTGTCATATTTTATAGACATTGCTCGGAAGTGTATAATAAAGCAATGATATTTTTTTGGTTGTTAACAAAAATCGTTGATCATCTGTATATCATTTATTCATGCAAACGAAAACAAAAAACTAAACTGCAGTAATATCTAATTTTGTTTATCTTTTTGATTAAAAAAAATGTTAAAGATTGAATTTCCGTTCATAATGAATAATTGCTTGTAAACAATTTTATAGTTTTGCATGTATATATAACACATGTTTTATTCCTTAACAAGAAATACCACTTTTAGACCAAATAATTGTACAAAACATATAAATTAATTTTCTGTAAACAACAATTTAGTATTTCGTTCCCAAACTTACTTGCTGATGAAAACTGAGGTAAACTCGCTTTTTTTTCCTTTTTCAAGCAACAAATCTACACCCTTTAGCATGGAACTATCGTTTTCGAAAGGTATATGGAAAACATCAACATCCTGTTTGGTACCCTGTATTACAGCAAACATGAATTGATTAACAAAAATAACTGAGTAAAAAGACATACAATTAGAGTAACCTGGTGATTCCAAGTTACATGTTATGTTTCTGATTATTCAAGTCTATGATTTGTATTTCAAAACAATGCAGCAACAAATTCAATGTTGTATGTAAATGAACATAACATAGTGAATACAATGTCAAACTTAACTCACGTCAGTATGAATTAGTAACGTGTCCTGTGTAACCCCACTGATGCTACTCCCTGTTTCACCGGAGGTTAAAGTATAAGGCGAACATATGCACGAACAACCCCTTTTCGGAACCAACTGTGTTTCCTGAAAAGAAAAAGAAAAAAGATATTTAAGTTGTGTGCTAGTACATAATTTCCTATCTTAATTATGCTGATTGAATGGACAACACGATTAAATAGATTAAAAAAAACCCCCAAAATCATGTTAACAACCGTCAATTAATGCATATACCTCGTTGTTTTCAGATAAGATAACAATCGCCTTAACATCATGGTCTACACACAGTGTCCACAAATCAACCTTCGTTTCTGGAAGTGGGGCTTGTGTGAGAATAAACGCACCGAGATTCGAGAAAGACTGAAACAAAAATAGATTGATAGTTGTTGATATCATTGCACGTGCATGAGAGACTGTCATATAAAACACCAAAACTGTGACGTACCTATAGATGTTGAATTTGAAATATTATTTTACTAAACACAGGAAGATGCTTATGGAATATTAACTGAACTATAAACTATATATGATCTGTAAGATTTACAGGTTGCTTATAAGTTTTCACTTGCCGGGACACAGACTGCATTGATGTAGTCGTTTCTTCCTTTTACATACGACATCAAGTAAGGACGATACTTGGAAACTAAAATTAAATAAAAGAATAAAAACTGCCACGCTACTACACCATTTTTAAAATATGATATTTCCAAAGTTATAAAATTGTAATAATGAAAACAAGACATTTGTAATTTTTTGCACTTTAAAATATTTATTTAAGTTAACCTTCAATTATACACCGATTTCAATTTTAATAAAAGCAATTTATACGATAAACTTTTTGAATATTTTTAACCTGATAAAATATACCCAACATACCGTAGTTATTAGTATAACACTTTTTTGATTGTGAAAAATAGCCGCGATTAACTAATTAACTAATTAAATTATCTACTACACGTATTTAGTTAAATTAAATTGATTGACCAACAGACCAGGTATGATATTCATGTTTGAGTTTTTGTCTTTATTTTCTGGCTTCATTCCGTCCTCTTTATCTTCGTCTTCAAAAACAGGTTTCACAGTTTGTAGGAACTAAAATATGATAGTTAGAGAGCTTTGTTATTATGTATGATCGATTATCCAGTATAAGCTATATACATGGGTTGTTTTTGAATTATAAAGAAATGAACATCTAGTCATATATAAATTAGCAATGGAGCATGAATATTTCGTTATATATTGGTTTTACATCCTGTGTCATTATTAATTTCATAATGTTACACTACATTTGCTATGATTTAAAATCTAATACAAAATATATATATATTTTTAAAAATGTCATAGATATAAAACTCTTTACATTATCTTTAAATAATCAGGTCGTACCTTGTATTCTTTATAAAGAGCCCTCTGGTTTAATGGTGATGAGTCATGTAACAATGCGTTGAGTTTCGTCGGAATATCACTCTCACGTATAACCGTGTACTTGTCTTGGAATCCAAACAGCAATGCTTTGTGAAGAAAGATGTATTGATCCTAAGAAAAGAAATTATCCACAAACAAAAAGATATCAATGAAAATTATAGAAATTACATCAAGATGTATTGCAATCGCAATTAAACAAACAATTATTTACTGGAAAAAAATATCTTACGTTCGGAGTCATAGTTTTAATTCAACAATTCAATTTCAACGGTAACAAATATGCTTTCAAAAGTTGTAAACAGAAAAAACGCACAGTTGGAAACTCTACATATTTTTCAGATGGATACGGAGTTTTTTTTATGTTCAACTATTCTTGATATTTAAATGAGTTTTCATTTACATACATTGAAATGCACGGCATTCAAAATCATTTAAGTTTTTTTTTTTTTTTTTTTATGATTTTTTACCGATGTTTGAACCATGGTCATTCTGTCCTCTCTCATCTGTTTGACAAACTCAAACACATTGATTTTTCCAGTTTCTTTCCCTTGTTTAAATAAAGAATCCAGACCAATGAATGTTCCAGTTCTTCCAACACCGGCGCTTAAAACAATGAGGAAAAATCCAATTTGAGTTCATATCTTTACAAATATATCTTCAAATATTGGCTTTGATTCAAACACTTTTTCTTTTTTGAGCTGAAATAAACTTGTTGCGTTTTTCTTTCCTATTTTTTTACTTTCTTGATTCTTTTTAATTTAATTATTTTGCGATTTTTTTTTACTTCTTTGAGCTATCTGAAAAAAGTTTTATGCACAATTTTCCATATCAATTAGTTTGGTCGTTTACCTGCAATGAACTAATATCAATCCGTCTGCTGATTGATACTTTCTAGTCACTGCTTTATGGAACTGAACCAATCCAATTTCTTCTGGTGTTCCATGATCTGGCCAGGCCGTGTAGTGATATTGAGTTATCGTTCTTTTTACGGTCGACTGTTAAAGTATTCACATATGTAATAACAAGTAAAATCTAAGAAAAGTTGTAGTTAAAGCAAAGCTTATTTGGTTGATCCTGAATATATTACATTTTTTCTAAACAGTTGTAAAGGAAAACACAATTTCTTACTTTCGTGTTTTGAACATTAAACTTTCGATACGTATACAATGCGTAAGCAGTTTCCTTCAGAAGCTGCATTTTACACGGACCGACTTCCAACGAGTTATCCTTTCCAGGCCAATATCGCGTGCACTTGTTCTTTAAATACAAATAAGAATAAATTTCAAGATATAATCTATCTTTATACTTCAACAATTCAACATTTGTTTGTTTTAATCTTCTACATTATATTTCATTTCTTGAATGCAAATCCAGTTCCAATTTTGCGCAAGAAAACTATAAACAAATTAACAAATCATTCAAAAATATTTATTTTTAATACCTTTCCATTCTCGACAATATTAGTGAGCATGACGATAAACCTGACATTCTCCTGCCAAATCATTCTCCAAAAGTCAGCCAGGGTGTTGTTCTTAGGACCTTGATATTTTACAAAGAGAAATGATTTGGATTGTGTAATAATTTTACTTAAAACACATTCTTTTGAATTTTTCAAACACAATTATGTTATACGGATTATATATATATATATATATATATATATATATATATATATATATATATATATATATATATATATATATATATATATATATATATATTCTGTTATTAAAAAACCTACCTTGAGCCGCTAAATATGTCCTTTTTCCATTAAAGTCCTAGAGAAAATGTTCACATTAGGACTGTTTGTGCAATGTGCATGATTATTTGTCTGTGTGATTAAATATATGGATATTATTAGATGTCAATATTTTTGTTTAATTTTTGCTTCATAACTTACTTTGATGAAGTTGGCGTTGATGTAATCATTGTCTGCATCAGTCCATTTTTCGCTAAGTACTATTCTAGAGTGATCATCTAAAACAATAGTGTTACAAACTTGTAAGAAGTTTTACTACAGCAATTGTTTGAAATAATTGCAAAAAACCCCAGAAATAAATTTACATGGAAAGGTTGTTTTGAATCTGTTTTTGACCATGTTTTCTTGTTTTTTCCCTTCCTTGCATACACTAGTGTTTCCAGCCGGAAGTCTCTACAAAATAAAATCAGTAAGTGTTTGGATGGAAATATGTAGGTTTTTTTTTTCTCTCAATATATAAAAAAAAATTTGAATACTTTGTATAAGATAAATAAAAATTAAATTTCAATTTCATAGTAAGGCAAACATCCTAAAAGCTAAAAACAGCTTAACTTTAATATGTTTCTTGTAAAAAATGATTTGCTAAAAGAAGATTGAGAGATTGAAGAGAATAATGAATTCATCGATATATGTCTAATTTTCTTCCAATTGTGTCGATATTTGCTCTGCATTTGTCCTTATCCGCATTTTTCTGATTTATGAACTCACTCAACAAATCAACTCAATAAAGATTCAGCGATTGAAAAGTTCTTTAATGCTATGGCTGTGTAAATTAGCCATTTTTTAAAAAGTATAACAACTATTCAATTAAATGAATGACACGGATCTAATATTGATGTGATTGGTACAATTTGAAATTTTCATACTTATATATATATATTTTTTGAAAAATACCCACTTTGTGAAATGCTTCTATAGATGGTTGTTAAGTTGTCCTTACTAGATACTTTTACTACATGGAGTACATACAGTCTATACATTTAATGTAGCATTTTCAGCAAAAAACATTGAGCTAATATTTACCTTTTATTCCGACTGGAACACGTTGTTTTCGCCAGTGCCTTTCTCCTGTATTACTCGCTGTAGATCGTCTACTTGAATGAACGTGTTTAACTCTGTAGTATTATAGTATCCCCCGTCTTCCGCTGTCATTGTTACATTAATATAATCGTCAGATGAAACATCATGGGAATTCTCTGTGAAACATAATTATATTGTAAATGATAAATCTTGCATCAATCAATTCTCAAAGAAATATGAACATATGAGACATAGATATTATTTAAGTCAAGATATAGTAAATGAAAGGAGTCTATAGATTTCTGAAAATTGAGATATACATGTAATTTTTATGATGCTTTATAATAATAGCTTTGTTTTACGTGGTGTATTGGATAATAATTTTTAGAAAGATTTCCAATAAGATTTCCAATGGAGTGTCAAGCAAATGATGTACATTCTATATAATTTTCTTATCATAATAAAGTACGGAAAAAGATAATTATATATAAAATTATTTATGACGTCATAATGATTCTAGCATCAAAAAGACTCTGAAATCATTTTCTAGATCTTGACCTTGAAAAATATATATACACAATTTTTAAAATATTATCCAGCTTTATTGAAATGAAGTAAGTAATTATTCGTAAGGTGTACTGATCAAATATTAACACCGTTTCAACTGGTTTAATAAGAAACATTAAAATACAAATTAGTTAATGTTGATAATGTTTTATAAAACCAATTCATTCGAAGTTAAAATAATTGTTTACAATGTATACTGATGGTAAACTTTAATTTTCGGAAAGATATAATGGGGGCTTTTGTATAGAAAAGCATTTCCATGCGTCATCAACATTAAGCTAGATAGGCAGATTAATTTGCAGTAACAGTAACTTCATATAAGCAGGTGATTTCCTTCATTTTTCAATGTAAATCTTGATAAAATCCTTCTTGATTTTTGGTGATTAAAAAATAGTGATGTTAAAAATACAGACAAATCTTGGAACATTTGCCATTATATAAATAGTGCCTGTTTGAGGGGGGGGGGGGGGGGGGTAGCAGTTGAAATTGACACCCCCGAGAAAACCATTGTCAACTGTTTCAACTGTTGCCCTCCCAAACAGGCATTATTTATTTCATTATACTGAATGTCTTAATTTTAAAGATACTTGTACTGCTTTGACATTTTTGACGTCAATTCTACGGTGAACCATACGCAAATAATTTACGCGCATGTGACAATTCGTTGTGTTATCCGTTGCCAAGTGTGTTGCTAGCGCTGAGGGTAACAAAACGGATTATAAACTGCGTTTCAACCATTCCGATTTCAGTATTTAACATGAACGGATAATAGTATAAAATGAAGGTGTGTCAAAAACTATTCTGCGCGGAAGGATTTGATTCACCATCAGCAGTTGATCAGGCAAATGTTTATCACACGGGTAGTGTGAACCAAGCAACTGATAATAAGCATTATCTTACGAAGGAGTAGCATTTCGAGCTGATGATGATTATTTAGAACTACTTTGTGATTTTACCAGTGAGATCAGCGTATTTTTCCCCTTTACTGGATTGTTTTGTCTGATACTTTGAAGGTTTTGACCTCGTGTTGCTTTGTGTCTCTTTGCTCCTGCCCCCTCTACGTCTACAATTGAACATTATTAAATTAGGAATGTTTAATGTATGACTTGTAATTGATATGTGTGTTTGTACTGTTTGTACTATGCATGCATCTCTTAATCACTATAAACCAATGGTTGTATTTTGATTGTATGATGTGTTTTGATTGTATTCTATTTAGTGATTTCAATTCCGACAAATTGAAAACAAATATAATTGTTTAGCTTTCTTCTGATTTATTGCTTGGTTGCTATCGATATTTGAAAAATGCAATAAACATGTATAATATCATCCACAGTATACTATATAAAGGCTGCATTCAATTTTTGAAACTTATAAAAAACTTAATTGTCTTTTGAATTAAATAATTATGAAAATAATGTTTGTTTTTAAAATTAGGTAACGACAATAAATGTCAAAAAAGATAGATATATCTTTAAGGAATTTATGTTATTCCTAATTTATAAAATACCATAGGTCAACATTTCAATGATATTGTCAGAACTACAATAAAAATACATTTCAGTAAGGAAACAAAAACCCAACAAAAATGATTTTAAACAAACATAGAGAATTGATAAACACATTTGAGGAAATCACATTCATTTAATGTAGGGGAATCTTGAACGTTGCAAATACTGATAATGGTTTATTTTAAAATAGTTCAAATTTGTTCTGTGATGTCAACATGTTGTTCAAATTTTAAAAACAAATCGTACATGTGTTTACAATAAAGGACATTTATCAGTTTTAAAAGAAGTTATCAAAAAATACATAAATATTAGTTACCGCCTGTATATCACTCCAACAACTCCTACCAACGCTAAGACAACCAATATCGAAATAACCCCTCCAGCCAGCGCACCTTTGTTGATCTCCGAAACATCTGATTGTTTTTCTGTACGGACTTCAAAAAATGAAAGGATATTCATTAGTTCCAAACCACGTGTACATCTGTTCCTTAGAAATAAATCAAAGGCCGGAACGGCCACAAAGGCGTCGAGCTGACATTTTTTTCTTTTATATAGAATGATACCAATAATTTGAATTTCTGTACTAATAGTCATATCAAATGATATTAGACTTAGAATAGAAAGTATATGAATTATGTTTTCTGCTGCTTTAAAAACAAAAATCAGTATATTTTCTTATAAAATAGGTAGTGGTGCTTTTTTAATACAATAACTCATCATAATTGCAAAAATCGAAGAAATTCCAAAGTTCAAAAATAATTTGTTTCTTTCTGCTTCAAACAGTCTTTGAACAACTTTCACAGGTTCATAATTTGAATACATTAACAGTGTGTCCCTAATTATAATAATAAAACATACATTTATTTATTTCAATTCCCGTTTGAAACAAGATTTCCTATTGTATGGTTGTTTACAAACAAATCCACAACACGTGCTATCTAAAATGCTCGACCAAACTAACTGCATTATCGAGTTTATTTCTTGCAACGAAATTACTAGATACGTTTATCGCTTACATTTATTTTGGAGACCGTGCCCGATAACAAATAAATTTACATCTAAAATGTTATTTCTATCGGGCACTGTCTCCAATTAAAATGTAAGCGATAAACTAAAATAATATCTAGTGAATCTTTACACTTAGGCCTGATTGTATTCATCCGCCGTTTCTTGATTAAGCAAATTTATTCTTATGCAATGAGTTGTCAATCACCAGGGAGGCAAAGTTGGGTTTTTTGTACACAATTAATTGAATAAATGGAAAAAAATCTTGTAATACGTTTAATACTTTTAGGAACTTATTTCTTAATAATGCGCATTTAAAAGGCGGTGCAGCGCGTGAATTTTGGACGATTGCCAATCCAGACGATCGCTAGAAGGCTGCCGAGCATTAGCTCGACGCCTTAAAAACTAAAACAAACACCAGTTAATAAGGAAGTACATGATATATCGGGTCATTATATGGTATTGTGTTAATATTTAATTTTTTGTGATTCGTGCGGGATATGAATGTGGCGACATAGCAAACATAATAATAAAACTAGACAGGATCTCGTTGCAAGCAACGAGTGGGTCTTCCGTTTGATTATGAATTAATGACAGAGTTAAATTAATATGTTGACATTATTTTAAATCTTAAATTCAATAGAACCATCTAATTAGGTAAAACCATTTCAAATACAATGATTTTATAATAATCCAAAAATCTAATGAAACGCCTTAACTAAAAGCCCGAATGATTTTATGTACGACTTAACAAAACCCCGAAATGTAAAGGACGACCTAATTATAAGGTACGAATTAACAATTTTCCGAATCAGTTTTAGTACGAATTGATATATTAATTTTCTTTTAGGCTGATTTTAAGACCTGCATTGCAAAATTAAGATTTCCGGAAAAGGTCATTTTTAAACTGCAAAATCTCTGCAATGCATGG
The DNA here is from genome assembly GCA_033439105.1 of Magallana nippona. Taxonomy (NCBI): domain Eukaryota; kingdom Metazoa; phylum Mollusca; class Bivalvia; order Ostreida; family Ostreidae; genus Magallana; species Magallana nippona. The sequence goes on along the minus strand of CM065917.1, from coordinate 43,677,423 downwards.
TCCGATTTTAAAACAGTTTTCAGTTTTGTATTTAGCACATAAATGTCTACAGAATGAATGTGTTTCAAAATTCCAAAAATCGAAATTTTGGAATCCCTTCCGGTGACGACCGGAAGAGACGGACGACCTGTTCATATAAAAATTGGATACGTTTAGAATATATTTTAATGAAAAAAAAAATCCAAATCTTTTAATTTGAAAATTTTTTAAAACGCAATTTTTCGAAAAATGCCGTTTGCGTGGACCGGAGGTGACGGACGATCATGTTTGTACCTGATGGCCTAAGAATTCAAAAATCTATCATTCCTGAAATTTTCAATTTTCTATCCTTAATCGTTTTTGAGAAAAAGGTAGGACAAAATCACTTTTTAAAAAAAGATAAACGAATATATCGGCCGACCGGAAGTAAATTCATCAACGAAAATGTACTTGTTAAAAGATCTTGATATTCTTTATTACCTGTCAAAAATTCATAAAAATCTGTTGTACCATGTCTGAGATATTTGAGTTTAAAGAAAAATGTTAAGAAAAAAAAAGAATAATAACTAGATACGATCTCGTTACGAGTAACGAGTAGGTCTTCCGTTCAATTTTTTAAAAAGTTTAAGGACTTTGGCTCCTATAAATCCCTAATTAAGTAATAAATGGTTGTGGCAAAGAGTTTTTCAAACAGACTTTGTTACGATCAACAACGTGTCTTCTATGATGCATTACATAATCTTGATCGTTTTTAAGTTATTTGTAATCGTGTTTACTAGTATCTTGGCCCCTAATTTTAAGGGCCAGCCCCTTTTTTTTGAGTTCATTGAAAAGGTCTTAAGAATACTATCATTTTTTGTTCGTAAACCTATCAAAAATTGTTGTTAATTTTTGAGATATAAACGATTGAATATTTTAGGGGCCAGTCCTATAGATCCTTAATGGGGACAGACATTGGTGTTTTGATAAGTGGAATCGATTAGAACAATCCATGCAGACATTTTCTCTTCTATAATACTTAACAAAATCTTATTTTTATTATATTCCTTCTCTAGATATATTGCGTCAAAGTTTAAGAACTTTGGCCCCTAAAAATCCCTAGTTACGTAATAAATGGGCTGGCAATGATTTTTTCTGATAGATATTGTTATGATCAACAACTTTGCTTCTATAATGCATTAAAAATCTTTATCGTTTTAAAGTTATTTGTAATAGAGTTTACGAGTGTGTTGGCCCCTAATGAAAGGGGCCAGTCCCTTTTTCTTGATTTTGTTGGAAAGATCTTAAGTATAGTAACATTATTTGTTCTTACACCTTTCTTAAATTGTTGTTCATTTTTGAGATATAAATGATTGAATCTTTTAGGGATCAGCCCTGTAAATCCTTTATGGGAACATACATTGGTGTTTTGATTAGTGGCATCGATTAAAATCATCAATGCAGACATTTTCTCTTCTACAATGCTTCACAAAATATGTCTCCTTCTCTAGATATATTGCGTCAAAGTTTAAGGACTTTGGCCCCTAATAATCCTTAATTACGTAATAAATGGGCGTGGCAATGATTTTTCAGATAGACATTGCTACGATCAACATCTTTGCTTCGATAATGCATTACAAAATCTAGATCGTTTTAAAGTTATTTGTAATAGAGTTTACGAGTTTATTGGCCCCTAAAAAAAGGGGCCAGCCCCTTTTTCTTGATTTTGTTGGAAAGGTCTTAAGGATACTAACAATTTTTGTTCTTACACCTATCTTAAATTGTTGTTCATTTTTGAGATATAATTGATTGAATCTTTTAGGGGTCAGCCCTGTAAATCCTTAATGGGGACAGATATTGATGTTTTGATAAGTGCAATCGATTAAAATTATCAATGCAGACATTTTCTCTTCTACAATGCTTAACAAAATATGTCTCCTTCTCTAGATATATTGCGTCAAAATTTAAGGTTTTTGGCCCCTAAAAATCCCTAGTTACGTAATAAATAGGCATGGCAATGATTTTTTCTGACAGATATTGATATGATCAACAACTTTGCTTCTAAAATGCATTACAAAATCTTGATCATTTTTAAGTTATTTGTAATAGAGTTTACGAGTCTCTTGGTCCCTCATTAAAGGGGCTAGCCCCTTTTCCGTGATATCGGTGAAAAGAACTTTTCATACTCTACCACTTTTGTTATATATGTCTTAACAAAATATCAACTGATAAAAAGATACAGATCAAAACGAGTGAAAATTGTGATTAAAAATCCGTACACAATTTTCGAGCCATAGCGAGCTCCAAGAAATGGCGCCACAGGAGTAAAACAAAAACAATGGGCACAACTTCAAAGTATGGTATAACTATCCTGAAAATTTCATATTCATATATCTGATAGTTTTTGAGTTTTTGTGTGCACAAAATAGGTCGTAAAAATGAACAAAATGGCCGATAAATCGGTACCGGAAGTGACGACAGGAAAATTATCAAAAATGTTTGAAGATCATATGAAGTCCAATCATCTGTGAAAGAATTGTGGAAATCGGTCGAATAGTTTTCGAGAAATCGCGTGCACAAAATTTGTGGAAAAGAATAATAATAATAATAATAATAATAATAATAATAATAACTAGATACGATCTCGTTACGAGTAACGAGTAGGTCTTCCGTTCAATTTTTTAAAAAGTTTAAGGACTTTGGCTCCTATAAATCCCTAATTAAGTAATAAATGGTTGTGGCAAAGAGTTTTTCAAACAGACTTTGTTACGATCAACAACTTGTCTTCTATAATGCATTACACAATCTTGATCGTTTTTAAGTTATATGTAATAGTGTTTGCTAGTATCTTGGCCCCTAATTTTAAGGGCCAGCCCCTTTTTCTTGAGTTCATTGAAAAGGTCTTAAGAATACTATCATTTTTTGTTCGTAAACCTATCAAAAATTGTTGTTAATTTTTGAGATATAAACGATTGAATATTTTAGGGGCCAGTCCTATAGATCCTTAATGGGGACAGACATTGGTGTTTTGATAAGTGCAATCGATTAGAACCATCCATGCAGACATTTTCTCTTCTATAATACTTAACAAAATATGTCTCCTTCTCCAGATATATTGCGTCAAAGTTTAAGGACTTTGGCCCCTAAAAATCCCTAGTTACGTAATAAATGGGCTGGCAATGATTTTTTCTGATCAATATTGTTATGATCAACAACTTTGCTTCTATAACGCATTACAAAATCTTTATCGTTTTTAAGTCATTTGTAATAGAGTTTACGAGTGTGTTGGCCCCTAATAAAAGGGGCCTGTCCCTTTTTCTTGATTTTGTTGGAAAGATCTTAAGTATAGTAACATTTTTGGTTCTGACACATATCTTAAATTGTTGTTCATTTTTGAGATATAAATGATTGAATCTTTTAGGGTTCAGCCCTGTAAATCCTTAATGGGGACAGACATTGGTGTTTTGATTAGTGGAATCGATAAGAATCATCAATGCAGACATTTTCTCTTCTACAATGCTTGACAAAATAAGTCTCCTTCTCTAGGTATATTGCATCAAAGTTTAAGGACTTTGGGCCCTAAAAATCCCTAGTTACGTAATAAATGGGCGTGGTAATCATTTTTTCTGATAGATATTGTTATGATCAACAACTTTGCTTCTATAATGCATGACAAAATCTTGATCGTTGTTCAGTTATTTGTAATAGAATTTACGAGTATCTTGGCCCCTAATTTAAAGGGCCAGCCCCTTTGTCTTGATTTCCTTGAAAAGGTCTTAAGAATACTAACATTTTTTGTTCTTAAACCTATCTAAAATTGTTGTTCATTTTTGAGATACAAACAATTGAATACTTTAGGGGCCAGCCCTCTAGATCCTTAATGGGGACAGGAATTGGTGTTTTCATTCGTGGAATCGATTTACATCATCAATACAAGTATTTTCTCTTCTACAATGCTTAACAAAATATGTTTCGTTCTCTAGATATATTGTATCAAAGTTTGAGAACGTTGGCCCCTAATAAACCCTAATTACGTAATAAATGGGCGTGGCAATAATGTTTCCTGATATATATTGTTACGATCGACAACTTTGCTTCTATAATGCATTATAAAATCTTTATCATTTTTCAGTTATTTGTATTAGAGTTTACGAGTGTCTTGACCCCTAATTTAAAGGACCAGCCCCTTTTTCTTGATTTCCTTGAACAGGTCTTAAGAATACTAACATTTTTTGTTCTTAAACCTATCTAAAATTGTTGTTCATTTTTGAGATACAAACGATTGAATATTTAAGGGGCCAGCCCTGTAAATCCTTAATGGGGACATACATTGGTGTTTTGATTAGTGGAATCGATAAGAATCATCAATGCAGACATTTTCTCTTCTACAATGCTTAACAAAATAAGCCTCCTTCTCTAGGTATATTGCGTCAAAGTCTTAGGAATTTGGCCCCTAAATATCCCTAGTTACGTAATAAATGGGCGTGGCAATCATTTTTTCTGATATATATTGTTATGATCAACAACTTTGCTTCTATAATGCATTACGAAATCTTGATCGTTTTTAAGTTGTTTGTAATAGAGTTTACGAGTATCTTGGCCCCTAATTTAAAGGACCAGCCCCTTTTTCTTGATTTCCTTGAAAAGGTCTTAATAATACTAACATTTTTTGTTCTTAAACCTATCTAAAATTGTTGTTCATTTTTGAGATACAAACAATTGAATATTTTAGGGGCCAGCCCTCTAGATCCTTAATGGGAACAGGAATTGGTGTTTTCATTCATGGAATCGATTTACATCATCAATACAAGTATTTTCTCTTCTACAATGCTTAACAAAATATGTTTCGTTCTCTAGATATATTGTATCAAAGTTTGAGAACGTTGGCCCCTAATAAACCCTAATTACGTAATAAATGGGCGTGGCAATAGTTTTTCCTGATATATATTGTTACGATCAACAACTTTGCTTCTATAATGCATTATAAAATCCTTATCATTTTTCAGTTATTTGTATTAGAGTTTACGAGTGTCTTGGCCCCTAAATAAAGGGGTCAGCCCCTTTTTCTTGATTTTGTGGGAAAGATCTATTGATTCTCTACCACTTTTGTTATATATGTCTTTACAAAATATAATTTGATAAAAAGATACAGATCAAAACGTATGAAAATTTTGAATGAAAATTGGTACCCACTTTTCGAGCCTAGGCGAGCTCCAAGATAAGGCGCCACTGCCATAAAACAACAAAATAGGGCACAACTTCAAACTATAGACTACCTATCCTGAAAATTTCACAGTCATATCTCTGATAGTTTTTGAGATCACCTGTGCACAAAATGGGTCGTAAAAAATTGAAAAATCGGCCGTAAATCGGGACCGGAAATGACGACGGAAATAATTTTGAAAACATATAAAATTAAGGTCACGTTCCATCATCTGTGAAAAAATGGTTGAAATCGGTCGAATAGTTTTTGAGAAATCGCGTGCACAAAATTTGGAAAAAAATAATAATAATAATAATAATAACTAGATACGATCTCGTTACGAGTAACGAGTAGGTCTTCCGTTCAATGTTTTAAAAAGTTTAAGGACTTTGCCTCCTATAAATCTTTAATTAAGTAATAAATTGGTGTGGCAAAGAGTTTTTCAAACAGACATTGTTACGATCAATAACTTTGCTTCTATAATGCATTACAAAATCTTGATTGTTTTTAAGTTATTTGTAATAGAAATTACAAGTATCTTGGCCCCTAATTTAAAGGGCCAGTCCCTTTTTCTTGATTTCCTTGAAAAGGTCGTAAGAATACTAACATTTTTTGTTCTTAAACCTATCCGATATTGTTGTTCATTTTTGAGATACAACCGATTAAAAATTTTAGGGGCCAGCCCTGTAAATTCTTAATGGGGACATACATTGGTGTTATGATTAGTGGAATCGATTAGAATCATCAATGCAGACATTTTCTCTTCTACAATGCTAAACAAAATAAGTCTCCTTCTATAGGTATATTGCGTCAAAGTTTAAGGACTTTGACCCCTTAAAATTCCTAGTTACGTAATAAATAGGCGTGGCAATCATTTTTTCAGATAGATATTGTTATGATCAACAACTTTGCTTCTATAATGCATTACAAAATCTTTATCGTTTTTAAGTTATTTGTAATAGAGTTTGCGAGTATATTGGCCCATATTTAAAGGGGCCAGCCCCTTTTTCTTGATTTTGTTGGAAAGGTCTTAAGAATACTAACATTATTTGTTCTTACACCTATCTAAAATTGAGGTTCATTTTTGAGATATGAATGATTGAATCTTTTAGGTGCCAGCCCTCTAGATCCTTAATGGGGACAGACATTTGTGTTTTGATTAGTGGAATTGATTTAAATCATCAATACAAATATTTTCTCTTCTACAATGCTTAACAAAATATGTCACGTTCTTTAGATAAATTGTATCAAAGTTTGAGAACTTTGGCCCCTAAGAATCCCTAATTACGTAATAAATGGGCGTGGCAATGATTTTTCCTGATATATTTTGTTAAGAACAACAACTTTGCTTCTATAATGCATTACAAAATCTTTCTTATTTTAAATTTATTTGTAATAGAGTTTACGAGTGCCTTGACCCCTAAATATAGGGGCTAGCCCCTTTTTCTCGATTTTGTTGGAAAGAACTATTGATTCTCTACCACTTTTGTTATATATGTCTTAACAAAATATTAACTGATAAAAAGATACAGATCAAAACGTGTGAAAATTTTGAATGAAAATTCGTACCCAATTTTCGAGCCTAGGCGAGCTCCAAAATAAGGCGCCACTGACGTAAAACAAAAACAATAGACACAACTTCAAACGATGGTCTACCTACCCTGAAAATTTCATAATCATATCTCTGATAATCTCTGAGTTTATGCGTGCACAAAAATGGTCGTCAAAAACAACAAAATCACCGATAAATTGGTACCGGAAATGACGACGTCAAAAATTTCAAAAACATATAAAATTCAGATCACATCCAATCATCTGTGAAAAAATGGTTCAGATCGGTCGGATAGTTTTCGAGAAATCGCGTGCACAAAATTTGGAAAAAAATAATAATAACTAGATACGATCTCGTTACGAGTAACGAGTAGGTCTTCCGTTCAATCTTTTAAAAAGATTAAGGACTTTGGCTCCTATAAATCCCTAATTGAGTAATAAATGGTTGTGGCAAAGAGTTTTTCAAACAGACTTTGTTACGATCAACAACTTGTCTTCTATAATGCATTACACAATCTTGATCGTTTTTAAGTTATTTGTAAGAGTGTTTACTAGTATCTTAGCCCCTAATTTTAAGGGCCAGCCCCTTTTTCTTGAGTTCATTGAAAAGGTCTTAAGAATACTATCATTTTTTGTTCGTAAACCTATCAAAAATTGTTGCTAATTTTTTAGATATAAACGATTGAATATTTTAGGGGTCAGTCCTATAGATCCTTAATGGGGACAGACATTGGTGTTTTGATAAGTGGAATCGATTAGAACTATCCATGCAGACATTTTCTCTTCTATAATACTTAACAAAATATATCTCCTTCTCTACATATATTGCGTCAAAGTTTAAGGACTTTGGCCCCTAAAAATCCCTAGTTACGTAATAACTGCGCTGGCAATGATTTTTTCTGATAGATATTGTTATGATCAACAACTTTGCTTCTATAATGCATTACAAAATCTTTATCGTTTTTAACTCATTTGTAATAGAGTTTACGAGTGTGTTGGCCCCTAATGAAAGGGGCCAGCCCCTTTTTCTTGATTTTGTTGGAAAGATCTTAAGTATAGTAACATTTTTTGTTCTTACACCTATCTTAAATTGTTGTTCACTTTTGAGATATAAATGATTGAATCTTTTAGGGGTCAACCCTGCAAATCCTTTATGGGAACATACATTGGTGTTTTGATAAGTGGCATCGATTGAAATCATCAATGCAGACATTTTCTCTTCTACAATGCTTAACAAAATATGTCTCCTTCTCTAGATATATTGCGTCAGAATTTAAGGTTTTTGGCCCCTAAAAATCCCTAGTTACGTTATAAATGGGCGTGGCAATAATTTTTTCTGACAGATATTGATATGATCAACAACTTTGCTTCTATAATGCATTACAAAATCTTTATCATTTTTCAGTTATTTGTTATAAAGTTTACGAGTCTCTTAGCCCCTAATTAAAGGGGCTAGCCCCTTTTCCATGATATCGGTGAAAAGAACTTTTCATACTCTACCACTTTTGTTATATATGTCTCAACAAAATATCAACTGATAAAAAGATACAGATCAAAACGTGTGAAAATTTTGATTCAAAATCTGTACCCAATTTTCGAGCCATAGCGAGCTCCAAGAAATGGCGCCACAGGAGTAAAACAAAATCAATGGGCACATCTTCAAACTATGGTCTAACTATCCTGAAAATTTCATATTCATATCTCTGATAGTTTTTGAGTTTTTGTGTGCACAAAATAAGTCGTAAAAATGAACAAAATGGCCGATAAATCGGTACCGGAAGTGACGACAGGAAAATTATCAAAAATGTTTGAAGATCATATGAAGTCCAATCACCTGTGAAAAAATTGTGGAAATCGGTCGAATAGTTTTCGAGAAATCGCGTGCACAAAATTTGTGGAAAAGAAAAATAATAATAATAATAATAATAATAATAATAAGAAACAGTACGAAAACAATAAGGTCTTCCGTTGGAAACGGAAGACCTTAATAATAATAATAAACAGTACGAAAACAATAAGGTCTTCCGTTGGAAACGGAAGACCTTAATAATAAGAAACAGTACGAAAACAATAAGGTCTTCCGTTGGAAACGGAAGACCTTAATAAGAAACAGTACGAAAACAATAAGGTCTTCCGTTGGAAACGGAAGACCTTAATAATAGTGAAAAATAGAGAAAAAGAAACCTAACGAAAACAATAGGGTCTTCCGTTGAAACGGAAGACCCTAAAAAACGCTTTATATAAGTTTTATCTGCAATGATCGCTTCCTTCAAAACATTTTTGGGGAATTCATGAGGGATATGAATGTTTACATCTTTCCTGATGTTAAAAAAAGTAAGTAAAATTAACCAAATTATTGTTGATTAACATCCGTACGTTAGATAATAGAAACAACCAAATCGTTTTCTATGTGAATTTGAGTCTGACATCATCATGATTATTTTTTGCAGTCCGTGATTATTCTTAGGTCAATAAAGGTTTCGACCAATCGATTCATTCGGCGTGTAGATTTCAGTCCTCTCAGTTTCTACAGAACTATAATTTGTATTAAATTTCCGTTAGAGAAAAAGGAAATCATACTTGGTGGGTGTAACTATAAAACTCTAAATTCTTACTTTTAACGACCGAACATCATTTTCTTCAAAATTTATCTAATCTCAACTCAGTTTATATATTCCGATAAATTCAAATACGATTATCAACATGAAAAATAAATGATGTTTTTGAAATGGTTTTAAAGATGTAATAAAGTGCAGATATTATAAAGAACTAAACTATTACCATTGCATAGAGGAGGTTCAAATAAATCATCGCAGCCGTCTGGACAAGATCCGTTGTTTTTATCACAAACTTCTTTTGCTTTACATTTTCCACACTTAATATCACAGCTGCTATTATAAAATCCGTCAATACAGTCTGTAAACATGATTATAAATTTAATTACCAGTGAAACTAAAGTTTCCTATCTAAATTATAACTTTTATATTCTCATGTCCAAAGTTTATTGCTATAAGCGCTTAGAGAATTCCGTATTTTAATCCGCTGGGTTGAGAAATTACATTTAAAACATTTAATCAACTATTTCTTATCATTATGAATGATTTCAAATGTTGTTTTAAAAAGTTCATTTCTTTATTAGATAACTTGGTACGTTCAATGGTTATCTTTAAAATTAAAAGAACCCACAAAAACAAATGATGCATTGGTACCTGTAAGTAAATGTATGCAGTAAAACTAAACAAAACAGTATCACAAGTGAAGTCAGTACCTTGACACATAGGAGCATAAAAGTTACGCTGACATCCTGCGTCACAGGCACCACTCAGTTTATTGCAAACTCCGCTCAAACAATTTCCACATTTAGCGCTACAGTTCATGTTGTAGAATCCGTCAACACATTCTAAACAAGAGGCCCATGGGCCACATCGCTCACCTGAACAACAGTTCCTTGTAACATTATATTTGGTAGCACATGCTATTTATATTTTACACTTTGAACCTTTTTTGGGGGGTCCATTATAGGTTCAGGGTTTATGATTGGCTTTAATAATTTAGAATCTATACTATCTGAAGATTCTTGCATAGGTAGCATTGTAGTTCGAAGAAAATTTTAAAACAATTTCCATCAATATTTCTATGTTAAACTTTGAACCCCTTCTGGGGCCCCAGTATTGGATTGAGGGCAACAGCTTTTATAATTAAGAATTTACACTATTTGAGGATGCTTACGTAGTAATCCTATATACCGTAGCATTGTAGTTCTTGAGAAGAAGATTTTTAAACACTTTCCCTATATACTTCTATGTTAAACGTTGTACCCCTTCTCAGGCCCCAGTGTTGGTCCGGGGGTCACAGCTTTTACAATTTAGAATTTTCACTATTTGAGGATCCTTGCATAACAATCTCACAAACTGTAACATTGTAGTTCTCAAGAAGATGATTTTTAAACATGTTTCCTATATATTTCTATGTAAAACTTTAAACCCCTCTTGGTGCCCCAGTAATAGTCCGGGGTCACGATTTTAACAATTTATAATCTACAATAGCCAAGGATGTATGCATAGTAATATCCCAAACTGTTGCATTGTAGTTCTTGAGAAGAAGATTTTTAAACATTTTCATATATATCATAAACCGCCTGGGCCCCCAGTTTTAATCAGGGTGTCAGGATTTCTATAATTTAAAGTCTTCATTATATATACAAGCTTTTGTTTAAATATTGTCATTTCTGGTACAGTGGTTCTCGAGAAGAAGATTTTAAAACATTTTTCCTATTTATTTCTATGTTAAACTTTGAACCCCGCCATGGGCCCCTATTTTGGTCGTGGGGTCACGATTTTTACAATCTAAAATTTTAACTATATATACAAGTTTTTTTTTGTTAATATTGGCATTTCTGGTGCAGAGGTTCTTGAAAAAAAGATTTTTAAACATTTTCTACTTATTTCTATGTTAAACTTTGAACCCCGCCTGGGGCCCCAGTTTTGGTCCGGGGGTCATGCTTTTTACAATTTAGAATCTTCACTATATATACAAATTTTTATGTAAATAGTGGCATATCTGATGCAGTGGTTCTTGAGAAGAAGATTTTTAAACATTTTTCCTAATTATTTCTATGTTACACTTTGAACCCCGTATGGGGCCCCACTTTTGGTCCGGGGGTCATGATTTTTACAATTTAAAATTTTGACTATATACACAAGGTTTTTTTTGGTAAATATTGGCTTTTCTGGTACAGTGATTTTTACAATTGAGAATCTTCACTATATATACAAGCTATTGTGTAAATATTGACATTTCTGGTGCAGTGGTTTTAGAGAAGACGATTTTTAAAGACACACACCCTATACTCACTGTTTCGCAATTATCTCCCATTTAAAAGGCCCTTTATTTTAACAATTTAGAATCCCCTTCCCATAAGGATGCTTTGTACCAAGTTTGTTTAAATTTGGCCCAGTAGGTTTAGAAAATAATCAAAAATGTGAAAAGCTTCCAGACGGACCGATGGACGGACGGAGAACGCCGGACAACAGGTGATCAGAAAAGCTCACTTGAACTTTCGGTTCAGGTTAGCTAAAAAAACAACGTTATTTAGTTGATAAGATAAAGTGTCCCCTCATAATTTTGATTCATAGCATAATTTGGATAGAACATATTATGAAGTTACTTATAACGAAAAACTTAAATAATTGAAACATACCCTGACAAAATGGCATTTGGAAGTTTTGACTGCAACTGTCGGCACACGACCCGTTTTGTTTATCACAAACTTCGCTGCCGGTGCAATGACCACATCTTTCAGTGCAGTTGGCATTATAAAACCCGTCATTACACTCTATAGAAAGTTTTAAAAAATGTAAATACATGAAATGTTTATTTTAAGTTAAACCTAAGGAACCAAATCAGAAAACTAACAATTTTATATCATATATTTAACGCCGGTCTAAGGATATACATAACAATCGTATATCAAAACATCGGAGAAGAAATACTCAGAAGATGTAAAATAACAAGACAACCGTGCTTGTAGATTTCCTTTAATGACAGTTTTGGGAACTGCAATATTTCACCAAATATTTCACCAAATATTTCCCCAAAGTAAGTTAAACCTGTTTCATTTTAAATTCGTACTTGCTTTTAAGTAGAAACAGTTAATGATATATTCTAATGGGATGTAGAAAATGCAAAAATAGTTTCTCTTTTGCCAAAATATGAACAAGCTGTTGACAATCTGTAAGCAAACAACGTCATACAGTGGAATCATTCAAATTAGATTATTGTGTTCCATTTGTTTTATGAATTATTCTATTACATCAACGAATTCCTTTTCTAGCATTGCATATAATTAATTCAGGCCTCTAATAAGTTATCGATGTAAACCTGTAGTGGATAAAGAGACAATGATTATAGCATGATTGTTCAATTATTGTTGCATATTACTTACAGTGCAACACAAGGTGTTTATTATACAACCTACCGTCACATTTTACACCCTGCCAGTTAGCTTGACAACCATCAGGGCATTGGCCAGTTATATTATTACATCCTCTGTTATATCTACAGTGCCCACATGAAATGTTGCAATTTTTCCCGTAAAAGTGGTCGTTGCAAACTGAAATTTGAGTTGTGGTTGATAGACATACATTATTTAACATTTTCAAAAGTCTTTGTGATCACACCATGAATGAGAACTGTAACGTAATTATGGTTAGGAAAACGGTTCCCTGGTACGAGCTTTCCAGTACACAAATTATCCTGATACTGTTCTCCTGATACCATTTTAGGGTGCAAACGATTTTTGTATATTCATACGAAATAAAAAAGTAAACAACATGCAGAATATTGTCATTCAGCCAATTTTTAATCGTATAATTGCTTAAACTTATGTATGAGGTAATCGTTACTTTCGGGGCGAAATCAAACATATCCTGGGGCTTTATTGGATTTAATCCCACTTTGACCATAATAGTCACCCTATGCTTGAATTATGACTCCTTATTCTTTACTTAAAAGTAATAAATAACAGGAACGATGACAATTTTTATGAATTGATTTTTCGTATCTCAGATCATATAAGGTAAGCCTGAAATAATTCTTGATTATTATTTTAGGTATCTTGATACATGTATATTACGCTTTCATTACTTTCAAAAATCTAAAGAATCATTCGAATGCAAATCCAAAGAAATACGAAACACCTATACGTTAGATAACTATCTCTCTCTTTTTTTTAATTTCATTTCCATTTTTTAATTTACAATCGCATATGCCGAATAACAAATTGCACACTATTTTTTTTAAATATATGATAGAATTTAAACAAAGAATGTGTATGTAGTTTCATCCATCAAAGTGAATCATATAGAAAAACGAATACAAACTTATTTCATCATTATTGCCTATATCATGATTATCAAAAACTATACATAAACTTGATGTGATATTTTGTTAATTACATATTGTAACATTAACTGATCGGTTTAAACTTACTGTTACACTTTTCTCCCTTCCAGTGACTCTGGCATCCATTAGGACAGTCACCAGTTCCTTGATCGCACACATTGTTGTTTTTACATTTTCCACACGGGGTGTTGCAGTCATTGCCGTAGTAGTGATCTATACATACTGAAATAAAAAAAAATGTTATTACTTAGCATTGACAAGTTATATCCAATAAACTATGTAGTATCGATATTGATGATATCGGAAAAATTGCAATGAAACCGATTTGTTAATATCGATATGATAAAACTCAAATGCATACTGGTATCTGTACTAAATAATATAAAATCTGTGTCGATATTGCATCGATGTCATTTCACCATTGTGAAACATCATGATTATGAATACTTCATTTTGCATATTGCAATGATGAGACATTTCATAATTGAGTATCCGTACTTTACTTCGTCATCGTCCATATCAACGATATCGTACCGACATTTAATTCGAAAATGTAGACAACTGAAGCTATTGAGACATTTCTAATATGTACTAGGCATTTTTATATTTTAATCGACATCGACAATATTGTATTGATATCATTTTTTTTTTAAAAAAATCATCATTTATACTTGTTTTGGTATTGCTGCTGTTTTACCTTGGTGTCGATGTCGATGGCATCGATAATATCGTATCGATATCGATTGTCCTATATTCACAACTGGAGCTGTTCATACTTAATGTCGATAATATCGATAAAAAGATATCGTATCAATATCGATTCGTATATGTGCATAACGTAATCAATTGCATTGGGCATTTGTACCAGGCATGTCGATGCGTTTTGTCGATACCGACAATATCGCTTTGATATCATTTTACAATTGTTAACAAACATCATATTGACGTTATTTCGCATTGATGTTGATTTACATTGGTGTTTATATCGACAATATAGTGTAAACAACTAAAGCTGTCCGTACTTAACATCGATATCGAAGATATCGTATCGATATCGATTCGCACACGTTGAAACTAATCAGTGTCTATATCGATGTCGATATCGTCAATTTGTGAACGATATCGTCGATATCGACATGAAAGTTGGCTTTGGACATGTATGTCGATGTGACAACATACAAATATCAATCATAAAATTATTCTATGGCCATGGAATGCATTTTATAATCGTTTACGCCTATCTTCTATTTATTTTTCCATAATTGCTGTTTTCTTTCAAGGAAATGTATTTTTGATAATTTTTCTAATAATTTGTGTTTAGTTTGATCAAATGTTTTAATAATTTTTCTTTTGTGCCTTGTTGTTATCTGTTTTCCCTGGTTAACAAATTTTGTATTTGTTTATTTTGTATTTTTGCATGCTTATTACATATGTTGTATGGTTGTATCCATGACCCTTGACCCACTTTGTAGGTGTGTAATTTCTCATTTGACAATATGCAATATCTACATAGGTTTTTAACAGTTTATGTTTTTTAATTCTTTTTTAATATCTTCCTTACTTAAACTTTCTATATGCAAAATTAGCTTAAAATTGGATTGACATGCCAGTAAAGTATGGATCATGCTTGTACATAATCTCTATCTATGCCAAGCGAAGCTCTCCCTAGAGACAACACTTGTATATATGCCCAAATATGGAAATTACACTCTATACCTATGAAGTTGAAAAACTTTTCCAAGATGGAGGAAAAAAGAATCACTTCACGCGCAGTGACATCACCGGCATCCATGTTAAATTTGAATCTCGTTCTAACTTCACGTTTGGTTATAATTTATCAATATTGTTAATGAGTGATAAATGCATTCAAACTTACCTAGTGTGTTCTTGAAAAATTAATTCCTAATTAAGAAAACAAATTCTCGTTTCCTACGACTTTCAACAGTTGCATTAGATCCGATCAAATGAATTTCAAGACATCTGATTGGACGAAAAAACGTGTTTCAACAGTGAAGCAGTTTTATTTCATTGTTATTTAAATAAAATCATGTATTTTTTCTGAATTTGCCTTCTGATTACTTAATGAAAACAGCAAAGACGTTTTCCCTTACTTTCAATTTGAAATTTCTTTTTTTAGGTTTCATCTCAAATCGTAGTCTGACCTACTCGTACCCTGGTTATTTCGTACCCAGAATTCAAATTATATCTCAAAAACCAAAAAAAAGTCAAGTTACGACCAAGAACTAATTCAATAAAAACAAAAGATAATCAAAACTTAATTTTGTAGACATCATAGTCTTTGACAGACACATTGTAAAATATATTCCCCATTCTTATACCCCTCCCCCCCCCCAAAATGATTAATATATATATATATATATATATATATATATATATATATATATATATATATATATATATATATATATATATATATATATATATATATATATATATATATATACACACAATAAATCATATTCAAATTACCCCCAATCTGTCATGAAAAAAAGCAAATAGGGAGACTATTTGCAACAATTCAATATAAGTACTTAAAATTTATGCATAATAGGAAGTACTGATCTGCATTCCCAATCATAAACAATGTGTGTTTAACACTAAATGTAAGACATATGTCAGATAAACTTGCTAGCATTATGGGATGTAGACAAACAAATTTTCTTGATGAATCTGCAGGTTCAGCTCGTTATTTTTCCCGCGCGCACAGGTTCTTGGAGTTTGCTTCGCTCGCCGGCGAGCTGCGGTCGCTATTATGATCATTGTTTCTTTAAACAGAAATAATTTAATTCTGGATTCTTAATTCAAAATGTTTGATATAACAAAGTTAGAGACAATCAAATCCAGGCACTACCCATTTAAATATATTGCAGTATAGTACATTATGTAAATTCTAATAGCTCTTAAATGGTTTAGCACATCGTTTTGGAAGAATAAAATGAACTGTGCTTGCAATACATTGACTTTGAATATCATTGAATAACCTTAAAGACTGTTTTTCGGTTCTATATATGTGAATAGCTGTGTGTACTTACGATCACAAAAAATCCCTGCCCATTGAGTTGCACAGCCGTTATCACATTCCCCTGTCAACTTGTTACAATGTTCACCATTTTTACAGTGCCCTCTGCAGGTCACACATCGTCCATTAGAAATGTATTTACCATCTGCACATACTGAAAAAAAGCAATAGACTTAAGCAAAGCTACAACATTTGCAAAACCTTATAACGTAGTCTGTATGAAAGGTTTCAGATATATGAAAAAAATATTACATAACAATACAAATAGTTCCGATTATGTGAACGATAGCCTAATGTATTGATTGCATCAAAAGTGAATATAAATGAAATGTGGTTTTGATGTCATGTTGTCAATGAGATATATATCAAATAGTCAATAAGTACACGTATGCTATGCCATAAAAGAGGGGAACAAATGCAATATAATATAATAATCTTACAGGGTATACAATTATTTAGCACATTCACTGGGCCTCACCTATGCAACGTTCTGTTAGAGCGTTGGGATCGGGACATTTATCTACACATGACCCATTGAAAGCGTCACAGTTTTTATTTTTACATGAGGGACATTCACCAACGCAGCCGGTAGAAAACCGGCCAGTATCACAACCTAAAAATAGAGCAGACACAATTTTAGGATTAAGTCAACTTAAGAATTAGTAAACCATTCATTAAAAGATAACTGAATATCTATGTTGAGCAAGTATACTATAAAATATTTCTGTCAAAGTTCGAGTTTATTTGATGACGCAGATTTCATCCGGGACTTCCTCTTACACTTTCTAAATTGATATATATTACCCATTATTGCATCACGTGAACTATACTATTTATGTGCAATTTTTCAAACGTTTAACAGAAGAGCTCCATGTGGGGTAAATTAAAAACAAAATTGGACTGCAGACTTACCCATTACTTTAATTTCACAAATTTCGATTGATGTGTAGAGGTTGCTGTTTTCACCTAAACAGGTGGACTGAAATCCATCTGGTCGGTTATTTGTTAACACTATTTGTTTAACAAGTCTGTTGATTGTGATGTTCTGTGTTGGAGCTGGACAACCAGACATTGGGTCATGGTGGTACACAAAATCGTTTGGGCTTGGTGATGCCGAATCGAACGTGTTATCGTAGAATGCGTATATCGAAAAGCCAGATAATCGATCTAGAACTAGTCAAATATAAATTGAGCAAATGAATATGCAAAATATACCTAGATTTTTAATTAAGTTTTTACAGTATATACATTGTTTTGTTTTGTTGTGTTTTATTATTAAGGTCTTCCGTTTTCAACGGAAGACCTTGTACTGATTCTGTTTTCCTTTTATTCTTATTTTTCTTCTATGCGTTTTTTAAAACTCAAATATCTCGCTTGTTTGTTGTCCTTTTATATTCAAATTTACAGGGTACGTTGGACATTACAAATTCTCAACATCAACTGAAAATCATTGAAATCATCACTTCCGGTGCCGAGTTATTCCCCTTTTTCGAAAATATATAGGCATTCCTGTGCACGCAAAGGCTCTGAAACCATTCATGGCATGTGTTTCAAAGTCATAAATCCTGAAATAGATACTTTGAACGTTGTCATCCGACTTTTATTTTTACGATTTTTACAATTTAAAGTATCAAAAAATTAATTTAAATTTCATTATTCGAAACATGCTGATTTTTGGTCGTGTTTTTGTCTCGTAACATTATAGTTTAAATTTTTTTCTGAACACATACAGAACAAAACATTTGCAAAATATCAAGGGCTTTCACATGACACTATTGAAAAAGGGCTAGCCCCTTAAATAAAGGGCCTAGAGTCTTCGCTTTATAACTAAACAATGGTTAATATTTTGATATAGCTGTCGCAAGAAAATTTGTTTATTATGATGTTAATAATGTCATTACAAAATTATTTTGTACCGGTATTGCGTAATATGAGTGTAAAACGTTTGTCTTGTTAACATGTACATGTTTTCATTTTGCAAGTAAAAAAAATAGTCTTTGTGCGCACAACTGACATAAATAAACAACATAAAGTGTATAAGCTTATACAGAATTCTTCAATTCATTCCAGAAAGTTTTTTTTTAAAGTATACATGTTTTTCTTGGTTTTATTTTTGGTCATTTTTTTAGGTCCTCTAGTGGAGAATCATTAAGAAAAACGAGAATGAGAAAATATAAACAATCTTTTTCTTTTCTAGCGAAATACAAAAACTGGATTTAAAAAAAAATAACTTCTATGAAATATATTTTAGTCAGTTTACTGCAAGCATTTCAAATCTACCTGGATTCTTAGTTGTGTGTGTCATTACGTAACGCATCCCTCGCCCGCGGCCGAGAAAATCGGTAGCGGCCGGTCTACCCAGCGGTCAGCGGTCAGCGGTTATCTAATACACAATCCTGCATCCTGCATCCTACTTATATGGGTTTGTTTAGCCGTAAAAACAAAGAATTGTTTCAATTTTGATTTTATATAAAAGTTAAGTCATCCTTAAATTGATTTAACCGCTAGAGTGTTTAAGAAATATAAATTTAAAGCAATATAATTCCCAATCAATGTTAAGACTTAAAAAAAAAACCTATGTAATGCATTTTGATCATTATACTGCAAGCATTTCAAATCTACATTTACCTGGGTTCTTAGATGTGTGTGTCATTACGTAACTCACCCCTTGCCCGCGGCCGATGAGATCGGTCGCGGCTGGACTACCAGCGGTCAGTGGTGATCTAATACACAAGACTTGCGTCTTACATACATGGTTTTATTTAATCGCAAACACAAAGAATTTGTGATGTCGATTACATATAAATGTTTATTCATCCTTAAATTGATTTAAACGATAGAGTGTAAATTAAGAATTAGTAAAAGCATTATTATTCCCATCTGAAGCAAAGTCAGACATAGATCAGTGGTGGGTTTGTAAGTCTAAAATGTTCTAAAAACTGTAGAAATAATGTTTGAGATCAACAACAAAAAAGATTAACCTGTTAATGATGAAATCTGTTTTAGCTTCAGCTCTTTTAATAAAAGGTGTTCTTTGAAATCTTGTCGATGTCATAAAATAGTTATGTTGTTAAAAATAAAAGATTTAATAAAACTGCAAACATTTTAAACCCAACACGACCACTGGGATTTGTGTATACATTTACATAGTCCATCCCTTGTAAATTCCGCGCGAGTGGACAAGAGATCCGCGGTAGTCTAATACACGTCCGGCTTCGTGTCCCTATCAAACATGTACATGTTTATTGATTATAATACAATACAACGCCAACATTTTGACCGGTTTATTTAAAATCAACTAGCGTTTCAACTTAAAGATGAATATACTTACCCATGATTATCACCGTTAATTACTGCTGAGACTTTAATGCATTCACGGGACAAACTTTAACACTTTTTAGACGACATTCGCACTTTGCCAGATCAACCTGTCTTATGAATTAATATTTGGCAAACACAAATTAGTGTATAAAGTGCCATAAGTATTCTTATAAGTTTTACAAAAATGAGAGAGAGAGAGAGAGAGAGAGAGAGAGAAAGAAAGAGAGCAAAATAGAATTAAATGCACTGATTGAACTGGATCCAAAATGGAGAATTTTTAAAAAAAATTACATTGACGTTTGTTGATGAATTTCACTTTTACACGGAAATTGTTGAAAAAAACTTAAAATTGAAAAAGAGTGACGGCCCCCCTCCGCCACATGATCTTCGCCCCCCAACGGCACATGATTTTTGGTCAAATACATGTACTTTACAATTCAATTTTTTTTTGTAGTATTTCTCTAAGGAATACTGATTTCCTCTATATAAAGAATGTTTTTGGGCAAAAGAAGTAGATTTTCTGTCGTAGGAATCACATTTTGTTTAGAGTGATTAAATGAACTGAACTGAACCGAAAATAACATGAGTCGCCTACCCTACCTATATATTGTGGAAGTGTTTGGGTATTTCCAAAGACATCTAACCCCTATATTGCTAGTGATATCCACTGACCTACTTTCTCAGCTTCGAAATCACGGTCCCCGCACGCGCGATTGTACACGGTGACATTACTAGCGTTTATCGTAAAGCACTTTAAAACCAAAGTTCCGTGTTGCAATGTTACATGTAAACGAGAGAAGCTCGCACGATAAAAAAAACCTCGCTAATAGATGTCCGGAATTGAAGGATTCAGTGATTATTTTAGGTATATATACACGTGAAATTTTAAAAAGATTATCTTTAGATTCAGGCCGTAAAAGAGAAACGGTAACATGATCACTTTTGTAGTTTTTCTGTATGGTCGTTCGATTCATTGTAGAAGCAAACTCATTGCAATTACTGTTTATATCTTTCATTTTCATGGAAACATGAATTTTAAACAAGTTTTTTGTTGATATTCGAAGAGTAAAAGATCTGTTAAAAAACAATTGTTTAGATTCGGGTAGTAGAAGATAGAGTAGCGGTAATATGATTGAAAATGCTATACAAATCTGTAGTTTGCAGAGATTTTCATTCGGGTGAACTTTACAAATCAAATTTGTGTGTATGCGGTGCACTCGAATGGTTGGTAATTTACGCTTTTACTTCTTCTGCAAAATAAGCGAACGGGAATCGCATAATAAATGTAAAAACATGGTATCAACTACATGCTTCCAATTTTTAAAACTTTTACAAATTTTAACTAAACAAAAGCACAAAGTCATGGAGTCCCGTGATCCTTCAGGAAAGGGCATAGAAAAAACGACGTCATTCGCGGTTCCAAATTTTTTCCCGGACGCTTAATAGATGGGGAGAGGGTCCTTGGGATAATGTTTGCCAGTGTGTGCCCAAGGCCTACATGTATGATTGGTAATTTATTTAATTCAATTTAATAAGTTTGTTTGAATTTTCCAGTTACCCACCCATCCGCCCCCTCTAGATCCGTGCATGGACGTCACCCAATACTAAACATCGCAAAAAATTCCAAAATTTATCAAAATATGTCCAGGATCAGTGTACAAGCTACATTTACATAGATAAATTGTGACCACATATTTTCAAAACAGATTGTTTCTTGAATTTGATACTTTCCTAAAACACAAATGCAGCATTATACATTATGTATTTAGATAACAATGCAAAAAATACGTCTATCCAAGTCGTTTGTAACTCGGTTACTTGTGGACAGAACACTTGGTTATTTCCCCTTCTTACATGGCAATGGGTACAAATCATAATTTATGATCATAATATCTATTCATACACACGTATAATTAGAATCGAAGTCCCACTTTGATGGCGATGTATAATTATCAGAATGTCCCCCTGTCCGTGGCTCTCTGTCCGTCCGAATTACTTTTCCTAAGTATAATTTTTCTGTAATTGGGTCTGCCTACATTAAACTTACTCGCATGTAATTCTAATATTTCATCCACAGAGTGCCTTTGGATGTAGAGTGTGTAGTGACATTAAACCAAGTTTCTAGGTAAAAGGTGAAGGTCAGGTGTCCAGACCATATATTCTCCGAAGTTGGCCGAATCTTGCCCCCACATTTATGTAACTTACTTACATGATTCTGTCTGGCTCATACATTACTATAAAAAGTGCTTGTAAGTAAAAGATGTACAGTGACCTTGAATCAAGAGACATGTACTTTTTAAAAGACATGGTCACATCGCAGACCACTGTGTAAAGTTTCAATAAATTCTTAGTCAAAATTTAAGAATAAAACAAAGTTCCATGCACAGCTTTTCATTCTAATGTCCATTTTTTAAGCGGCTGTGTCCTTTGAGAGGGACACCATTTAAATGATGTCAAATACATGGCCTAAAATGTCTAGGTAGAGAGTCAATGTCATAGCATACAACTTAATACACTGTAGTCTGGATCGTGTGTTCTCTCTCATGGCAAAAATCTAGATCATACTTCACACAAACAGTGCTTATGAGTTTATAAATTAAAGGTCAAGATCACAGTAGACATCAGTGAAACAGATGTCTATTCTATGTTGTCTCCTTCTTGTGTCAAATCCTGTTTTACACTTGTATTTCACCAGAATAAGTAAGGGGTTTGCTGTGACCTTGAACTATTTTGTTTAGTGAATAGTTACGCAAAGTGCTTTTCAATGTCTGGCTATTTAGAATTTCAAGATCCCAATGACGTATAGTTGTGAAATATAAATAACAGAAAATCATAACTTGGATCTAAAATCTTTTGATGGTCAATTTCTTTGCGGCAAAAAAATATGATTATAAATATGGCATTTGCTGTTTAGCAGTTGTTGATAAATTCGATTTTGATACTTGTATTTCGCAAACATTTTTAACCATAAAGAGAAACTACGTGTTTTTCCGTGACTGAATTATTACTGGATTGGAATTGCTGCCATCTTCAATAAGAGGCTGATGCATGCCATCCATTTACTCATTTATAAGCACTAGTATATAACATGATGACTATTATCATATTGACAATCTTTTTCGACACGAAGCTTCAACGGAAGACCTCCTCGTTGCTTTGCAACAAGCTCGGCTCTAGTTATTATTGTTATTTGTTGTTGTTATTTTTTCTATTATTTTTTTTTATGGGGGGGGGGGGAGTCTAGGAAACAATCACTGTGAATCAATATATTAACTTGAACATATGATATGAAAAAAAAATACCCAGAAATATAGAAAAGAAGGATTATCAAATAAGCTCCTGTTTTCCCTTTCAATTTTTAAATGAAAATTAATGTACATTTATAAAATATCAAGTAAAATGCTTAAATCAAAAACTGAATTAAGAACACGTTTTACAATGTAATAGTGTATGTTACGTACGTTGTTCGTTTCTAAGGTAAAGTTCAATATAAGCAACATTGAACCGGCGCCCTAACTGCACTTTCAACCAAACCGATTTGTAGTGTTGATCATAGTCCATTATGGCACACGATCCTCCATTAGCGGCCTGGTATGTATTTCCATCAACAACTTTAGCTGCCGTCCATTGTGAGTTTGGAAATGGAACTTCACTCATTGTCGCTTGTCCTTGTAAACCCTGAGCAGGTGTGTAAGCCACATTCACTGCAAGGATGAATGAATCTGATTATTTCAACTGTAAAATAGTTAAGTATTCCAATCAAATTTTATTTTAATGTAAGTTAATTATTAGTTAGCAGAAATATATCTCTAAGTTTTAATTAAACATTTTTAAAGCAGCATATCCAGCTTAATCTCGTTAAATTTAATGTCAAGTCAAGATACTGGTATATTGATTTGGTTTACTAAAAGTTTTACTGTCCTTAGGTTCGTCAACATTCTGTATCAGAAAATTTTTCCAGTAACATAGGATTAAGAACAAGCCGACATTTAGATATTTCAGTTTAAAAATATAATTGGCTTAAAACCCCATTTTACAATTTTACTTAAAGAGTTGATATATTCTTTGAGTTAATTTTTATTCAAGATTTAATTTTGATTGCAATATGACCATCTGTGATGTAGAAGGGGAACCAACGGCTTTCACAACTCATTTGAGGGATGTCTAACAAAATTTTCTTTTAAGATAGATGATATCCCGCGCAAAATCGGAAAATAACACTTAATTGTTTTTCTTTACCTATATTTATTTACAAATCATAAAGCCACTGACTGGATATTTTAAAAAAGCGTGTCGGAATGAAAATCTAAACTGAAATAGTTTATATATAGCCTAGCTTCTTTTTGTTGCAGCTGACTAGAAAAAAATATTAGCTTTTGATTTCCGTATACAGTTCATTGTTTAAATTAATACATTTTTTTTTCATTTTGCATTATCTATTGTATCAAATATAAACCCTCAATCGCATATAAATGCCCAACAATTTTATTTTCACAAGGAGAGGAAGATGTACTTTGCCGTAACTCTTTTCAAAATTTAATTCTTTAGGTCAAATTTCACCATTGTTTTATTGTTTGTAACAAAAAAAAAAAACCAATAAATGTTGATGTGGCATCCCAACTTAAGGGAGATTGTCAAGCATTTCGGGTATTTTTTCTTCCTTATTGGGTTTAAGAAGTAACATTGCATTTATGTAACACTTTCATTGAACTTCAGTAGCGCACGCAATCACACTAAATTATAAAAACAAGTATTAGACCTTTTTAAATACGAGTGTGCGTTTATGTATTTTCAAAGCGACCCCGACCGGTTTTGCAGTTTTTATGCAATGTGAAGTATTTATTCAACCGTAGTTCTAGACTCGGCGTACATCTATTGGATGTAAAAGAAGGACTTACGCGTGTCTGGTTTTTCTATGAAGCAGTTTTTACTCGGTGAATAAAGATACGATGGAAAAGGAATGAAAAACACAAACAGAAGACATACAAAATTGTATAAGATGGAAAAGAAAAAAAGAAACACAAAATAATAGGACACAAAAGGGGATCGCCATGCTGATACCTGATTGCACTACCCCGTGGGAAAGATATTGCCAAAAAATACGCAGGTATTCAAAACATATATATCAAATAAAAGGAAAATATAATTAATTAGAAAATATGAATCTTACCAAAGCATGATGCTCCTGCGATTATTAATTGTAGAAGAACAACCTTTTCTGTTAGATGCGACCACATTCTTTGTCAAATTTTATCAGGTATGAAAGGCATAAGTTTTAACTTCCGGGTTGGGTCTTGATGGCACATGTTTACATCTGTTCTGTTTGGCCCTATCAACAATGCTGATAGGAGACCCGTGTGTGATATATAGGTCACCAGGCACAGAAAGTGTCCGGGGCGAATTAACCAATGAACACACGTAACACGGTTTACATATTTATCGTTACATTTTAGTGCAATTTAAAAATAAATAACGATTAGATACTCTCCAATAGCCAGAACAAAACGTACATCCTTACGAAAAATTAATCACATTTTAACGGCACATGTGTTTATTTGGTCATTAATGACTAAACAGCATGCCAAAAAAAATAATTTTTAGATAATAAATATATATAAAAAAATCCAGTCATTCTTAATGAGAGCGTTAAAGTTTATAACGTCATGTAATAACATCGAGTCGATTGTGCAAAGATATATACATTTATATTATCTCTCACTATTAAATAAGTCTTTGTCTATTCGCGGACTTCGGCTGAAATCCTTAATCTAAGTATGAAACAAAGATTTGTATTTTGTAAACTGTTGTGTGTTAGATTGATTTTTTTTTTTAATTATTTTTTTTTTGGTTTCATCTTATAACTGTATTTTGTTTAATATTCGAAGTACAGTTGAGTTTAATACACTTTTGCACTCGTCAAAAACTAAAGTCAGCATATTATATTAATTAAACCCCAAGCGTTCACACAAATACTGAAGTTCAGCATATAGGTGTCTCGAATAAGCTCTTTTTTATTGCGTCAAAATGTTATCTGTTATGATTCACAAAATTACGCACTTGATTCAAATAATGAAGATACGAATTTTATATTTTTTTATAATATGAATAAGTCATACAGTGTAGATACAAGCGAGAACATTCACTTACAATAGAGTGTGTGATGTATTTAAACAGACAATCATATCTGAATTATCTATCTGATTAAATTTATTAAACATTTGAGCGCTTAAACTTAGGTACTACTAATTTTTGCATATCTTTTTTCTTCGTACCGGAAGATGTAGATTTATTGTGCCTGGCACATGCAGGCAATACTCGTGAGACAAGTGTATTCCACTGGGGAGCCGTATCTGAGTTTAAGAATTCAATGTAAATACGTGACTTCCTGTTTCGTTTATCGCTCTCGTCAGATTATAAATCTCCGTAAAACCCGACCCGAATTAGGAACAAAGGCAACGATGTGGGTTAACCACATGCACCATTTTCAACATTTCTTGTGTCATGTACAACAATTTTCCTTTTAGCAACATGGTTTTACATGTAGATTTTTTTTAAACCTTAAAAAAGTATAAACAAAAAGGGGAAGGGGGTGTCGTAAATATAGCGACCTAAACTGCATTATTGAAGACCAATGTTATACTTCGTTCTAAGCTAAGTTAGTCTCATTTTGAATTCCATAAACAAACAATGGTGTATGCTCGCATCGATCGATATGGAAACAATCAGGTCATTTTGGGGGAAAATAGGTCAAACAGATTGGAAAAGTCAGTTTTCTTTACATTTAAACACAAACTAATACAATTTAACATGTCTGTGTTGTATTTTAATACTCAAAATGTTTAAAGGAGTCATTGAATGTTCGAGGTTGGGTGGATGGGGGGGGGGGATCGAATGTACACTAACTGTTCCATATCGCATTATTTGCTGTTATTTTATATTTAAAAGTAATTGCCATTACCCTTTACAGGCTAATTGAAAAAAAAAGGTGTAAAGGGGATATCCATTTTTTGAAATTAGTTTGTAGAAAAAAGAGGTCATGCAATAGATAAACCATAAAAGCGAGAGTGGCTAAGTGTTCATGGGCGTTTGACCAGTAACCCTAAGATTGCTCGTTTCAACCCCGCTGCGGTCACTATATATTTTGTGTGTCCTTAGATAAGGCACTTTATCTACATTGTCTTTGTCCACCCAGCTGAAATTGGGTACCGGCATACGGTGCGAGATAACCTGCGATAGACTGCTCTGTATCCCATCAAGGGGTTAACGACCGTCATTTGCCTTAGTACCACGGAAACCGAGCATAAGTACCAGCCCTACGCTCACATTTTTTGAGGACAGGACCTTCTCTATCTCCTCCATCTCACTGATTTTGACTTTCAGATTTGTTACGTATTTGATTGAAATTGATGTACATTTAAAGTCATGTACACACCAAGTCCCTTTCTCAAACCTAAAAGAAAATAGTATATATTTCTTACACCCCCCCCCCCCCTTTCTGAATATAAAAAAGTATGCCATTCGGTTTTGTAAAAATCACTTCCTCTTCGTCATATTGGGACAATTTAATATGCATCCGCTTTATTTATCAACATTCATGGGTTGATATTATGGCTGTAACATCAGTTTTTTAGTATGTGTTTAATATAAACGTGTATTTGTATATAATCCTACACTACAATGTCAAACGAGTGGTCAGAAAACAAGCTAGGTAACTGAGAGGAAATTGAACATATTTCACTAAAGTAATATACACTTCAACGAATCTTTTTGCACGCCAACACAAACCGGTTTTCTCGAACGCTATAAATCGTACAATACCATAATTGTGTAGTATACTTACTATATAAGTATAATTGGCTAACGAATCGAAGTTTGTTCCAAACGCGGATTGCTTTTTTTTTTAAATTAAATACATGTAAATGGTAGAAAAAATATTAATGTATTACTGATGATGCTCTGGCAATGTAGAGAGGGCTGTGTTGTATATATGTGTGTGTGTGTGTGTGTGTGTGTGTGTGTGTGTGTGTGTGTGTGTGTGTGTGTGTGTGTGTGTGTGTGTGTGTGTGTGTGTGTGTGTGTGTGTGTGTGTGTGTGTGTGTGTGTGTGTGTGTGTGTGTGTGTGTGTGTGTCGGGGGGGGGGGGGGGGGGAGACGGGAGAAGGGTGGAAGGGCACATGTCACAACTCCATTCCTAAATTTGTCACAGATGCATGCTTACATACGCTGGAATATTGTAAAAGGCATTCCATATGAATTTGATGCTATCGATTATGCATTCCATTTACCCTCTTATCTGTGTTCTCAAGTTGAGTTGAAGACGGTGCCTGTTTGTTCAATCCAGGGTAGAAGGCTAAGAAGATCAATGTTACAATTTATGCATTGACTTAAGCTGTTATATAGAATCCAGCCAAGGACCGATGGCAAAGTACAGTTCTATGATTGATGTATATGACTAATACATTAAATATGACAACTTTTGTGGAAGCATGCGTCCATTATTAAACTTTTTGGAGCGGAAATCCTCGGGTATGACATGATGTCAGGACTAGCTTTTGTGATCAACTTACTTTACAGGACCATAATCATGCGAAATAAGCCATTTTGGTAACCCAGGCTTCTACTATCTATCATCCAGGTGGATATAGTAAATTTTAAATCGGGATTTTCATATTAATCAGAATAAGCATCCAAGACTTATATTATAGTCGTACAAGATTAATGAATGTTTATCGTTTTTTAATCTTGTTTTTTGTTTGTTTCAAAACTACACCATTATGCCTATTTTAAAAATCATACATACACATATGTACACAGTTTATAACATATATATGCACTGAGAATTAAAAAAAGTTAATGGTAATTTTTCGAGTGTGAGTTTGGGTGCATTCCATTAAACCGGCATTGCCGGAATAGACGTTGTTGCCTTCGTCGCCGATTGCTGAGGCCCGTCATCGGCTGGCTAATGCAGCAATGCTCTGATGTTGTCAACAGCTCCAATGACGTTACCAGTTCCCGATGACGTCGCCGGCGAGGCAACGTTAATAGAAAGCCCAAAGTATATAGCAGAGAAAATGTGTGTTGAATATCCACTATAATATTACCTTCTTTAAATAATCGTGTAATCGCTGTGTTTCTTTTTTTAGCTTAACAACACTTGTACTTAAAGGTCAAATTTTTATTAAATTTAAATATTAGAATGAAGAGAAAACGCTGTTTAATTTCACTGAAAAGAATGTAGTATTTAGACGGAAAATGGAACGGTATTTATATAATATTTTCCAAATTTTTGATCGCTACATGGAATGAAATAAAATCTTTTAAGATCAATTCTCTGTAAATATCAAAATTGTATATATAGGTTCCGGCACGCATAGTCACCAATTTTCTTTATATTGCATACCTTGATACATATTGATGTTATAAGTAGCATGATTCCGTAAATTTGTTGCTAAGGGCTACCGTTGCCATGGTAACAGAGATCAAAGATAGAAAAATGGCAAATCTTGGCTACTTCAAAGAATATAGAAAGTAATTGCAGCCCATCTAAGTTATGAAATATAAAATATTGAATTGACTGTAAGGTCAATTTCCAAATTATAGAAAAACATTGGTGGGCAAGTCAAAATCTTAAGAATATTACGGTAACCGTGGAAACCGAAAATTATTCTCTAAACATGTTTTTTTTTTCATATTTTTTCAACATTATAGAAGTTATCATTGAACTATCAACTCGTTAATTTATAGCTGTATAAAAAATATACAAGTTAGATTAAAAATATGACACTTGTTGCTCTGGTAACAAGGTTGAAAATAAGAAAATATAACAAATAACAAATAATAACTCCGATCCTTATCTTTTTTTAACAAATCGAACTAACAACTACAGGAGTAGCAATCATAGCAAGTCTCTTAACGCTATTGGCAATCAGGTTTTTTTTGTAATCTTCTTCATGGGACCACATATCTTGAAAAAAAGTAGACCAACAGAGACCACGAAAATGTATTTGTGCTAAAAAGCGAAAAAGCTCCTCAGATGTAAGTCGATATATCAGCTATGGATAACAATCATATGTCACCAACTCTAAGTTCTCGGTACGGGGATTTCGTTTAATTTATTTTTTTTTTTGGGGGGGGGGGGGAGGTGTTGGGGGGAGGGACTCCTTTTTATCGAATTCAGGTGCATTAAGTTTAGCTGTGAAAAATGATTTTGTCAGCATGAAAGTAAATCAAAATATAAAGTATTGCTTTTATAATTTTGTTAATTAGATTCAAGAATTACCCGTTACACAGAGATCCCTGGCCCCGGGACCATACAAGCTAGACGAGCTCACTTTTGATGATCTCAGTCTGACTTTTCTACTATATATTCCTTTTGTAAAAGTAAGACTGGGATCAAAAGTGAGTTCGTCTAACTTTTATGGTCTCGGGGCCTGATCCATCCAAAGCGACTGTCGCAACCCTCAGTGCATACTCCGTTTTCTGCGGCACAAACCCTACCATTTTTGCAATGACCACAATCAAATGCACAGTTAGGGCAATATTTGTAGGAAACACATTCTGGAATTACACAAAGGAGATTATACTCTATTGGTAATTGTTTCATAAGGTTGGACACACCGAATTTAAATTCAGTATTCAATTGTTTATACAGATGTTGCTTGAAAACTGTTTTGTTAAGAACAAGGGACGTTATTGGTCAAAATATGCCGTGTTTCAAATATGCACAATAGAAAACATTTTAAAAAGCCTTGAATTTATCAAGTCCAATGAAATAATATTTATATGTGTGACTTAAACATATACATCATGAAATTTATGCTGAAAACTGTTCCGTGTTTAGCAAGACGTCGAAATTTTAAACGCGACGCCATGCATATTTACGCGATAAATTGCCGATTTCCTCTTAATCTGTGTTGTACATGTGAAAACATACCGGTATCTGTGTATGAGTTTCGGGCTTGTGAACCGCAGATCACAAGTTTAAATCTGCATGCGGCCTATTTCATTGAACTTTTGAAATTATAAGTGCTTAAATACAAAATTTTATATATTTTCGCCTATAAGACTTACATGTATATACTTTGGGGGTCCTCGACTGTCAGCAAGTTTGATAAGCAACCTCAATTAAAAAATATTATTGAATGAAAAAGAAATGGAAATGAGAATGATTGGACTGGACTTGAAAGATGTTAAAAACAAATTGGATCTGTTCGTGTTTCATAATATTGTTTGCACACATATATACACTCAGAGAGAGAGAGAGAGAGAGAGAGAGAGAGAGAGAGAGAGAGAGAGATGGTGTGTTACACGTGTACAATGTAGTTTTCTGTTTAAACAACGTAGTAAATAAATCAACTTTCACACACTCACCGTGATAGAATCATATTATACATTAAAAGCACTTTATTGTTAAACATATGTACTAGAAAATCTTTATCATGGAAGGAGCACGTGGTGGAGGTCGCGGGCTAATTTGATTGACAGGTGTAGCACGTGGACTCTGACTGGAACTGCTTTGTTGGATTCTATCACAATGTGCATTACTTAAACGATAAAAGGGTTATTTATATATGGAAACTGCATTAAAACAATGTCTCAAATAAGTGAATTACAATTGAAATGTACCCCTCTCTCTCTCTCTCTCTCTCTCTCTCTCTCTCTCTCTCTCTCTCTCTCTCTCTCTCTCTCTCTCTCTCTCTCTCTCTCTCTCTTAGTTTTTTCAAACAAATGATGTCTAAACAAAATGTTTACAGAGTCTGATAAAGATGAAATCAACAACTTTAAGACAAGATCACGAAAGGAACTTTATCTAAATGTTTAAAGTGTCTGATAAAAATGGTCAGGAGTCAAAAACTTTAAGACAAGATCATAGAAGGAACTTTATCTATATGTTTAAAGTGTTTTAGAAAGGTGAAAATAAAAAATTAAGACAAGATCACGGAAAGAACTTTATCTACCGCATGCGCGGATCCAGAAAAAATTTCCGGGGGGGGGGGGGGGGTGGGGGTCCGAAGGATAATTGAATTTGCAGGAGGATGGGGGGGGGGGGTACGAGGCATATTTGCGATAATTTTACTATGTAAATTTCGTAAATTTTTATTTTCTAGGGGGTCGAGACCCCCCCCCCCCCGACCCCCCTCCTTCTAGATCCGCGCATATACCGATCCACTGATTCTACGCGCTATAAAAATGAACATACTACATGCACAGTGTAGGTGTTTTGGGTAGCAATGTTTGTCGAAGCTAATAAACAAATAGAAGACGTAGCTCTGCGAACAGTCGAAGATTTTAATCAAATGAATTGATAAACGGATGTAAAAAGAAAAAAAGTCTTACTTAACAATTCAATACGTTATGATAATTAACTGGCACACGTATAAAAAATTGTTTTTCTTTTGCAACATGATTTTCAATGAACATTTTGACGATCACATTCCAAAATTGAAATGATTATTATACACGAAATACAACCATTACGACTGAATAGGGGACATCTAGAGGTAGATATATACCTCAAGAGAGTAATCTGACCTGAGATTTGATGTCATCATCAAAATATCATGAGTTGTCATTATTTTATATTGTACGCGTAGCGCAATTTTTAGCGTATATTTAGTATTTTACTGAACGCATAGTTCTCTGATTAAGCATTGGTTTCGAATGGTAAGTTAACTCTATAGAATGACCATTGTATGAATGGACATATGCAGAAAACTTCAATGATGAAAAACAAATTTTTTTGCTGCGATTATTTTTGTAATTAGAAGTATTTTAGTCGGCCTTGCACATCCTTTTACAAAGCTGTCATATGCACATGAGTGCTAAACTGAAAACAACTATAGGGCCTATAGGTTTTGGATTAATGAGATTTAAAAGCCAAGTACTAATACAAGCATTTTGATACATGTATTTATATTCACAAGCAGACCTTTACCAGAAATTGTATATAAAATATACTTGCAGTATACGAAATTGTACGAAAGCCCAGAAGGCTCATTCGAGATTCGAGATTCAAAATACCAAATTCGAAATACGAGATTCAAGATTCAAGATTCGAGATTCAATATCTAAATTAACCAATCAAATCATGGATCTGAAACCTGTTTCCAACGGAAGACCTTATTGTTTTCGTTCGGTTTCTTTTTCCCTATTATTAAGGTCTTCCGCTTCCAACGGAAGACCTTATTGTTTTCGTTCGGTTTCTTTTTCCCTTTTCTTTTTTTTTCTTACAAATTTTGTGTGCGCGATTTCTCAAAACCACTTGGCCGATTAACATGAAATTTTCAGATCTGATAGATATTGCTCTGAACCTTATTGCAAATTTTTTTTATTGATGACGTCACTTCCGGTTTTGAGATATTATTTAATTTAACGATTTCCAGAGGGTCGGCTTGTCCACGAATGTTCTCATTAATTATAAAAGATATTGATTTCAAAATTTCAGGAATGATAGACAAAAGATTGTAGATATGTATTAAGGCATTCATATTTTTCAAGCACTAAAAGCGCTAGGGGTCGGTAGGTCTCGAAAAATGATATAAAAAAAGCGCCGTGATTTTGCATGGTTTTCTTAATTTATTTCTTTTCACGAAAATATTTTGGTAAGGCATGTAGAAGAGAAAAGATTTATATTGACAAGCTCTTTCATATGACATCAAGAAAAAAGGACTGGCCCTTAAATGTGGGGGCCTAGAGCCCTTCAAAGTTTTTGCTTTATAACTCAAAAGTGGTTCAGATTTCGATATGGATGTTGCTGAAAAAGTTGTTCATTATGATCTTATAAATGTCGTTACAATCATATTTTGTGCGGGTATTGCGTAATAGGAGTGTAAAAAGTTAGACTTGTTACCATGTAACTGTTTTAATTTGGCAACTAAACGAGGTAATTGTGCGTATAACTGACATAAAGCTACCGTAGACAGTGTACCAGCTTACATACGGAAAGTGTATAATTCTTTTCTAGTGAAACACATTATGGATAAAGGAATTGTTTTTATGCAATGCATTTGAGCCATTCTACTGCACATCATTTAGAATCTAGCTGGGTTCCGAGCTGTGTATGTGAACAATTACGTATGCGATCCCTCGCCCGCGGCCGAGGAAATAGGTCGCGGCTGGACTAGCTAGCGGTTTTGCTATTATCTAATACACACGATTTGCGTCTTTCTGTAATGCATACATGGGTTTATTTATTTAGCTGCAACACACACAAAAATCCGATTTTAACGATATATTAAAGAGTAAATAACCAAAAAAGATTAAACCTAAACCTACGAAGGTATGCTGTTTTAAGGTGGTATGGGACATCTGTCGATATTAGTGTGGATTTAAGTACATTATAATTAGAATACTTTGACCGGTTTAGAATTTTCAAATTTTATAATATTTAACCGAAAGATAGATTTTGAAAAAAAAATTGGAGAGGTCAAAAATGTAAAAAGCCCCAGCGGGATTCGAACTCATATGACTAACATATTCGTAGTAAACGCTCTAACCCACTGCGCTACGCTGAAATGCGACATTATTAAGAAAGAAACTACTTATATAATTATACTTCATTTTATTGTTTATTGGATAATGTTTATTTTAAAGTTATAAGCCTAGAAATTTAAAAATTATCTCATATGTTTCAAATTAAATGAGTAATCAATTCACATCCAAAGTAAGGAGTTAGCCCTTTAAATTAAAGTGTTCTAAACTTTTTTCACATATATAGTTGGTCCTATTATGTAAATCCCGATTTTATCAAAATTTAATTTGTAATCGTTTTCCGATTATGCTTAAACACTGGAGATAATATACCAAAAAGCCCTTACGTTGACCTTCATCTTTGACAATTGACGGCCTTAAATTCATCCTGTTATTCTCAATGGATATCGTGCCAACGGCCTCAATCTTGTAACAATGTTTACAGTGTTAGGAATAATTCCGCTTTTTCTTTAATTTCAATTGACGTTTTAGTTATGGCCTCTAGAAAATAATTCTTACTCACAAGTTATAATATGAAACGAAATGAAACTTTGAGGTACTGTTCCTTACACCATAATCCAACTGTCAGTCAACAATAAATTTAAAAGAATACTCAGATTCCTACAAAAAATATCAAATCCAGACGGCAGTCCATGCCCTGATCACCGTCCCTAATGTATCAATTCTGATTGTAAATTCTTATGTTCGAGGGAGTTTTTTTTTTCAATCAAAAATCACCGTCTGGTTGTACATGTAATTAATGAAATTCACAATTGAAATAATTTTTTTACGGATTTCCATTTGCACTTAAAATTAATTTACATTTTCTATCTATTTCCCCTTTTCCGGGGCATCGCTAAATATTTTGATTGACATTTTCTACATGCATTAAAGCGTCCTGTGTGTCAATTCATTTATGCAATCAAAAACACGGAGATTGTGCATATGAATTGTTTACATCGTAATGAAGTTCGCTTTTAGCATACAAAATTAGCAGCTCACGCCGAGACTTACACGCAGCGTATCTATATTGCACGCAGTAGCATCCTTTTCAGCTCTTTATTTGCATTAATGATGTTCTCTAAACAAAACCCCATTTACGAGACCAATGCCTATTTATTCACACATGTTTCGTGTAAACACAGCAGGGGGTGTGTATTGAAGTCGGATTTCCACTTAATATCCACCACATAACAATTAAAGCACCATGGCGTATTTGTTAGCGTGCTCGAAGTCAAACCCGAGAGCCCCGGGATCGATACACACCGAAAACAAAATTTTTAATTTTTTTCCCCCGAGTTAAAATTCAAATTAGTAAACTTAATGTTTGTTTCCGTGTTAAAAATGTCTGCGTCACTCTTAAATCCATTTCTCCCCTTAATTATTAAGGTCTTCCGCTTCCAACGGAAGACCTTATTGTTTTCGTTCGGTTTCTTTTTCCCTTTTCTTTTTTTTTCTTACAAATTTTGTGTGCGCGATTTCTCAAAAACCACTTGGCCGATTAACATGAAATTTTCAGATCTGATAGATATTGCTCTGAACCTTATTGCAATTTTTTTTTATTGATGACGTCACTTCCGGTTTTGAGATATTATTTAATTTAACGATTTCCAGAGGGTCGGCTTGTCCACGAATGTTCTCATTAATTATAAAAGATATTGAGTTCAAAATTTCAGGAATGATAGACAAAAGATTGTAGATATGTATTAAGGCATTCATATTTTTCAAGCACTAAAAGCGCTAGGGGTCGGTAGGTCTCGAAAAATGATATAAAAAAAGCGCCGTGATTTTGCATGGTTTTCTTAATTTATTTCTTTTCACGAAAATATTTTGGTAAGGCATGTAGAAGAGAAAAGATTTATATTGACAAGCTCTTTCATATGACATCAAGAAAAAAGGACTGGCCCTTAAATGTTGGGGCCTAGAGCCCTTCAAAGTTTTTGCTTTATAACTCAAAAGTGGTTCAGATTTCGATATGGATGTTGCTGAAAAAGTTGTTCATTATGATCTTATAAATGTCGTTACAATCATATTTTGTGCGGGTATTGCGTAATAGGAGTGTAAAAAGTTAGACTTGTTACCAAGTAACTGTTTTAATTTGGCAACTAAACGAGGTAATTGTGCGTATAATTGACATAAAGCTACCGTAGACAGTGTACCACCTTACATACGGAAAGTGTATAATTCTTTTCTAGTGAAACACATTATGGATAAAGGAATTGTTTTTATGCAATGCATTTGAGCCATTCTACTGCACATCATTTAGAATCTAGCTGGGTTCCGAGCTGTGTATGTGAACAATTACGTATGCGATCCCTCGCCCGCGGCCGAGGAAATAGGTCGCGGCTGGACTAGCTAGCGGTTTTGCTATTATCTAATGCACACGATTTGCGTCTTTCTGTAATGCATACATGGGTTTATTTATTTAGCTGCAACACACACAAAAATCCGATTTTAACGATATATTAAAGAGTAAATAACCAAAAAAGATTAAACCTAAACCTACGAAGGTATGCTGTTTTAAGGTGGTATGGGAGATCTGTCGATATTAGTGTGGATTTAAGTACATTATAATTAGAATACTTTGACCGGTTTAGAATTTTCAAATTTTATAATATTTAACCGAAAGATAGATTTTGAAAAAAAAATTGGAGAGGTCAAAAATGTAAAAAGCCCCAGCGGGATTCGAACTCATATGACTAACATATTCGTAGTAAACGCTCTAACCCACTGCGCTACGCTGAAATGCGACATTATTAAGAAAGAAACTACTTATATAATTATACTTCATTTTATTGTTTATTGGATAATGTTTATTTTAAAGTTATAAGCCTAGAAATTTAAAAATTATCTCATATGTTTCAAATTAAATGAGTAATCAATTCACATCCAAAGTAAGGAGTTAGCCCTTTAAATTAAAGTGTTCTAAACTTTTTTCACATATATAGTTGGTCCTATTATGTAAATCCCGATTTTATCAAAATTTAATTTGTAATCGTTTTCCGATTATGCTTAAACACTGGAGATAATATACCAAAAAGCCCTTACGTTGACCTTCATCTTTGACAATTGACGGCCTTAAATTCATCCTGTTATTCTCAATGGATATCGTGCCAACGGCCTCAATCTTGTAACAATGTTTACAGTGTTAGGAATAATTCCGCTTTTTCTTTAATTTCAATTGACGTTTTAGTTATGGCCTCTAGAAAATAATTCTTACTCACAAGTTATAATATGAAACGAAATGAAACTTTGAGGTACTGTTCCTTACACCATAATCCAACTGTCAGTCAACAATAAATTTAAAAGAATACTCAGATTCCTACAAAAAATATCAAATCCAGACGGCAGTCCATGCCCTGATCACCTTCCCTAATGTATCAATTCTGATTATAAATTTATATGTTCGAGGGAGTGTTTAGATTATTTAGAATAATTCCGCTTTTTCTTTAATGACCGGCCTTAATTCATTTTAGACTTCCCGTACCAGTAATCCACAAATGCACGCTAATGAACCCATTTCCGAGCACCTGGAATTCAAATCGACAGGAGAATGTTGATCCGACGTGGCCATCAAACACCTTCAAATAGCCGCTCGCGACATGAGTTTGACCTGGCATGTTCATTTCTTAACCAACGCTATCCGACCACATTGTTTACAAGCAGCACTGATTTTTGTTAATAAACTGATCAACAAATACTGTCCTCTCAACCAATCGCTAAGCGCCTATCTATTCTAAAGGTTTCACAACATTGGGTATCAATAAATTGATAGAACGCTGCAGCTTCGCCATCTGCTCTTCTTTCTGTTATCATCCAAACTGAACTATATAACTCATCATTTTTTTACCTTATATACAGTTACAAGTGATATAGCGTAGTGGCATCGCTTTCTGCTTCAGATGCAAGGGTTCTCGGATCGAGACCGCATTGCGGGGATTTTTGTTTTTTGAGGTCTTCCGTTTACAACGGAAGACCTTATAGTTTTCGTATTGTTTCTTATTAAGGTCTTCCGTTTTCCAACGGAAGACCTTATTGTTATTCTTCGGTTTCTTTTTCCCTATTATTAAGGTCTTCCGTTTTCCAACGGAAGATCTTATTGTTTTCGTTCGGTTTCTTTTCCCCTTTTATTATTTTTTTTCTTACAAAATTTGTGCACACAATTTCTCGGAAATGGCTCTGTCGATTTCCATGAAACTTTCAGATCTAATAGATATTGATCTGAACTTAATATACATTTTTTTTTGTTTTGATGACGTAATTTCCGTTCTTGAGATAATGACGTTTTAGCGATTTTCAGAGGGTCGGCTTGTCCAGGGATCTCCTCCTAAACCGTAAAAGATATTAAGTTCAAACTTTCAGGGATTGTAGACAAGAGATTGTAGATATGCTATTTGCCATTCATATTTGTCATGCTCAAAAAGCGTTAAAGATCGCCTGGTCCCGAAAATTGAGACTAAAAAAAACGACGTAATTTTTCATGGTTTCCTTTTTTCTGAAAAATATTTTGTTAAGACATGTAGTGTAAAAAATGTTAATATCTACTAGACCCTTTGTTTAATATCAAGAAAAAGGGACTGACCCCTAAAATTAGGGATCCAAAGGGGTCTAAAGTATATTATCTATAGCTCTTTACTGGGGAATATTTTGTAATAGATCATAGAAGCAAAACTGTTTATCTTACTGCTATATACCCATACAATATAATAATTTTTTCATGTGTTACGTAATTAAGAGTTTTTAGAGGTCAGAATATCAAAACTTTAATCACCTTTATCTCGTAAAGGAATAATATTTTGTTAAGCAGTATATAAGAAAATATGCTCATAATGATCTACTGAAGAATATTCAATCATCAAAATTTCGTTAAACGGCCCCGATAAGTAGATAAGGGGTCAGCCCCTAAAACGTTCTTTTTCAAATATCTCAAGAACAGTAACAATTTTCTAAACACTTGTTGAACAAAATGTGTTTAGTTTTGAATTGCCTTTCATTCAATACCAAGAAAAAGGGGCTGGCCCCTGAAATTAGGGAATAAGAGAGATCTAAAGTATTTTATTTAAAGTTAGAAACTGGGGAATAGTTTCTAATACATCATAGAAACAAAAATGTTTTACTTACTGTTATGTACCCGTACAATATATAATTTTTTTTCATGTGTTACGTAACTAGGGATTTTAGGGGTCATAATATCAAAACTTTGATCACCTATATCTCGTAAAGGAAGAATATCTTGATAAGCAGTATAGAAAGAAAAGATGCGCATAATGATCTACTAAACAATATTCATGCATCAAAA
The DNA here is from genome assembly GCA_033439105.1 of Magallana nippona. Classification (NCBI taxonomy): domain Eukaryota; kingdom Metazoa; phylum Mollusca; class Bivalvia; order Ostreida; family Ostreidae; genus Magallana; species Magallana nippona. The sequence continues at coordinate 43,637,680 of CM065917.1, read as the reverse complement.
TTTCGGTAAACGGCCCCAATAAGTAGATAAAGGGTCGGCCCCTAAAATCTTCTTTCTCAGATATCTCAAGAACAGTAACAATTTACAAACACCTATTGAACAAAATGTGATTAGTTTAAAATGACCTTTCGTTCAATACCAAGAAAAAGGAGCTGGCCCCTTAAGTTAGGGAACCAGAGGGTTGTAAAGTCTTTTATTTATAGATATTTACTGGGGAATATAGTGTAATAGATCATAGAAGCAGAAATGTTCATTTTATTGTTATATTCCTATACAATATGATATTTCCTCATGTGTTACGTAATTAGGGGTTTCTAGGGGTCAGAATATCAAAAATGTGATCACTTATATCTCATAAAGGAAAAATATTTTGATAAGCAGTTTAGAAGAAAATATGCTCATAATGATCTACTTAACAATTTTCAATCATCAAAATTTCGTTTAACGGCCCCGATAAGGAAATTAGGGGTTGGCCCCTAAAACATTCTTTCTCAGATATATTAAGAACAGTAAAATTTTTCTAAACTTGTTGGACAAAATGTGTTTAGTTTTAAATGGCCTTTCGTTCAATACCAAGAAAAGGGGGCTGGCCCCTAGAATTAGGGAACCAGAGAGGTCTTATTTATTTTATTCATAGTTATTAACTGGGAATATTTTGTAATAGATCATAGAAGCAAAAATGTTTATCTTACTGTTATGTACCCGTACAATATATTATTTTTTTCAGGTGTTACGTAATAAGGGATTTTAGGGGTCACAATATCAAAACTTTGATAACCTATATTTCGTAAAGGAAAAATATATTGATAAGCACTATAGAAGAAAAGATGCTCATAATAATCTACTAAACAAAATTCATTCTTCAAAACTTCGTTATATGGCCCCAATAAGTAGATAAGGGTTTGGCCCCTAAAACCTTCTTTCTCAGATATTTCAAGAACAGTAACAATTTTCTAAACACTTATTGAACAAAATGAGTTAAGTTTTAAATGATCTTTCTTTCAATACCAAGAAAAAGGGGCTGGCCCCTAAAGGTACGGAACCAGAGGGTTGTATAGTCTTTTATTTTTAGCTATTTACTGGGGAATATTTTGTAATAGATTATAGAAGCAAAATGTTCACCTTACTGTTATATACCCATACAATATGATATTTCCTCATTGTTAATTACGTAATTAGGGGTCAGAATATCAATATTATCATCATCTTTATCTCGTAAAGGAAAAATATTTTGATCAGCAGTGTAGAAGAAAAGATGCTTAAAATAATCTACTGAACAATATTTAAAAATCAAAATTCCGTTAAACGGCCCCAGTGCGGAGATACGGGGTCGGCCCCTAAAACCTTCTTTTTCAGATATATCAAGAACAGTAACGAATGTCTGAACACTTGATGAACAAAATGTGTTGAGCTTTAAATGTTCTTTCATTTAATACCAAAAAAAGGGGTTAGCCCCTAAAATTGGGGACCAAGAGGGGTATAAATCTATTCCAGATATCTTAAGAATGGAAACAATTTTCTAAACACTTCTTGAACAATATTTGTTTACAATTATAAAACCGTTTATTTAATATGAAGAAAAAGGGGATAGCCTCTCAAATTAGGAACCAAGTGTGATCTGAATAAGTCTAACCATAGCCCTTACACCTGAAATAAAATAGTAACTGGCCCTTAGAATGAAGACCCCTTTCTTCTATTTTAAGATCATGTGTAGTTGTTAAAAAAGAAAGTCAAGGTCATACATATATCTCAAGTTCTAAAATCGGACGGGAGACCTCCTCGTTGCTTGCAACGAGATCGTGTCTAGTTATTCTTCGGATTCTTTTTCTTCTTCTTCTTTTTTTTTTCTTACCACTTTTTGTGCACGCGATATCTCAGAAATGGCTAGACCGATTTGCACGAAACTTTCAGATCTTACTAACTATGTTCTGAACCTTATCGGAAAATATTTTGGTTGATGACATCATTTCCGTTTTTGAGATATTGGCATTTTAAGGATTTTTAGGTGGTTGGTTTGTCCTGGAGTGTTCTCATAAACTACAAACGATATCGATTTTAAAATTTCAGGGATGAAAGACAAAAGATTGTTAAACTGAACAAAAGCATTCTTATTTGCCTAGCACAAGAAATCCTGGAGCTAGGTGGGCTCGAAAAATGGGATTAAAAAAGCGTTGTTATTTTGCGTGATTTTCTTTGTTTATCTCTTTTCTCAGAAATATTTTGTGAAAACATGTAGAGCAAATAAAGTTTATAATTCCAAGAGCTTTCATTTGACATCAAGAAAAAGGGGCTGGCCCCTCAAATTAGGGGCCTAAGTTTCTTGAAAGTCTTCGCAGGATAACTAAAAAACGGTTGGGATTTCAAAATGGCTGTCGCTGAAAAAGTTGTTCATTTTGATCTTATGAAAGTCGTTACAATAAAATTTTGTTCGGGTATTGCGTAATACGAGAGTAAAAAGCTTGACCTAATTGTTAACACGTACCTGTTTTCATGTGGAAAGTGCATGTTTTTGTCTGCATAACCGACACAAGTTACAACAGAAAGTGTAATAGCTTACATATATGTTGCTTTAATTAATTATAACAAGTGAGTATCGATGTTTTTCTTATAGGTGATACGTGAGGATCATTAGTCACTTTTGTTTAGTTTTTGTAATGGACAATCATTCAAAACCGGGAAAGAGAAAGTACATAGTCGCGGACATACATTCTTATTCTTTTCAAGTGAAACACGGAACAACTCCTACAAAAAATGTTTAAAATTTGTTTTAAAATCATTTTTAGAAGCCTGTGTTGTATGTGAAATCACGTACCAATTCCTCACCCGCGACCGAAGAGATTATTATCGGCTGCTAGCTAGCAGTTACCGGTTATCTAATACACAGCATTCGCGTCTTGCATACATAAGTTTATTTATATAGAAGCTTACACAAAGAACTATGGTATAAAGATATATTAAGTGTAAATGAAGGAGAAAAGAGTAACCTCTTAACCCATAAATTTAATGTTAGCTCTGTTATTTGAAAAACGGGGTCTTGATGCGTATAACTGACATAAAGCTACCGTAGACAGTGTCAGTGTACCAGCTTACATACGGAAAGTGTATAAACATTCTCATTCTCTTCTAGTGAAACACATTATGGATAAAAGAACTAATACTATGCAATACATTTGAGTCGCATTTAAAATCTAGCTGGATTCCGAGCTGTGTATGTGAACAATTACTTATCCGATCCCTTGGCCGCGGCCAAAGAAATAGGTCGCGGCTGGACTAGCGAGCGGTCTGCTGTTATCCAATACACAAGATTTGCGTTTTGCTGTGATGCACACATGGGTTTATTTATTTAGCTACAAACACAAAGAATTCCGATTTTAACGATATTAAAGAGTAAATAAAAAAAAGATACCTTAATAACCTACGAGGTTTTGATGTTTAAGTCTCGTATTTTAAAAACGATATATAGTATGACTGTCATTGAAAAAAAGGTGTTCTATGTGATCTTGTCTATGTCATAAAATAAGTTTCATTGTTGGGAAAAAATTTCGTTATCAAACTGCAAACATTTAAAACCCACCACGTTGGGTGTACATTTACGTAACACATCAATCGCACATGGCCGAAGAGATGCCGCGCTAGTGGACAAGCGATTCGCTGTGGTCTAAGACACAGGCTTCTCGTGTTTCTACGTTATCACACGAACAGTTCATTGAATTGTTTTTATTTTCAATTATATTGGTTAAAGATGCATCAAACTTTTGATTTAGCATTGATTTAAATCACAGTGCGTAAAATTAAAAGAAACTGCCATCAATGAATATAATGCAACGTTTTACAGTCGTACGAGTTGAAAAATAAATTAGTCTATTTCTAACATTTTTGCTGCTGAGAATTTAATGCATTACACTTCCCACATCTAGGCGATATTCACAACATGATTATTCCAACACAAACATCTTATGTATCTGTAACCTGTGATAATTCATTTGGCTAACAAAATATTAGAAGTCTTTTTATGAGTTGAGAGAGAGAGAGAGAGAGAGAGAGAGAGAGAGAGAGAGAGAGAGAGAGAGAGAGAGAGCATGCATGAATATAGCAGGGTGTAGTAAGTAAAGTGAGTTGAAAACGCGTTCAAGATAAGGCAGTTTAAGTGTTACAATGTTACATGCTTGCGGTAGGTGCAGGCACGATAAAACTTACTGATGCCCGCTAATACGGAAGGAATTGAAAAAATCAGTAATTATTTCTTTAATATACCAATGAATTTTTTTAACAAGTTTGATTTACATTCAGGCCGTAAAAGAATAACGGTCACACGAACACTATTGGTTTAATCTCTCCTGAATGGCAGTCCGAATCATTAAAAAGCATATTCATTGCTGATTTTATTCTTTCATTTAATTAAATTACATTTTTTTGTTATTGATTATCAAAGAATATGTGAGTTTTAAAAACAGTTTATCAACATTCGGTAAGTAAAAGTTTTGTTTAGATTCGGACAGTCGAAGAGCGAGTAGAGGACACATGGTTATAAACTACTTATAAACTTCTATAAACTACTTAGTAGATTACGGAGATTTTCAAATCGACCGGACTTCTGCATATGCGTTGCACGTACACTCGAATACTTGATAAATATATATTTTAATAAAACGTCTGTATGCTGTATTATTATTTTCTGTCTGATCAGGACTGTTCTTCCCAAAAAGAAGCGCACGGCGATCGCGTAATGAATGTTCTGTATATACATGCTTATATATATTTTTAAAAACTTTTTTAACGTTTAACTCAGCAAAATTGTAGAGGTCATGGAGTCAAAAAGCAAATCAAATTAATTTGCCAATTAGGCAATAGTACTTATCCAATGCCTATGATTAATAACTTGAATAAATATGAATTTACAAGCCCCCCCCCCCCCCCTTTGTTAAGAGCTTCCGTGTCTTGTATTCGTTTTGTTCTTTTATTAACGATTTTTGTGCACGCGATTTCTCGGAAATGGCTCAAATTTTGTTAAACGGCCCTGATAAGAAGATGAAAGGATTGGCCCTAAAATTTCTTTCTCAAATATATCAAGAACGGTCTAAAATTTCAAACACTGGTTGAATAACATACAACTCATTTTGTGCAAATTCTATATGTATGAAATGGCAATTTTCTTGTAGCTTAAATGATTTTTAAAAAGATAATAACAGTAAATTTTTTTAAATAATTACGCTTTGTGAAATCTAAAAAATTTCTTAATTTATCACTAAAATTAATAATTTTAGACGGCCCATGCAGTAAGTATTGCTAACCGAGCCTTTCGTTCAACAGCACATTGATTGTGAAGATTCCAGCGTTGTTTACAACAAAAGGATAAAAAGACCACATATTGTGACATATTTGGCTGTAAAGGGTTTAAAAGAGATGGATATAAAACACAAGTATGAATATATCAAGTAAAGATAAAAATGATTAATCTACATTTGTCATAAATACATCATTTTATCATAAGAATATTTTAACATTTAGATCCGCCGAAAATTTCCATTTCCCTTCATTGTTTGATGCCTGATTTGAAATAACGTTTCGATGTCGTACCAAGTGGAGAAATTTCTTAAAGCTGAATGTTCCGATTTTTCGGCCATTACAGTATCAAATAATGTTACCATGCAAACCAAATGAATTATCTTAGAAAGATATAGACTTTCGCCTATTTACACAGAATTGATTTTCTTTTTAACGTTAGAAATAATCAAAGTAAATAAAAATAATTTTTGGGGGCATACAAAAATACCCCAAAAATACATCATGGAAATGTTTAAAAAAGGTAACCGTTTGATTTCCTCCCCCGAATGATTGGGTTTATTCAACCTGCATGTTATGCATCGATTGTAAACTACGTAAACTTCAGAATTATTAGTGAACAAATGTACACTGCTTTATTTTTTCAAATAGCCATGCTGTTTATTTTATTTGTTAAAATAGATCATATAAAAAAGGACAGATGTCAAAGTCGTGATACAATCATACTCGCTTCGACGTATGGGGCGAGTATAAACACGAGGCGAAATAACGCGAAACCCTTTTATGTCGTTTATTTTGTAAATAAATTTTGTACATTGTAAAACTTATCTTATCTGGCGGAGTTTGGTTCTGAAAAATTAGGGTAGATTAGACAACATCCGGTTTGGAGGACATTGTTGCAAATTAATTTCAGTATTTAATGCATTAGGTCTTGATCGTCTATTCTTGCAAAATTTTCAATTCTTCTGAAATATATTAGACCTAATCGATCGTGATTACGGTACCAATTTTCATTTTTTTTTCTTGGAAAACAATTAGTCCATAAGGGAGTACAATTGTAATACTTTTTCAATCAAATTATCTTAATTGATATTTTCAAGCATTCGATTAACCTGAAAAGTCCGACACAAGATAAGTGCATGATCATGACATTGGCCAACAGGTAGCTGATTACGTAATGGCGAGGTTGAATATTTATATAGATGAGAATTTAATAAAGAATGGAGCATTTTGACAGAATAAAATGTAACTCTGTAAATGTAGCCATACAACGGGGATAACATACGATATCGGCAGTCTTACTACCGCGGTATCCTAAATCACGGCCTGAAAAAAAATGGGATGAACTATAATCTCATTATCTAATTTTGACAAAAAAATGCGTATTTATTTATAACAAGACTTAACGGTATATACTGAAATGAGTTACTAGTTTGGATCTACTATAGTATATTCACAGTTGTTTAAATCAATAGCAACGACAGGAAAATTGCCGATCGATCGATAAGTGGCTGGATTACGGGAGATAACTCTCACTAATCATAAGCAGTCAATTCGAATAGACAAGATCCGGATTGCACAACATTTTTTAAACATAAAATGCTAGGAAAATGCCAAGGGACTGAATAATGTCGCCGGATTAGACAACATGCCGGAATGCACAGCATTCGGATTCAACAAGTTTTAATATGTACATCATTTTTTCATTGAAACAGAGACAATTTCAAATTTTAAATTTGAGTCGATATGATAAAACATTTTGAATTGTGGATCATCTTGAACACGCAATTTGCAAGCTTATTTTTTTGGCAGTATAAAGATTCAAACTTTCAGTTTTTATGCACATGTTCAATTTTTTTCATTGAACTGTTTTTTAAAATAAGAGCCCAGAATAGTCTAAAGTCTTTACTTCGTACCTATACAATATACATGTAATAATTTTGATATGCTATGTTGTTAAGGATTTAAGGACTAGAAGTCCAGAATTTTGATCATTCTTTTTTAAAAAAGAGAAATATTTGTGAAATTGTTTTACAAGTAAAGATGCTTAGAACTATGTACATTTATATACTATATGTATAACAATAGACAACTCTCACAATTTCGCTAAAAGGAGAAAAAGAATCGACCCCAACGTTCTTTCCAAGATACATGTATCTCAATAATGGTAACTGATTTCTAAACACTTTTTGAACCAAATGCATGTAAAACAAAAATAAATTTCCTTTAACATAACCAAGGTCTAGTCCTTTAAATTATGAGCCAATTGATTTGAAGACAATCATGGCTTTTAATTTCTGAATATTTTGTAACATGAATGATGTATTTAGCAATGTACAGTCATCAAAATTGTTAGATGGCCCGATAAAAAGTCGGCCCCAAACAAGTTCTTTCCCAGATATCTAAAAAACGGTCACTTTCTCAATGCTTGTTGAATAACATTTGCATCAAATAAAAAAGTCCTTTAATTTGATATCAAGAAAAATTGACAAGCCCCTAAATTAAAAGGCCAAAAGAGATCTAAAGCTATTCATCAATAGCTCTTACACTTCATACAGAAACGCCTCAGATCCTTTAAATGTAGCCCCACCCACATTTCCATGTTTCGTTTTCGAATAGCAAAAGTAAAGGTCTTATCACATCTGATGAGAATCGGACGGAAGACCTCCTCGTTGCTCGCAACGAGATCGTGTCTAGTTTTTATTCTATTTGCTAATAAAATGTATTGGAAGTATTGTATTATAAGATGTCAAGAATCGTTTTCCAAACGTTCACATTTCAGTTTACAACATATTCTTTTAAGATGCGTAATATATAGCGAAATTTAATATTTCTGTGCAAACTAGCACAGTGACTACAAACGCCTTTTGAATAACGTTATCCATAAATCATATACACATATATTATTTTTTTTATATTTATATAACAAAACGTTTTATCATTTTTGATTTTAAGACTACATTTTAGATAAACATCAATGGTGATATTAGTTTCATAGCCCATGGTCCACTGACAAAGATGACCTATTCAAATGTTGTTTTTTGTTGTTCTATTAAACACAAACGCGTATACAAACCTTATCCATTTGCGCTTTACTGCCTCCCTCCGACGTTTTGAATGCTCATACATTTCATTTATGCATAAATCTTAAAGGTATATACATGTATGCCGTTTTTAACGGCATTTTTTTTTGATGTTGAAAATTAGACCGACCCAAATTTTGTCAGCATGACTAGATATAGTTTCTAGAATTTTTTTTGATAAATACTAACGAAGTACTAGCCATAATTTAAAAATGAATAACGGCTATTTACCTATGCATATTCATAAACGATTAACGTTTGAGGTTGCATGATTTGCGCATGTGCGCGGGAATAGTAATTCAAAAGAAGCTTGCAGAATGAGGTAATACGACAAGTTTTGTCTTGTTTTGGTTTTTTTTTTTTTACAGTTGTTTGAACTCATATAAACATGACTGTGTGCTTTTAACAGAAAAAATATCAAATATTGTCATCTGCATTTTATGAGGATGGTTGCGTATCGATGTCGATGATAATCGATGAGAGTTCTTTTTCAATTGACCAATGTTGTTGGAAAAATATCATAAACATTATTATAGGGGGAATTTATTGAACAAAAATGTTGCTCCTAAAATAAGAAAATTTGGCCTCTTGTAAAAAAATAAGTAATAAAAAAATCCCCCCCCCCCCCTCCAAAAAAAACCCCCAAAAAATAAAATTGCAATTGTGGAAAGTGTCATAAACATATTTATAGGGGAATTTTTAAAACAAAAATGCTGATATAAAATTATACCTCTTTCCCCCCCCCCCCAAAAAAAAAAAAAATAAATAAATAAATAAATAAATAAGAAAAAAGCCCAACTCAAATATATTGTGATGGCATTCAACTTTCAATGCAAAATACAGACTAATCATTACCCCCCAAAATGTTCATATATCATGATTTACTGGAATCGATCCTGGGCCTCAATATTATCAGATTATCGGATTTGTGCGTTACTGATTAGTAGTATACACTTACAGAAGACGTATTTCTGCTAAATGTCAGCTTGGCGCTATACATGTATTTTTTACTGAAACTATACATATTTTCCGCCCCTTGTGCTTGTCTGTCGGTTCCGATTGTCTTCAAATCATCTACAACTTTCACCGGATGTTTCGACCCAGTGCCATGAGCATGACAAACTCGATGGATACCGACTTTCAACACTGATCATCTCGACGATGCCATATCCAGCACTGTTGCTTTTCCCAGTCTTCTTTTTGCTGTCGTGCATGCTTTTCTTGATAGCCCTATTCGTGTGAGCAGCCCCCACAACGAATGTACTGGGAACCCTCTGAAACCGCCCTCTATTAATGAAACAGCCACGCGCCATCCTCTATCATTACAGTCTGCCATAAAGTCTGAATAATTGAGGGTTTTCCTCGCATGTGCTTCATCACAATTCTCTTCCGCGGCCATGGCACGGTCAGTTCTATTGCGACCAGCGTCTTCGACTGCTAGAATTATATAACTGCGTTTGGTCTTAATTTAGTTTCCAAGATGTTAAGGAAAACAAAATTCCTATCAAGATCCATTCTGAGTTTTCAGTCATTTCTTCTGTCCAGCAATGGTGTACGTATTGTCGCTCTTGTGTCAGCGGTAGATTCACCCAGTCTCACAAATTGTATCTGTCCTTACTTCGAGTCTGATGATTGTTTCCTTTTCCTCTCTACCTCCAGCATATCAGACACCTATTGCAGCATATCAGCCAACTCCTGCAAGAGACTTTGTTATGTCGCCATCTATATCTCCCCTGAGTTAGAGCTACTTGGCATCCTGATAGAATATGCACCATAATCCCTTTCTCTCAACACAACTTACAGCTTGGATCGTCATTTAGTCCCCACTGTTGCAAGCTAACCGGAGATTGTAGTGTATCATCTACTGACCTCAGTAGGAATGATCTTCTAAACCGGTCTTTCCTCCACAGTTCCTTCAAATTAACCCCAGCTCTGGTTGGTCCCATTTCATCCAGGACCCTCTGTTTTCTAAGTTCTTATGCTCTTGCTTTCCTTTGAATTTTCTCTGTGCACCTTACTTCAGCCTGACCATAGTGTGTCTTTCTGCTGTTGATGCTTTAGACTACTGTTATGACATTCCCACGCCTTGTCGTCCAGTGCTCGTGTCTTCAATGATGTCTCGTAAGTGAAGCATATTCTCTGCTTGGTCCATTGATGTTTTTGCTGACCACTTTCTTCCTGTCCTTGTTCGGATCCCTGCTCTAGCAACTCTGTCATCTGCTAAGCTTTTTTAAGTCATTACCAGCAACCTTAAACTCTTCCACCACTGAGGAAACTGGAATGCGTAATCCGGTTAGTTGCCGTAGAGTCCGATATGAACGATAATGGAACTTCAAGCCCTCTTCAAATACCCACTCGCTTTCCTTTCTATGGCTTCAATTGTGGTAGTTGCAACTTCATATATATAAGGAGTAGCCACCTTATTCTGGCAGGATCCCTTGCTAGTATATCAACGCCTTATACTTTCTTAGTAATCCACAGTCGTTAACTATTTTCAGTCATGTTTGGAACCTCTCCTTTTTGTCTCCGATGCTATCCTTGTCTTTTGGGGATTTGTTAAACCACTTTCTTAAGCATTTAATTTGATTTCCTGCTATTGGTGGGATCTCATCTCCTTGACAAGTCTGTTGACACGGCCCTTCCTTAACACAAGACATCTAGATTTCTTTGGCTTGAAATTCATACCTGCCTAGGAAACGCTATCTGCCAACGCCGACAGGACCTATCTTGCTTGTATATGAATTGATGTTGTCACTGTGAGGTTATCCATGAAGCCTCTGACTGGTGGTTAATAGATCCCCGAGTTCATCCTTGGCTTATGACACTCGTGTGTTCAACGCATTCGGAGAATCCTGGTATGCCTGCCTTCTGCTTAGATGTATCTATGTATCTGTTTTCCATTGTAACAATAGTATAACCCCAAGGACCCCAAAAGAGAGGACCAAGCTCAAAGAAGGGTTCGGGGTGGGGATGTTATTATACAAATATTGACTGGGGTTGAGGGCAACATTGATTATATTAGCCCCCGAGGGACGAAATATGTTCGTCCCAAGGGGGCTAATATAATCGATGGTGCCCGAAAACACAGTCAACATTTGTTTTGTTATATGAAGAAACAAACCAAAATTTAAGAAAGGGCTTGAAAACAGATCGCTTTAATTTTCTCAGCTCAACATAGAATTCACGAATTCAATTTTACGCAAGGCTCATTTCCAAAATATCGTCAACATCAAACGGTCACTGGTGATAATCCGGCGCCCGTAGGAATTAAGTTACAGATGTTCTACCTGATTTTACTTCACAGTAATTCGCACTTTCTTATATCAATTACGATAGCAAACCGTCGCATTGCACTTCCGTTGTTTACTTGCCTTGACTGATTGCCTATTATGACGTCACCTTGTTTTGGAGTCGCGAAAAGTTATTTACGTCACCGTTTACGAATCAACAAATGAGAAGCGATTAATTGAAACAGAGGGAATATTCTCTATATATTATTCCTAGCCGGTCAATATTAAAAAAAATATCGACCGGTCAATATTTTTCGGAAAAGCTAATATTACAATTATTGACTATTCGTCTATATAGAGTTATATAGCGAGAATATTCTACTGAATATAACAACATCATTTAGCGACCGCCTGCAGTTGAGCATTACCAACAACCCTACTATGGCGTATAAAGGACACAGCAGTACAGATCCAAATGTCCAGTTGGCCGCCCATCTAAATGTTTTAAAAGTAACTAGTCAACTAAATAATTTTGAAATGACCATCTTTAACACTTTCCTGCTTTCGTTTGAAACCCAGGGACAAGAAAACCAACAAAACACTTCTCTATAGTTGACTGCGACTTGTTTTTTTGCTTAGAAACGTATTGGCAATTTCTCCATCAGAAATCGGGCACCTTCATGTGGACGGGAAGTTGAATGCATTAGTGTTGCTAGCATCAACAGGCAAATAAGCAGAAAGTCGACAACACCGTTCTGAAGATGCGAAAACTGCAAGAAGAGTGGCAGAAGAAAATTTTGGTTGTAGCATTTGCTATGTACATTTGTGTTGAGGAGCTAGTTTGCAGGCCTATTACACTCATCACCACTTGCTTCCGGAATAGGTTTATTAATCAAATGATGCATTTTTAGAATTGCATATACTGTTAAAATAATTTTTGACGATGGTAATTTGCTGGCTCTAAGCACTAAATCTTCTTACCTCAACCAAATGGTTTGCATTTTTCCAATATGTTTTTGTCTTATGTGTTTCTCATGTACAGGCATTTTTGATTTTCTTTTCTAAGTTTTAATATAAAAAAAGCTGTTTCAAATTATTTCAAATATATATAGATATATTATTGAACAGCTGGAGGGTTCTATTTAAAATAATTTGAAACAGGTTTGTCTATATGAATAAGTGTTAGATTTGATTTTGAATTCAAAACGTCGCAGAGGCAGGGAAAAAAAATGATCTTTAAGATAGCACAAAATAAGAAAAAAAAATAATTTCATACAAATATCCTGGTGAATATATGCTTAATCTCTTTTTCTTCCAAATATGAAATAATTAAATATCTTAAAACGGTACTGATACCACTATTACGGGTGCTTTTTCCCGTGCACGACTTCATCTCAATTATTCTTTTGTTGTTGGACCAACCTCCATCAAGCCAACACGCGTTTGAGTTTTCAGGCTTTGATCTAGAAATTGCATGCATTGAAATTTTAAATGAGTTGAGTATGATTCAGCAACAAAATGAGGATAGTTTACAACGTAAAACCTTATAACGTGGACAATGAAATAACACAATAAAGAATGTACAGATGTAAGGAAATCAATTTTGAAACAGCTATTAGATATACTTATTATATTTTAGCAGAATGTAAATGAAATTATTAATAAGATGAAAGCTGAAGTGTCAATAAATATGAACAGATGAAGTCAATTACTAGTAAGATTAGCTCTCCATCTCTGACTGTGCCTCAGGTGGGATGAAGGCTGTGTGGAATTAAGTAACGCTTTTTTGTAAACAGTTGTCGAAATAGAGGGAACTTTTTTGTAGCAATTAACACAAATTCAAAATAAGTGTTTACATTATAATTAAGAAGTTCGAAAGTATGAATTTCACACCGTGGCACCACCTAATGAGTCTGTTCTATGATATCTAATCGCTTTAGAAGTACTAAGAAATACAGTACTATTATGTAATGGTGTAGACTCTACATAATGTTAAAGAAAGTCAAATTCCTGATGATTCTATCATTCAGGATACTTATAGTACTCTTTTGAATAAAAGATCAAATTTCATTCAGAATGTTAGGGTGTGAGTTTAAACATCGACATTGCTTGTGCAGGAAGAGGCCGTAGGAATTATAACTTTGATGAAAATTAGTCAAATATAAGGTTGCCATGGGAACGATTAGGACTACAATTTAAAAAAAAATACCTGTCATAGATTCTTCACTGAATTTTGGATTAATTTGAAGAAAAGGTTATGTAAAAAAAAAAAATCAGAAAAAAGTATCGATATCAAATAGAAAATTCCTTTAGTGGGGTATTTTTATTTTATGTCTTATTCTTAAAGATATTATGAGTTAAAGTATCGCAGCATTCATTTATCACACACAAAACGTGATCATTATACATTGCATACCTTAAACTCTTTTTGGTGCGATTTTAAATTTTTTTAAACATGTACAAATTGGAAAATACCAAATTGGTTTCTAGCTAATCAGTGTCTGTAAGAGTACATAATGTTTCTGCAAAGGTAAAAGGTGAATAATCAGTAAATTTATCAATGTTTTATCTGAATTAACAACATAAATGGAAACATCATGCCCTGTAATGAGGAGCACTTAGGATTTAAAAACCCTCGATAAATATCCAGTTGTCACTGAACGCTAACCAACTGAACAAACAGGGAAGTAAAAACAAATCACAAGAACTCTCAACAGCTTTCTATTTGTAAGTAAGTTTCTGCATTTCGTTGAATATTTTGATTTATCACATATGGATAGTAATGACTTAAAACCTTATTTTAAATTATCTTAACTGACCTGTATTCAAAACATAATTGTCCGTGAAACAAGAAATATATTTGGAAATACGCTTAAGGAATGAAGGTCGTACTGTATGATACAGAACTTGTTTCTTTAGAAGGAAGGTCGTATTGTATGATACAGAACTTGTTTCTTTAAATTGCATATTGATCATTTTTGAGTTATTAAAAATATGTTTTGCAAGTCAAACATAAATTTAAGACAAAATGTGGTACAATTTCTTTCAATACACTCCTTTCAAAGGTATGGTCATAACTTATTGCTGAGGATACCTGGCATATTGCTTTCCCCTTTCATTCATAAATGCAAACATAATATTTTAGAAATTAATAGTAAGTTAAGAAGAAGACTGAAAAATATACTAAAATATGTTCCAAGTTATTGCTTCGATCACTTTTTAATGATTTTTACTTAAAATAAACACGCAATGAGGTACAATTCAGATCTTTTTTATTGATACGTAATCTGTTTTTACCTGAAGAATTTCCCAGGAACAAGCATCGTACGGAGATTAAAAATGAGAATCTTCTTTCCATTCGGAATTACTCAGAACACCGCGCACAATTTTTCATGGTTATCATTCAGAGTCATCTTACGTTCATTGCATTGCTCCGTAGCCTTTCTATTTTTGATTGGGTTATTTAACCTGAAGCGGCAGGGGGTATGTTTTAACACAGATAATCTGGACTTTTTTCATTCCAGAGAATGAATTTAATTTTGACATACAGGTATAAATAGTTACCGCGATATAACGCAAGATGTTGTGAAAAGCAGAATCTTGGGACACAGTTTAGATTAAGATTAGTTATAGTATGTACGTTTATACACGAAAAAGTTAAAAGTAAAACAACTCAATTTGTTTCAGTTTAGATCATGGATGTTTCTGGACAATCCTCGGCACCTTACTCTAATCGTGGCAAACCCACTGACAATTTCTTCCGTTTATGTCGTCTGATTACAACCATTTGTACGGACATACTAAGAGACGCCCTCAACTTTTACATTCAACCTGCTGATCTCCGATCAAAGCTTGATCTAGACAAACAGAAGCTTGGACTTGCGAACGTTCAGCAAATGGAACTACTCTTTCCAGCAAACAGAAATACAACGTTGACCGCCAGAGACTTGGATATTTCTGTGCTTTACATTCTTTTACGGTACATTTGCAATATCTGTGGACACAGGAACGGCTAGGGACACCAACCAGGACCAGGTAATAACAGTATTGCTGCTTGCATAGAGAGGAAACGACTTCAAAAGAACAAGGCATTAACCAGCAATACAAACGTTGAAATCGAAAATACAGATTTTCAAAATCGATGGGCTGAGATGCGGTATGCTGTTGTTGAATTAGAGAAACAGCTGAGCGGTGGAGACTTGTATGCACGGGGTGTAGATGATTTATTACAGCGCGACCTTAATTCTGTTGGAGCGGAAAGTGAGTAAAAACGACAAAAATCCGTGAACCACACGATGATGACATTAAGACCACTAAAAAGTGACTGAATGAGGTATATTTCAAGACCTTACAGTTAACATTGACTGAATGGCATAATTTCATCTTGTGAATGTGATAATGCAATATTTTAATTAACGATGTCGTTATACAGATGTTAATTTAAGTGAGGGGTGGACAATATTTTCACAAGAAATGATTCATATATTTGTGCTTAAAAAACAATATTTGCTTTGTTTTGTTAATAAGAACCTCTGTACACTTGAAACTTCTAATTTTGTAAAAAAAAAACAAAACAAAAAAAAAAAAAAAAAAAAGGTATCATTACCATCTGTTGTTCAAGAGTGTTTTACAAATGGGATTTAATTTCAAACTACTTTCAAGAGTTTGAAAAGACAGTATTCTGACACACCAATTAACAAAAATCTGATCCTTACCGCCCTTACTTGATATCAAATGAAATGTCTTCCACATTTGCAAACATATTGCACCATATACATTAACCACAACTTTTGAATGCTCAAGTTTCAATGACGATTAATTCGATGGACAAAACAGCGTTAAAATTTTATAATGAGAAAAAAAAACAACCTCCCCTCCAAAAAAAAAAATAACAAAAGAAACAAACAAACGGAGCAACGCTTCAGAAAAAAAAAATTGTCTGCCATTTTTTAAATATTAAGCCATGCGAATTTCACAAGACTCCAGTCAGTTGGAGTCATATTTTTAAACCCAGTTATTTTGATAATTTTTAAATAGGAATGTGGGTAATGAGGAATCAAAGAAAGCACAAGAAGAAATGGGAGAGGAAATAGATGGCTTAGTTGTCAGTCTTTTTCCTGATGCATCTTCAAGTGTAAAGTAAGAATTTGCCATTAATTGGTGACAATGTAACAAGTTCTTATAAATTTGTTGGGTTTTTTTGTCATTGTTTAGGAAATACTTATAATTGAAAAAAAAACCTGAAGCACGTACACGATTGTTTATAAATCTAAATGGGGTTTTAAATTCAAGTGCTGGAAGTCGTTGGAAACTGGATTTGAAAAATAGAATGATGAAAAGTTAAAACAATGGTTGTATTTCAGGAAGCTAGTGTGTCAAGAATCTGCTGTGTTGCAGTCACCTGAACCTTTTAAGGATGGAACTGACGTACCAAGCTCATCAAGGTAGAATTCCAAAAAAAAAAAAATGAAAAACATTTAGTTTGAATCGGTACCGTCCTATAACATTTAGTGTCATTTTAACGTCCTATTAGTATTAAAACACCTGAATTACAATATTTTTATCACAGTAAAGAACATATGTAACGATAGAGCAAAGTTGAAGAAAAGAACTCCCTGTAATCCTTCACAACAGCAGTCTCTGAAGAGCAGGAAAAAACTAGTATCTAAATTCCCAACCAAGACCAGATCTGGCATGTCATGTGCAGTAGATACAGCATGGCAAAAACGTGGTTTTGATAGCCTTACCTGTAAGTTTAGTATTTTAAAAAAATGTCATGCAGAGACACCTGAAAACTGGAAAAAATAAAATGATAGTATCAAACCCACACCTTTTCGCATGAATATTTTACAGTAATCATGAATAACCTCTATTTATAAATTTCCACAATTGTAATACTATTTTTGTGGTATCTAAAAATACATTCATGATCTTTCAATCAATAATCATTATAATATTTTTTTTGCAGCACATACTTTTTTTATGAGTAAAGCCAAGTATGGGAAAAAAGTTGTGAAAACAGTTGTATCTCCCAGAATATGTGGCACATGTAAGTGGTGGCAGAGGAACCGCCCAGGTCAAGAAATCAGGAAACACAGATGTGTCCACAATCACACTGGAAGTGCCCGCCTCATGGAAAGCTCGCGGGTAGGTTAAGGCAACTCTGTGTTTAATGATGGTCGCAATTATGGTCATTTTAAAAATTGTTTATTTTTATTAAAACAGTGCTAAATATTAATATCAAGTGAATGTGTTCAACAAGATATTATATTTCTACTTCGGAATCAAGTCGATCGTTGAAACTGTCGTGCCATGGTATCACGTGACAGTTAAAAATAGATCACTTTTTTACTTTAACAAAAAATCAAAAAGTGTAACACTACCCCGAAGATCAATTGTATGTATTATACAATAATTCGATCGGCAATTAGTTCATGTTTATTAGTATTACTGCTAGAATGCTATTGTTAATCGCATAAAATAAATATTGTCATTATTTATCGGAAACCCCCTAACTTTTTCAATTTCATTGAAAATACTACGTATTTTTCAATTACAACAACGAGGCAAAGGATTCTAGCAGCACTTTTCAAGTATTTTAGGACTTAAACTTTTGATATTTGCCAAATTCATCTTTCATAATATCCGGGGTAGTGTTACACTTTTGCCTTTTTTGTACACACTGACAGAGGAAAGGCCGGTCAAGCCATATAAATGTTTATCTGCTTACCTTATAACACTCGCTGATAAAACAAAATATCCATGCCTGTATTATCCTGATTATATCCTAACTGACAATCATCTAAATCTTGGGTATCTGTTTTAAATATGTCTTATTTCGGCATTGTTTACACTGCATTCCGATGATTTGTCTCCCGACATTGATCTTCTCTATTAAACATGCTTGTTACGTCATCAATGTTAATAATACGCTATACAGAGAAATCGAAGATATATTCAGTTAGAAGAGTTTCTAGTGACATTTAATGCCTGTAGTTTTTATAATTTGGACCAGAGATCAAGTTAAAATTGACAGGTTTCTTGAGTAAAATATGACATCATGCTGCTTATTGTGACGTCATATCGATCGGAGGAATTTTTACTCATCGATCGCTGAGAGTTGCCTTATCATACCCGCGAGTGTTAGTGGTGTGCAGGATATAAAAGAAATTATAGATTCGGGTACACCTGTGGACATTCTTGAAGGAGATGGAGACAATACAATGATTTCTAGAATCAAAAGTGAACTTGAAATAACTATGAAAAAACGATTGGACAAAAATCATGTAATTAAGAACATTGGAAAAAAGGTACAAGGGTGTGAAACTAAGTAAAACTCTTATCGTTCATCTGCAGAAATGCATTAAATATGCCCTTGCAAAAAATCGAAACAAAGACGACTTAGAAGAGAATCTGAGAGCTATATTGCCTCATCAGTTTGGGGATAATTCTTGCTGTGCTGCTCGCTTTTGTGGATTTAAACGAAATCCTTCTGAAAAGTACATCCACAGAAGTCTTCCTTACAAAGCAGCTTTGAAAAATGACCAACTTCGCCAGCATCTGCAGCCCATTTTTGACCAAGTGTCAGCATGAGAGCCCAGTATGTTGCCCTCGGCTAAAGTCAGCAATGTGAACATGCAAATAAAGAAGTCATCATGAGAATACCCAATTCTCTACACTATGGCAACTCTTATGCGCTTGATTTTAGAGTACATGCTATAGCAGCCTTCATAAATGAAGGAAGAGGGTACATTTCAAAGGTATAATTGCACACTTTGTTTGTTTTATTGTTCAATTTTTGTTGAAGTTGAACTAACTTTTATTGTTTGTATTTCTGTTTAATTATTTACAATGTTGGTTGGTTTAAATTAATTATTTTGCTGTTATATTTTTAATCGTTTTTAGCATCATGTTGGTGTCAGCATCTAGCATCAGGTTGATTTCAACAATTGTCATCTCGACCACATTCATTGTAAACTTTAAGTGTTTATTCCAGTTCATGTATTAATAATAATTTGTTTCGGGCTTGGTATTACCTGGTATTTTATTTACATTTTTCAACCTTTTAACTTTCTTAAAAGAAATTTTTTAAACTCAGCAAGGTCAAAATAATTTCAAGTAAATTGCTTAAAAAAAGTAATGTTGCTGAAATTCTAATCTTTTTGGGAAAGGTAAATGAAAAAGCTGAGTTGTCACCTGGGGAGTTTACCAAGAAGTATGCAGCAAAACAGTTGAAGCGGCGTCTACAGGCTGAGTAGAGATCAAAACTACCGTCAACAAAGAGAAGAAGAATCCAGTTGAAGCAGGAAAGAAATGCTATGCAATGTGCATTTCAGGCACTTGAGGGTGCCACATATCAGTCAGGTATATTTAAATTTTATTTATACATTGTTTTCATATAAACCAGAATTTTAGCAACTTCCATTCTTATCACATTAAAACATTTTTTTCTAGAGATAGGATTAGAAGATGAAGTTGACATTGTACAAGTACCGGATCCTGTTCCTCGTGGTGTCTTCAAGCCTATCACCTTGTCTAGTGGATCTCCCTCGCTTGTGGTTTTTGATTTAGAAACCACTGATCTAAGTAAGTTTATAAAAACCAAATGAGAATAAAAAATCCCCTATTTTTTGAAAAAAAAAAATAATACTGGTAGAAAATAAATGAAAAATATAAATAAAAGTGTATAGAATTTATATAAAATGTTTTTATTCAATTCAGTTCGAGGAAGACAGATGCCATATATCACACAACTTGCTGCAGTTGAATGGGAAACAGGCTCTATTTACAAAACATATATTCTTCCAAATGTGCCCATTTCAGAGGAAGCATTGAACGACAGGCATTGTAGTGAATTCAGAATCAGAAAAAATGACTGTCCACGGAAAACATTTTATATAGACTAACAGAGTTTGTGGAATGGATGGAGAAATTTTCAAATGTTATATTAGTAGCACATTATGGAAGGAAATTTGACTTTCCTGTACTTATGAGTACGTTACAATGTTTAAACATGACAGACACTCTGCTTCCTGTTGTTTCTGGGTTCATTGACTCCCTTGGTGTGTTCAAGAAAGCCTTTCCTGGACAGCAGAATCACAAGCAAGAGACACTAGTGAAGGCAGTGCTAAACACTAGCTACGCTGCCCATGATGCTACAGAAGATGGCAAAACCTTATGTTTGTTAATGAAGCAGACCAAGTTATCAGGTCCTGAAGTCTTACATTTTAGTTTTCCACCAATTGCTGTTCACCAAGTCCTTCTTTTTGGCAACGAGAAATTAAAAAAATACAACATCATTGCATGTTTTGATTGCTAAAGGTATTGTGAAGCACAACACAGCAGAAAATAATGCAGGTTAGGGATTTCACGTTGGAATTATTTTTTTTTGAAGGTCAAGATCAAATATATATATACATGAAGGTCAAGGTTTAAAATAAATAATTGAAGTTAATAGATATAAAAGAAACCAATGTGAAACTTTTTTGTAGTATGCTCTGATGATATAAATTTCAAAATTTATAATAGTTGTAAGTAAAGGTCGTCTGAAAATCATTGTTTATATAGAGGTCAAGGTCATTGAAAAACACCTCACACAGTTATTTACAGACATTGCTTCTTCATCATAGTCGTGATTATTTATTATTTTTGTATTATATACATTTTTACTTATTTTGTGAACATATGTGATTTTTGAAAATTTGGGGTGTGGGGTTAGAAATTTGTCAATAAAAAAAGGTTTCTGTGGTAAAAATTTTTCAAATTGCTTTTATTTTTCTTTTCATATACTGTGGCATGTATTCATTACAAAAAATCCTATATCAACTCTTTGGTTTTCCTTATAGGAGTGCATATTTGATCAGTTTTAATTCATTTTTTCATCAAAATAATTGAAGCTAATCTAGAAAAATCTTGATTTTTCAAAGTTGTTGTACAATAAATGCTTTAAATCTTATTCTAAACTAATTAATGCATTAAAATGGCTTATACAATTATGTGTAAAACGGAATTTGATATCAATATGCTAGAAAATTTGATGTTGCATTTATGTTTTCTAGGACTTATTATGACATTATCATCTATTAATATATTTTGGTCAGATAGAAAAAAAATCTGGATAAAATTGGTTATTTTTGAAGTATGTATGGGGTTTTTATTGTTTTGACCCAAAAAAATCACTTTTAAAAATGTTCTTATTAAATTGCATTACAGGCTGAATACCTTAATTCTATGCTAATTACACATAGTGACCTTTTTACACGTATATGCTTTTAACACATTAAAAAAAACTTTTTTAATGTCAATAATATAATTGTTTTTTTTGGTCCACACTTGGTTTGATCTAACACGGCTGTTCTCACATATTTGCGTATATTCCATCATCTGATACAGACAGCGATAACAGTTCATAACATCTCTTGTATTCCTCCTACAGAGAAAAACAAATGTTACAAAATGTATCGTCTTTGATTCTTTATATATCATACACACAGTTGATTGTTTGTAACATATCAGCTTATCCCAGGTATTTACCAGTTTAGTAATGACTACCGGTCGCCTTGTTTGTATCAGTCTTATTGTGGTCATTATGTCCACCTCTCCGTCCACACGTAACTGTTGGAGGGCGTTATGTAAAGCGCAAAATATACCAGCTGGGCCAGCACCGTCCCTGTAAGATAAAAACGTAAATAAATACTGTGGAATCATTAGATTTCGTGGTGGCTCAATTTTCGTGGAATTCGTGGGTACCTGTCATCAGCGAATTAACATCCTCCATGAATTAATAAATTAGGGATATAAATCCATATTTCCCTTTGCAAGTATAAGAGAATACACGAAATTACGTCCCCACAAACCTGTAAAATTTAAGCAATCCACGAAAATTGCCCCCCCCTCCCCCCCCCCCCCCCCCCCCCCCACGAATTTTAATGATTCCACAGTATAGGCGTTATGTAAAACAGAGAATATAACACAATACACATGGCACCATATCTATAAGTTTTACACTTAAATATTTAAAAAAAATAACCGTTATCCAAAACACAGAATATAATAACTGGACCCACACTGTCCCTGCTGTAGATATGTGATAGGTATGTTCATAATATGCAATGGTATACAGAGAACGCGTTTAATGAACCTGTATCATCCGATATATGTAAAAAGAAAATATACTTACACAAAATGTGATAACAAATACTGTTCTAGTGTGTGTGTCAACCAGCTATAGCGATGATTTGTGTCATATTTTATAGACATTGCTCGGAAGTGTATAATAAAGCAATGATATTTTTTTGGTTGATAACAAAAATCGTTGATGATCTGTATATCATTTATTCATGCAAACGAAAACAAAAAACTAAACTGCAGTAATATCTAATTTTGTTTATCTTTTTGATTAAAAAAAATGTTAAAGATTGAATTTCCGTTCATAATGAATAATTGCTTGTAAACAATTTTATAGTTTTGCATGTATATATAACACATGTTTTATTCCTTAACAAGAAATACCACTTTTAGACCAAATAATTGTACAAAACATATAAATTAATTTTCTGTAAACAACAATTTAGTATTTCGTTCCCAAACTTACTTGCTGATGAAAACTGAGGTAAACTCGCTTTTTTTTCCTTTTTCAAGCAACAATTCTACACCCTTTAGCATGGAACTATCGTTTTCGAAAGGTATATGGAAAACATCAACATCCTGTTTGGTACCCTGTATTACAGCAAACATGAATTGATTAACAAAAATAACTGAGTAAAAAGACATACAATTAGAGTAACCTGGTGATTCCAAGTTACATGTTATGTTTCTGATTATTCAAGTCTATGATTTGTATTTCAAAACAATGCAGCAACAAATTCAATGTTGTATGTAAATGAACATAACATAGTGAATATAATGTCAAACTTAACTCACGTCAGTATGAATTAGTAACGTGTCCTGTGTAACCCCACTGATGCTACTCCCTGTTTCACCGGAGGTTAAAGTATAAGGCGAACATATGCACGAACAACCCCTTTTCGGAACCAACTGTGTTTCCTGAAAAGAAAAAAAAAAAGATATTTAAGTTGTGTGCTAGTACATAATTTCCTATCTTAATTATGCTGATTGAATGGACAACACGATTAAATAGATTTAAAAAAAAAAAACCCAAAATCATGTTAACAACCGTCAATTAATGCATATACCTCGTTGTTTTCAGATAAGATAACAATCGCCTTAACATCATGGTCTACACACAGTGTCCACAAATCAACCTTCGTTTCTGGAAGTGGGGCTTGTGTGAGAATAAACGCACCGAGGTTCGAGAAAGACTGAAACAAAAATAGATTGATAGTTGTTGATATCATTGCACGTGCATGAGAGACTGTCATATAAAACACCAAAACTGTGACGTACCTATAGATGTTGAATTTGAAATATTATTTTACTAAACACAGGAAGATGCTTATGGAATATTAACTGAACTATAAACTATATATGATCTGTAAGATTTACAGGTTGCTTATAAGTTTTCACTTGCCGGGACACAGACTGCATTGATGTAGTCGTTTCTTCCTTTTACATACGACATCAAGTAAGGACGATACTTGGAAACTAAAATTAAATAAAAGAATAAAAACTGCCACGCTACTACACCATTTTTAAAATATGATATTCCAAAGTTATAAAATTGTAATAATGAAAACAAGACATTTGTAATTTTTTGCACTTTAAAATATTTATTTAAGTTAACCTTCAATTATACACCGATTTCAATTTTAATAAAAGCAATTTATACGATAAACTTTTTGAATATTTTTAACCTGATAAAATATACCCAACATACCGTAGTTATTAGTATAACACTTTTTTGATTGTGAAAAATAGCCGCGATTAACTAATTAACTAATAAAATTATCTACTACACGTATTTAGTTAAATTAAATTGATTGACCAACAGACCAGGTATGATATTCATGTTTGAGTTTTTGTCTTTATTTTCTGGCTTCATTCCGTCCTCTTTATCTTCGTCTTCAAAAACAGGTTTCACAGTTTGTAGGAACTAAAATATGATAGTTAGAGAGCTTTGTTATGATGTATGATCGATTATCCAGTATAAGCTATATACATGGGTTGTTTTTGAATTATAAAGAAATGAACATCTAGTCTTATATATAAATTAGCAATGGAGCATGAATATTTCGTTATATATTGGTTTTACATCCTGTGTCATTATTAATTTCATAATGTTACACTACATTTGCTATGATTTAAAATCTAATACAAAATATATATATATTTTTAAAAATGTCATAGATATAAAACTCTTTACATTATCTTGAAATAATCAGGTCGTACCTTGTATTCTTTATAAAGAGCCCTCTGGTTTAATGGTGATGAGTCATGTAACAATGCGTTGAGTTTCGTCGGAATATCACTCTCACGTATAACCGTGTACTTGTCTTGGAATCCAAACAGCAATGCTTTGTGAAGAAAGATGTATTGATCCTAAGAAAAGAAATTATCCACAAACAAAAAGATATCAATGAAAATTATAGAAATTACATCAAGATGTATTGCAATCGCAATTAAACAAACAATTATTTACTGGAAAAAAATATCTTACGTTCGGAGTTTTAATTCAACAATTCAATTTCAACGGTAACAAATATGCTTTCAAAAGTTGCAAAAAGAAAAAACGCACTGTTGGAAACTCTACATATTTTTCAGATGGATACGGAGTTTTTTTTTATGTTCAACTATTCTTGATATTTAAATGAGTTTTCATTTACATACATTGAAATGCATGGCATTCAAAATCATTTAAGTTTTTTTTTTTTTTTTTTGAAAGATTTATGATTTTTTACCGATGTTTGAACCATGGTCATTCTGTCCTCTCTCATCTGTTTGACAAACTCAAACACATTGATTTTTCCAGTTTCTTTCCCTTGTTTAAATAAAGAATCCAGACCAATGAATGTTCCAGTTCTTCCAACACCGGCGCTTAAAACAATGAGGAAAAATCCAATTTGAGTTCATATCTTTACAAATATATCTTCAAATATTGGCTTTGATTCAAACACTTTTTCTTTTTTGAGCTGAAATAAACTTGTTGCGTTTTTCTTTCCTATTTTTTTACTTTCTTGATTCTTTTTAATTTAATCATTTTGCGATTTTTTTTTACTTCTTTGAGCTATCTGAAAAAAGTTTTATGCACAATTTTCCATATCAATTAGTTTGGCCGTTTACCTGCAATGAACTAATATCAATCCGTCTGCTGATTGATACTTTCTAGTCACTGCTTTATGGAACTGAACCAATCCAATTTCTTCTGGTGTTCCATGATCTGGCCAGGCCGTGTAGTGATATTGAGTTATTGTTCTTTTTACGGTCGACTGTTAAAGTATTCACATATGTAATAACAAGTAAAATCTAAGAAAAGGTGTAGTTAAAGCAAAGCTTATTTGGTTGATCCTGAATATATTACATTTTTTTCTAAACAGTTGTAAAGGAAAACACAATTTCTTACTTTCGTGTTTTGAACATTAAACTTTCGATACGTATACAATGCGTAAGCAGTTTCCTTCAGAAGCTGCATTTTACACGGACCGACTTCCAACGAGTTATCCATTCCAGGCCAATATCGCGTGCACTTGTTCTTTAAATACAAATAAGAATAAATTTCAAGATATAATCTATCTTTATACTTCAACAATTCAACATTTGTTTGTTTTAATCTTCTACATTATATTTCATTTCTTGAATGCAAATCCAGTTCCAATTTTGCGCAAGAAAACTATAAACAAATTAACAAATCATTCACAAATATTTATTTTTAATACCTTTCCATTCTCGACAATATTAGTGAGCATGACGATAAACCTGACATTCTCCTGCCAAATCATTCTCCAAAAGTCAGCCAGGGTGTTGTTCTTAGGACCTTGATATTTACAAAGAGAAATGATTTGGGTTGTGTAATAATTTTACTTAAAACACATTCTTTTGAATTTTTCAAACACAATTATATTCTACGCATTATATATATATATATATATATATATATATATATATATATATATATATATATATATATATATATTCTGTTATTAAAAAAACCTACCTTGAGCCGCTAAATATGTCCTTTTTCCATTAAAGTCCTAGAGAAAATGTTCACATTAGGACTGTTTGTGCAATGTGCATGATTATTTGTCTGTGTGATTAAAAATATGGATATGATTAGATGTCAATATTTTTGTTTAATTCTTGCTTCATAACTTACTTTGATGAAGTTGGCGTTGATGTAATCATTGTCTGCATCAGTCCATTTTTCGCTAAGTACTATTCTAGAGTGATCATCTGAAACAATAGTGTTACAAACTTGTAAAAAGTTTTACTACAGCAATTGTTTGAAACAATTACAAAAAAACCCCAAAAATTAAATTACATGGAAAGGTTGTTTTGAATCTGTTTTTGACCATGTTTTCTTGTTTTTTCCCTTCCTTGCATACACTAGTGTTTCCAGCCGGAAGTCTCTACAAAATAAAATCAGTAAGTGTTTGGATGGAAATATGTATGCTTTTTTCTCTCTCAATATATATTAAAGAATTTGAATACTTTGTATAAGATAAGTAAAAATTGAATTTCAATTTCATAGTAAGGCAAACATCCTAAAAGCTAAAAACAGCTTAACTTTAATATGTTTCTTGTAAAAAATGATTTGCTAAAAGAAGATTGGGAGATTGAAGAGAATAATGAATTCATCGATATATGTCTAATTTTTTTCCAATTGTGTCGATATTTGCTCTGCATTTGTCCTTATCCGCATTTTTTGATTCATGAACTCACTCAACAAATCAACTCAATAAGGATTCAGCGATTGAAAAGTTCTTTAATGCTATGGCTGTGTAAATTAGGCATTTTTTAAAAAGTATAACAACTATTCAATTAAATGAATGACAGGGATCTAATATTGATGTGATTGGTACAATTTGAAATTTTCATACTTATATATATATATATTTTGAAAAATACTCACTTTGTGAAATGCTTCTATAGATGGTTGTTAAGTTGTCCTTACTAGATACTTTGACTACATGGAGTACATACAGCCTATATATTTAATGTAGCATTTTCAGCAAAAAACATTGAGCTAATATTTACCTTGTATTCCGACTGGAACACGTTGTTTTCGCCAGTGCCTTTCTCCTGTATTACTCGTTGTAGATCGTCTACTTGAATGAACGTGTTTAACTCTGTAGTATTATAGTATCCCCCGTCTTCCGCTGTCATTGTTACATTAATATAATCGTCAGATGAAACATCATGGGAATTCTCTGTGAAACATAATTATATTGTAAATGATAAGTATTGCATCAATCAATTCTCAAACAAATATGAACATATGAAACGTCTAGATATTATTTAGGTCAAGATATAGTAAATGAAAGGAGTCTATAGATTTCTGAAAATTGAGATATACATGTAATTTTTATGATGCTTTATAATAATAGCTTTGTTTTACGTGGTGTATTGGATAATGATTTTTAGAAAGATTTCCAATAAGATTTCCAATGGAATGTCAAGCAAATGATGTACATTCTATATAATTTTCTTATTATAATAAAGTACGGAAAAAGATAATTATATATTTAATTAATTATGACGTCATAATGATTCTAGCATCAAAAAGACTCTGAAATCATTTTCTAGATCTTGACCTTGAAAAATATATATACACAATTTTTAAAATATTATCCAACTTTATTGAAATGAAGTAAGTAATTATTCGTGAGGTGTACTGATCAAATATAAACACCGTTTCAACTGGTTTAATAAGAAACATTAAAACACAAATTAGTTAATGTTGATAATGTTTTATAAAACCAATTCATTCGAAGTTAAAATAATTGTTTACAATGTATACTGATGGTAAACTTTAATTTTCGGAAGGATATAATGTAGGCTTTTGTATAGAAAAGCTTTTCGATGCGTCATCAACATTAAGCTTGATAGGCAGATTAATTTGCAGTAACAGTAACATCATAGAAGCAGGTGATTTCCTTCAGTTTTCAATGTAAATCTTGATAAAATCCTTCTTGATTTTTGGTGATTAAAAAATAGTGATGTTAAAAATACAGACAAATCTTGGAACATTTGCCATTATATAAATAGTGCCTGTTTGAGGGGGGGGGGGTAGCAGTTGAAATTGACACCCCCGAGAAAACCATTGTCAACCGACGCGAGGGATGTCAATTTCAACTGTTGCCCTCCCAAACAGGCATTATTTATTTCATTATACTGAATGTCTTAATTTTAAAGATACTTGTACTGCTTTGACATTTTTGACGTCAATTCTACGGTGAACCATACGCAAATAATTTACGCGCATGTGACAATTCGTTGTGTTATCCGTTGCCAAGTGTGTTGCTAGCGCTGAGGGTAACAAAACGGATTATAAACTGCGTTTAAACCATTCCGATTTCAGTATTTAACATGAACGGATAATAGTATAAAATGAAGGTGTGTCAAAAACTGTTCTGCGCGGAAGGATTTGATTCACCATCAGCAGTTGATCAGGCAAATGTTTATCACACGGGTAGTGTGAACCAAGCAACTGATAATAAGCATTATCTTACGAAGGAGTAGCATTTCGAGCTGATGATGATTATTTAGAACTACTTTGTGATTTTACCAGTGAGATCAGCGTATTTTTCCCCTTTACTGGATTGTTTTGTTTGATACTTTGAAGGTTTTGACCTCGTGTTGCTTTGTGTCTCTTTGCTCCTGCCCCCTCTACGTCTACAATTGAACATTATTAAATTAGGAATGTTTAATGTATGACTTGTAATTGATATGTGTGTTTGTACTGTTTGTACTATGCATACATCTCTTAACTACTGTAAACCAATGGTTGTATTTTGATTGTATGATGTGTTTGGATTGTATTCTATTTAGTGATTTCAATTCCGACAAATTGAAAACAAATATAATTGTTTAGCTTTCTTCTGATTTATTGCTTGGTTGCTATCGATATTTGAAAAATGCAATAAACATGTATAATATCATCCACAGTATACTATATAAAGGCTGCATTCAATTTTTGAAACTTATAAAAAACTTAATTGTCTTTTGAATTAAATAATTATGAAAATAATGTTTGTTTTTAAAATTAGGTAACGACAATAAATGTCAAAAAAGATAAATATATCTTTAAGGAAGTTATGTTATTCCTAATTTAAAAAATACCATCGGTCAACATTTCAATGATATTGTCAGAACTACGATAAAAATACATTTCAGTAAGGAAACAAAAACCCAACAAAAATGATTATAATCAAACATAGAGAATTGATAAACACATTTGAGGAAATCACATTCATTTAATGCAGGGGAATCTTGAACGTTGCAAATACTGATAATGGTTTCTTGTAAAATAGTTCAAATTTGTTCTCTGATGTCAACAAATTTAAAAACAAATCGTACATGTAGTGTTTACAATAAAGGACATTGATCAGTTTTTAAAAGAAGTTATTAAAAAATAAATAAATATTAGTTACCGCCTGTAGATCACGCCAACAACTCCTACCAACGCTAAGACAACCAATATCGAAACAACCCCTCCAGCCACCGCACCTTTGTTTATCTCCGAAACATCTGATTGTTTTTCTATACGGACTTCAAAAAATGAAAGAATATTCATTAGTTCCAAACCACGTGTACATCTGTTCCTTAGAAATAAAAAAAACTAAAACAAACACCAGTTAATAAGGAAGTACATGATATATCGGGTCATTATATGGTATTGTGTTAATATTTATTTTTTTTGAGATTCGTGCCGGATATGAATGTGGCGACATAGCAAAAATAATAATAATAAAAAAGAAGCTTTATATATGTTTATCTGCAATGATCGCTTCCTTCATAACCTTTTTGGGGAATTCATGAGGGATATGAATGTTTACATCTTTCCTGATCTTAAAAAAAAGTAAGTAAAATTAACCAAATTATTGTTGATTAACATCCGTACGTTAGATAATAGAAACAGCCAAATCGTTTTCTATGTGAATTTGAGTCTGACATCATCATGATTATTTTTTGCAGTCCGTGATTATTCTTAGGTCGATAAAGGTTTCGACCAATCGATACATTCGGCGTGTAGATTTCAGTCCTCTCAGTTTCTACAGAACTATAAATTGTATTAAATTTCCGTTAGAAAAAAAGGAAATCATACTTGGTGGGTGTAACTATAAAACTCTAAATTCTTACTTTTAACGACCGAACATCATTTTCTTCAAAATTTATTTAATCTCAACTCAGTTTATATATTCCGATAAATTCAAATACGACTATCAACATGAAAAATAAATGAAGTTTTTGAATTTTGAAATGGTTTTAAAGATGTACTAAAGTGCAGATATTATAAAGAACTAAACTATTACCATTGCATAGAGGAGGTTCAAATAAATCATCGCAGCCGTCTGGACAAGATCCGTTGTTTTTATCACAAACTTCTTTTGCTTTACATTTTCCACACTTAATATCACAGCTGCTATTATAAAATGCGTCAATACAGTCTGTAAACATGATTATAAATTTAATTACCAATGAAACTGAGGTTTCCTATCTAAATTATAAATTTTATATTCTCATGTCCAAAGTTTATTGCTATAAGCGCTTAGAGAATTCCGTATTTTAATCCGCTGGGTTCAGAAATTACATTTAATCAACTATTTCTTATCATTATGAATGATTGCAAACGTTGTTTTAAAAAGTTCATTTCTTTATTAGATAACTTGGTACGTTCAATGGTTATCTTTAGAATTAAAAAAACCACAAAAACAAATGATGCATTGGTACCTGTAAGTAAATGTATGCAGTAAAACTAAACAAAACAGTATCACAAGTGAAGTCATTACCTTGACACATAGGAGCATGGAAGTTACGCTGACATCCTGTGTCACAGGCACCACTCAGTTTATTACAAACTCCGCTCAAACAATTTCCACATTTAGCGCTACAGTTCATGTTGTAGAATCCGTCAACACATTCTAAACAAGAGGCCCATGGGCCACATCGCTCACCTGAACAACAGTTCCTTGTAACATTATATTTGGTAGCATATGCTATTTATATTTTACACTTTGAACCTCTTTTTGGGGGCCCATTATAGGTTCAGGGTTTGTGGTTGGCTTTAATAATTTAGAATCTATACTATTTGAGGATCCTTGTAAAGGTAGCATTGTAGTTCTCGAGAAGAAAATTTCAAAACAATTTCCATAAATATTTCTATGTTAAACTTTGAACCCCTTCTTGGACCCCAGTACTGGATTTAGGGCAACGGCTTTTATAATTAAGAATCTACACTATTTGAGGATACTTATGTTGTAATCACACATACTGTAGCATTGTAGTTCGTGAGAAGAAGATTTTTAAACACTTTCCCTATATAATTCTATGTTAAACTTTGTACCCCGTCTCAGGCCCCAGTGTTGGTACGGGGGTCACAACTTTTACAAATTAGAATTTTCACTATTTGAGGATCCTTGCATAATAATTTTACAAACTGTAACATTGTAGTTCTCAAGAAGACGATTTTTAAACATGTTTCCTATATATTTCTATGTTAAACTTTGAACCACTCTTGGTGCCCCAGTAATAGTCCTGAGTCTAGATTTTAACAAATTATAATCTACAATAGCCAAGGATTTATGCATAGTAATATCCCAAACTGCTGCATTGTAGTTCTTGAGACGAAGATTTTTAAACATTTTCCTATATATGATAAACTTTGAACCCCGCCTGGGCCCCAAGTTTTAGTCAAGCTGTCAGGATTTCTACAATTTCAAATCTTCATTATATATACAAGCTTTTGTGTAAATATTGGCATTTCTGGTGCAGTGATTCTTGAGAAAAAGATTTTAAAGCATTTTTCCTATTTATTTCTATGTTAAACTTTGAACCCCGCCAGGGGCCTCTGTTTTGGTCGTGGGGACACGATTTTTACAATTTACAATTTTGAGTATATATACAAGGTTTTTTTTGTAAATATTGGCATTTCTGGTGCAGAGGTTCTTGAGAAGAAGATTTTTAAACATTTTCTACCTATTTCCATGTTAAACTTTGAACCCCGCTTGGGGCCCCAGTTTTGGTCCGGGGGTCATGATTTTTACAATTTAGAATTGTCACTATATATACAAGCTTTTATGTAACATTTCTGGAGCAGTCATTTTAGAGAAGAAGTTTTTTAAATACACAATCCCTATACTCACTGTTTCGCAATTATCACCCTTTTAAAAGGCCCTTTACTTTGCAAATTTAGAATCTCATTCCCATAAGGATGCATTGTACCAAGTTTAGTTAAATTTGGCCCAGTGGTTTTAGAAAAGAAGTCAAAAATGTGAACAGTCTACAGACGGAGTGACGGACGGACGGACGGACGGACGGATGGATGCCGGACAACAGGTGATCAGAAAAGCTCACTTGAACCTTTGGTTCAGGTTAGCGAAAAAAACGTTGTTTAGTTGATAAGATAAAATGTCCCCTTATAATTTTGATTCATAGCATAACTTGGATAGAACATATTATGAAGTTATTTATAACGAAAAACTTAGATATTTGAAATATACCCTGACAAAATGGCATTTGGAAGTTTTGACTGCAACCGTCATCACATGACCCGTTTTGTTTATCACAAACATCGCTGCCGGTACAATGACCACATCTTTCAGTGCAGTTGGCATTATAAAACCCGTCCTTACACTCTATAAAAAGTTTTAAAAAATGTACATAGATGAAATGTTTATTTTAAGTTAAACCTAAGGAACCAAATCTCAGAAAACTTAACAATTTTATATTATATATTCAACGCCGGACTAAGGATATACATAACAATCGTATATCAAAACATTGGAGAAGAAATACTCAGTAAATGTAAAATAACAAGACAACCGTGCTTGTAGATTTCCTTTAATGACAGTTTCGGGCAACTGCAATATTTCACCAAATATTTCACTAAATATTTCCCCAAAGTAAGTTAAATATGTTTCATTTTAAATTCGTGCTTGCTTTTAAGTAGAAACAGTTAATGATATATTCTAATGGGATGTAGAAAATGCAAAGATAGTTTCTCTTTTGCCAAAATATGAACAAGCTGTTGACAATCTGTAAGCAAACAACGTCATACAGTGGAACCATTCAAATTAGATTATTGTGTTCCATTTGTTTTATGAATCATTATATTACACCAAAGAATTCCTTTTCTAGCATTGCATATAATTAATTCATGCCTCCAATAAGTTATCGATGTAAACCTGCAGTAGATTAAGAGACATGATTATAGCATGATTGATTCAATTATTGTTGCATATTGCTTACAGTGCAACACAAGGTGTTTATTATACAACCTACCGTCACATTTTACCCCCTGCCAGTTAGCTTGACAACCATCAGGGCATTGGCCAGTTATATTATTACATCCTCCGTTATATCTACAGTGCCCACATGAAATGTTGCAGTTTTTCCCGTAAAAGTGGTCGTTGCAACCTGAAATTTGAGTTGTTGTTGATAGACATACATATTTAACATTTCTTTGTGATCACACCATGAATGAGAACTGTAACGTAATTATGGTTAGGAAAACGGTTCCCTGGTACGAGCTTTCCAGTACACAAATTATCCTGATACTGTTCTCCTGATACCATTTTAGGGTGCAAACGATTTTTGTATATTTATACGAAATAAAAAAGTAAACAACATGCAGAATATTGTCATTCAGCCAATTTTTAATCGTATAATTGCTTAAACTTATGTATGAGGTAATCGTTACTTTCGGGGCGAAATCAAACATATCCTGGGGCTTTATTGGATTTAATCCCACTTTGACCATAATAGTCACCCTATGCTTGAATTATGACTCCTTATTCTTTACTTAAAAGTAATAAATAACAGGAAGGATGACAATTTTTATGAATTGATTTTTCGTATCTCAGATCATATAAGGTAAGCCCGAAATAATCCTTGGTTATTATTTTAGGTATCTTGATACATGTATATTACGCTTTCATTACTTTCAAAAATCTAAAGAATCATTCGAATGCAAATCCAAAGAAATACGAAACACCTATACGTTAGGTAACTATATCTCTCTTTTTTTTAATTTCATTTCCATTTTTTAATTTACAATCGCATATGCCGAATAACGAATTGCACACTATTTTTTTTTAATATATAATAGAATTTAAACAAAGAATGTGTATGTAGTTTCATCCATCAAAGTGAATCATATAGAACAACGAATACAAACTTATTTCATCATTATTGCCTATATCATGATTATCAAAAACTATACATAAACTTGATGTGATATTTTGTTAATTACATATTGTAACATTAACTGATCGGTTTAAACTTACTGTTACACTTTTCTCCCTTCCAGTGACTCTGGCATCCATTAGGACAGTCACCAGTTCCTTGATCGCACACATTGTTGTTTTTACATTTTCCACACGGGGTGTTGCAGTCATTGCCGTAGTAGTGATCTAAACATACTGAAATAAAAAAAAATGTTATTACTTAGCATTGACAAGTTATATCCAATAAACTATGTAGTATCGATATTGATGATATCGGAAAAATTGCAATGAAACCGATTTGTTAATATCGATATGATAAAACTCAAATGCATACCGGTATCTGTACTAAATAATATAAAATCTGTGTCGATATTGCATCGATGTCATTTCACCATTGTGAAACATCATGATTATGAATACTCCATTTTGCATATTGCAATGATGAGGCATTTCATAATTGAGTATCCGTACTTTACTTCGTCATCGTCCATATCAACGATATCGTACCGACATTTAATTCGAAAATGTAGACAACTGAAGCTATTGAGACATTTCTAATATGTACTAGGCATTTTTATATTTTAATCGACATCGACAATATTGTATTGATATCATTTTTTTTAAAAAAAATCATCATTTATACTTGTTTTGGTATTGCTGCTGTTTTACCTTGGTGTCGATGTCGATGGCATCGATAATATCGTATCGATATCGATTGTCCTATATTCACAACTGGAGCTGTTCATACTTAATGTCGATAATATCGATAAAAAGATATCGTATCAATATTGATTCGTATATGTGCATAACGTAATCAATTGCATTGGGCATTTGTACCAGGCATGTCGATGCGTTTTGTCGATACCGACAATATCGCTTTGATATCATTTTACAATTGTTAACAAACATCATATTGACGTTATTTCGCATTGATGTTGATTTACATTGGTGTTTATATCGACAATATAGTGTAAACAACTAAAGCTGTCCGTACTTAACATCGATATCGAAGATATCGTATCGATATCGATTCGCACACGTTGAAACTAATCAGTGTCTATATCGATGTCGATATCGTCAATTTGTGAACGATATCGTCGATATCGACATGAAAGTTGGCTTTGGACATGTATGTCGATGTGACAACATACAAATATCAATCATAAAATTATTCTATGGCCATGGAATGCATTTTATAATCGTTTACGCCTATCTTCTATTTATTTTTCCATAATTGCTGTTTTCTTTCAAGGAAATGTATTTTTGATAATTTTTCTAATACTATATAGTAATGCGGGTAAGGTAAAACAACGTCCAAAAATATGCACATTCAACGAGTCATTTTATCTGCAGTCAAATCAAGTTTTACGTACTCGCATTAACTTTATCCAAAATATTGGATCATGTGGATTTGCCAGGCACGGATCATCAGATCAAACGAGACGCGAATATAAAAGATGATACTAGTACACATTAACCCACATCAGTTGTTAATAGTTTACAATTCAATGAATTTTAAATATCTAAAGATACTCAAAATGGGGTCATGATTATGTCAGTCGAAAACCGTTGATAGCAAAGAGTTTTTTATTGGACATGTAAAAATGTATGAGCATGCATTAGAAAAAACTGAACCATAAATTAAAAAAAGTTACAGAACATTTGTTTCGGTTTGTCGTACTCCACATATTGGAAATTTCAAAAAAAGATATTTATATTAAAGAATTATCTAAAACTATCTTGCACGTAGTCCGAAATATTCTAATGCTTGGTGGAAGAGTTACCGCTTACACAAGACTAACGTTTAGTATAAGTCAAGAAACCTACCATCACACTTCTCTCCCGTCCATTGAGCTTGGCATCCATTAGAACAGTGGCCAGTCCCTTTGTCACACACACTGTTATTTATACAGTGCCCACACATGTTGTTACAGTCTTTACCATAAAAGTGATCGGCGCAAACTGAAACAACACCGATTTCATTAAATATCGTATCCGTAAGATATCGATAGTTGAAAAGTGCGCATCATTATGTTAAACCTACCATCACACTTGTCCCCCTTCCATTGACTCTGGCATCCAGTAGGACAGTGACCAGTCGCTTTGTCACACACTTCGTTATCTTTACAGTTTCCACACGGAGTGTTACAGTCAATGCCATAAAAGTGGTCGCTGCATACTAAGAATTCAACAAGATATATTGTTTTTACAACACGCCAAATGATCAAAGCGGTCACCTGAGCAAAAATTGCAATGTCTACTTTTTGTCATTAAATACAAAATATATGCATAATTCAGTTGATTGAATCATGTTTAAAGATATTTTCAAGTTTGCTTTGATATACTAGCATCAAACCTTTTTTGTTGTAACAGTTTTAGGAGATTTTGATAGATTTTTGCAATTATCCCCATAAAAAAATGCCGTCACTTCTGGTCGTCAACAGACGGAGACAAAATCCTAAATTTTTAATTCTTTTTAGGAATTATTTTTTTCTATAGGGACGCTCTAATAAATGCAGAAAATGAAATTCGTTTCAAAATCGATCCACGCATTCTCGAACTTTTAGGCTTCAAAGTGGCGAGGTTCCACTTAACTCATTTGTTAAAGTCGTAGATTTGTGCCCAAACGAAACGGGCTAAACCTCTGAGTGTCGAATGTTTTTCCTTCCTCCTCAATTGTGTTTTAATTGTGTTTCTATTTTATGATTTTATCTTTGAAATGATGAAAAAATGACAATATATAACAAATGATAAATTTTACTAATTTCCGATTTAATTCATTAAAAGTTACTACAAAACCGCCTTTTCAGTATAACCATATCTATATTGAAATCCTTAGAGAGACCTAAATGGAATATAAAGAAATGTTAATAAAAGAAAACAAATAAGAAAAAAAATGAAAAAAAAATAAAAATAACAACCATCCTGCATAGTTTATTATGTAAAAATTGAAACACTAACTGTAACAAAAATACATTTTTCGACGTTTGTCGTTTCTGAAATTGTTCATAAAGATTCTGAAATATCAACACCGCATAAAATAGGTCCAAAAAGTCAATACTTCGTAGTGATTAAAAACGCCACAAGACTGTGATAAATAAATCTAAGGTGGAGAGGTGGAGGGTTGATTACAACTAAAAGTATAATTTTGAATATGACTGACCAGTTTGGATAAGAATAAAAAACGGAAGCGTAAAACGCATACTTCTTGTGAAGTGAAAATTTTCGACTGGGAAAAGTCAATTAAGACAATTATAAGTCCCTATTTATAAATGCTGTATGCTGTAACTGTTGATTGTGGTATGTCAATATATTTCAGATTCAATTTAGCACTTTTAAAAAACTTACTGTCGCACTTGTTCATTTGCCAATGTGGCATACATCCATTGGGGCATTGACCAGTTCCCTTGTCACATGTATCATTGTTTATACAGTGCCCGCATGGAGTTATACATTCACTTCCATAAAAGTGATCTTTGCAATCTAGACAAAACAATAAAATAAAGCCAATATAAATTCACAGAAAAGAAAAAAAAAACAAAAATCATTTAAGGTATTTAAAACAAACTTATCTAATCAACTTATTTCGCCTTACACAGATTTTTAGAGTCTTGTACTGGTGTCATATAGTGTCAAATAATCGGTATATATATGTAAGTTGAATTTATTTCTTTCCGGTCAGTTGAAACTAAAATTACCATTAAAACATCGATACTAATAAGCCGAAAAAGCGGTTCAGCAAAATGGTGACATATTTTTTTTGCAAACTATTGTCTGATTTATTTGAGAGAAAGAAAATTTGGTTTTACAATAAATTAAAGGGCTTTTTTGAAACTTTTTATAACGCACTACCATAGAAGACCGACTTTGGTTTGTTTTTTTCTTTTTTCTTTTAAGCATTATTATGTTTTACGGTGCTACCGTTGGGGCGAGCGCAGCAATTATTACACTTATCTTGCATCATTGTCAATTATGCAATTATCGACTTACATCAAAGCATTTTTGAGAGAGAGAGAGAGAGAGAGAGAGAGAGAGAGAGAGAGAGAGAGATTTCTTTTTTTAACAGTTAAAAAAATCTGTAAAATACCTGGACTTGCTTCCCTTCAAAATCGTTCTTTACATTAGGGGAACATTAAATTGACCAGTCTGTAAAATGTAATTTGTGTTTAGTTTGATCAAATGTGTTAACGATTTATTATTTTTCTTTTGTGCCTTGTTGTTATCTGATTTTTTCCCTGGTTCACAAATTTTGTATTTGTTTATTTTGTATTTTTGCATGCTTATTACATACGTTATATGGTTGTATCCATGACCCTAGACCCACTTTGTAGGTGTGTAATTTCCTATTTGACAATATGCAATATCTACATAGATTTTTAACAGTTTATTTTTTTCTGTTTATTCGTTTTTAATATCTTCCTTACTTAAACTTTCTATATGCAAAATAAGCTTAAAATTGGATTGATATGCCAGTAAAGTATGGATCATGCTTGTAACTATATAATCTCTATCTATGCCAAACAAAAATTAAAAACTAGTCATCGGAGGCAGGTATCGCTATTATACTGAAAAAAAGCGCCAAGACACATTACAGATGTTTGATCCTCCTCTAAAGTTATCGCGGGAAATATAGCGCGAGATTATATGTTTACGTATCTCGACTCAATACGAAGGAATGGAAACGTAAAAAATCACTTGGGTCTCACCAAAGCTTGTGCAGTACTCAAAACGTGTCTTCAAGCCTCAAGGCAGCGTAACTTACGAGTTAAATGTCAGCCATTTTTGGCATAGCACCATGCAAGAAAACATTAGAGAGCATTATGGGATGTAGACAAACACATTTTCTTGATGAATCTGCAGGTTCAGTTTGTTCTTATTCTCGCGCGCACAGTTTCTTAGAGTTCGCTTCGATCGCCGGCGAGTTGCGGTCGCTATTATAATCATTGTTTCTTTAAACAGAAATAATTTAATTCTGGATTCTTAATTTAAAATGTTTGATATAACAAAGTTAGGGACAATCAAATCCAGGCACTACCCATTGAATATATTGCAGTATAGTACAATTATGTAAATTCTAATAGCTCTTAAATGGTTTAGCACCTGGTTTTGGAAGAACGAAATGAATTGTGCTTGCAATACATTGACTTTGAATATCATTAAATAAACGTAAAGACTGTTTTTCGGTTCTATATATGTGAATAGCTGTGTGTACTTACAATCACAAAAATTCCCTGTCCATTGAGTTGCACACCCGTTATCACATTCCCCTGTCAACTTGTTATAATGTTCACCATTTTTACAGTGCCCTCTGCAGATCACACATTGTCTATTAGAAACCATCTGCACATACTGGAAAAAAAAACGCAATAGACTTAAGCAAAGCTACAACATTTGCAAAACCTTATAACGTAGTCTGTATAAAAGGTTTCAGATATATGAAAAAGAAAATTATGTAACAATGCACATAGTTCCGATTATGTATTGATTGCATTAAAAGTGAATATAAACGAAATGTGGTTTTGATGTCATGTTGTCAATGAGATATATATCAAATAGTCAGTAAGTACATAAAAGAGGGGAACAAATGCAATATAATATAATAATCTTACAGGGTATACAATTATTTAGCACATTCACCGGGCCTCACCTATGCAACTTTCTGTTAGAGCGTTGGGATCGGGATATTTATCTACACATGACCCATTGAAAGCGTCACAGTTTTTATTTTTACATGAGGGACATTCACCAACGCAGCCAGTAGAATACCGCCCAGTATCACAACCTAAAAATAGAGCAGACACAATTTTAGGATTAAGTCAACTTAAGAATTAGTAAACCATTCATTAAAAGATAACTGAATATCTATGTTGAGCAAGTATACTATAAAATATTTCTGTCAAAGTTCGAGTTTATTTGATGACGCAGATTTAATCCGGGACTTCCTATTATACTTTCTAAATTGATATATATTACCCAGAAGAGCTCCATGTGGAGTAAATTAAAAACAAAATTGGACTGCAGACTTACCCATTACTTTAATTGCACAAATTTCGATCGATGTGTACATGTAAAGGTTGCTGTTTTCACCTAAACAGGTGGACTGAAATCCATCTGGTCGGCTATTTGTGAACACTATTTGTCGAACAAGTCTGTTGATTGTAATGTTGTGTATTGGAGCTGGACAACCAGACATTGGGTCATGGTGGTACACAAAATTGTTTGGGCTTGGTGATGCCGAATCGAACGTGTCATCGTAAAATGCATATATCGAAAAGCAAGATAATCGATGAAGAACTAGTCAAATATAAATTGAGCAATTGAATATTTAGAATACACCTGGATTTTTAACTATTTCTTTTACGGTATAAACATTGTTTTGTTTTGTTGTATTTTATTAATATTATTATTATTATTATCATTATTATAATTATTATTATGTGTTGTTGTTGTTTTCTATTATTTGATGTTTTTTAGGAGGGGGGTGGGTAAGCCTAGGAAACAATCACTGTGAATCAATATATTAACTTTTTTGAGGAAAATAGAAGTTTTAATTTCATTATACATAGATAAATGGATTATTGATATGAAAAAAAAATATAGAAAAGAAGGATTATCAAATAAGCTCCTGTTTTCCCCTTAATTTTTAAATGAAAATTAATGTGCATTTATAAAATATCAAGTAAAATGCTTAAATCAAAAACTGAATTAATAGCACGGTTTACGTTGTAATAGTGTTTGCTACGTACGTTGTTGGTTTCTAAGGTAAAGTTCAATATAAGCAACGTTGAACCGGCGCCCTAGTTGCACTTTCAACCAAACAGATTTGTAATGTTGATCATAGTCATTTATGGCGCACGATCCTCCGTGAGCAGTCTGTATTTCCATCAACGACTTTGTCTACCGTCCATTGTGAGTTTAGAAAGGGAGATTAACTCATAGGGGCTGTTCCTTGTAATCTTTGAGCGGGTGTGTGAGCTACATTCACTGCAAAGACAAATGAATGATTATATAAAGTGTAAAATAGTTAAGTATTCAGATCAAAATACAAAGAATTTGCAGAGATATAAATAACATGTTATGTGTTCAGCTTTGTTCTAGAATTTTGTAACAATACAAATTGAATATTTACATTGATCTTTTGAATTACTTAGCTTTACATTAAACGAAAAAGAAAACAGTGCGTGCATATAAAACTTGTTACAGAATATTCTATTGTTTTTTGAGTTTTTGCTGCGTTTTGTTTGAGGGGGATTGTATCAAAGTTTTATTTTAGTTGATTTATATGACTCGGGGGTTACTTATTTCAAATCAACTTTGAACTGGTTTTGTTTGTTTATTGATGTATAAACACAATCCTCATATATATTATATACTGTTCAGTTGTTTGCCTGCTATATAGTACATTTGTAGCTGTCAAAGTAAGTATATTACGCTGTCGCTGTCGGAAACTCTTTGTATCACTGAATGTCTTCACTGTGTGGTCCTATCTTCTGGTGGTTAACCAAACTTACAGCGATTATGTCTTTGTATTTATAGCGTTGAAAGTTCAAGTTCTAGGTAATACACTTCCTCAACCCCCTAACCCACATGGATAATAATGTAGCGAATAGCTCGATGCTTCGTAGGTATGGTAACATGAAAAGCGAAATCTTAACACTTTGTTAAGTAAACGTCATAAAATAAAGAGTACAATTACCAGCTGTTTATCATAATTTTT
Organism: Magallana nippona; assembly: GCA_033439105.1. Classification (NCBI taxonomy): domain Eukaryota; kingdom Metazoa; phylum Mollusca; class Bivalvia; order Ostreida; family Ostreidae; genus Magallana; species Magallana nippona. The sequence goes on along the minus strand of CM065917.1, from coordinate 43,595,028 downwards.
TTAAGGAATGCTTAAAATGAATCGGCATAGTATACACTCAACAAAACTTCTAGGTGTTCACCCTGATAAATAGAATAATTTGAAAATTGTTAAAGAAAAGTATGTGAAACTTTCAAAGTTTCGAAACTAATATGGCTTTTCATCAATAATACAGATACAATAGGACAACGATTAAAATCAATTACCCGTAACGAAACGTCAAAATGTTAAATTGGTATTTTTTTGCACTTACTGAATACTATTGACACTTTTTTGCAATTGATATTAGTCTTTAGTGATAGTTTAAAAAGAAAAAAAATACTATTGCAAAAATGATAATTGAACTGTTGGTATATTGGTGTTTGCAAATTGTACTCCGTTTAAATACCCTGTTTATTTCGTACTTGACATTGTTTTAAATATTAAGCAATCCGAAGAAATCCAAAAGCCCTGAGCAAAACTCATCCAAACCGGAAGTGCTTAAGGTCAATATCTTGGGTCGCGAACAAAAGATCAAGTCAATGGATAGTTTTTTTTTTTTTTTACCTATTTGACAGTTAAGTGAAAATCAGTGACTAATAAATGTGAATATTTCATAAAGTAAATATATTATACAAGGTAAACGTTTAGAAGTTTTGTGAGTGTTTGTACTATATTGTAGTTTAACTATACTTTTTATTTTTAAAATTAAAAAGGTGAAACCGATTATAAATACTGCGGGCTTTAAAATTTTATGTGAATATCAATAAATCAAGTGACATTAAATGCACTGCGTCATGAAGCTTTGATATAGTTAAACTACTAAAAGATAAAATCCCTTTATTGTATACATCCACATACATTGACCGGGCAAACACCCTGCTTATAAATTGTCACCGCTTTAATGCAATATCCCGCGACAAACAAACGCATTAAAGGAAACAGAACGTTAGAAGTGCATTATTTGATGTTTTCAAAGAAATTCTTTCATATACAAAATTAATAGTTTTAGCACTGAAAAATCTCAATGTGTTCATATTTTATCTGACTTGGTCTTGTTATCTCACTTTCCATATTTTCCTGTGTTCAAAGAATATGAAAAACGAAGAAAGAAACACTAGTATATTGTTTTAATTTTTTTTTTTACACTGGTATGTTTATATATTCATTTATTTATTTTTTTGTATCATAAGCCCTTTGATATAGTTTATTTTACTTGCCTTTCTTATATCACTTTCCATATCTTCCAGTTTCCAAAAAATGATGAACAACGAAGAAAGAAACACTGTATATTGTTTTTATTTTTTTTTCTTGTTTATCATTAATTAATTTTATAAATACTTCTCAATTGAAAAACATAATGAAATGTATGTTTGTATTTAAGTATAAAACGCATCCTGAACCCTATTTAAAGATGAATATAAATTGTAGAAATGATAGGCTAGGTTTTACATGTATTCAAAGCGGAGGAAACCTCGAGACTGTTAAAAAAGGGGCTGAATTTCTAAGAAAGAAAAATATGTTTTTTTTAATTTCCGTTCATTTTAATTGAATGAACATTTAATCAAATTTACCTTTGATAAGTCGAAAACCAGAGAAGAATCCTTCCTTAAGAAAATATTGCAGCGGAAAATCATTTTGGTTTGTATCCATTTGTTGTTATTGATTAAACATGAACATAATTGGTGGATCTTAGTACAATAGAGTGATATGCCTGTCAATGCATTGGTTAGAATAGCTCTATAAGTTGGCATGGAACACTTCCATGTTGTGACGTACTATTTTTCGAAAAAAACAATAAAATCAAGTGTAATTTAATAAATAGTTTCTTTCCCAAAACAGTCAACTAACAGTAGTGCAGTGGGTTAGAGGGTTCACTAAGAATCAGTAGGTCATGTCAGAGTTCGAATCCCGCTGAGGATTTTGAAATGTTTACCTTTCAAAAATTCTTTAAACGTATTTTTGATTAAATATTGTAAAATTTGAAATTTCTAAACCGGTAACAGTATTTCAATTTTAATCCAAAAATATCCCATACCATCTTGACATATCACATGATCACATTTTTTAGTCGAGTTTAATCATCGATCAAGAGATGCAGCCAAACTACAGGAAAATGTTCACTGCCTTGGAATGATGGGGACACAGGTGGCAAATGAGTTTCCATCAGAAAAAGTGCAGTGTTATCCGGATCTCGAACAAGACACAGACGTTGCAATACCCTACACGGACACCAGTTGAAAGTTGTGGAGAGTAGAAAGTATCTTGGTGTTACAATCTATCAGAATTTTCAGTGGACACTCCACATCAATACCACCATAGGCAAAGCTACAAGACCTAGGCCAATGTAAACAATCGACAAAGGCAACAGCATACTGTATCTTGATCAGACCAGCGATCGAGTACATGCTTCGGTCGTGTGGGACCCCCACCAAGCTACACTCACCAGAGAGGTTAAGCAGGTACAACGAAGAGCTGCCAGGTTCCTATGCAACAACTATCGTAATACCTCACCCGGTTGTGTAACCAGACTACAACATCAACTTCAATGGGATTCCCTCCAGCATAGGAAAACGATACACAGACTAGTCTTATGCTATAAAATAAAAAAAAAATCAGCTTGTGTACATAAACCCAAAGACTTATTACCCACCTGGAGACAGACGAACTAGAAGGAGTTACAGACTCACACAGACTCGGGCAAGTAAAATAAGATACAAAAATTTCTTCTTCCCGCGATTGGTGAGGGACTGGAAAATCGTCCACCAGAGCGAGTCACAGCAGCACCTACCATCGAATAGTTCAGGACCAGACTTGCCAGTATCCCCTGGATTTAGATGCAACCATAGTAGACAACACAGCAAAGTTATCATCACTCAATTAATGAGGTCAACTCGATACCAGAAGAAAAACTGACTTCATAATAATGTTAAATAGGAAGTCATCTACTAAAATTTTAAATTTCAGGTCCCCTTGATTATGGATTTTGACTCTAGGGCAGGGCCATAATGGATGGATAATGTTAATGCATATAATGTTTATTATTATCATCTTCTCTATTCTCACACACCTGTAAGGAAAACTGAATTCATGATTTTGTAGACCATGAAGCCTTCTTCCAAAATTTGAAATTTCATGTCCCCCGAGGTAGGGGTTCTGACTCTAGGGCGGGGCGAAAATAGTCATATAGTGTTAATGCATTAATTGTGTAAAATCGTCTTCTTTACTTCAGCAGATACTGAATAAAAACTGGCTGCATATAAATAAAGAAATTACAGCTGTCAATAAAAACTTTTAATTTCATGCCTCCCAATGTAGGGATTTGAATCTAGGTTGGGGCCAAAACACTCATATAGTGTAAGGGTAGGGGTTCTTAATGCAGGGTGTGGCCAACATGATAATTAAGTGTTAATATATATAATGTTTAAAAACGTCTACTGACACAGAATAAAAACCGACTGCATATTTATAAGAAATAACATTGAGCTGTTATCTTTCAAGTCTAACCTACATGTAAGGCAAGGGTTATAGCTGGGAGAGGGGGATATATTTGTCTTATTATTTTATTCTGCTCAGCAATTTCAATGAAAGAAATCAGTAAATTCACAAATATGGAAAGGAGTAAGAATGGAGCTGTCTATCAAAGTTAAAGGATTGTGAAAGCATTTGGAAAGAGTTCAAAGGTGGGGGGGGGGGGGGTAACATTTAATGGAGTTATCGTCTTCCCTTGCTTCTTTATAATGGAGTTTTCTTCCTTTGCTTGTTCATATTTAGTAATTAATCATTGAATATAATGTAATTATAACGAAGTTGTATGATCAAAAGAGTTATGCAAGTATTTTAATCATTTGAAACAAAAACAGTTTTTGAACTTTCTAAATAAACAAATAGACTTTTAATAGTAAAGTATTAATTGGCTAACTAAAATCACTACATTACTACATGTAAAATGATCTTGGTATAAATGCCAGATGGTGATTAATTGTCAATGAAGGTTGAATATTCAAAAGCTAGAACAGGGAAAGTGAGTAACTCATGATGGATTATAAAGCTGTTTTTTTGTTTAAATGCTCACAAGGAGAGTTTCTGTCTGCCCCCGGGATGGGGGATGGGAGGTTGTTTTTAGATAAAAATGTATACTAGCCACTTTGTTTTAGTTTATCTATGAAAACATATACCAATAAAACATATCCTGAAAGTTAACAAATATGGGAAAACTATTTTCTATCAGAGTCCTGCAACTTTTTAATATCAGGTCATGCATTCTATTATGATCTCTAAGTTTTTCGCTTAAATTATAGGTTTCATAGTCCTTTTTGAAAGATTTCAGGCAGGGAGGTGGTCGTCATTACAAATTTAAAATTGTTCTACTCCAGAATGAAACTTAAATAAATGCATATATGAGACTCCTCGACAAGCTTGTGTATGGGTTATATGCTACTCAGGTGACCGTTAAGGCATATTGCCCTCTTGATAATTTTTAAAATTGAAAAAGTGGACCCGATTATAAATACTGCGGGCTTTAAAATTGTATGTGAAGATCAATAAAATAATTGACATTAAATGTTCTACATCATGAAGCTTTGATATAGATAAACTACTAAAAGATACAACCCCTTTATTGTATACATCCACATACATTGACCGGGCAAACACCCTGCCTATAAATTGTCACCGCCTTAGTGCAACATCCCGCGACAAACCAATGCATTAAAGGAAACAGAACGTTAGAAGTGCATTTTTTGATGTTTTCACAGAAATTCTTTCATGTACAAAATTAACAGTTTTAGCAGTGAAAAATCTCAATGTTTTTCTGTTTCTAAAGAAAATGAAAAACGAAGAAAGAAACATTGGTATAATTTTTATTCATTTACTATTTGTTATATCATAAACCTTTTGATCTATTTTATATAGAAAATGATGAATGGACATTGTGTGGATCAATCATTTACATATGTGAAACCAAAATTATTTTGATTCCTACTTATTTACTTTTGCACCTGATATTTGAGATTGTTGACGGTTTGTTATTGTCATTTTTTTTCATAAATAAATTCTTCTAATAAAGCCAACAATCATCTTTAGCTCTTGTTTTAAAAAATACCAGTATTATAAAAAGGTTCTTTTAAAAAGAAATAACGTTTCAGAGAAAGGAAATCAGGTCTGAAAATGTGTTCTTAAAATTATTCTAAAGATAACAATTAATTGATTAATTAATTTGCATCAAACATATTCATTGATATAGATATACATATAACAAGTCTGTTTGTTACCGCAGTTAGCTTTTCAAAATAGAGCTTCATTTAATCCCTGCGTAATACTTTGGATTGGAAAAAAAAGAGAACAAGCCATATTAGGCATTCGGAGAATTATGTAACAAAAAATGTGTAAAGTGTTTATATACAGTCATACCCTATGCAAGTGCGTAGTCTACTACTTATTGACTGGGTGTGGCACCGCCGCCATATATTGAAGGTTCGTTAATATGTCATATTTTGAATTAAACGCGAATTGTGTGTTATGAATTATTTGTGTTTATGTGTGTGCTTATTTGTAATATGAGTTATTTTGTTTATATAGTAGCTCATTGCCAATAAATTTAATACTTAATTAAAACAAAGAACTTTAACAATAAACAAAAACAATAGAAAACAGTCTTATCTATTACACTGATCTTGTTACGTAATTTCTAATATTTGGTATCCTATTATCATTACATGCCATGTATATCACAATAAAAGGAGAATGCCAGCCAATATATTTTAAATTAATACAAATGAGCATCAAATAGATTTACTGATATAGATATACATATAACAAATATGTTTATTACCATCATTGGTTTACAAAAACAGTGATTTATTCAATCTTTACGTAATAGTTGGATCGGAAAAAAAGAAAACAAGTCATATTAGGCATTCGGAGAATTTTGTAACAAAAAATGTGTAAAGTTTTGACAGCAACAGTTTGATTGTAGTTTTAACTCCATTTAATAAATCCACATTTCAAATCAGAAAGCGCATTGTTTGAGCTGATCTTCAGGTGTTCTTTGATATCCACTACGATACAGTTCCGATGTACTTCTCCCTGTGTATGAAAGAAATAGAGATCATTCTAGTATTGTATTTATCTCAGCTTTTTCCTGATTGTGAGAGTATTCATATCCATACGAAATGGAGTAAACATATAAATTTAAATTGAATTGATTTGAATTGGATTATCAACTGATGAAAAATTACATGCAAACATTTAAAAGGATAATCACTGTCATAAAGTGACGAGTAATTACTAATTGAAATAAATTATTTATATTTGTATTCTATAGAGGGAAAAGCAAAGTTTTACCTGTTTATTATTTCTGAATTTTCATATTGTTTTCAAAGACTATGCTTCGACGATGAAATTATCTGAAATAAATCACTACACTAGTTGTAAAAGCCAGCATCTATATGTTATGTTCGAAAATTTGAAAATCGATTTTAATTTTGTAAATTTGCAAATAGATTATGTTTATTTTTTTTCATCTTTTGCTTACCACAACTTTATGGCTGATTTCTTCAGAAGTTTCTTACTTTGCCTGCGACTAATCTGTCCCCAGTATTTACGCTGAACGGACTGTGTGAAAAAGGAGAATCGACAAATCAGTGTATATGTCAATCTGAATCCATAAGATCTTACAGAAGGCTTATTTAACTTGCATATGTTTTACTCATCCAAATCGCACATGCAACGGAAAACAAATTTGCTGAAAGAAAAACGTTTTAAACATGATGCTATTCATATTAATTTATCTTTACATTATCAGTACAAAAGTAGATTTCAGGTTATCTTTTATGAGCGAGACCGCTTCATCTTTTCAAAAATGCAACAGCAAGCATTTGAATATTTCTACAATGTTCAAAACACAACATTATGATGCAATTTATTGATAAAAATGATGGTGATGAGTGATAAGAAGTAGAATTACTTTAATTAATATAATTAATTAAATTTTTCACCACAAACAAAGGTTTTCCATAATTCGATAGTAACTATTGAAGTATTTGATAACATGTTGTCACCTTAGTGCTTACCACAAATGTGAGGTTTCTTTTAATTGTTGTCTGTTGTCAAATGCCATACAGATAACGTTAACCTGCAACTATCAAAAGGTCTTAAAAGATGATAAAACCTATGTTAGAGCTGATAAACATTATTAAATAATTGTAAAGGATGTAATAACTGATTTTGGCTTTGTTCTGCAAATATTGTTTGAAATAGATTTTTTACGAGAAAAGTAGTGCTTGTGTAGAATAATAAGATTCGCATTAACTTAATGGTTTTTACAATTAAATGAATCACCTGTGCAACTTTTCATTTTAAATCGGATTTGCTGGTGTGATGAATATCCAAGTTACAAGTAATTTCTTAACAGTTCAAAGGTGGGGGATTTCCCTCGGTGAGTTACCTCTTTGAAAACTTGATTTAAAAAGGAATAGAATTGAACAGGAAGCAATTGATATAAGTTGAAAATAAATTGATAAACGTTGAACATACAGCTGTTGATACGCATTGCTTTATGTTGGTATACGTTAAGCATAAAACGTTTTATATTCGTTCACATACGTTGTTCTACGTTTTAGGAGCTGTTAACTACATACTAAAGTCAATATACTTACCCACGCTAATTTGTCAAAGGAACAAACAATACATGATATTGTTATGTAAAAAAAACTGAATAAAATATTATCTAACAAAAATTAGGAATATACTGTAAACCTACTATTACTCGCAACTACTTTATTTTTAGTTCTACCTGGGATGAACATGTCCGCAGCGACTAATTTTACCGACCAAGCCTTATCCATGCCGGTTTTTAATATTGCAACTATATGGCAAATACTGGTCCGCTGCGAGATTATTCGAGACAATCAGGCTCTTGCTAACCTCGCCAAAAGTCCTCGCAAGCGAAAAAAAAAAGTTTACAGTATACAAATCTCAAAATGGGCAAAAAATCACGACAGGGAAGAAATGAGTAGATATAAGGAAATATAAAGTTATAAAAAAACAAAACCAAAAAAAAAAAAAACCCATATTGTTACCAATATTTGAAATAAAAGAATTATTGTTCCGGTTTAGTCAGGTCTGTACACTTTAAATATAATAATATGTATAAACCTTTCATGTTGTAACCAGCAAAAATCAAATAGGTTTAAGCTTTCATAATCAAAGCTGCATTACCTACCAACTGAGCAGTTTACGCCCTTTTATCTTTTTAATACCTACCAGTTACACCCCGGAAATACAGGTGGTATTTTTCTTTTAAAAAGCGCGTGCATTGCATTTCCGAATCGATCAGGCTATTTCGATAAGCTTTCGCGTAATAATGTGTTTATTTTGTAGACAAGTAAATTTATACCAATAATGTGTATGTGGGTTTTCTCCTCTCTGTGTATATTTATTTGATTGTTTGTTTTGTTATGTTGGTAGTTATTTGTTAGAGGTGTAAATACTCACCAACAGTTCACTCAGCGACATACGTCCAACATCAGTCAAACACAACCCGATACACTGTTAAAGACTCGCGACTTGGTTGAAAGGAAATCGAGTAATTGTTCGTTAAATTAAGTAAAACGAATTTTCTGATGCGGCATTAATGCATTTATATGAATACAGAGTAAAGTTGTTGTGCTTTTTTTTTTTTTGAAATTCATGATGACTTTCATTTCATTTTGTGTTCATGTTAATATATGGAATGTATCGAACTATTTAAAATTCTGGACGTCATTACCTACCATATAGCAAACTGTAAAAGTATAAACCATGATTAGTAATGCTTTAAACACTTAAAAACATGTCTCATCAATCAACTTATTATTAACGTTCCTGGAGATCTATCGTGCAAAATCACTTATGACAGAATACACGTATTTCAACAACTATTGAAATAAAGGATATATAATAACAATATTGTTTTATCATATCAACAACATCAAACGCATGCCCTGTGAGTTAACTTACCTATTTCACAGTAGTCTCCCCTCCAGCCTGGATGACATCCTCTGTCACACACACCATTCACATTGTTGCAGCCTGCACATGTGTCGTTGCATTCACCAGTACAGTTTTGTCCAAACAATCCATACGGACAGGCTATTGTAAATGCGTCAAATGAATACGCTTTAGATACATATATTTGATGATGTAACTATTACCAATAAATGTCATGAATATATTAACTTTGTAATAATTGTTGATCATGCAATTCAAAACAATAATTAAATACCTAGCCTGATCTATTACAATTAAAAGTATATAAATACAAGACAGCGTATTTTAGAACTTTAGTTTAAATCCATATACCACCTTACAGTACCGCTCTTGATAAAGTTTATACTGGATAAGATTGGATAGGATGCTGAATACAGGATGCATGACACAGATGAATTCAAGATAGATAGTAAAATTATCTTATTTTATCAATTAAATCCTGAATCTTGGACCAGCTAATCAAAATCGAGATTAATTTAGAAATGTTTACAAAACGACCTGTTATACGGTGAACAGTTTTTAAACATATTTTTGAAGGTTTTTTTTTCTGTTTGCAAATACATGTATAAATGCAAAGCAGTGATAAGTTATCCTTTTCTTTAGAATAATCAATTATTATTAAATTAATGTATACATATTATTTAAAGTTAGACTAAATCAAATGAAAAGGAAATATATTTTGTAAATATATATATTAAAGAGGTGTACGTACGTTCTTTACACTTCTCGCCTTCATAACCAGCATCACATCCATTGAAGCATGTCCCGTTAGTATGAACACACTGGCTTTCGTCACGGCACCGACCACATGTTTCGCTACAGTCAGCACCATAAAATCCACCGTCACATGCTTTTGAATATAGAATATGCTTTTTCAACATGTCAGCGTGCATTTTACTTAAAACAATTCTGAATTTTTCTATTATAAATAATGGCTTTTAACGATGAACATAGTTAAGCAACAATAATTTTTGGAAACAACACTCTTTTTTTTCGAATTATCCATCACTGACGCTAGAAATTTAGGAATTCATATATGATCAAACTTCGATTAAAGCTTTAAAAAAAAAAATTTTAAATATAATGCATTTTGTAAATAAAACACGTTTTGGTTTGTGGTTATTTGCGTTTCTTTTAGATATAATATATCAATATAGGTGTATATCAACAACGACAAACAACATCAAACGCATGTCCTGTGAGTTAGTTTACCTATTTGACAGTAGTCTCCCTTCCAACCTGGATGGCATCCTCTGTCACACAGACCATTCACATTGTTGCAGCCCGTACAGGTGCTGTTACATTCACCAGCACAGTCTTGTCCAAACAATCCATATGAGCAAGCTATCGTAAATAGGAAACAAATCATAAGCTTAATATACAGAAATATCACAATGCGACAGTAGCCCAATATATTTATGTTCAATTCAGTGCCCAATAACTATCATTTTTATCTAACTTTTATTTTCACATAGTTACAGAACAACATTTCTTTATAATTAGATTAGGTGAATCACAAAATACACAATATCTAACATTTTTTCATAGAAAGCGGTTCTGTTTATAATGACAATTTGAATTTGCCCTTGACACAGATAGTGTGATTATCATTGTCGGAAGTCAACAATTTTTGCCGTAATTAATAACCACCACTTTTTTTTTTTTTTTATTAATGAAGAAGGTAAAATCATAAGATAAAGATGTTCTTTAAGAGTAAGCAATAACACAATGCAGAAACAGGAGCAGCTTAATTGGCCTTAAGCAGAAAAGAAACCCCCTGATATGAGATCTAATAGGGCTTACTTGAAAAAAAAAAAAATACAAAGGGTAATTTTGTTTCAGGTTAAATGGGAAAAAAATCATTCTATTTCCCCCATCTATAATAACAACACAAGGATGGATAGGGTTTATATAATTTAAATATTAATAAATAAATATTAAGCTCAACTGATCCAAAGGAAGATAAATACATGTATTTGATCTGGTCAATAACTGTGCAGATGGAGCGCTGTTTCCCTTTGGCCCTTGATAACAAAAAGTGACTGAGCTATCATGTCTCTTTTTAGGTTTTGCAGAGACACGTGTAAAGTAAATTGTAGACGCTTTGACATGGAGTTCGGTGCTCATTTTGTATCACGATTAATCCTATTAATCCAGTGATAGCGCGCTGAGTTTTTATTTTGAGTGGATTTAATGAAATATCACATTTGTCTTATAACTCCCTTTCACCTTTTATGTATCATTCTTTTATAACGTATGATCACTGATAATATAACTAAATATGTTTTTGATGAATAGCTAAAACTAAAGTCACCTTTTTCGCAGAAGTATCCTGTATACCCTTGAAGGCATCCATATTCACACAAACCGGTAACATCATTACAACCTGCACAGTTATCGAGGCATCTTTTGATGCACTTTTCTCCAAAGAACCCGCGCTGACATGCTAACAAAAAGAATAAACATAATTCCGTGCAAATATTTCTTTATAATAAAGATTTATTTATATGTTTTACAAATGAAAATAACGCTTTATACTCACGGGTTTTACACATGTCACCTTGAAAGCCAGCAATACATCCGGTTAAGCATGTTCCGTTAGTATGGAAGCATTGGTGTACATCACGACAATGTCCACATGTTTCATTGCAGTCAATTCCAAAGGATCCCCTGTCACATTCTATGAGATAAATTCATCTTTGTTGAGTTACATATATTACCAATTATTGTTTTTGTAAAATGGAAGTAAATACAAACCATTAAATTGCAAACTAAATAACAACATTTGATTTCAAATTTCTTATGCAATGCTCTTCTGTCACATTCTATGATTCAATTTTATCTTTGTAAAATAATTGTTGAGTTATTTTAACCCGTAAGAAATAAATTGTTTATAAATCTTCATTCAATTTTATCTTTGTAAAATAATTGTTGAGTTATTTTAACCCGTAAGAAATCAATTGTTTATAAATCTTTATTCTATGTTATCTCTATCTCAAATTTAAGACATGTATACAAATAATATTCAAAAATGGATGTGCAGATACTATAATGATCCTTTATTTGCCCATAATTTTTATCTTGATATTGGCGATTATTGTAGTGCAATCCGATTTTCGGAAGACTATACTGTGGTTTAACGAATCCATACCTCCTCTCATTTAAACAATGACGACCTGCGCAGTAAATGGTGCGTATGTTCTATTTATACAAAGGCTGTGTTCAATGACTTAACGTTAAATTTGAAAACAAATTGATCTAAAAAATGTTAAGTTCAAATGAAATAGTGCATAATAGATTTATCATCACCGTATTGATTATATCCAATGAGTCGTATCACGATGATCTGCGTCTTGCACCGACGCATATTTTGAAGTAATATGTTCTATAGTGTCTATAGTGTTTTATTTAAGAGTGGGGGAAAAACGTTTGATCACACCTCATAAACCCATAACTCATACACTCACGTGTTTTACACAGTTCTCCCTGAAAACCAGTCTCACATCCAGTCGAACATGTTCCGTTAATTTTGAAACACTTGTCTACGTCACGACATTGTCCACAGGTTTCACTGCAGTTGTCACCAAATGAGCCTTTATCACAAGCTGGTGAAAGAGCAAACAAAATGTTATTTATTATATCAGATATAATATTTAGTCAATATTTTATAAAATACATTTATTATATTTTCAAATCATTAATATTGAAGTTTACTCAAATAATTAGGGCTTCCGTCTTCAGCGGAATACCCTTCTATTATTCTATTTCAGGTTTATTATTTTTATTCCCTCTTCTTTTCTTTACAATTTTTGTGCAGAAGATTTCTCAGAGATGTGTCGTCCAATTTTCGTCAAATTTCAGCATCGATGTATTATCATCTGAAGTTTATATATCTTTTTCCATTTTGTCAAAATCACTTCCGGTTCGGACTTATTCGCCATTTTGTTATTTTTTCTTGACTTTTTGTCCACGCATCTCCTCAAAAACGACTAAAGATAAAAAGCTGGAATTTTCAGGAATGATAGACAATGTGTTAGTGTAGCCGAATGAGGAAAAATATTTGTTCGGAAATTCCGAGTACGGAAGTTAGTCTTATTTTTCTTTTTTCTATTTTCTTCTAAGACTCAAACTTTGAGGCTTCATATTTTGTTCATTTTTTAACGGTTTTTGCCCAAATTTTCAGGACTAATAGACTTTACAAAGCACTAATTATAACGTGTCATAAACTGTAAAATCCCCCTTCCGTTAACGAGTTATTCTCCTTAGAATTTTTTTTAGGGTCTTTGGTTTCAAGACAAAGGCTCCGAGCTTATAATAGCAGGGAATGAGAATTTAAATAACAGTGAAATTGAAGTTTTGCACAGTTGTTTTTGTTTTTTGATTACGTTTTTTATTTAGAAAAAGGTAGGGGGTCAAATTATAGGGTTCCAAAAGGTGCAAAAATTTACACATGTTTTCCTTTTAATCTTTTAAACAAAAATATTTTGTTAAGACATGTAGAATAAAAGTTGTAAAGAATATTAAGGGCTTTTGTTTGACACCCTTGACAAGGGGCTGGCCCCTTCAATTAAGGGTCTAGATTCCCTGAAAGTATTTGCTATATAACTCAAAAACGGTTAGGATTTCGATATGGCTGTCGCTGGAAAAGTTGTTCATTTGGGATCTTATCTTATTTTGTTATAATATTAATGTTAGGGTATTGTGTAATATGCGTGTAAAAAGGTTTACTTGTTAACATGTACCTGTTTTCATTTGGCAAGTTAACGAAACGTCATTGTGTACAACTGACATAAATTCACCACAGAAAATATATTATTGCATTCGGGATGCTTTAATTCATTTGTAAAAGTTTCATAATAGTATGCATTATTTTCTTAAAGTTTTACGTGAGGACTATATGTCACTTTTGTTAAGTTCTGCAAGCATTAACCTGGTTTCTGATCTCTGTTTGTACCATTACGTAACCGATCCCTAGCTCGCGGCCGAGAAAATCGGTCGTCATGGTCGCGACTGGTCTACCTAGCGGTCAGCGGTTATCTAATACACAAGATTCACGTCTTCATATATGGGTTCACAAAGAATTGTTTAAAGTTTTATTACATATAAATGTTTATATTTCCAATCTAAGCATCGTCAGACAAAAAGACAATGGTGGATAAGTAAGTCTAAATAGTTGTAAAAAAAAATGTACACAAGACTCAAATACAAAAATGATTAAATCTTTAAATGATGAAATTAATCTGCTTAAGCTTCATAATTAAAAGCAGTAAATATTTCAGTATAACTGTCATTGAAAAGAGGGCTCTTTGAAATAGTTATATACTGTTTTTAAACTGCAAACATTTTAAGTCGAACATGGCCACGGAGCTCTGTGTTCACAAGTATATAATCCATCCCCCGCATATCCAGGGCGAATGAACATGCATGCGGTCCGTGGAAGTCTAATAACACTGGCTTCATGTGCTTCTACTTTATCACACATGTTCATTGATCATTTTTATGTTTACAATTTAATCCTGATAATAACTGCAGTATTTTGTTTACATATTTTGGTTCAAGAACACATACCTTTATCTTACACGACAGATGTAATTTTAATTTATTTAGCATTGAATAAAATCATTGTCAGATTGTATATTCAAAATATTTAATATAATACAGTATTAATAGATATAATTCGGCTAACAAAAATAGTGTAGTTCTTCTTATCACTTGTAAAAAAAATATAAGGGAGAGGTGGTGGCAAACTTGAAAATGAATGCAATAATTTAGCATGGTGTTCAAAGTAAAAATAAATACTCTCAATTAAAGCGTTCAAAGAAAATGCAGTTCAAAATTAAAGTCCCGTGTTACAATACGTGTGGTAGGTGCTGGCACAATAATTAATTGAAAACCCTCGCTGTGTGAAATTGAAGAGTCCAGTGGCTTTTTATAGAAATATTCACTTGAACTTTTGAACAACTTTTGTTAAGATTTAGGCTGTAAAAGCGTAACGGTCATAAGTAACAGGCAACGCGTAGCTCATTCGTTAGAGTAATGGACATTGAGTTCCATAGAAACATATTAATACTGGAATAGTTGATGAAAAGTTACAACGCTTATACATTGTTCTAATATATTTATTTAATTTAGTAATAATTAGTAATAAATTTATGTAATATTTAGAATTTAATATTGAAAGCTTAATATAAAAGTCAACACCCTCCAATTCCCCAAATCGTAAAGTTATCTTACCTGCGTTTCTTTGATCTTTGATCTTAGATCTTGAATTACAACCTAGTACCCTTTTTAAACACTGTGCAAAACATCAGACCAATTCGTTTATTTTTAACAGAGTTATGAATTCTTTGGCATTTGAGTTTCAATTGGCGTGCTTGACATGTACTGTAGAAACAAATTCTAACTCCCGATCCTTTCACAAAATCCTAATGAAAATTAGCGTAAATGTACCTCGGACCCCATTCTTATTGTCTGCGAAATATGCAGCGGATTGAACAATTTATAAGAAATTCCTGAGATCAAACGGCGCGTATTGCCTGTCCGGGGAATTAAAATTTACACAGTACACGGGATGTAAGCAGCCGTGAAATATTTCTGGTGCATGTATATTTCTTGATTTGCGTTTAGTCTGTAACTATAATAGCGTGTGAACTACTTCTAAATGTTAGAACTGTGGATATTACTGCCATCGATTTTTTACCGAATAAACTTACATGTTACTGATTTCGGCATTTCTACATTTATCATAATTTATCAATTGTGTTGAAATAAAACTAACGGAAACAATTTTCAACGCTGAAATACATGTGTTAAACATAGGCGCTTCCCAGCTAATTTTGTTAATGACGAACGATATCTATTTATATATGTTTACCCTTTATACTATAAAATCAAGAAGTAATAGCTTTCCAAAAAGCTTGCCTGACTAAACAAAATCGTTCAATGGAAGCATGCATATATCAATTAGTTGATCAATTTCTATTTTATAAGAAATTAATTTTAATTTTTTTTTATCATAATTTTGATCATAAATTCATAAACGGAACGTGTAGATTTAAAAAGAAATTTCAGTCTTGTCTTTGATCTAGTGCATGTACATGTGTATCACTTGAAATTAAATTATTTCATTAAATGAAAACTATTTTGGGAATGTGCATGTATCAAAGAATTGCATGTAAGCTTGAAAACGGAAGATAAAACAGTCAATTTTTTAAAATTGTATTTGTCATATTAAGATGCAAAATCTAAGGCATTTCTTTTTATGTGCAACCAGATGGAATAGGAAAGAATTATTCAAGCACGTAGCATTGTTTTTGAAACTGTGTGGGGGCAGCCTCATCTTAAACATTTTGACAAGCAACTTAAAAAAAGGGTGAATTCTCAAAACCATGAAAGAAAATCCTAATAGTAACAATTCAATTCAATTAAAATTCCCTATTTTCAGTTTCATTTATTACATGCTCCGACAAAAGTGAAAGGGGGCCAATCTATGATTTTTCCATTTCTAATATGTAAATTTAAGAAAAGTGTCTGCCCCCCCCCCCCCCCCATCCCCATGCTACGTGCCTGTGATATGTTCACACGGAGCGTTTTTATCTGGAAACACAAGTCTTTACTCTACGGTCATCTTCGCTAGCCAAGGGTTTTTGGTCCACTCCGCTCCCATTTATGGGGAGCGGAGTGGACCGAAAACCCTTGGCTAGCGAAGATGCTCTACGGTGTGCTCTGATTCCAATTTAGACTCGTCCACTAATTGGCGCGCAAAAACTATGAATGAGGCATATTATGGCGCGAAGTCCCGTTTTATTATTCGCTGATGGTTTGAATGAACTTATCTATTGGCATATATCCATGGGGAGGGTGTCAAATAATGTTTTGACATTTGTTTTGTATCAACTACACATATTATACTTTTGATCAATTGTTTTGGAGGAAATCTATCGAATTAACATAAACACTTGACTGGTAATTGTGAAATGTACATTTAGTAAGGCACGCGAGTTATGTTCCCTTTTCAAGAACAATAAAATCGCCCAATTGATCGAAAATCGGGCCACACCCCGCTTCGGCGATTTAGTTTCTCCAGTACATATTCCAGTTTTAAGAATATATATTTGTTTTAATCAACACTGATAATTCTTTGGTAATGATGATAATCCAACACCAGTTATTACATGTACTTACATTGTACCGTAATATACAATATGTAACAACTTGTTGCAATGACCCCCCCCCCCCCCTTTCTACCGTACAAATATGGCCTATCTATTTTTAAATCAAGATTACACACGTGCTCATCTTTGTTTTGAATTTGCTAACAAACATTTTCTTCATAAGGGGTTGTTGGATTGAAATACAAGTTGGAAAACATTTTTCCTTTTAGTTAAAGACAAAAACAGTACTTTTTAGGGTCTTCCGTCTTCAGCGTCTTCTATTATTCTATTGTTTCTTTTTCACTTTTATCATTAGGGTCTTCCGTTTTGAGCAGAAGACCCTTCTATTAATCTATCGTTTCTTTTTTCACTTTTATTGGGTGGTTTTTTCTTACAATCTACTGTAGAAGATTTTTCGGAGATGGGTCGTCATATTTAGATTGCCCTTCAAATTTCGCGTCGAATGGTACCACTCTGTTCTTTAGTGGGTGAAACTAATTTTTTTTAAAAACAGTATTTTTATTATCATCTTATCGATTAAATCAGAATGGACGGAAGACCCACTCGTTGCTCGCAAAGAGATCGCATCTAGTTTGTATCTTTATTTTTATAAAAACGTTTTGTAATGATTTAACAAAGATATTAAGCATTTATGCACTTTTTCTTTAAAAGAAATACTATTTTAATGTTATGTTTGTCAATTTTAAACGGTAGGGAAAGGGGTTATTTTGGGAGTTTTTAATCTTTGCAAAATGAATAATTAAAGACCGCTCTAAAAATATTGCCGTTACGTTTTCTAATTCACCTTTTTATCAAATCCGCTTGAAGCCGCCAAAGGTGAATGAGCTAAAAAATGACATTATTTATATAATATGTATACATTCAGACGGTTTGCATTTTTTTTTTTTTTTTTTCTTACAAATAACACATTTATTAATTACCATATTGACACTCTATTCCATGCCATCCGGGGTTACAGCCAGAATCACAGGAACCATTGAATCTGTTACAACCATCACAGGCGTCGTTACATCTGTCAGCACAATCTTGTCCAAAGAATCCGTATGGGCAAGCTGAAAGAAATAGATAACGTATAAATTGAAAACTAGATACAATAGATATTCGTCCACTAAAATGTAATTAAAGTTGATTTTTATTTTTTTCTTAAAATGAATTATTTTTCAACTCACGCGTTTCACATGTTTCCCCTTGAAACCCAGCTTCGCATCCAGTTAAACATGACCCGTTAGTGTGGACGCACTGAGTTAAGTCACGACAGTGTCCACATTCTTGTTGACATTCTGCACCATAAAACCCTCGACCACACGCTGTAGGAAAAATACAATGCTTACTTTAACATTAGATGTTGGTCAATACAATGAAACATTATTTTAAATACAATGTTTACAAAACAACATCAAAGAACATTCTATTTTCCGGAGAAATCTAAAAAAAAAAAAAAAAAAACTTGTATACATGTATGATGTTAATTCTATAATCAGCTAATACCAAATAAAAATTAATAATGTACAACAACGTCAAAAAAAGTTTGTTCTGAATGGCATCACAAATAACTTCAAGATTATAGTTAGATCGTTTTTGTTAATTATTAATCAAAAACGTTGGCTTAAATTGTGTTTTTATATACCGTGCATTATATATTTATTGTTAAAATTAAAGATGCATGCGCACACGATCTCTATAGATATTAAATTATTTAAAATCCGACGAATCGTAAATCATTGCACAGAAAATAAACGTCACTACTCCATTGGTGGCGTTAGGATATAAACCAAAATCATAAGAACATACACAATCTCGTATATCTTGGTTCATAGAAACGGTATTCGTTTTTCTATAAAAGTACGAAGTTTTACCGTTACAGGTAAAAAAAAAAACCCCCATAATTATAAAAAAATCGTAAATGAGTTACACTAAGACCATATTGTGGTATCCATGTATAGTATAAATGTTTATAAGTTCACAATAGAACATAAATTACCTAATTTACACAGGTAACCTTGGTACCCAGGTTTGCAGCCCTGACAGGTACCCGTCTCTATGTGACAGTAACAATTGGTATCTGGACAGGCGTTAGAACAGTTAGTCCCGTAAAACCCTTCATGACATCCTATAAAAGTAAAAACATTAAACAAATTGTAATGTTTGCTTATTCATTGTAAATACATTTTGTTAAAAATAACAATATATCATACCGTTAGATATTATCTCATGTATATTGAAACATGTATCGATATTTCAAAATCATTTTGAGAATGTACCTTGATAAAGAATCGGTACACAAATGTTAACCATTCCTTGATTTTCAAATAAAAAAGAGGGGGTAAATAAATATAGACCTCCCAATTTGATTATTAGTTCATACTTAAGATTGTATGTCTTCAACACCCCCACCCTTGTCATTGATGTTTAAATCCAATGAAAGAAAGGATTAAACATTAAACAAATATTTATTTATTCTTTTGATTTTCAATTCCATTGCACTTGACTCCAAAGTCTGGGAGTAACGAGCTGCAGAAACTAGGATTTCATTCACCGCCGTCTTATGTTTTTTTTTCAGCTGACCCGCCGTGAAAACCATATTCCCATCCTGCGACAATTATTAGTTCGTCCATGCCCAGGTTTTTCGGGCATGAGGTCTCTGAATGTGGCTCCTCATTAGGCCGCGTATGTTGCACCTGATTACTGTATTCCTGAGTAACTACTCATTTTTCAGGGGCCTTAGGCTCATCTTCGAAGACATCAGCGAAGCTGGCCTCTTGCATCGCACACTCGCCTACCATGCTTAATCTTGCATCATAAGAGGGAACAAGGGGTGGCGCAACTCTGGGTCCATCAGATGCAAGCCATGTTGGTGGTTCCTTAAACTAATAACCTTATAATGGGTCAGCATGAACACAGTGTAAATATGTTTGCTCTCCCTAGGCGCTAGACTGTCCGTCTCGGTCTTTTATCTGTAACTGATTGACGGGCATAGAGGTCAGGCAGTGGTGACCTACGCTCCACATCACACTTATTTTTATCTTTCGTCTAATATTTGTGGAATACTCTCTTCGTAAATGCCAGTCTTCTCACACTTACATTACTGACTTGTTCTTGGGCCCGGTTGCCATCTAGGGAGGTTAGTCATCTGTGACCCAGGCCGGGACGAATCAAGAATTGCCTTTACAGTCTTCTCCAGCTGTTGCATAGGCCAGAACTTGACTCCAGTAATAGTGTGGTGTACTTGCTGGCAGTTCGTTCCAGGATGAAACAGAAATGGTCGTATTGTTCAGTCTCAGTCCACTGTTGTCTTGTGCGGGAACTGCTTCCATCTGGATTTTCAATCATAAAGGAGACTCTTAAACTTTAATCTATCTAAATATTGGCCCGTGTATAACGATAAAGGAGGATATGCATGTTGCCTCCTGTGTACCATTATCCTTTCTTCTTCTCCCACAATATACATGTAAACAAGAGGCCAATAGGCCTTAACGATCACCCGAGTACCATAGCCCATACACAAATTTGTCGAGGAGTCTCATATGTGCATTTAATGAAGTTTCATTCTGGAGTAGAAAAATTACAATATTGTAATGATGACCACCTCCCTGCCTGAAATCTTTCAAAAAGGACTATAAAACCTATAATTTTAGCAAAAAACGTAAAGACCATAATAGAGTGCATGACCTAATATTGAAAAGTTGCAGGACTCTGATAGAAAATAATTTTCCCATATTTGTAAATTTTCAAGATAGGTTTTATGTGTATATTTGTTCATAGATAAACTAAAGCAAGATGGCTAGTAAGGTGTTTCAGCAATATTCGTTGAATACCAATTTTCGTGGATTTCGTTGTTAAGTTGATCCACGAATTTAAATGTTCATTGAAGTGCAATTTCTACTAACATTTTGTATTGAATAGATCATCGACCACGAATTCATGTATCCTTGAAACTATGATTTTCACTTTATCCACGAATATTGATACCCTTGAATATTAATGAAACCACAGTATACATGTTTTATTTAAAACAACCCCCAATCCCCCATTCCCATGGGCAGATAGAACCTCTCCCTGTGGGCATTTAAACAAAAAAAGCTATTATAAGTTATTTAATGAAAAAATGACAATAACAAACCGTCAACCACCTCAAAAATCCATAAAACGAAATACAAATTCAAAGCAGAGCAACACGGACCTCCAAAAAGATAGAGGTAGGATCAGGTGCCTAGAAGGAGTGAGCATCCTCTGCTGGTCTTTTCATTACCATCTGGCATTTACCAAAATCATTTTACATGAACTGCTTATCGGTGATTTTGGTTAGCCAATCATTACTTCACTATTAACAAGTCTATTTGTTTTTTTTAGAAGGTTCAAAAACTGTTTTTGTTTCAAATGATTAAATTACTTGCATAACTGTTTTCTCTTTTGATCATTCAACTTCTTAATTACATTTTATTCAATGATTAATTACTTAATATGAACAAGCAAAGGAAGATAACTCTATTTTGAAGAAGTAAGGGAAAATAACTCCATTTAACTCCCCATTAACTCTTTCCAAATGGTTTCACAATATCTTAACTTTGATAGAAAGCTTCATTCTTTCTCTTTTCTAAATATGTGAATTTACTCTTTTCTTTCACTAAAATTTCTGGGCAAAATAAAATAATAAGACAAATATATACACCTCCCCCTCTCATCCATAACCCTTGCCTTACATGTAGGTGACATGAAATATAATTAAAGATGACAGCTTAATGGGTTTTTTTTCCCTAAATATGCAGTCCGTTTTTATTCTGTTTCAGTAGGCGTTGTTTAAACATTATAAACTAACAATAAATGAACATTTTGGCCACACCCTGCAATAAGAACTCCTACCCTATACACTATATGAGTGTTTTGGCCCCGCCCTAGATTCAAATCCCTACATTGGGGGACATGTAATTTTAAATTTTCATAGATGGCATTATTTTCTTTCTTTATATGCAGTCAGTTTTAATTCAGTATCAGCAGAAGTAAAGAAGACAATTTTTTAACACATTAAATCATTAACACTGCTTGATTATTTTGGCCCCGCCCTAGAATCAGAACCCCTACCTCGAGGGTGTGAAATTTATAATTTTGTTAGAGGGCTTTTTGGTCTACAAAATTATGAATTCAATTTTCCTTACAGATGTGTGGGAGTAGAGAAGATAATTTTTAAACATTATATGCACTAACACTATACATCCATTTTGGCCCCGCCCTAGAGTAAAAACCCAAACTCCAGGGGACATGAAATTTACAATTTCAGTAGAGGATTTCCTGGTTAACATAATTATGAGGTCAGTTTGTCTTACAGATGTGTGAGTGTAGAGTAGAAGATTTATGCATTATCACTATATGGTCATATTGCCCCCTCCCCCACCTTACAGCATGAACCCCTGACCCAGGGGCATGAATTTCACAATTTAGGTAAAGGAGTACATGTACATTATAACAATGCATTCAGTTTTTTTCCACTATATGGCTATATTGGCCCCGCCCTAGGGCCTATACCCCTGACCCAGGGGACATGCATTTCACAATTTAAGTAGAGAACTGCATGGACATCATAGGCATGCATTTAGTTTTTTCTAAAATGTATATGGAAGTAGAGAAGAAAATTTTCTAAAAATTATTACATGTTTACTATATGGTCATATTGGCCCCATCCTGGAGCCTTAACTCCAGACCCAAGGGCCAAGAATTTCATAATTGTTGTAGAGGGCTTCATGGACATTATAACCATGCATTCAGTTTTTTCCCACATGTGTGGGAGTAAAGAAGAAACTTTTCTTAAGATTTATTTGTGATTTTATGAATTTGATAGGGTGAAATGCTAAAATGGCGCTTACGCGTCATCGATTTCCGATATTTTATACTATGCATAAAACTAAAGAAAAAAGTACGATTCGCTCATTTATTCAAGGCGGCGATGAATTTCAAAAGTTTAATTTTATTGACAGAGCATTAAGAGAAACACATTAGCTTTTTAAAAGTGTTCTATCATTAAAAAATATTTTTTTTAAGCTAAAATAAACCACAAAAAGACATTTTTTGGAGGAAAACAAATGTGATTTTTGGGGGGGAAAACACTAGTTATTTTTTTTTAATTTCATCATTTGGTCACGTTTTACAATAGTTTTCATATATTTGAAAGAAAAAAATCCCCATTGCAAAATACAAAAAATATTGGGAAAACAGGAAAATGAACGGCTTTATCAACAAATTCCCATAGAGTCCATAAGATTCATGTGGGGTTAATGTGGTAACATTAGTACAACCCATGGGCTGAGTGAAAGTGGTATCCCTAATAGTAGGTACTCCTCTAGGGCCACACGTATAAATATAGTGAGATTGGCACCCCTTTAAAATCACTATTTCGATCAAATCACTAACCCAAACTGGCAAACTTATACAAGTCTTTCGGTGTACGTGCCCCAAGATGACTCCCCCGCTCTTTAAGGAAACTCAATCTGATCCGGGAAAGATCATGCACAATCACCGAATGTGCTCGTTCAGCCTTTTTAAATGAGAGGAATTAATATCAATGTAAAATCTCGAGAAGCACATATCGCTAATTTTAAATTCTCGCTTTTTTCGGACAGATTTAAACTAAATAAATCTATGATAAAAATTTGCCCTGCACGATTCTATATTATCGCGATTTGATGCAAAACAGTTTAATCCCTGAATTATATAAGTCCTCGCGTAAAAAAAGCAATGTACAGTATCCTAAGCTAAAATGACATGGCTTGACACTACCCGTAACTCTGACTGAAACACTTAACGGGATTTGTCATCTAACCCCATTGCATAAGACAAAGCCTCTTTAAAAATCCTGTTGATAAATCAAACACGTGACAAAAGTACAAGGCAATGTTTATAAAACTTACAGGGAATTTAATGACAATAACTAACCAGGGAAGCTGACCCTCAATAGGCGACCTCAACCCGATTACTCAACTTCCTGAACAGAATTATATAGCTTACTCTGCGAGGAAAAAAAATCCCTTACAACATCCAGTAAGTACAGGGCCGTGTTTTACGAAGGAACTAAGGGCAAAGTACCTATTCAGTTAAATTGAATTTTTAAACACAAAATTTAGACATGAGATTTTTATCCTGATTTTTTTAAAATTTCATAGTACAGGTAGGTATCGGTATATCGAACAAGGGGATACATGTATCTCAAATACCCCGCTTATGTCGAAGTCAACGGCCGGTCCCGACCGTTTTCTCTATACCTGTAAAAATGATTTTAAAAACTCCTGACATCTCAAATTCCGTAGTCTCAAATTTGCCGCCTATATGTCGAAGTAAATTGAAGGACCAAAGCCCTTATTTTTACTGGTTTATCTCGAAGTGAAGTCATTTTTCGGTCAGCTGAACATGATTGGTGTAATTACTTCACACACTTACACTTCACGCGGAAATTTTTACACCTTTCAAAAAAAGTTCTCAAACATGCGCGATGTAGTTAAATAGGATGGCAGCTTGGGTGTTTTATGCATGCACTACCTATTTATAAAATTATGATTAAAACACAGCTATGATTACCTATAATGTGTTTAATTAAAGAAACTACGTACGGACAATCGATCTATCAATGCTGACTTCCAATTTCATATCAACGATTAATTACGAAACCGAGTTTATTTTTTCATGTACGCTCCGATAATAATGTAGCATGATTACGGTACGTAAATTAAAAACAGCTTATAATATTTACTAATAATTTATATATTTAATAATACTTAAGTTGAACAGAAACAGTTTATGTGTTGAACACAT
Organism: Magallana nippona; assembly: GCA_033439105.1. Lineage (NCBI taxonomy): Eukaryota > Metazoa > Mollusca > Bivalvia > Ostreida > Ostreidae > Magallana > Magallana nippona. The sequence goes on along the minus strand of CM065917.1, from coordinate 43,570,069 downwards.
GTACAGAAGTAACTTCCGGTTTATCGTACATGTGTTGTTCCCAATACGAATACTAGCAGTGAGCGTTATGAATAAATATAAGATACGTTAGCTTCACATACACAAATAATATAAAAATATGTCGGGTGTATTGTAATGTTAGATAATAAATATGTGTTTTTTGTTAATTTTCAAATCCGTATTTTTCAATAATAAATTTTAGTAATTATATCCCAAGTACTTCATCCTATTCAAAGTTGTAAACTGTCAAAAGTGAAGAGGATGTAAAGCTGTATTTTTAACGAAATATTGTTTTTATAATTTAATTGATTTTACAATTACAAATATGTATATCACAAGTAAAGACACACAATTTATTTAATCACAGATGATTGCTCGTTTATGAGTAGTAGAATCGGTAAATACCGGTACTAAAACACATGAATATATAAAAGCTTCACGGAATTGAAATTCGAAAGCAACTTCGGATATTTTGATCCCAGGATATCTCAAAGTTTTGTTGAAGCTCCCCCAAGCTCGAGATACCTATGTTAACCTGCATTACAGTAAATGGCTTTGTTGTTGATGAATATAAGAGCATTATAAATTCGGTCCTAAGTCGCCAGCAAAGTCGATGGCCCCACGTTGGGCACCAACATAGTGTTTCTCACTCAGAAATTTGTTTGTAATAGATAAATAGTTCTAAATTTCATAATACGTATATTGCTACATATTATGTCTTACATTGTGTGTATATATATATATATATATATATATATATATATATATATATATATATATATATATATATATATACATGTATATATATATATTATGTATTTTTTGTGCCTGATGAGCCATTTGGCTTAAGGAATAAATAAACTAAAGCACTAGTTTCTACACTTATATCCGTGGGTAACCCCAGACTCCCGATGCCTCGACTTCAAATACGTCCTACATCCAGTATGGCAGGTTGTAGACTCTCTACTCTCAGTAAATTCATCCCAGACAAGAGATGCCGCTTGTTGACGTCACATGCCATGAACAGCCCGTACTTGGAATAACTCCACAAACAATATAATACTATGTTGAGGTACCGACGGTTTTTGTCCACGTGTCCTCTTGCATCACGTTTACTGCACCAGTCCATTTTATTATAACCAGATTTAAATAGTCTTGCTGCCAAGTATAGAATATCATAGTCCATCGCATGAATTGTTCCTTTGTTTTTAATTCAGCAGTTTCATATTACCTATTTCATATTGCGTTTAATCCATTTAATTCACCTCAATACTCTGCATCAACTGACGGTGCATCCATTTTCAAAGTTGTTGATGTTATGTGTATTCCTGCTGGCCGCTTCAATTGTACATGTATTGTATTGTATGTAACTTTTTGTTGAATGACATTTGACGTTTTATGAATTAAAAAATAAATAAATATAACGATAATAAACAGATCTAAAAATTCATGCTTTGATCGACGTATTAAAAAAAAATGGAACACTTTTTCATCAATGCGCGAGGCAAAATGGTGCACTTTTCCTGTCATTTATTTCTTTGATACGTTGATCAAAACAATGTTTTTAAATTTCTTAAATTAAAAACTATTGATCTTGCATGCTTTTGACAAGATTGGGACGTCACCTATATTAAATCGTTTATGACCTGACGTCTTAGTTTTGAATGCAGAAATGCACCAACAACAATCCAGAATTTGAAAAGCAGCTGTGTGTTAAAATATGTAATAAAGATAAAAGAATGATGATACAGGGGATGTGATAAAAGCGCGTGTTTGTGTTTATATAAGTGCTACAACAATCCTACATTCTATAGCAAATATAAATTGAGTTTAAATAAGAATTAGACATGATCGTTTTTAAGCTATTCTTATCATATTAATATTAGGATTGAATTCATATCAAAACAATTCACGTGTCAGTGCACTGAGTATTGCTGCTCCAAATGTGCATTGAAATTAAATTGACAAATGTACACCCACAGCATCATTATTCAAGGTTGGATTCTAGAAATAAGTAACACTCACCATACACCTCCACTTCACAGAGGTCACTGCCAACATCTTCAGAGTACCCGTAGGGGTAGGTAACTCCTGGTAGTCTCTCGTTGTAGTAGATGACGTACTGTCCATGTACAGGACATGTGGTGTTGAAGACAGCAGGTATGGTGTATGGTGTAAAGTTGTCGTCCTTGTAACACAGTGTTCCCTGTAATCTGTCTGTTGTATTGGAGACGTACACCGAGAATCCAAGGACGGCATTTGACAACAAATCAAAAAAGGCTACAAAAGGAATAACGATCAAACATGAACTGATAAAAGAAGCTAGATTAACAAAACAATAAATCTTTAATGCTCTGTCAGGAGTAGTCATTTAAAAAAAAAAGAATGCAACATGCTCTCTAAGAAATTCTGAAAAATATTTTTTTTAAAGAAAAAATACAAAGAATCAAAATTACGTAGAAGATTGAAAGTTGTGTTTATCATATATAATCCCATTTATTCCAACACCTCAAATATAAGTATACCCCTGATCAAGAGTAAGTGCCACATACGAAGAATGAAATGGAGTTCCGGCTAGGGTCCTAACTCTTACCTGCATTCAATAGTATAACACAACTAATAGGGGATAACCAGAGATTGACCACAAAACCGCACCTAGAAATCCAACGGATCTAACAGGCTCTTTAAAATATACCACTGCGTTAAACAAAAATCCCCCCTCCTTCCCAGTTCTCAGGATACGCAGTACAGTTAAGGCGGCCAATAAAAATATCGGTGAATTTTTGTGATGAAAACACGTATAATATAGTTCAACGGGCATGTCCTTTTTAAAATCAATAGCAGTCGCTCAAATGCAATATATTTCTGAAATATATATATATGTAAGAGTACAATATTTTATGTTCACAGTGGTCGCGTGATATGGCAGTCGCATGGTACAAGCAGATGAATTTGTGGTTTTGAGGTCATTTAAAAATGTCAATATTGCAACTGCATAATCATGTCAAAATTCACAACTGAACTATAAAATAATTTGATGTTAATTATATCATAGATTTTGAAAAATGTTGCGAACTTTTTAAAGATAAGATTATTAGTTAGTAGAAACCATAATTTATAATGCATATGTTGAATAATTTTGAAGGTCACTGTGTTCATTTCATTAAAAAATAATTTTAATTTGTAAGATTTTACAAGGATCTCAGAAGTTTTTCAATTACAAAGCATATTTCAAATTCACAAGTAAAAGTTTGTCATGATCAGATAAGTGTATGCCCTTGCAGCTAGTTGAATGATTTATTTAGGTACCCAGCTTTAAGATATACGATATTTTATACAAAACTGAGGTTGCTTCATTATACGCTGCATAATTATAACAAATTGAAAATAACACTATATAGGTAGCATTCTACTAATAATAATGTTGAACAAAGTATTCATTTATAATTTTCCGTTAATCTATGACATTTATTTTCCTTCGCTAAAAAACTGCATTATATAGCTTTCAATGACTTAACTTAATGCGTCATTTTGAAGCATATGACGTCATATTTTGTAGTACAGCAAGAACGATCTCTCTCTTATTTTTCAGTGAATACGATATAACGGACATCGAAATTGTACGTAATAGCATTTGTTGTTTTTAATTAAAATATTAGTATAAATTAATTTTGCTAATAAATGAATAAATAAATATTTTCGAGGTTTGTAATATACTGTGATGTCATAATGCACATTTCCCGTACTTTTTGTGTGAAGGAATTTATTGTCAGCCTTAACTGTGCTGTGTAGAGTTGTTTTTGATGCACGGGTTGTCGGGTTTACACCGGAATTAAAAGCATTTACGACAGCATGGTGATAAACGTAATTGTGTTCACGACTGTCCTTTGTAAGTCATTGTTTTTAACTCACTGGATTCTCTCTTATTTCTTATGAAATTGTATGGTGTTCACTGCAATATATACATGTAAATTACAATTTATTAGTTGTAAATCCACGTCGCCGCCCATATGTTTTTAGAATGATTAATACTGCCTTCATTATCAAGAAGTATTTCGTTCATAAAGAAACAATATTTATCAATTGCGAACAATAAACATAATTACATTAATATATTTAACATATTTAGGTGCCTCGTTTAATATATTGAGGTTTTCTATACATAATATCATGTCGTTGTTCCTTAACCTTAGATCAAATATACGCACGGCATGATGACTTCGTTGGTATTTTATACTAGAACAATGATCACTGCATACAAAAAGTGTTAGCAATGATCCGTTACGTTTTGATGAAAATTAGTGTAAAACTCCAAATAAAGGAAGTTTCTGTATATATTTACCCGTATCTCTGTTTTTATCTTCAATTATTAGTCTGTATTTACATAGAAAGACGTATAATACTAAAATGTGATATTGTCGATCACCACGTCACATAAAACAGCAAATTCTTCAATTTTTTTTTTTACATTACCATGGTTATTTTATCTAATTGGAAGTATGAACACTTCGCGTACAAGTTCGTGGAAAACGTTCTCTCAATTTAGCTATAGTTTCTAGCGATCACGAATTAATTTATGTCAACAAAAATCAATAATCAAATATATGTGACTGGCTTCACGAGAAAACGGCCCTTAAGATCAAAATTCCACGAATTCACCTTTTTGTCAATTCAGATTAGCCAACTCTTTTTGAATTCGAATTTACAATGGTATTCAAGATGTGTTTTTTAAGCATTTTGTAACAATCTTAGTAAGACATGAATTAAATACGTCACGACGTCATGAACGTCAAATTTTGTAGTGTATTATTTTTTCATTACTTCGCTTAATCTTTTTTAATTGTTTGCAGAAAAAAATTATCAATAACTATCTATACAATTGTACATGCCTAACAATATGAACAGAAATGAAAAAAAAAAAAAAAAACATTTTGAATATCCAGACACTTTCGGTGAATCCACATGCGATAAAAAAAACCCGAAAACACGATATGATAATTAAGGATATTTGGAGCAAATAAATATCAAACGTCTACCCCACCTTGAAATACATCTTAATTATTTAAGCTGCCGAGGAGCTAAGAAGCAAACATGTAACAAAAACACGTGAACAAAGATGATTAAATTCGACGCCTATGTTTCAGCAATTTTAGAGTTTAATTAAAAATACACATAAGTGCTTCTTTCTCAAAAAGAGAAATATTTATTACTTTTGATCCTTTTTGCACCATCATTTTATCGCCTTTTACCGACATTACATTTAACGTATTTTTACACAAGCGAGTTTAAATACCCATTTACAAAATTAATGACTGGGTTTTTTTTTATTTCACAAGTAATATGGTGTTGTTTTCCAGATTTCTCTTCTCTTTTATAAGTCAGCTATCAACACTAATTTGTAAAATTACGAGTGAAAAAAATCAGCTTCGACTGTCTCACTGTAATGTGACAACTACAGAAATGTGGATAGTGAATTTGAAAGAAAAGGTTTAACAAAATATCATTTATTTTTTATAGAATTATATACTCGTGCACACTAAAATGTATACAATACAACAGACCAGCAAAATATAACAGTCACTCCCACCTGCTGAATTTACACTTTTATTCAATCAAGTCATCGCCTACATGTATGCATACTTTAAATTTTAAACATTCGGAACTTAATCTATTCAAGTTCGCGCCCATTGCATGGTATGTTTCATCAACACAAATTGTTTATGAAATTAATATATTTTTTGAATTATCTCATAACAATTAAAGTGACAATCACAGCTTCTTTAGATTAGCAAATTGAGATTTACTCAGGCACGAAGCATCCGGGGGTAGGATGGAGGGCGGGGGGGGGGGGGGGGACTGGCCCTCCTCCAACTTTTTCACGCAGCAAACATTTTACTGATCATACATTTAGAAAATTGAATTATCATGGAGTTGCCCCCCCCCCCCCCCCCCCCCCCCGCCCCCAACGTTTTCTAGGAGCATGTAAATCTTGAGTTGAAATTCAGGTATTTAACAGTGAAATCGAAGTTATAGTAAGTATAGGTATACCCCCTCCCCCAATGGATTTTCATGATTTGCTGGTTTTCAAAATTTGGATGAGTCTGTCCCCCCCCCCCCCCCCCCCACTCACTTTGAAAAACGATGCTACGTGCCTTTTACTCATGAACTGTTTCTACACCACTGTTTTGTGGTATTACATGATTTGTATCAGTCTTATACTTTTCGGAGGGTTTTGTACCAACATTCAAATCGTGTTAAGTACAGGTTCACGTAAGAATCAGGCAAACAGTGATAAGTCATACATTCATATTGAAATGATAATTTACTTTTAGAACAATATAAACAAGTGTTCTCAAAAAATGATAATTTTTTTTAGTGAATCGTGCATAATTGCGAAGCTGTGTTACTAAAATTAGATCCATTCTGTCACAGTCTTTAAACACAAGGAAAACACTATGCTATAAAGATTTGAAAGGTTTTTCAGAAATTCGATGTCAATTCATTCATTAAAAATATTGGTATGAAGTGAAGACAATGCCTTCTTCTTTTTTCTCATGTTACAGAGGTGGTATATAATTGGTTTCCATGGCAACCATGATCATAATTAGCCATACAGTCTTTAAAATTAGAGGAAAACGATCACTTTTATGTCTCTTTTTTTTTTTCTTTAAAACAGCAAACATATATGACGGTGTGTTATAAATAAATAAATAAAGGAGATTCTGATATAACTTTCTACATAATAAAAAGTTTTGAAAAATTAACAGTTTACAAAATCTGAGCAATCATGTGGGATTCCTACAAAAAAAATGTAAAAATCTTCATCATATTTACATGTATCTAAGAGTTATAATAAATTATAATTCATATTCTTAGTTTCAATTTAAAAACAATGATTAGATTTTTATATCATTTATATGTAAATGTTATTATTTTAACCATTACCTGTGTGAAAATTTGATCTTACATCATTATTGATCGGGATCGGAATACCAAAATTTGTGTATCAAATTTATACCGAATGTTCTCAGAGTTCTAATAGATACGTTCAGAAAGTTATCAAAAGTTTAGTTTTCAAAAATAGTTAATGATGTAACACAAATCTTAAACCAACATAAAAGTAAGTCTATCAAAAAGTCATGGAAGTAGCCTATGTTAGCAAGGCTTACAATAACAATCACGGAAAAGGCACAACTGTCCGACCAACTGTTTATCATGTTTATAGTGAGTAATATGTACAACCATTAAAAAACTTATATACAATATTTTTGTCTCAGTGGTCAATAATACCTGAACCTACATGTACTTTTGAAGAATTCATATTATTTTTACGTAATTTGAAATGAGGTCAACTTGTAGAGGAATGTTGACTTTTAAAAAATAACACAATTCTTTTTTTAACAAAGATGTCTGCAGATTTGTTCACCATGTAGACCATATTAAACAGTTAAAATGAATTGATCACATTGAGAGCATAATTAAATTGTATAAAAGTACTTTCATGTTGACCCTTAACCCAGCCTTACCAATTAAAAATAAATAATGTATACCTTTATACAGTAAAACAGGCTCATATCTGATATATAAATTTAGAATATGTTTATAGACTATATGGGGGGGGGGTGGGGGGGGGGGGGGGGGGGGGGGGGGGGTACCTCAGTAAGCATGAATTTATTGTAAGCATAATTACTGTAACCCTGTTTTAGTATATAATGTACATTGTATAGTTTAATCATGTAAGGGCATGCTTTATATTCCAGAATTTAACAAAACAAAATAAGAATTCCCTTTATTGATGTTTATATATGCCGGTATATAGATATTTATTCAAATATACTACAATGTAGTATGATAAAAACAACTATACATGTCAAAATGTTTCACACATACTATACATGTATATCAACTATCAACCAATAGATAACATATTAATTTTTCCCCCAATTTGGAGCCAGTTTACAATTTTTTAAAAAGAAAATCCTAAGTAAAAGATAACACACAAACAAGAGATGTTTGTGAAACACTTATGCCCCCCTCCCTTGGAAACATCTGCAAAGAAAATGAATGGAAACTGCAAATAATTGGAATTTTTCTATGTCCAAGGCACATAACTCTGTCAAAAATTGCTCAATGATACCCAAAAAAATAACCTGGCCTAGATTTTATTTAGAGAAATCTGTATACCAAATTTCATTCAATATGTGCAACCCCTGCAAAGAAAATAAACGGAAACTGTTGGTGGACTGGCCGACCGACCAACAGACATACAGAGAGACAACAAAGTTCAGCAGCAAAGTGATATGCCCTCCCTTCTTCGAAGGGTGCATAAAAAATAGTCCATACATTTATATGAATGTGCAGCAGTTCCAGGGTAAATTCCTGTGTATACACATTTATGCTATTAGAATATTCCTAATATATACATGTACATGTATATGTAGTCCAAATAATGTAGCTACCATCATGGTCATTACATAAATACAAATAAGAAGATGAAATCATGATATATCATGATAAGTACATGAGTATTTCACTAGTTCACTTAAATCTCATAGCATTCTATCTTTTTATATTAGAAATTCAATTAATCATTATAGTTATTGTTCTGTTTTCCTTGGATATTAACCAATTAAATTTGTCTTTCCTTGTTAATAACATATAATTTTTGTTAAAGTATTGAGATATAAAATTTCTTTCTTCATTTATAATGGACAATCAGTAAGAAAGGGACATGCATATATACAGTCATCTTCTACATAAATTTGGTTGTAGTAATACATAACATAGTTTTTTTGGACATTACTGATAAAAAGTGAGTGTGAAGTTCAACGTTAGTTATTTCCTCATATACATGTGGTTTGATAGTTGTGTTTGTAAGCTCTTTATCTGTTGAAGTTGTTTAAGCTCCTATCATAATCAATTGTTTTAATTTCTCAGACTGTCCAGGTGCAATCAGATTAAGCACTGGGTCAACACATTCTTCGGCTTTTCACTTGTTGAAACATTCTGTAAGATATCGTCTGCCTCATCAGTCCAGTTTGATGTTTGTGACAGGGTCTGTGATTGTCAAACTTCTGAATCCTGAAATAGAAAGATTTAAACACTATGAATTTTGTTATGTGTCATATGTACTGTAAAACAAAATATAATATTAATACACCAGTCATGCCAATAAAGCCTAGATAAATATTGATTCCTATTCCAGTCTGAAAAGAAAGAATCAGTAGATAGGGAAAGTTGACGATGGGGTGGATTGGTCTATGTTAATAAAACTGAAGGTAGGGCCAATTGTGGAACCCTAAACACTATTAAACCAATGTAATCTAAGATGAATTTATTAAAGAAGATTCGAACTTCTGCAATGGGATCTCTGTCGTTATGACCATTTATGATATAATGAATGGTGGGGAATTAGGGAAAAACAACATGGGATATTTGCGAAACCATTACATAAATTAAATACATTTTCAAATACCAGCAACAAATATAATAATGGTTAAGAGTGGGGTGTAAACTGCTTTAAAGATATTTGACCAATGAATTAATATAAAAATATGGGTAATAGGGATGACTCTCGGGCATTTGCATAACAAAGTAATCACCACGACTTATCATGAGCTGTAAGAATATACATGTACATGTATGTGTACATGTAGTCAAGGGGTGGGGATCTCTACCAAGATACGCCCAATTACCGGTACATAATGAGGGGGTGGAAATGACCTTAGGAGCACTTTAACAACCAACTAATTCATGTATCTCGAAATAAACAACAGCTAGGAAGATATATGTATATTAACCAATGATAAGTTATTAGTGAAAGGTAGGAAAGTACCACAGAGGCCAATTGTCTACATGTGGACCCTCTCTCGAGATCATATCTGTGATAGTTATTGGTACATGTACATTGACTTGTGTCTTCATTATCAACCAACTGCAATAAAAAAATTTCTAATCAACATAGTTTTGAAAAAAAAGCTCTATATTTATATAATATGCAGTTACATTGTAAAAATGTTAATTTTTAGAGGTGCACTTTTGGTATTTTTCTTTTTTAATACTGATATGATATCAACCAGTACATGTATTAGTACATGTATCTTATTAAACATTGTACTACATGTATTACCTTCTCAATAGGTGATTATGACTATATTATTCATAAATTGTGGACATAAAAGGTGGTTTGGACACCTCCATATAATTATTGTGATGTACTTCCTATCAAAATAAACAAACTTAAATATAAATTTATATTTTTTTTCCATTTTGTATTTGATAACTTACAGCATAGCACACCTTTTTATATAATGATGAATCTGTATGTCACGAGTTTGAATCCCGCAGGGGCTAATCATTATTTTTACCTTTGCAATTATTTTATAAAATTATATTATTGGTCAAATATTGTAAAAGTAGAAATTTCTAAAATAGTGAAAGTGTTTTGATTAAAATATACTTTTATCCACATCAATATCCACAGGTGTTCCATACCCCTAAATTATCCTTAAAAGTTTTTTGGTTTTTTTTTTACCATAGATAATGGATTTATGTGTACGTTTAGTGAAGGAAAAAACCCCATCTACCCCACAATGAAAAGCAGCTGTGAAAAAAAAAACTACACAGTGGAACTTTTCATTCAAGATTGACCGGTGTTCTGTTTCAATTGTTGATTGTAGCATTAACATATATTACAGTTTCTAATATACATTTAGAGATACATCATTTTCAATGTATCTGAAAACAAAGGGCAGTGAAAGGCTACTGCAGTACATTTATTCAAATCAAGATATGATATAATTTTGAATATAAGTTATAACAACGCACATTTTTATATTTAGAATTGTAAATGAAAGTGTACATTCGTAAAGTATGCAATTATATTTGGAGTGTGACTAAAATGGGTAGCGAAACCCCGGGCCGGGCCGGGATTTTCGAAACTGAAAACCGGGGTTTTGCTGATTTCTTATAAAATACTTTTTTGTTCTGAACGAAATTTGCAGGAATACTTTATTACATCTTATTTTGTATTTGCTGAGATTTTTATCATAAAACAATATGTTTTCCAATAATTATTACCGATTGTCAATATCCAGGTGTCTAAAATGCGTAGCAAGCCCGGGTTACTCATTTTGGTGGTTTATAATTAATTGCATTGATTAAATTAGAAAATTGTGTGTTTTGTCGTTGCTTTTTAAGTTTAAGAACATGAATATTATCACAATTACGACATTAATATCAATAATTATAATTATGACCGCATTTTATAAACCCGGGTCGGAACAAAACCGGACACGTTTACCCGGGACAAGCATTATATTTCCGAAATAGCAACGAGCAGGAAATATTTGTAGTCATTCATCTACACATGCACACAGAAATCGCGATAACAAACAAGAACTAATAATTAAATTTTTCGAAATTCATATTGAATTTTCAATGAGATGGAAAGAATAAAATGTACTCCACTAGCTTGGTATTCAGGTTTTAATAGTAATTACACATGTACTAACTAATAATGGCATGTTTGCACAGCTACAATATACAGTCTTGTAATCGGAATATGATTATAAGTTAATGTTTTATATATAGTTATATATATACTGTTAAATGGTAAATGGGTTTTTTTAAAAACCAGAATATTAATTTGATCTGATATGGGTTTAACAGTTTACAGGTACGGATGAACGATGACAAACAAGAACATTAATTCGGAAATTATAAGTTTGTCCCGGGTAAACGTGTCCGGTTTTGTTCCGTCCCGGGTTTATAAAATTTGGTCATCATTTTAAATACTGATATTTAATGTCGTAATTGTGGTAATATTTAGGTTCTAAAACTTGAATAGCAACGATAAAACACACAGCTTTTCAATTTAATCAGTGCAATTAGCCATACACCACCAAAATGAGTAACCCGGGCTTGCTACCCATTTTAGACACCTGAATATTGACAATCAGTAATAATTACTGGAAAACGTATTGTTTGAATGATAAAAATCTCAGAGAATACAAAATACGATGTAATAAAGTAATCATGCAAATTTCGTACAGAACAAAAGAGTATTTTTAACGAAATCAGCAAAACCCGTTTTTCAGTTTCGAAAATCCCGGCCCGGTCCTGGTTTCGCTACCTATTTTAGTCAGACTCTTATATTTGAGCGTCCGGATCATTGCAAAAATCAATCGCTTCAATATGTTCTAAAAATAGATTCGGGGAAAACCAGACTGAGTTTGATACCGATACATCAGAGACATAAATAACATAATAATGTTATTTATGTCTCTGGATACATGTAGTGAAATATGCCAATAAAACGATAACCTCACTGCATTTGTTAGTTAAATTATATCACTGTTTGAAAAACTTATTTTATTCAACAATGTATAGCGTGGATATGCACTAATATACCTAAATAATGTGATTCTTTAGGGTATGACTTCCTTCGCTGTCCGGTTGCTGGTTGACAGATTGTTTGTCAGCCATCACTAGGTTTTAAACCTTGCAGATGTCTTGTTATGTCTCTTCCAAGGTTGCAAAGGGTCACTGGAGCTGTTTATTCTGGATAGGCTTTATACAGACCGGAGAAACTGTTTGCGTAGTGTCCCAAAACCGTGTCTTCTTCTCGAACTTCCATTTTCGCGCACTAGCGTACGTAGCAACGAAGCGCCATCTAGCGATGATATTGTGAATCAACCAAGAAAAACAACCAATTTTCACTTGAATTTCCTAATTTTAACGGCAATTTAAACTCGAAACTCAAAATTTTCAAAACTTTTTAAAATTGGAAATTATTGTGCTGAATGAGTTAAGTTACTAGTTATAATCAAATTTTCACATAAGAGTTGCTGTTTTTTGTAATTGTATATTAATTTATGCAGCTTTATTAAGACTTGCACGGCGTCAAACTGGCGCGCCATGTCAATATATGGGGTCCGTATTCGACAACGAGACGGAATATTTCAAAATAATTCACATTCCTATATATTCTAGTTGTTTACCGGGTAAAATTTCGTTTGATTTTTTGTTTGAGCTCTTATCGCAAAAATTCGATATTGCCTGATTCTTACGTGAACCTATACTTAAACACTACATATTGCCGATATAATTCAAATAAGACTAAGATGGGTTGCTCTGATGTGACCAGGTACGGAGAGTTGTTAGATGCTGTATATAGCGTGTCGTAGAGGAGAGGTTCTGTTTTACAAATCTAACTTCAATTAGATTGTACGTACAGTGTAGTACTGCTTACGTAAATATACTTATAGACACAATAGAAGCATATAGATTGTGTGCATTTAATATTAACTATCCTCAGAATTCAAGATGAATGACCATTGTTACAATAAAGGATATTTTAAACAAATACTACATGAAGACTTGATATATATTTTTGCAAAATTTGCTACTTTTAATCATTTAATCTAACAAAATGAATTCCTCAAGCTTGTAAGTGTACAGCGTTGTATTTTCTGATGCAATTTTTATAAACTATAATCATTGGAATAATCAAGAATTATCCACATTTGTTTTTTTCAAAATGCAAGATTAATTTCCATGTGTTTATCGATAGTACGAGAGCTGATAGACGTAGCTTATATTCAGTAAGATATCACACTGGGTTTTGATTGTTAACCAAATCTAATGTTCTTATTAGCGATGAATGAATGAATACATCTCTCTTTAACCCCCCTCCCCACCCCACCACCCCACTTGCTCTCTCTCTCTCTCTCTCTCTCTCTCTCTCTCTCTCTCTCTCTCTCTCTCTCTTATTTAATACAAATATCGGCCAAGTGATTATCATTTTTTGAATCTAAAAAAATCTCCTATTCTCGGAATTTTTTTATTTATTTTCTTTTTGCTGTAATTTGTAACAAACACCCATAAGACATTGACCGTCAATATCGACGAAGTTTGATGATTGTATGCGTAAAATTGAAAAAAAAGATGATAAAATATCATACATGACGTTTAATTGTGCATGCGTCCATGCATGTTAATTATCGCAGACGTCGTACATGTAGCTTGCGCGGATCTAGTCAGGACCCCCCCCCCCCGCATATTCAAATGTCTTTAAATTTGCATTATAAAATTACAAAAAGTATGCCTCAGAGCCCCCCCCCCCCCTCCCTGGAATACTCAAATAACCATCGGACACCCCCCCCCCTCCTCCCGGAAAAATGTTTCTGGATCCGCGCATGTGTAGTGTTTATATTTAGCGATAAACATAAATATTTCGTTAAAATGATAAAACAGCAATGCCATCCACTTGATATCAAAAGTATATAACAGTATAATGACTGCATCTGCAAACCTGTTTATGTTCTTGAATTAAGAATCATGTATGTAACTGATTTGAGATGAATTTATAATCATATCAAATGCTAAAACTATAAAACTTCGGTGATGTTATGACTGACTGAAAATCTAGTCATAAAAATTTGTGTGTACGTAAAATATCTGAAAAAGTACACATAAAAGGTGGACTTTGGTTGTCAGATTGCACAAAAGAACAACTTATGTTTCCTGCAGATTATCACTTATATTTCATTCATACATATATATATTTAGTTTTAAGTTGTTTCATTAAAGGCACTTTTCTTGTAAATGTCACGAAGAATAAGATTTTCCCATGAAATCAAATAAAAAGTAACGTAGTATATTTATACTCACACTTTCTAAAGAAAGTTCGGGTATATTGTTGTTACCCTGTTCCGTCTGTCCGTCCGTCCTTCCGTCCGTCCGTCTGTAACGTTTTACTTTCTCAAACTGCTCTTACATCTTATAAACCAGCAAACTGAACTCTTGAAGTTTGATTTGGGATATCTTGTTGTTTTGTAAAAAAGGTTTCAAGAATTCTATCGTAGTCCTGAGGGTCAAATAATTGGTAAAAAATGACGTTTTTTCACAAAAAACCTTCTTCCTGGAACTCCTTTTACATTTTCAACAGTAGACAAATCATCTCTTGGAATATGTTTTGTGGTGTCTTACAGATGCGCAATAAGGTTTCGGAAATTTCAATTTTGTCCTGGGGGTCATTCAATGGCTGAAAAATGACGTTTATTTAAAAAACGTCTGGTTTCAAATAAACGTCTTTTATTTTTTTTTTTTGCAGTAGCCATATGATCTTCTACAATATGATTCGGGGTGTCATGTTGATGTGTAATCATGTTTCAGAATTTTTGGTTTTATCACGGGGGTCTGTGGGCATAAAAAAATGACGTTTTTTGCAAAAAGAGTATAGTTCCCAGAACTCTTCTTACAGTTTATGCAGAAGCTATGTCATCTCTTGAGATATGATATGTGCTGTCCTATAGGTGTGCAATAAGGTTTAAAAAATTTAAAGGAGTAAAGTAGTAGCTGAAAATTGACGTTTATCACTCCTAAAAAACCTACTTCCAAGAACTCCTCTCATGATTTAATGAATAGCCACATCATATCTTGGGTATGATAGGGGCTGTCCTTTAGTTGTGCAATAAGGTTTTAAAAATTTAAATTTCATCCAGGGAGTCAAAAAAAAAAAAAAATATATATATATATATATATATATATATATATATATATATATATATATATATATATAATTAAAAAAAAACAGCGTTAACAATGTTGGAACTTTGACGTCATTTTCTGAGCATTGTGACGTCAAAAGATAAGAACACTTTTTTCGTGACGACAGTCATAAGTAAATAAAACAAAGCACAAACTAGCGATAAAAAAGTGAGAAATTATTGGTATTTAAACAAACGTGAAAAAAAAGAGCTACAGTGTATAAACAATGCACGGCAACAGAGAAAAATCAACAAATAAACATGCAAAATAATTATTCTAACTTTTTCAAATCGTGCTACAAACTTTTACATCAAACACAATAGGATAATTCTTAATAATAGTATAGTCAGTGGAAATAAATATATTTTAAGTTTCAATCTGAGGGGAAATATAAAAGTAGAATATGTGACTATACATCGTAGATCATTGTCCGTCCTGAAGTAAATGGTGATGTGATGGATGCTGTGGATGCTGGTCAGGTTCACCCACCAGGTGGCGGTTTGTTCTGCATATGATGCAGCACATTGACCTCCATCCCAACTCAAGTCTGATTTACGTCCGTCTACAGCGTTACTGGCGTCAAATCTGTCAGAACCTGGTCTGTATTGGTACTGTTGGTATGCTGGTTTGTTGAGGGCGACATTAACTGTGAAGATAAACACACAGTGTACTCAAAGTGTAATTCTCGGGATGTACATCAACTCATTGCGCGATGGTAAAGTATACATAATTGTAAATAATACAATAAATTATGGCATAGGGAGATACACAATTATTCATAATAACTAAGCAATACAAAAAAAAATGTTTAGTAAATCTTAAAAACCCCAAAACGTAAAAATTACTGGCGTCCCATTTGTCGTCCAATGTTATGTATGGGTAATGTAGGTAAGCTGGTTTGTTGAGGGCGACATTAACTGTGAAGTTAAACACACGGTGTACTCAAAGTGTAATTCTCGGGATGTATATCAAATCATGGTGCGATGGAAACTATGTACATGATTATACATAATAGAGTTTAACTGTGTCTTACAGAAATACATTATCATTTATAGTAATATAAATGAATACTAACGGTAATCATGAATGTATATATTTTGGTTGTAAATGTTAATTCCTCCTGTTTGACTTCATGCTTTTTGTGAAGTAGTAATGAAACAAAAATACATAAACAAAACACAAAATAATCAAACCTTAAACCTTCAATAGCAACCCTATAAAAATTCCGAATTAATAGAAAGTTTCCTGTCTTTTGAATGGACTTTGAGTATTGAGGTATCGTGCCCAGATACATGTAGGCACCGGCACGATAAAGAGCCACATTGCCTGATCAATGGCCAATGATCAATGAAGTGCGTCATAATCTGGAGGTGTCCCATACATTTGTCAAAAAACAAAGAATTTTGAACATTCTCCGTGGGTAAAATTCAACTATTGAAACATTTATGTCGTCAATATCGATTTCAATATCAGAGTGCACATACATTAAGGCAAGTCCAGCCAATCTTTATCTACCCATTGTTGAACGTCTTGGTTTTGGTAAGGATGATTTGTATAATATCTAGTCTTAATTAACAAGTCTACAGCAATGTGAACGCGCTTCTTCGCTCAAAGGTTTTGTTTTTTGTTATCTCTTTGACGTTTCAACAATTCAGAAAACATATTTCAATTTTGATAGTCTATCAATTGACCTTTTAGATACATGTTTAAATGATCAGATATGACAAAAAGTGGGATTAATTTATCTGCTAGATAGTTGTTACATGTGTAATACAACTTGTACAAGCAATTGCCGTCCTTGGGAACTTGATGTGGTCTCTTACATGTAAATGGATGCCCTAGATCATCCGGCACTATTGCAGATGCAAGATCGTATTCAGTAAAGTTTTGAAAAGATGTATATTTTCATTATGGTTTACATGTAAACCCTTTTCGCGGTCGGTGTTCTTGTAACAGAATTTCTATTCTTGGAAACATTTAAAAATAAAATGTCCTCTTTGTCTTTTTTTTTTTTTCGTTTATATTTTCTTTTCTTTTTTTGTGCTGGTATGAAGATAGCTACGTTTAACGTTGCCTAGTTTTTTTTTGGAATGCTACTATGCACCTTCATTTAAGCATTGAATTAAATTTGTCTGCATTGCTTGGTGTGTTACAGGACCGACGACATCCAAAAATAAGCATTCAATGTTTATATTTATATTCATATTGATGTCTATTTCTATAAAATATATGTGTATTATCGCTGTAAAACCATTATATACGCTCTCAGTCAGGGATATTACACATACATGTGTGACGGGTAGTTATTGGGGTTTCACCCCCCCCCCCCCCATTTTTTTGTTGTGTTGATTGATAGTTAATGTTGCAAGGGAGATAACTCTTATGTTATCTGGAATACGGGGTGATCGGTTTTAGCTCTTATGTTATCTGCTGAAACCCGCCAAATAAACCTATCTTGTACAGAATTCTCCTCTTCTTGTTTTAGGTAAGAAATTGGTTTTATTACCTCAATTCGTGTTCATTACTATTTTCTTGATTGATAATATGTTTATATGTAAACATGCATGTCAATAGAATTGTTGTAAAACTTTTTGTACATTTTAAGATGCATTTTTCGAAGGTAGCACATGTACATGTACCTAGTCACGTGTCTATCGATCTTGTTGAAGAGCAATAATTTGTTATTAAAGAAGTATTTTCAATGAATATATACATTATATCAATAGAGTACATACAGGAATTTTTGGGGTAAAGACTATTTTTATATTTTCTTGAAAATGTACATGGTAAATCTGTTTCCGGAATTTGTTTAGTTTTATCATGTTGGTTTAGGTTTTAGCTTGTGTAAAGTGTTTCCGGTTTGAGAAAAATGTACACAAATACGAGAGGTTCCATATTTTGTGTATTGCTAACTAGTTTAAATGCTCAGACATAATGACACGATTGTTAAAGTTGATTAATACAGTTTATATGAATATATCAGTAAATCCATTTATTCTAGTCTTCTATTCTAGTCAGTTTATTTAGTAAATCCCCTAGACAAAATGAGTTGATTGTTTACAATTTCATTGATTGTTTGTGATCGGTTTTAACTCTTATGTTATCTGCTGAAACCCGCCAAATAAACCTATCTTCTACAGAATTCTCCTCTTCTTGTTTTAGCATCAGGACTGGAGTAACACATGGAACAGCCATATTAACATGTTATTTATTTCGCTTTATTTTTGGATGAGCAGACAAATTGAATACCGCGCGATAGCGCAGTATGATAATTTGTCTGCATCGCCTGGTGTGTTATAAGACCGACGACATCCAAAAATAAGCATTCAATGCTTACATTTATATTCATACTGATGTCTATTTGTATGAAATTTTTGTGTATCGTCGCTTTAAAGACATTTTATTTACGCTCTTTGTCAGGGATATGAAACATACATAGATCAGCCACATTAACATATTATTTAGTTCGCTTCCGCGACAAAAAATATAGTGCCACAAACTTTGTTGAAAAAATCTTTTTCATTAAAGAATAGATATGATTTAACGATTATTTTCCATTAGATTGTATCAAATTGGTTATGTATGTTTGAACGTTTTATTTAATATTACAATAATAAATAGACTCAAAACGCGTTTTTATTTATGCTCATGGCGCATGAATTAGCTAGGTGTATTCACTGGAAATTGAACGTCACAGATTTCCGATGCAAACGTAAGGGGAAATATAGACTGAATGTAAATATAGATAATTGAACGTCGCAGATTTCCAATTCAAACATAAGGGAAAATATACACTAAATGTAAATATAGACAGTATGAAAAACGAAAGGAAGCATTTTATTGTTTATATTAACATCTGGCTGTTCTCATGTTATAAATCATCCATAAAATACGTAAATTATCAATATTGTCGACTAACACGTGATACAGAAGCACCAAATCATTTCTTAATATATGTAAAGGTTACTATAGTACATGTATCTACAACTACTTGGAGGTCTGGCCGTGGGGTCAGTCCGTTTAAATCTCTTAACGTAGCTTTTGTTTTAATCAATCAATATATAATCCATGCAAAGGCAACACAATGGACATTTAATTAGCTAAACAATACATGTAAAGATACTTTTAAAAGTAAAACGAACGCGTGTACTCATACGCGAACGTCGTTTTCTCGATCGCGTAGATTTTTTGCTTGTCATTTCAAAACTTTTTGAATTACAATAGATTTTTTCTTCAGAAAATAAAGAAGAAAATACCTAGTGGATATTAATAAAATTTGGTGTATTTAGCGATAATGCCTTATAATTTGTTTAAAATATTTTCCACATGCTTACTTTCAAACATAAACACCGGATGCTGAAGAAGACCACTTTACTAAACTAAAAAATGGATATTGTTTTGTGTATAAAACTACGGTCCGTTGTACGAAATTTTTAAAGAAAGAGATTTCTCAATTGTTTATGTTAGATGATTATAGTATTTAGATTAAAGATGAAAATAATTGCCTTTAAATGAGCAATTTAAGTTAAAAAAATGATATCTCAGAGAAAAGGGGGGGGGTCAAACCCAGGAACACCCTCCCCCCTGGATCCGTCAATGAATACCTCAAAGTCAAACGATGTTCATTCAAAAATATGAAACACTTCCAAAAATTGTCTTTTGAAACGCCCCTTCTATGTATAAACGTGGTTATTATAGCTGGTGGTTAAGTAAGCGTTTTATATAGTCAAATAATACGCGTGGGGTTTGTACTCTGTTTGGGTTAGGTGATTTAGATCAGTCTGATGAATGTGTTTATATAGTAACTATGAATGATGAATGATCGGAATGAAACTAACACTACATTCACGAGTCAATATATACACAAAATTATAAGGATTTTAATCACGAATCAATATATACATATAGTTATAAGAATTTTAATCACGAATTTATATATACATATAGTCACGAATCAATATATACATATAGTTATAAGAATTTTAATCACGAATCAATTATACATATAGTTATAAGAATTTTAATCATGAATCAATATATACATATAGTTATAAGAATTTTAATCACGAATCAATATATACATATAGTCACGAATCAATATATACATATAGTTATAAGAATTTTAATCACGAATCAATATATACATATAGTTATAAGGATTTTAATCACGAATCAATATATATACATATAGTTATAAGGATTTTAATCACGAATCAATATATACATATAGTTATAAGGATTTTAATCACGAATCAATATATACATATAGTTATAAGGATTTTAATCAGGAATCAATATATACATATAGTTATAAGGATTTTAATCACGAATCAATAATTACATATAGTTATAAGGATTTTAAGCACGAATCAATATATACATATAGTTATAATGATTTTAATCACGAATCACATATAGTTATAAGGATTTTAATCACGAATCAATTATACATATAGTTATAAGGATTTTAACCACGAATCAATATATACATATAGTTATAAGGATTTTAATCACGAATCAATATATACATATAGTTATAAGGATTATCTATTCTTAGCATACAAAATATGTAAATCATGACACAGGTCTCAGCCTCGAGACATGTCCTGATAGGGCTCTAGGTCTATAGTAGGGCTGTATCCCTGCAGCCGACGTAGGCTGAAGCCAGAAACACACAGTTAATAAAATTAAAAAAAAAAACTATTAACACACTAAGCAATGGTCATTTGGTCTGGGCAGGGGTGGCTATCTAGTGTCGAGTGGTATAGGTGTCCCAGGGGCAAGGGAACTAGGGCGGCTGATCTAGCTGGGACCCAAGGGGAGGACACAAATGCAGTAGCAGGTCAGGTACACAGTAGGATTAACCAGCTTTAATGCTTGATAACGCCTTTTAGGTCGCCAGTGTACAGCACTCCCCACGCCAGGGTAGTGGATGATAGTACTATAGTAGGAAAGGTAGATATGTCCCTTATCGAAGGGGTGAGTGTGGATAGGGCCACTGAAAAAAATTGATGTGTTAGGTAGAGCCGGGTCTGGTAAATCACGGGCCATTGAGTCTGACCGGGGTGTGAGGGGGGTTGGCAAATGTGTCCGAATTAAAGGCACGGGCTGTAGCTATGGAATTTCAGATTGCCTAGATTACACAGCTGTTGGTGAAGATGTCAGGGTCCTTGGGGGATGGGGAATCACTTTCAGGGATCAAGTCCAAGTGAAAACGCGCACGACAGCCCGCCTCCTGAGGCAGAAATGGGTTCACAATCTGGGGGTCAAGGGTCAGTGGACACTGGGGGATTAGTGGATTCTAGTGTTCCCAGGGTTGCTCGCACTGTGAGCCCTGCTCGAATGGCATCAAGTAACATGAGGGAGGGTAATCCTCATGAGGATGGTTCTCCTGGACAGGAACACAGTAAAGGACAGCATCCAGGGTTGGGAGTCCCAGACCGCGGGAATACTGGAGACAGTAGGGCAGGTCACGTCTCGGACAACAATGTCGGGGCACGTGTTTGTAAGGGTAAGAGGGCCATGCCCTGAAAGGAAATGTATGGTAGGCCCATAACTTATAATTATGCAGGAGAAGGTCCTTTATTTCAATGAAAGGTTCTGCCGTCTAGTTTTGAGCCCTCTGGAACCCATGTCCACTCACATTTTTCCCTGGGACGGGATATCTACAACAGAGGTCAGTCAGATAATCAGGCAGGGAATAATGTCCCCTTTAGTACCCTTAAACCTGCAAGTGCCTAAGAAGATTGGGAAAGCATGTCACTGAGAACCCCAGGGAGGTTGGTGGGAAGTAGTTCAGCTTCTGGCAGTAGGGGCGCTCGGGACGGAACATTCCGACTGAAACTAAGAGCCTGAAATAATCTGGACGTGCAAAGTGGGGTTGGCAAGTTCAAAACTTTGGCTAGATATTATGGGTGGACTGATGATGACAGCTTCCTGCCTCTAAGTGTTTCACTTAAGGACCCAGTACTAAAGTATTTTCATAACATCTCGTATTGTGGGAAAGAGATGAGTTTCAAGTACTAGCTCAACGTTCGGGAAGGGTACGCTTCAAACCGCTTCTCAAGTATAATTTAACGCTATGACTCAGGGGTCCGATGAGAGCTTGGAACAGGGGGGGGGGGGGGAGTTATGGAAGTGGCGCCGCGTGCTGATCAAGTGATCCAATAGCAGGCGGTCCTGCGTTCGGCCATGGGCCGTTAAGATTCGCGTGCCGGACAGACACTCATTGAGAACCTCCGGGCACAGTAGACGAAGCAGTCCGAAGGGTTCAGACGTACCAACTCAGACGTGAAGCCCTTGCGCCAAAACGCAGGGGGTGCATTCCGTGTCACGAGACAGCCGGTCGCCTTCGACAGGGCAGTACTACCGCGTATTGACCCTTATAGACCAGCACGGCGTGAGGTGGCACAGAGGCCAGAGCCCGTTGCTCATATAGATATTACCAGTAATGAGGAGAACCGGGAGGGGGGGGGGGGGGGCTCCTCCTTATCCTCATGGCCCTCAGCAGGGGTCGGGTTTATGTTACGCATGAAATCAGCAGGGGCATTTTTAGCGAGAGTGCCCTAACAGGTGTCGGGCCGAACCCTCATATCGTTCAAGCTCGTGCGTTGAAAAAGGGGGTGATGACAAGCATGTAAGTTTCATCGATCCTCCAACAGTGGTGGCGGCCACTCGAGTGGCATCAGTCAGGTCGGCTTTGACTATGCATGAGGAAAGTGCGTGGCACATACCGGTTTAGGTCAATGGTGCCGCAGTGAGTGAAGTAGTCGACACTGCGGCCGAGATCACAATTATAGCACAAGGGGTTTATGAACAGGTGTCGCCGCGCCCAGCAATCTCCTCTAATACAGATGTTAACCTCGCCGGAGGCGGAGAAACCATGGCCGTGAGTGCCCTTGAGGGTGCGCTATTCGCAATCGGGGAATCCCAGCTGAACAATCTAGTGTATGTTGCCTCGGAGTACAATTGCACTGCAGCATAGGGGAATTCCGCGTCGAGGCTAGTCAGACAATACAGCCCAGGTTTAAAGGAAACTTTCCCTCAGTACAAGCTTTTTCGGTACATCGCGTGTGTTTACCTCCATTGTTATGGGGATGATCGATGTAAAATTACTGGCGAGATGTCGTACTTAATTTTTGAGCCCATAGATGAATTTCCTGTAAGGTTAACCCCTTTAAGGTCTTTTAAGAATTCAAGAACGAGGGGTAAGCTGTGATCACGCTGAAGGTTCCCATTTTTCGGCAGGGGCATACTTTACCAACTGCGACGCCTGCGACTGAAGAAGGGATACCGAAGGCGTCTGTGAGACATGTCGGAGTGCAGGTTTCTTCCGAAGTACCCTCACACATCACGGTTACTCGACGACATCCGGATTAATGCTCCGCTTGACTTGTTCGATGAGACGGTGCGACTCATAAATTGTAACACAATATTCAGATGTATTCGCTGTAAGTGACTTAGACCCGCGCGAGTTCGCAGCTATCGAGCAACACATTGAGACTGGAGACGCACGGTCTATTAAACAGCGCTTGCGCAAGACTCCAACGGTCTTCCAAAGGGGGGGGGGAGCATTTAGACCACATGCAGGCCGCTGTGGTTATACAACTGTCCACGTCAGATTTGGCTGCAGCTTCCGTCCCATAGGAAAAAAGACGGCTCTGTGCGGTGGTGCGTTGATTTATCGGGCGCTTAACAAGGTGACGGTTAGAGACACCTATCCACTACCACTCATGGAGGGGTGTCTCGACACACCTGAGGGTAGCCTCTGGTTTTCAAAACTAGATGCCAACGAGGCGTACTGGCAGATTAAGGTCAACCCAGAGGATCTGAAAAGACGGCTTTCATAACTAAGTATTGACTTTTCAAGTTCACGAGAATGAGGTTTGGCCTCTGCAATGCCCCGGCAACGTTTGCACCGGCTATCGATCTCTTCCAAAATTGGAAGATAGCTTTCGCTATTGTAGACGCTTTCTCTTTCATTGGAGAGTCTACGCAAGCACATTAAGACAACTTGTGTTAAGTGTTCGAAAGATTCCGGCAGTATGGCCTTACGTTCAAGCCTATAAAATGCGAGTTCATCCGCATTCTTAGGCTTCGCGAACTATCACCGGAACTTTATCCCTCACTTTTCAGAAGTCAGGGGCCACCATTACGTTAGAGAAAGTGAAAGCCAGGACTTTTGCAAGAAGAGCGATCCTGGAATTCCAGATGAACTGTATTGTTTTTAACAGGCTTTATTGTAAAATGTGCATTTGTTGTATGATATTGTACATTTATGTTATTTAACTTTGTAACTTCGGTGGTTTACTCTGGGGTAGTGTATCTATAGGGTGAACCTGCGGTTAACAGGTTTTGTCTTGTCGGGCTTGGCGTTCTTTTCGCGGGCCTCTCTCTCTTTTCGCTCCCACTCTTGACCAGAGAGGCCACGATGAACCAGAACATAAGTTCTCTTGTGAGATTGTATACTATTTGTAATAATCGTGAACACAGCGATTTCAAGTTGTACTTCTTTCACAAGTAAATGTATTTTTAATAAAAATCTTCCAAATGTGACGGAGACAATTATAGCTATGCACTAAGTATATTTAGAAATATCATGATGGAAAGTGAGGCTTGCACTTTTGCAGGTATTAACTGAAGTATTACTGAACATCAAAATTGTAGTGATATTTATGACGTAAAAAACATTTCATGCGCGGATCTAAGGTGGGGGGGGGGGGGGGGGTCTGGATCGAAAGTTGCTAAAACGCGGAACGAAAAACGGATCGAAAAGCAAAACAAATTGGAAACCGGAAATTTGATATCAAATTATTGATATTATGTGTTAAAGAAGCCAGGATCGATTTATTTAATTGTTGTCGTATTCCGCTTGAGAAAAAATCATTAAATATGAATAACTGATATACAAAGATTAATTTTTTGTAGAATTTGTTCCTTTAACTTGATATTTTATGTTCCGCGTAACGTTCCGTTCCGCTTTCCATTCCATTTTAACAACACCCATTCAGATCATCCTGGTCATTACAAATTAAATAAATTCACTTAGCAGAATCACAGTAAATTCCCCGCCCCCACCGAAAAAAATATGGATCTGCACATACAAGTGCCACGATATGATTGACAATTCCAATTTTTATGTAGATATTTTACGATTTCTATAATTATATATGAAAGTTTGTCAGACAGAAATATTACAATATATTCTTCAGAACTTGCACTGGATGAAAAATCAAGTTTCAGCAAAACTAAAACTATATGAAAACCTTGCTGAAACTTGAAGTTGAAGTTTCCTGTATAGTTTCCGCAATGCGGAAACCATTATATCGATTCAGCAAGTATCCGTTAGGTTTCAGTCAGCAGATACTTTAGTCTAAGATTCCTAATGGTTTCCGCAATGCGGAAACCAAAATTGAAATGTATGAAAAGTGGTGTAAATAATTATGGAATTGTCAATCAGTTTCAGCACATTTCCGCTAGGTTTCAGGATGCTGAAACTTTAAGTTAAGATTCCAAATAGTTTACGCACAGCTGAAACCATTACTAAAAATAATTTGAGTTTTGATAGTTATATCAATAATTTTAACAGGTTTAAGTTTAATTCTAGCCTCATAATCATGAATCCGTACATGCTTATATGTACAGTAGGTCTCAGCGTGACTGAAACTGTATGTATACATGTAACTATCTTTAAATGTGGAAAATGAGGCCATTAACAAATTTACTAAGTAATTGATTTTAAATTAAACGAACAACTGATGTCTCTCTTGTTAAATAATCAAATCATTAATCTTAGGTACTGGGGCACGTGTATACATGTGTATACAAGTAGTATAGACCCCCTAGATAGGGGGGTCTCAACTGACGGCCCCCTATATGGGTGGGTCAACTGAGTGCACTTTTTTTGTAAACAACTATATACACAGGCACTCCTGTCACCGCTTTCTTGAGAGAACTTGAACTTTGACACCTCTATTTTTTTCGCGCCACACCGCTTTCTTGAGAGAACTTGACACGAACTTTTTTGCGCCACATTTAATTCAGAACTTTCTGCGTTACAGTCATTTGTGTTTTAATTTTATGTGCCTTTGGATTATATATTATTTGTGACATTAGGATTTATATAGTGTGGATTTTTATTATTTACCTTGATACAGTAAGACATTTTATTTTTTTCCCTTAGTTTTAAGTACAATGAATATGAGTTGATTTTTTATTGAACAAATAACAATATTGAACAATATTGAACAAATGCATAAAATAATAGCTAACTATTGCTTATGGCAAGTTCGTCGTTGTGGAATATTGTTTAAATTTGCCTAAGACATTAATAGTTTTGTGAGGAAATATTGTTTGTTGTCATAAAAACATTAATATAGGCAAATTTAAACATTCTGATCAAATATTGTTTGTTGTCATAAAAAAACATGAAGTTTCGTTGTTAAGTTACCTTTTCTGATCAAATATTGTTTGTTGTCATAAAAACATGTTGTTTAAATTTGCCTAAGACATTAATAGTTTTGGGATGAAATATTGTTTGTTGTCATAAAAACATTAATATAGGCAAATTTAAACATTCTGATCAAATATTGTTTGTTGTCATAAAAAAACATGAAGTTTCGTTGTTAAGTTACCTTTTCTGATCAAATATTGTTTGTTGTCATAAAAACATGTTGTTTAAATTTGCCTAAGACATTAATAGTTTTGTGATGAAATATTGTTAGTTGTCATAAAAACATTAATACAGGCAAATTTAAACTTCTGATCAAAATATTGTTTGTTGTCATTAAAAAACATTAATATAGGCAAATTAAATAGTCTTAAAACATGAATACGCTGGGTTGGGGGGGGGGACTCTAAAAATGTCAAGTAGAATAATCCATAACTTTCCAATCCACCACATCTATGTTAAAACTGTCGTGCTCTCTAAATCTGGTAACCATTTTCCATTTTTTTTCTTGTTGTTCGTCTTCTTTAGGTTCTCCGTTGATGTAAACATTGGCTCCTAGTAGCTCGCTTATTTCCACCACGTTCATCGGTTCTTTTAAAAAGATTTCTCCGGTAATTGATTTAGTGTTGCCATTTTGAACTAGGCCAAATTTTTTACAGTATTCGTAGCAAATTTTTCTGAGTTTTTCGAATTGGTCCTTTGCGGCATTTTTTTCTTTCGCGTAAAGAGTCCAGGATTGCCTTTTTAATTCTTCATTTTCCAATAATTCTTCCACCCATTGGCTTTGTTTCTCGTTTAATTTTTTTTCGTCCGCCAGTTTTTTGATGTGGGGCAGAATTTCCGATATGTCCTGGTTTACTTGTTTTAGCATTTTTTCTGCTTTGTGTTTTTCTTCTTTCATTTCATCCAATTGCTTATTGAGTTCAAGTCTTTCTTCATTAAGGAAATTAAAGAAGCATTCCGGATAACCTGGGTCGTTTAACAGGTCCTGTACTTTTTGTGAGATGGATTTTCTTTCTACCCCAGATCCAAAGCTGTCCAGGCAGTAGCTTTTATCGGGGTTGTCTCTGATTTTTCTTTTGAGTTGAATGTTCAGCTGTTTTTCAAATTCTTGATCTTCTTTTTTTTCCTCATTGAGTCTTTGTTCTTTTTCTATTTCAGTTTCCCCTTGGTTCCAGGCTTGTTTTGCTTTTGTTTTAGGAGGGGTTGGGAATAAAGGGTGATCTTCATGGGGAATGAAAAATCCAGCATGATCCTCCTTTTGGTCGGGATTTTTTGTTACTTTTAAACTTATTTTTTGATCCAGCAAATTGTTCAATCTGTCTTTGTTATCTTTCTTTGATTTTTTCTTGTCTTTGACTGCTTTTACTCTTCTGCCAAGTAAGCCATCTATTTTGGTTTCTGCCCAGCTTTTGTCTTTCCAGTAATCTTTATCTTTTTTAGCTTCCGAAACATCGCAGATGTCTGCCCCTTCCAAATTTAGCAGGTCACGGGCTTCGGCCATAGTGCATGGTGTTTTGAGTTGGATTTCTCCTGATATAGTCTCATGATGAGTGTCGTAAAAAAATCGAAA
The DNA here is from genome assembly GCA_033439105.1 of Magallana nippona. Classification (NCBI taxonomy): domain Eukaryota; kingdom Metazoa; phylum Mollusca; class Bivalvia; order Ostreida; family Ostreidae; genus Magallana; species Magallana nippona. Next base: position 43,541,495 of record CM065917.1, on the reverse strand, counting down.
GGCTTCCCCATATTCATTGCAGAGCTCCTTCAAATTGGTAAAGATGAATTTGGGCGAGGCCAACCCAGGTTTAGGAACATGGAATTTGAAGTGAACCACGTTGGAGCCCTCTGTCGTTTGTTCTGTTTTCATTGTAGTTTCTTCTGTTTCCATTTTAGTGACCTTTTCACTAGCCATGGCTTTTTTGATATGTTTTGGTAAAGAACAAGGTTTTCTTTTATAGAGTTTTGAATTTTAGTTGAGGTCAGCAATGTTCTAGTTGTTGGTAGAAAAAACCGGTCGTGACCAGTTTTTTACCTGGTGAACACCTGTGCACGTGAGCACGTGGGTTTTTTTTTTTTTTTTTTTTTTTTTTTTTTTTTAAATTAGGACATATAAATATATAAATAGTGTTGTTTTTTATTTTTTTTCATCACTAGCGAGATGAACTCAAAAGAGAAAAATTTGTTGACTCAATTACAATTATTAAAGTACAAGAGAAAACGTTTAAAGGAAGAAAGTTTACAAACAATTCATAAATTGAAACTTATTCAAAAGAAAAGAAAAGTGGTTTCTGATTATTACACCATTAGATTAAATCATGGACGACAATCTAGAAAATGTAAAGTAAAACAAAATGTGTATACAGTTTCCTTTCGCTCTTTCCCTGAGAAATCACCCAATACTTTTATTCGGCGTATTTTACGAGACGTTCTCGATCAAGTGAAACAACGTATGCAATGTAATCCTAACGATTACCTACGATTGAACATACGCCATCCGTCTTTAGAATCGGATATTTGGTACGAGTTTACTCAATCCAAACATTTGAACGAAACGAAAATCTTGAACAAAATCGAAGCCGTGCAGCAATCTAAAAAAGAATTTACCATTACCGATGGATCGGCTGAATTTGAATTGTTTCACGTGAAATATCCCCAGGGTAGTGGAGGTCAGTCTTTGAAACATTTAAATTCATGTAAAGAGAAATTTAAAAACCGGAAACGATCTGTGTTGAGAATTGTTAATCCCTGGGATCACTTGTGCCTTTCTCGGGCTATTGTGGTGGCCCGATTACACAGTCAGAAACCCCAAGAGTCTGAGACTCTTCGAGAATGGCAAAAACAATGGACTCGAATGCGTAAAGGGGATTTTGAAAGTGTAGATCAGAAACAAGCCATGGAACTCACGAAACAAGCCCATTGTGACCCTAACCAACCTTGTGGACCCCAGGAATGGTCCAAATTACAAGAGGCATTACTTCCCCAATACAGACTGAAAATATTTCAATTCAAAACGGGGTGTTCTTTAACTAAATTAGAACCCCTTTACAAAGGGAAAGGGAAAAGAAGGTGTTTAAACATTTTATTAGACGACCAACATTACGATGCCATTTTGTCTATGCCAGGAGTGACCGCTAATAAATACTATTGTGATGATTGTGATGTAGGGTATAGCCACATTTTAGAGCATCGGACTAAGTGCCTTCATCGATGCTCTTTTTGTTTAGGAAACCCTCCTTGTATAGCCGACGGCAGTAGCATTTATTGTGAACACTGTAAGGGTTATTTCAAAAACGCCCCTTGTTACCAGAGACACTTACAGCCCTACAGTTCTAAAACTAAAAACACGGTATGTGATTTGATGGATCGATGCCCTCAATGTCAATGCTGGATGACTAAAAAGTTATTGGCGTATCACAAATGTGGGGGACAGAAACAGTGTAAAATTTGCAAACAGAAAGTGGACAAAGACCATCGGTGTTACGTTCAAATTAAACCTCCTAAGAAAAAACCAAAGAAATCATTGGATTTGTACATTTATTTCGATTTTGAATGTACTCAAGAAAAAGGAATTCATGTTCCTAACTTATGTGTGGCTCATCGGGTCTGTCAACATTGCGATCACTTACCGGTAGACCAACATTGCCCCCACTGTGAAGCTTTAGGGTCTCGTCGACACGTGTTCCGTGGACCCGACACTTTAAAACAATTTATGGAATGGTTGTTTCAGAGTCAACCTCACTCCACCCAAAAAAATCAATGTCAGCTTTTACATCAGGATGCCGTGGTCATAGCTCATAATTTTAAAGGGTACGACGGACAATTCATTTTCAATTATTTGGTGCATAGGGCTTGCATTTCTCCCTCGGTCATCATGAACGGAACCAAGATTTTATCCATGCAAGCCTGTCGATTGAAATTTCTGGATTCTTACAATTACTTACCTTTTGCTTTATCGAAAATGCCTTCGGCTTTTGGATTTCAAGAATTAAAAAAAGGGTATTTTCCCCACTTTTTCAATACCGAACAAAATCAACATTACGTGGGACCCTATCCCCCCGCCTCTTACTACAATCCCGACGACATGACTACTTCTGGGCGTAAAGCCTTTTACCAATGGTACCAGCAACAAAAAGGCAAAGTGTTTGATTTTCAAAAAGAATTTTTAGATTACTGTGTGTCGGATGTGGACATTTTACAGCGTTGTTGCGCTCAATTCAGAAAGACCATTCAAAGTCTGGTTCAAGTGAATCCCTTTCAAGAAGCCATTACTTTTGCCAGTACTGCCAATTTAGCCTACCGGAGAGGATTCATGCCCGAAGACAGCATTGCTATCCTTCCTAATCTCGGATACGATCCCGCCCGACAATTTTCCATGAAAGGGTGTCGGTGGCTAGCTTGGATGAGTTGCGACGGACGAGTCATTCGACATGCTAAAAATGGAGGAGAAATGCAGATAGGCCCCTATACCGTGGACGGATACGACGACGCCACTCGCACCGTGTACGAATTCTACGGATGTTATTGGCACGGGTGTCCTACCTGTCATCCCGAACTAGAAACTCAAACTCATCCCCATCGATCCGATTGTACCTACGGGGCTTTGTACCAACAGACTTTAGTGCGAGAACATGAATTAAGAGCACGGGGGTATGAAGTGGTCACTGTATGGGAACACGAGTTTGATCAGGAAATTAAAAACAATCCCGATTTAGAACACTTTTTACAGACTCTTAGTTTTCAAGATCCTTTGAATCCCCGCGAGGCTTTGTACGGGGGGCGGACCAATGCCACACGATTGTTTTGTAACGAGGGAGACATGAGATATGTAGATGTGTGTTCCCTTTACCCTTACGTGCTCAAATACAAACCTTTTCCTATGGGCCACCCAGACATCATCACTAAAGATTTTCAGGATGTTCGTAGTTATTTCGGATTAGTTCAGTGTCGGGTCTTACCCCCTCGAGGACTGTATCATCCCGTTTTACCTTATCGCACGGGAGGAAAATTATTGTTTCCTTTGTGTCGCACCTGTGCCGAACAACGTCCACAGGATCCCCACTACCGATGTTCACACACCGATTCTGAACGTGTCTTGACCGGAACCTGGGTGACCAGCGAACTTCAGAAAGCCTTGGAATGCGGATACCAACTACAACACATTTACGAAGTGTGGCATTTTCCTCAGAGCAGTTGTAATCTATTTCGAGGCTACATTGATACCTTCTTGAAAATCAAGCAAGAGGCTTCAGGATATCCTCCCGATTGTCAGACCGAGGAACAACAAAGAGCTTACATGAACGATATTTTTAAACGAGAGAAATTGGTACTAAATCCTTTAGAAATCGAGAAAAATCCCGTGAAGCGTACCATTGCCAAATTATTCTTGAATTGTTTGTGGGGTAAATTTGCTCAACGCTTGCAATTACCCAAAACTGAATATTTGAGGGACCAGGAACAACTGAATAAAATGTTACAAGACACTACTCTTCAAATTAAAGGGGTACAACTTTTAGATCATCCCGAAACACCCCAATCGGACATGATTTTAATTAATTACGTGGAAAAACAAGATTCATCGAAGATTGTCCTTTTGGCAACGTGATCTTAGCCGCTTTTACCACGGCTCATGCTCGTTTACATCTGTACGAGACCTTAGAACAATTAGGAGATCGTGTTCTTTATTTCGATACAGACAGTATTATTTATCAACACGTGGAAGGACTGTTTAATCCCCCTATTGTGAATAGTTTAGGAGGATGGACCGATGAACTGGACGGAGGACACATTGTGAAATTCATGTCGGGAGGACCTAAAAACTATGCCTTTGAAACCAACACTGGAAACACGATACAAAAAGTCAAAGGCATTTCTCTGAATTATCGAGCTTCTCAAATCGTTACCATGGAAGCCCTGGAACAAATGATTTTTAATGAATTGGAGGAGGTGACCGTTAACTATCCTCACAAGATTCAGCGAAGTAAAACACATCAATTGTTTACTCGTCCTTTGTCCAAGAACTATAAAATAGTGTACGATAAACGGCAAATCATTGAACATTTTAAGACACTTCCCTTTGGTTATTAATTGTGTTATTGAATAAAAAATGAACCATTAATTTGTGTGTCCTTTAAAAAAAAATAACAAGAGTTTTTTTTTTAAAACAGTAACCATTTATTTTTGAACAACAAACAACATATTTACAAAGGCAAATGATTATTAACAACATTTGGTTAATAACTTTAAAAAAATGTCTGAACAATGTCTTTACAATAGTTTTTTTTTTCACATTTCTTTCAGTTTGTCCAACACTTGACAAATCTGTAAGAATTTCAACAGTTCACTGTCTGTATTGACGATTTTCTTCAGTTTCCGATAAGACGCAATTTGCAGTTTCAGTTTCATTTTTCTGATTTTTTATCTCTTCTCTTCCTCTCTTTCTTCTTTCTCCTCTCTCTTCCTTTTCCTCTCCATTTCCCTATAGACGGCACATTCCTCCATCACTTTGCTCAGCTTTTCTTCTTCCATTTCTTCTTCTTCGCTTGTTTCATCATCACTACTATCCCCCCATCTGTCGGAGGCTAAGTCTTCCTCACTGGGCTCCCCTTTGTCATTTTCTTCTTTTGCTTCTTTTTCTTTTCTTTTTTCGTAGCTCACTTCCCACATGGGGGGGTGTTCAAAAGTCCCATTCCACCCAAAGGGTTCATCCGGAATGTCCATGGGTTGTTTTGTTTCCATCTTGTTTGTTTTCTTTGTTTTACTTTGATTATTGGCCATTTGCAAGTGAAACTTAATGTTCAAAGCACCTAGCTTATATACTATGGAAACCGGTTGGAGCCAGTTTTTTACCTTCTGAACACCTGTGCACGTGAGCACGTGGGGTTTTTTCCCTAACGTCATTACTTTTTTCCCGCTTCTAACGGCCGTTGGATGACGTCGTTTAAGAGTGCACTAAATTCCAGTCCATACAATTTTGTTGATACGTTTTACAACATTGTCCTTTATGAGATTTAGGTTTACGATAGTGTTCATGAAACCATTGTCTCACATATTTGTCTGTCTGTTTTGGTTTCCAACCTTTAGGAAATAAATGATTTAAGACTTGAGGCCCTCTTCTACGGCGGTGATTTAAAAAATACACACAATATTGTCCGCACACACTACTGTCGTAATCTTGATAACGATTTTGATTATAATTCATGTGATGACCATTTTTCTCTATAAATTCTTTGATTTCTTGAAACAGGGGAGGAAGTCCGTAAGAATCAAAATATTCTACTGTTCCCCCATTCAGATACAAACACACCCAATGAGATCTGGGCTGATCGTGAGGGTCCGTATTGATGACGATGGCCTTTTGTTGAGGTGTTAAATGCTCTGGAATGAAATCGAGGGGGTAAACCCCTCCAAAAGAGGATCCTAAATCTCGAGATAAGACCTCTTTCAGTTGAAAAGTATCCATGTTTTTAATAATCGATATTCACTTCTCTCTGTTTGTTGATTTCCAATAAGTTATCAAATTCAGCATACACTAAACAGTTGAGGGCTTCGGGGGTATCTTCTCCAAATTGAACTTCGATTCTCAAATTTCCCGTTTCGATGAGATGAAATACAGATACAAGTCGTTGTTGAAATCAGGTTCAAAGGGTCTGGTCGATATGGTTTCTCCGTTAATGCTCACTTCTAATTTCTTGACTTTATAATGTTTAAAATTGAAGGGGTTTTTAGTAGAATCTCCATTGAATGAAGCATTCGGTACAAATCCTATGACGACTCGTTTAGGCATCTGTCCTTGAAACAAATGATCGCTAATTTTAGATTGGTTACCAGTAGGAATGGTAAACGTTTTGACTTCCACTCGTCTGAGGGGATATTTCACGGTTTCTACATTCAAACGCTGATTAATGGCATTGAGTACAGTGGGGGTGGGTTTGACTTTTCTCACCCACAATAATATACTGATCATAGACACTTTCCCTGTATTTCCTGCAGCGGTCATCATGTAGAAATCAGATTTGGCTCGATTCAATCTCAACCGAATGTCTACTCCATTCGGAATGAATTTGTCCTGTTGAAACAGATCTAGATAGAGTCGATCCAATAATACAATCTTTTTTTAAAACTTTTTTAAACTCTTTCATTTGAGTTTCTAATGTTTTGGGTCTGTAGGACAGTAATTTCTCCAAATACGCTTTGTAAGGATAAGTATCTGTTCCTGGGGTGATGACTTTTCCATTTAAAGTTAAATCAATTTCAGTAAAGAGAGAATGTAAGATGTTATTGACAGGAGTGGAAGCACTGTTATCTCCCGTCAAATTAGTACCATCGGATTTAGTAAATTTACAAACCACTTGTAAATAAGTTTGGGACAAATCAATAAATTCGTCTCCCTGTCCCTGAATATCAAATTCAATGGGAGCCGTATCGGAATTCAGGGTACTGGCAACCGGATAATATTCCATCCATTTGGATTCTTGTAAAGCTATATTGGTGGGAGGAACTTGGAACAGTTCTAAACTGTCTATCCCACACATGCAAGATTCTCTGTGCATCATTTTTGAAGATGTGTGACTTTTGAATGAACACACCAAACTGCCTGGGGTGAGGGGAAGAACTGTCTTTTTATAGGGGTTCAGTCGAAGATATCTACGGTTCTGGCTTTTTTACCTTTGCCCACTTTTATTTTTCTTTTACGAGGACCTCCTTTAGCTAAAATCACTGGTTGTTTAGGCAAGTATTTTTGTTGCACACTTCTTCCTGTTTTCTTTAAAGCTTCTATTCCACGACTTTGAACCGCATCTTTTAAAGATTTTTTTTCTTTAAATACATCTAATCCTGCTTGGGCAGCACTAGTTATTGCTTGTTGTGCTCCAGCTTTAGCTATCTCTTTCACCCCCTTTTTTAAACCTTGTTGAACCCCTGATTTGACGAGGGCCTTACCCCCAAATTTGAAAATTTTAGGTAATTGTTTAATCCCTGTTTGAACTAGGTTGCTAACCATTCCTTTCCCTCTTTGTCTTTTTCTTTTTCTTCCTTTTCCTCTTTGACCCAAGATTTTTTCAACATTTTGATCGATGACTGCAGATACTTTATTCCTGACCATAGGTATCATTTTATTTTCGAGTATTCGTCCTATGATGGGGGCTTTAAGAGTGGGAAGATTTGCTCTCAATTGTCTTTCCACTTCAGGAATGGCAACTTCTTTGAGTTTTTGAGTGCCTCGTCTTCTTAAACCTTGCATAAGGGTAGCTTTGTTTTGATAACTATCTACAGCAGAATCTTTGAATATCTGAAATCCTGCTTTTGCAACATCAACAACGAGACCTTTTCCTTTTTGACCTTTAATTTTTCTGATTAATCCTCCGGCTAAATCCCCTAAGAGGGGGGCTACGGCACTCCCAATCAAGGGACCCCCTATTTTTAAAAGGGCCCCTAAAACCCCAAAGCCTTTTTGACGTAATAATCCTCGATGATAATCCCCAAAGCCTTTTTGACGTAATAATCCTCAATGATAATTTCCAAACCCTTTTTGCCTTAATGATCCCTGATGATATGCCATGATGACTGACTAAAAAATGTGAGTGAATTCGGTTTTTATATCTTGCATCAAGGTCTGTTTTTATATCTTTTTCTCCTTCTACTCCTTATTTTTCCTCTCCCCAGTTGCGAAGCTATGCCTCCAATGAGCGCTGGTCCTAGGGCAGCTGCTAGAGGTAAAAGTGGAAAAAATCCACCTCTCTGTCCTTTTCGTCGTCTTCGTCGTCTTTGAGGGTATGTCATGACAATAATGACCAAGATTTTAAATGACATGCTTTTTTATAGACTTTACTATTTTTTAAGACACTCCATGCAACAGCTGAACAAGAAAATGGGCCCCTAATACAGCAGCACCAACTATTGTCCACAGTTCCATTTTCAATACACTTTTCTAAAATGAAGTTTTAGAACAGTAGGTCCCCTTATAAAGGGGAACAAGGACCCTAACGAATTTCTGATGTTAATTTCGATCGTGTCGAAATGTCTTTTACTCAGGTTCAAATATTCGGCTCTGACGGGTTCCCATTTTACTTGCATTTCATCAGCGGTGAGTGAATGCTCTGTATATCTTGGGACGACTCTCAACAACTTTAAAGCATTCGATCCTACCATCTGAGGTTCTATGACATCACAGTACACGTACATATGTTTCAGGTTCTCAAACAAATCAATGGAAGTGGGAGCCAGATAACTCACATTCAACCATTTGGTATGGTTTAAATGTAATTTCTTATGAGATTCGGCCACTGTTAACCCATAAAATCTAGAATGGGCTAGAAATTTTTCCACATCTATATCGTCTGTAAGAAAAAGAGATTTTTGTCCAAATCCCATTTTATAGGCTAAGGATATTGGAAAACGAACACAAAGGATATTATAGTAACCCAGTCGAATTCCATTGAATTGATATTCAATTCGATCAAAGGCCTGATTGTAAAACAATTGCATATGATTCTCCTCTTCCTCCCCCATCTCATCAGAGTCACCTGTCTTAAAGCCATCTATAATAGTCTTCCATACTCTTTCCAAGGTTAATTTGAGAGCAAGGTTGATTTCTTGAACCAGTGCCGTAGCACTAAGGTAACTCCCATGTCTAAAACGAATTCTTACAATTTTCATATTTGTTGAAGGATTAGGATTAGTTTTGGCTTCAATGTCTTCCATTGTATCATTTCCCATAAAATGAGAATATTTCCAGTCCACCAAAGTGTTAACGTGTTCCAAAGCAATGGTTTCTAATTCTTCGAGTTTAAATCGACCCGTGTTGTAAGTATCAGGATTTTTAACTTTAGATGAATATTTGGATTCTAATAAAACATCAAAATAGGCCTCGTTTTCTGAAATGTTTTCTACAGAAGTCCTAAACATCATTTCAGTCAGAGCTACTTCCCATTTTCCATCCGTTAAGTCGATCTGTTGGGGTAACAAGGTTTTAAAGTCAGAAATCTTATTATCAGGAAAAGCTTCCATAGAACCATCACTAGGTAAAGTCAAGTAAAACCCATCACTCTGGGCCATGATGATGAGAAATGACTCGTATTGAAATAAAGACACGTTTATATAGAACCATTTTTTATTGAACAAAACAACAAAGAAATGTCAATGGAGTAGAGGGGTCTTTTCATCCACAGCCATGGGTTCCTTGGTTTCCATCTTTCTTCTTTTTTCACTAGGTTCTTCCGGTTCTTCCGTCTCAAAGGGAGGAAGATTTTCAATGGGAAAGGGTCGCCTCATGTACAAGTATTCTAGGGGGTCACAACAGCAAACGTAATCGTATCCCCTTTTCCTTAAAGCTTTCAAATCCAAAAGAGTTTGCTTTAATTTCCTATTCCACTTGGATTCGTACATGGTCCAGAGATCCTCTTCTCTGTGAAAGGAAGCTTTGATTTTATACTTGTATTCCTGGTATTTACTTCTTCCAAAAAATAGAAATTGATCGGAAAGAATCACTCTTCTATAGAGATAAGCTTGTCTGTCTCCCTCTATTTCTGAATTCTTCTTTAAGAAATCCTTGTAACATTCCCTTTTGGAGGTCATCCATTCTCCTTTCAGGGTAGGACTTCCATCCAGTCCATTTCCATAGTAAGGGGGTAGTAAAATTTTCCAGCGATATTCAGTTCTAGGCATTTTGGCAAATGTGAAAAAAAACAACACACTGAGGTTCTTTTTATCTGTTTTGTAGTCACGTGAGACCTATTTTTGCAATCTAAGCTTTCAATCCGGTTCTAGGCGGTTTGGGGTGGTGGTTTGTTGGTTTTGTTTAAGGCGGGAAGACTGGGACTAGGCATGATGTAACCCACCAAAGAACTGAGAATCACCATCCAATATTCTCGATTATTATCGTGTAATGCTAACATGACAATAGATGCAATAATTAAAATAAAGCAAATGCTTAATTGAGCAAAAGAAACAATTTCTGCTCTGGGAATTTTTTCACCAAACAGTTTCCAGTGATTTAAACTAGTTGAATGAGATCCGTTTGGGGAATCCATGAATCGAAACTAGGGGGATAATCTTTCCACCTTACTTTCACTTTTGTTATGACTTTTTTCCCCACTCGCTGCTTTTTATAAGCCAAAATCTCTTCCACTTCGTACACATCGTCCTTTTTAATCACTTTTTGTAATTCAGACTCGTAAAAGGTACCTTCTAATTCTTCTCCATGATAGTCCTTTACCTTATATCGATAAGGTGTAGACTCCTGCACTAAACGAGTAATGGTAAACAACTCTTTCGTCCAGTTAGGTAAATACCCTTTTTCAAACGTACGTTTGGCTTTACTAATTCTCACTCGATCCCCCTTTTTAAATTTTGGACGTTTCAAACTGATTTTCTTTTCATACAATGTTTTCCAGACTTCTAACACATTGGAGGCATTCACTTCAGCCGGAGCTCTCTTGATACTTCGGTGATAACTGTGATTATAAGCATACACCAAATCGGGTAAAATGTCTACATATCTTCTGGTTTTATGACGAGTAAAATATCTCCACATGCAGGTTTTCAGAGTACGTTGAAATCGTTCGACGATACTAGCTTTAGTTTCTGCATTACGAGTGGTAAAAAAATGAATGGATTTAAAAGCATTCAGAAATTCTTTATTGGTAAATTCTTTCCCTTGATCGGATTGAATACGAAGAGGCTGCCTTCCGTCTTGTTTGATAATGTGTTGTAATCCTCGAATCATTTCTTTCCCCGTTTTCTGTTTTAAGGGAACTACCCAAGCATATTTAGAAAAAACGTCAATAGCACAGAGTAAAAAAGTATATCCATCATTGTCCTTTTTCAAGGGAGACACATCCGCTAAATCTAATTGCCATTGTTCGTCGATACCGGTCACTCTGGTTTGCTCTCTTTTGAATTTTCTTTGAATGGGTTTATGCAGCGTATAAGCTTCTTGTTCTTTTAACCATTTTCTAATTTCAGCAAGAGAAACGGAATATCCCTTGGCACGTAATTGACGATATAAAGACTGTACTCCTCCATAGCCCGTTTTAGGATCGTAATAAATGTCTGATAAAATTTCTGGTACCACTTTTTTCTTCATTTTTTTAATATAGACCAATCTAGGATAGCGTTTTTAGTTCTTTTGGATGTCTTTGGAGTTAAAGCAAAAGAAGAAGATCCTTCAGGTGTGTTAAAACGTGAAGATGCATCCTGAAACCCTGTATCGTCGTAGTCATCATCATCATATTCAGTGAACATGGGTCTTGGGGTACTGATTCTGCCTGGCTTTTCCATCGCTTTTATAATGGTTGGATTCTGTATATAATCTTTTGGTACTTTGGTTTCTTTTAAAGCTTGTGCAAATTCGTTCGTTCCTATAGGAGAAGTAAACCCTTTACGAGATTTAGTTTTCATGGTATTCGTGACTAGATCCACAATGTTCGAATCAGGAATGACTCTTCCTCGATAACTGATTTCTCCATCGTCATTCCATTTTAATACTTTAGTTTTCTTCAAATGATTTAAGAGAAGCCCTGCTTTCTTTTGCATTTTATTACCCACACTTTTAATGACTTGCTCTTCTAATTCGGAAGAACTGGGTACAGCCTCAGCACCAACAGCAGCAGGTGGAGCCTCAGCAGGTGGAGCCTCAGCAACCTCTCCTTCCTTTTGTACAGGAGAAGGTATTATTTTTTCCTTTCCTTCGTTACGAGCTTCACGTAAATAATTACGATAACGATATAATTGATGTCCATACAGAGCCACTTTTTCTTCAGGGTTCAAATCTTCTCTGTTTTGAATTTGATCTAACTGCTGACTTAATCCAATGGCCGCTTGAAAATTGGGAGATTTAGGTAGTTTCCCTTTTAATTCCAATAACATGGTTTCGGGAACCAATACCATTTTACGACTCATTTCGGTAAAATTTTACTCAAAAGTAAAGACAAAAGAGATCCTCCTTTTTGTTTCAATAATAAAGCTCTCCTTTTTTTATTACTCTGAGATTGAACTAATTTTCTCAAGATGTGTTTCTTTGGAGCTAACTGTTTCTTCTGAGAGGGAGACAGAGAGATGTTTCCTTTTAAAAGGTTGTAAACAATCTCACACATCTTATGAATGCAGTCATTACTACAATGTTTTAACACTTGTTTTTTTAATACAGGGCTACTTTGGGAAGAAAGTAACACTCTAAACACAGGCATATGTGATTTCAATCTACAATGGCATAAATGTTTTTTGTTCTTCTTCTTGTGGGAAGCCATCACGAAAAACTGAGCAAAAATTCTTTATTGGTTCTCTTTTATAGGATAATCAAAACAATCTTGTGGGAGGTCTTTTAACGGGCCATGGCTGGGCTTTGGGGTGATCTCTAAATATATGATCTTCTAATTCGCTTTTAGATCTATAGACTTTATTACATTCTGGACAAGGAAACAATTTTGCTTTGGATTTTCTAAATCCTAAAGTAAAATGTGAAATGTCGGGTACAGGTGCAATTTTTCTTTTAGAAGGTTGCTGACGTTTACTTCTACTTTCAATCCAACCTGGGCTATGAGCGGTGGCCAGATGACGATCCAAATTCTCTTTCAATCTGAATGCTATTCCGTCGTGGGGACAAACATATTCCAACTTAGGCGATTGAGAGGGGGAGCTTCTGGACTTTTTTTTTAATTTCAAAGAAGGTCTACGCTTAGGAGTAGAGGGTGGCAATACAGGAGAAATTTGACTTAACAGGGAGGGTGAGGGAGAGGTTCTTATAGGAGTGGAAGTTAACACATTATCTGGGCTTCTAGCCACTCCAATGGGGCCCTGCATGGACCTATCCATCTTTTGAATACCTCCATCGTCCATATAGGGAATAGTGGCATCTAAATTGTCTTCATTTTGTTGATAGAGATTTACTTGTTCCTGAATCCAATTAGGTAATTGTTTTCTCATAGCCGGTGTTCTAGGACGTCGATCTTGACGATATCGATTTCTTTGATCTTCCCGATGTAAATCTACTTGTTCCTGAATCCAATCCGGTAAGTCTTTCCTAAAAGGAGGGGTTTTTACGAAATCTTTTTTCTTTATTTTTTTTCTCTCTCTAGTCATCCACCCTGGATTAACATTGACTGCTACAACACTCCTTAATCGACGCCCTCTTGGGGGGGGGGGGGGGCTTCTAGCTCTAGGGGCCCTTGGTCGAGCATACCTTTCTCGAGGTAAATTCCATTTTAACATGTTACGTATGATCACACCTCCTAAAAAACTAGCACCTCCTCGTTTCAAAATAGCTTGAAGCCTGACTTTTTCATCGGCATGTTTATTACTAATCGTTTTTAAATCTTCTTTATGTTTCTCAATAAACTTTTGAGTTTGTTTGTCAATGGGAATAGTTCCTTTGAGTAAACTTTTAGCTCCGGTGAGAAACCATTTCATTAAAGACTTACGACCTAACTCAATAATTTCTTCTCTTCTTGCATGATCTCTTTCTCTATGTAAAAGCTTCAACAGCTTCAACACTTTCTCTCGTCTAGCCATATCGAAATGAAAGTCACCCCCTAGAAACCCTTTTATTTATATTCACGAGGCATGTACACGGTCAAACTGTTAAACAGTTGACTTCTTAATCTCAATTCGTCTGAAGTGTGTGGACTTAAATCCACCAGTAAATAGCCATAAGGTCGACTGGTAGCCTCTTGATAAGCAGACATTAAATGAGGCATGTCTAATTGCCGACTTAACACCGTCACTTGAGATTTGTCTCGAGGATTTTTAAACAACACCAAATAATGAGCATTCAAACTAATGGTCCGATGCTGAGCCGCTCGATCAAATACATTTTGAGTAATGTAAACAACACTGGTATTTCTATGGTGAGCTTTGCGAGTAAACCAATCCACAATAGACTCAATGGCTTTGCCTCCCATCATGTCGTCAAAAATTAACAAGTGAGGAATACTATAATCGGCTACTAACTTCTCGTCGTCTTCGGGAATATTGTGTATAAATTCCACTTGATCTTGTAAAGATTGGTAAGCGGGTTGCCATTCCCGGTAACACCACACGATTTTTTTGGGGGGAGGGGAAATCCAATGTTTATTTTCTACTAACTTTTTTACAAAATGGGTTTTGCCCGATTGAGAAGGACCTGACACCACCATGGTAAATTCGTGTTTTAATTCAAACGGGGCTAGTGATTCGTAAGAATACATTTTCAATTATGAAATAAAAGATTAAAGGTTTTAGTATTTAAATGTGTTTCAGAATGGGCGTCACTTCATGAAAATTTGTTTGACAAATTGTGTTTTAAAAATCTTTTTGCAATCAAATTTTTTGTGAAGGTTTATATTCTCAACTTTATGAAAAAACAAGTTTTTTATGTTTTTTAATAGTTTTATTGAAGAACACATGGAAAATAACAACAATGAATAAGAACACTGAAAAGTTTTTGAAAAAAAAGTTAATAACACTGATTCAGTTCATACGAGTGGGAGCATCCGAGAACACATCTTGATTGTTCACTCTCATCATACGTCCTGGTTTCTTTTGTTCTTTTTTCATTTCTTCATCCCAATTTTCTTTTAAGTTGTTAAGTTCATCAGTCCATTTATTTTCCTCCTTTTTGGTTTTTTGTGGGCAATCTTTCATCCAATGCCCATCTTCCTGGCAGATGAAGCATTTATTGTTGTTTCTGGGAGTGTACGGTTTTGGATTGTTGTCTCTGGGTGTGTACGGATTGTTGCTTCTGACTGGAGGTGGTTTAATTTGAGGGCAACTGGGTGAATAATGGCCAGGTTCTCCGCAGGTGTAACAGGTAACCCCTGTTTTTTTTTAAGGGGGTTTAGGTTTGGTAAGGTCTTCGGTGAGTTCTTCCATTTTGTTGAGTAGAAGACTGGTGTGTTTGCCCATTTCATCACTAAGAATGCTCAAAATGTTGAGAATTGATTCCTGGGTAGTTATGATCATGGCAAAATCTTCTTTGGTCATTGGCGGATTGTAAGCAGGCAATTCTAACTCCGTGGCATCTTGTGTTTCTCTAGCAAGAGAGGCATCGTAAAATCCTGACATTTTGAGACAATGGTTTGTAATGAATAGGGTTTTTAAGGGGCATTATATAGCAAAGGTAATGCTGTGTCAGGTGTGTTGAAACTGGTTTTTTCCAGTTTTTTTTGCATGCGAGGGTCACACGCGCTTTGGAAAAAACCCAAGTTCACTTAAAAAATAATGATGATGATGCAATTCTACAGGTGTGTTGAAACTGGTTTTTTCCAGTTTTTTTTGCACGCGAGGGTCACACGCGCTTTGGAAAAAAACCCAAGTTGACTTGAAAAAAATGATGATGATGCAATTCTAATGGTATATATAAAAGAAATTAATTTTTTGGCTATTGACATTAAAAATGAGAGTGTGGAGTGAAATAAGCAGTCGTTCTCTTGAGGGTTATTTGATTGTATACAAATGGAACTCAAACTTAACCGAAGAGAAAAAAAAAGACCATAGAGAAAATTACAGCAGTGGGTACAATGGTGGACAGTTTACAACTTCTTGCTCGAATTATGATAGAGTTAGCAGAGCACCCCACCCCCTCAAGATTAGTGATGATTTACTGGGCATGCGAGGCAGCGAAAGAAACAATACTGAAAAAAGCGGCGAATGTGTCTTACAAAGACTATCAAACTTGGAGGTTGTTAAAAACAATGTTCTCGAGTCAAGGAAAACAATGTCAGAAAATAATTTCAAAAATCGACGAGATCAAAATGACAACCCTGGAATTTTGCTTTCTGAAAATGAAAACTCAAATAATAGAAGAACAAGAAAACGAAGGAACTTCAATGTAAAGTTCGATATGGAACTTAAAATTTATGAAATACCCGTAGAAGATAGAAAAAGTGAATGGATGACCCTAGCGAACGATCGATTTCGGTTTCAAAGAAGAATTCAACAGACGGGTGACCTGTTAGAGCCTGTGTTAAAAAAACATTTAAATTCCTTTTAAAAAAAGACATTTTTGTGTGTTTTAAAAAAAGACAATTGTTTGTTGTTGTTGATAAAATAATATATTGTTAATTGTGTTTATTATATAAAAAAAAATGGAATTGGTATCGTTCTGTGAATTTAAGTTTCATTTTCGATTTCTCTGTTGTTGATAAACTTTTTTGAACTCTGAACCCAGTTTAACCCCCGGCTGAACCCAGTTTAACCCCAGTTGTTATAGTCACCTGGGGTAAAAGATTCTAGAACATTCGATTGCGGGAAATTTAAGTAAATATAACGTCATAACCGGTAAAATGACGTCATATTATTATATAAAAACAAGGCCCAGCCTACGCGCAACTTCATTCGTCTGCTACGGATACGGTTTCGCAGATTCCCCGATTTCAATGGATTTATTTATGGATTTCAATACGCGCACAGTGTTAGAGGTTGTAACCTACCAGCGGGTTCAGGGTCGATATGTGAGGATATCGGCACAGCCTATAGCGAATTTTCAGGCTCGGGACAGCGTTGCTCCGCCATCTCCCCCAGGACCTCTCCCTGAGGAACAGACACCCCCAGCCCCAGAGCCTGTGACTCCCTCGCCCCCTCCACCACCGCCTGCTCCAGCAGCCCCCCCCCCCCCCCGAGACCTAGAGGGCCATCATTTTTTTTGTCGGAGGAATGTTGCCAGGAGGGCCATGCCTTACCGGAGAGGTGGGCCGGGGATGCGCTTTTCCTTGCCCCCCAGGCAGCCGGCACCAGGGCCCTTCCAGAGCCCCCCCAGGAGGATCCCGGCCATTCGGACTCCGGGACCTGCAATCACCTTAAGTCATTTTTTTTAGATATTTTTTTTTTATATTATTACGTTTTATGATAATGTGATATTATGATTGATTTTGAGTATAACATTTTATTTTGTTTTTTAGATTCCAAGGGAGCCGATTATCATTCCTGACTCACCGGAGAGCCCTGACCCCTCCCCACCTGCCAGTCCGGGAGGCTACTCTCCGGTGAGCCCGGATTATTCTCCGGCCCCCTCTCCACCAGGGAGCCCTCTACGTCCGAGCCCTCGTCGACCTGCGCCGCCTCCACCATCAGTAGCCCTGGGTAGGTCACCCAGCCGTCCGGGACCACCCAGCCGTCCTGCCCCCCAGCTGCCCTCGGCCTTTGTGAGGCCTGTGGCCACCAGGGATGCCTCAACACAGCTGAGGACGATCCTGAGGGCGGCCACCCCTCCCCTGTACCTCCACACCAGGAAACCAGAGGACAGGAGCAAACACTACAGCATTGTCCCCAGCTGGGGTGTTAAAGTGCCAGAGGAGGACGAAGTAAGAGGAGAATGCATTCTCTGCTACAGAGAGAATGGACACATGCAAGTAGGTAAAACATGAAATTGTTTTATTTAATGTAATTATAAAATGTTTTTTTAAAAATAGATATTTATGGTTCGTTTTTATTTCTCAGATCAGATGCCGCAGCTGCAATCAGCAGAAGGTCTGCTGCAAATGCTTTGTCCAGGTGACCTCCTCTTTGTTATTTTCCTGTATATTCTGTGTAGATTGCAGGGTTTTTCTGTCAGGAGTGAACAAAAGACTGTTACATAACATATACACAGTACTAAGCATGAGTTTATACCTATAGCCCGGCAGGAATTTGTTTTTCAATTTGTGTGTATCTCAGTTAGTAAAATTAATTAGTTACTTTAATTAATGATTAATTAGTAAAAAAAAAAAAGACTCTATGTGTATATGGCAAACATTGTATGATGAAATATATACTTACACTCATTTAATTATAAGAGCTAGCAATATACCTATTTTGTTAGACTCCTTCTTAAATCCTTCATCACTTTAATTAATAAATTAATGAATCTTGGTGTACTAATTAAGCAAACAAATTAAGGTAAAGACATTGTAAATGCAACATTATTACAAACCATACCAAAAAATCGTAAAACCTGAACTTTAGAGTTCATTTTTTTAAATCCTACGCCAATACATGTACACAGAAAAAATCATTTTAAGTCTTCTGTTAATATATGATATTAAGTAAAAACCACTTGGGGTCTGAATCTGATATTGTTTATTTAGAATACATGCATTTTAGACTTTAATATGTGTGACTGTATCATGATTCGTGCATTTCTATACTTTGTATTTACATTATATACTGTAAACACAAATATGGATCCAGGTATATGAAACATGTAGACTACATGTTTCTGTAATAAGATATCATAAGCATTAACTTCAGTTACACGTTATATTACAAAATCAGTTTAAAGTTGTATCCAGCACTAGTCATGTGGTGCAGGTGATTTCAATCCCAGTTTTTTGTTTTTTGTTTTTGATAATACATTCGATTACATTTGATGTAGAAAGTATACCGAATAATTAAGTAACTATTAGCACAAAACACCTCATGTCCACTACATGCAAATTATTTATTAAATAATACTTCTTAAAACTATAACATGTAAAGTTATGTATCTAAAATCCTCATTTTATTCATATGTAGGTGGGTAAGGGTCAAGTTCGAATAAAATCGTCAAAATCCATTGCAATTGACGTAATTGTTTGCAATATATTCAGGTATTTTACAAAATATTTAAAAGTTTATATATCAGTCACATATTGTGTGAAGTCACACACGTCTTACTTCTCGGCTTGTTCAATGTTAAATGCTTTTGTATTTTATGAATATTTTCTTTAACGTTCTGTTCATCGTGATCAAGCAGTGAACATGTGTAACTGTAAAATAATTGTCATCAATTCATATCGTAGTTGTAAATTGACCGCACGGGTAAACCGCGTTAACCAACCTACCGTCTAGACCACAGTTAATTGATGGGCATTTAATTATACTTGTGATTCTTGTTCAAGTGGAAACTGCTCTGTGTTTAACATAATTTCACACCTCTATATTTTGAATAAGACAATGATTGTGCTCAGAATCGCGGTGAAAATTGGACAAGTTAAGATTACGTTGACAGTAAACTATATGGCTCTATCATTTAGTTTGGCAAAATCATGTGTACATATAATAAAGTTATAGACAAAATCTGAAACATATTTCACAACCAAATTAGTTTAATTAAAACGTTAAGCCATTTGTAAACAAACGGTCGGCCATTTTTCTTCTTTTTTTTGTTGATCACGTGTTACAATTGTAACAAAATACCCCAATAATTTTTCGTACTTAATCAGAAAATACTGACTCCAACAGTTCATATTTAAAATAAATATATGTAAAAAATATTATATTCAGTAAAAATGATAATTTTGATTAAACATTATGTATTTTAAACTATCCCATGGTGCACTTCGCCAAGATTTAGCGGGTTCTGATTGGTCAGTATTGGCGCACTTTATAATTCTGAGCGAAGGTTAAAATGGACAAGAAGGTGCTGTTGTAAAATGGAGAATTTGAAAACATGTATAGCCTCTACAACAAGGAGATAATACATGCAGGAACGAAGAACTGATATCAAGGTATCTTAGTTTACAATATAGATACTCCTGATAACATTGTTAAAGCTCTTAGCTATCTCTCATTTGCAAACGAGATCTTGCGCCATCAAATTTTTTTTTCATTTTTTCAAACTTCGTTCGGCATTTTATTCCCACATCTCTTTAAAATATACGTTATGACCAAATCATTACCAAAGTTTATATGCATGATTCTCTAGATAGAGTTTGATAGAAAACATATATGGATGCTCGGTAAACAAGACGAATAATGAATATTTTTCCCACATTACATAATTTACAAACTCTAAATGTAACATAAGTATTTAAAAAATATTTTTATTATTAAATCCGGAAAATGAAATCTTTCACGTCTTTCTTTTTTCAGCAGACACCATACAAAGTCAATGTTTCCGGTAATTAGTTGCATCCTCTCTTCGGTGAATGTTTTGACCAGCTTGCGATTTGAACGCAAGGTATTGCCTTTGAAATTGATTATTTTCACCCTTAACTTAAAGACGTGTTAGATTTTTATAATTTTAGTGTAGTAATTCGGGGGAAATTAAGGTCGAAGTTCTGGGAAAGGAGGTTAGGGGGGGGGGGGTGTGAAACATATCCTTCTTCCATTGTTCAACAAACAATTATTCAATCAAAATGAAAATAACCTAGTTTCAAACATAAAATGAAACATGTTTGACCAGATACTACTGAAGTCATTGTATGATATGATTTAATCAGCAACTGGTAACTGTTAAGTGGCTTCTTGGAGAACTATATTAAGAATGAATTTTATGCTTTTACATCAACCTGCACATGTAACACTGAATGTTTGTTGTTTAATCATTTAAATGAAACTTTATTAAACTTATTTAAGATAAAATGAACAGACATAAAGTACAGCCCACTGAAAGGAATGAGTTCATCACAAGAAGAAGAAATTAAATGCTACCACTGTCCAGAACTACCAAGTGTGATCTTATGTGAGTGCTTCACAAGCCTGGAGAATGCTCGAAAATCCACCAGAAAGGCCTATTTCCATAAACTACAACTCAGGTTACATCAACAACAGCCAAGAACACTCCTTATTCATTCTAATGGACACATCTCTACGGCCTGATTAAATCTCTGCAAAACAAAGACTTGGTAGCTGTAAAGTATTCCTATTTCAAAGAACCTAAAAACTATAAAAGAACTTTTTATATAATCAAATACCAGTAAATTTCAATGTCTGTCTGTAAGCTAAAATCTAAGAAAATCACATGGTTTTGACTTATATTATCAAATGATTGATTAGACCTTGATATTGACTTTCATTTTCTTAAATAATTTGTTATATTTGCAAGTATTGCATAAAATATTAGACTCCAGGTAACATGTATCCACCCATCTCCCAAGTGATAATATACATGCAGTGTTAATGATGTTGTTGATACCTAGCAGTTGATTCATATACATGTTCACAATCCAAACACAACCCCAAAAGTTAATTTTTATTTTACCGGTATGATGTGTACTTTTTAAAGAGAGAACTGAAAAGGCATATTTACTTATACTAACCAACCGTTGTCTGAAAAATCATCATATAAATCCTGAATCAGATATATATATATCTAGATATTTAGTACATTGTGTTTTTTTTATTTACTGTGTTTACATTTATTGATAATTTAGTTCTTATTTGCAGCAGTATATGAACAATTTAGAAATCAGTCTTCATACATGTAAAAACACTGCATTAGGAGATGAATGTATGTATCAAAAATACACCAAACAATATTCAATTATGTGGAATATGAAAATATATAGAGATAACATGTACCCCATTTATAACAACTTTTATATAACAAAATCACTGAAAGTTGTTTACAATAGCATTTCCATGTGGGTTTTTTTTTATCTGTGTTATGTAACTGATATTGGAATTAGCTTTTATATCATAAGTAAAATACTGGTATTGATGAGAAGCGTATAGTGAATGATCCTTGTGACAGTTTGCATTTTATATCTTCAGGCTACAATAAGTAAGCAAGTACATGTAGTAACATTTGACATATATAAACAATGTATTTATCACTTGGACTTAAAAATATCAATGTAGGTAAAATAGTGAATTGTAGGAAGGTAAACTGTGTGTAAAGATCAATATTCATCAGGAATGAAGAGTGTTGCATAATTATTTAAATGTGTATATCATATTTTTGCACATGATTTGACAGACTTGCTCCTTTGTTTAATAGCATTCAATCGGACCGCAAGCTTTCTTATATCTCACTCTGGGTCATCTCTTAAATACTGAAAGGCTTATGACAGTCAAATCTGATCAGTTGGTACATCATGGGGGAAAATGAGAAGTTCACTTTGGACTTTCTGGAATATCTAATAATATGCTGTCAAATCCTGTTCTAATGTAAGACATTAGATTATATAAATACCGGTAACAAAGAAAAGATTTGTCCCAACTCAAAAGTAGATCAATTTAGCCTCATTTTGGAATTTATGCACATACATATTCAACTCATATCTGGGTCATACCTCTATAGTCAACTACTATCTTGTAGTGTATGTTTTTCACAAAAGATGGACACGTTAGCCTCTAGAAAAACATTTTATGGTGTACATATTCATTGTAGTTCAAGACAAATTGAGACAAGTGTATCATGTTCATGTAACGGTGAAGGGTTTTTTTGGCTAAATCATGTAGTTGTTTTGTAAATTGCATTTATATTTTTAAAAAAGTAATATCTTTTGTATTATTAAGGGAGGTTTGGTATGCATTTGATCAAGAAGAAAACAAGTATGAGTAAAAAAGTACAAATTTTATGGGAATTTTTTTTTAGTTGTGCAATTTTATCATTTTTTAAATAATAGTCCCTCATAAGAGATTTTCCATACAAATGTTTCTCCATTATTGTATTTTGGCTGCATTTTATTTATTATTGTAAACATTTTAAGTTTTGTGAACAAAATAAATTTGGAACTGTTTGAAATTGTGTTGTTTTTACATGTATTAGAAACCATGCTAAATTTTTGTGGAAGCAAAAAAAATAAAGTTTCAGTAAGTTTCAGTTGCGGAAACCATTTGTAAACAATATGTATCCAAACAGTTTATGGAGGTAAAAACTATGCAGAAACTTCAAGTTTCAGTAAGTTTCAGTTGCGGAAACCCTTTGTATACAATATGTATCCCAATCGTATATGGAGGTTGAAACTATGCAGAAACTTCAAGTTTCAGTAAGTTTCCGTTGCGGAAACCATTTGGATTCGTGGACAGCCTAAGTTTCAGCACTGCGGAAACTTAATGAAACTTGAAGTTTCCATGCTGAAACCTGTCGGAAACTTAAAGTAACCTTAAGTTTCCGCAAAGTTTCCAAAGGGTTTCCGCAGCGCTGAAACCAGATATTTCATCCAGTGTCGTAATCGGGGAAAAAAACGGAGAAGTCCGTAGACAATTAGGTGATTAATTATGGTCTAACAATTAGTATGAAAAACGTCAGTCAGCATGCGCCGTAGCTTGAGATTGTATTTGCTATCAAGGTTGTTGTATCGACTTTAGAGAAAGTGTCCTGCACAAATTGTATATATGTTGCCTAAAACTCGTGTTGAAAATAAACAATCGTCCTGATCTCCTGTCAGTGTGGACGTGTTTTCAAGCAAAAATCAAACTGGTATCCCTGTCTTCAAAAACCATTGCAAACTCGCCGAGATTTGTCGAGTTATAACTCACCAGTAGTCGTGATTGCTTGTAGCTCTAAATCGTGACAGTGGTACCGGGGATTAGATATTTACTTGAATACATATTAGACAAACCTTTCATGCATTTTTTGTAAACAAGAATATCAGTGACTGGAACTAAGTCCAAGCACTTTTTATCATCCTGATTCTGTGGTTTTTTTTATAATGACAACAAAATTTGTAAAACATTTGTCGTTACAAGTTCACAGTGGAAGTCTATCCGATTATTTCACACATTAAATATTCTAAGTCTAATCACGTACACTAACATGTATATTTACGCTATAACTGTTAATATGAACTTTTACGTTAAGTTTACTCACCATAAGCCTGGGAGACTGCCAGCAGACAGAACCACACAGTGAGGACATCGAAGTGATACACGGAGTGTCCGGATAGACACACCATGGCAGGGTCTTGTCGATCTGGTCAAATTAGATTACTCTATGAGTATAGACATGGCCACTCAACAGTTGTGGGTTTAGGATGCAGAGAAAGCGCATACTCAAAGATCACGTGACAAGGAAGTTAAACAAAGGAGCTTATTATAATATTCATCAACTAGCATATAACAGGAAGAACTTCATTTTTTTTTTATAAAATGAAAGAGCAATATAGATTTATTTAATCTTAATTTCAATTCAGATGAACACATATTTCATGAATATGATTCGTTTTTTTTTTCTTGATAAATAATGAAATAGATAATTAATGTTGTTAAATACAGGCATCTGACATGAAACTTGAGAAAACAGAAGATAAAAGGGAAATAAGAAGATATATATATATATATATACACACATATATATATATATATATATATATATATATATATATATATATATATATATAATGAAAACTTAATAGCGGTAAAATACGAACACATTATTACATCATTATGTGGGTCAAAACACGGCATGTACTAGTATACGAGAAAAATAGAAATTTATAACTTCGAGATCTGTACACACTATAAATGCACATCAAATAGTGCTCAAGTAAAATAAACAAAACAATATTTCATTTGGTATTTCATGCGGTTAAGAAGTTAGCTAGAATTGCAGAAAAAATATCAAGGCAGTAGTTGTTAAAAAAGAATTATCCTTTTTTTGTGGAGGGAGGGGGGGGTTGTTTTTTCTTTTTGTACGGCTAATCACCTTTAAAAACCATGTTTGAGTAAAAAGTATTTATTTAATAGCTACATTACAACCAACAAAAATATATTCAATATAAAATTGAAAATAAAGGTTATATTATATATCCGCAACGCTCTCTTAGAATACCATACTATTTTCTTTTGACATTGATGAAAAATGTCTTTCTATACGTAACTTGTTATATTTTATATATATATATATATATATATATATATATATATATATATATATATATATATATATATATATATATATATATGTCTAGTTTTCCGAAAACATAGCACGAAGTAGGATATATTTACTGTTTATCATTTATCGTGAGATAAATGTTAAAAAAATTACTTTGATTTTAGCACTCAAACAAAGTTGGATGGAAAGTTTTATTTTGATAGATTCATGTGATAAATAAGCTGAACAAGTGTGTTGTAAATAAATTAAACCCATACATAGACACATAGACATTGTACGAGACATACCGTTGTATATCCTGTGTCAATATGCATATAATTATACATGTTATGTATTAATATTTGTACATTTGATACACGCTTTGGTTCTCGAGTGAATAAATATTGATTTATCAACTAAAGTCTTTGGGTTTCTTCTTCCTCCGCTTAACCACAATAACAATCGGGTTATTGTGTAAAGAGGCCTGCAGGTTCAGATAAGTTCGTATTAGTAAATATACACAGCGCATGGATCCCTTAGAAGCCGCACGTAAAGACTGTATGCATTATTCTTTTAGCAGAAAAAAATGATTGTTTGTTCCATGGCTTTTAATGAAAACGTCAGTGGCTGTGTCACCCACAAATTGTTTGAATGCGGTATATAGGAGTGTATTTGAAAAAAATAAACATGTTTAAAGTGCATAAATTTGGGCCCAAGTCAATGCACCTTTTAAAATAATTAAAGTAGGTTTTGATACTACATCAGCAAAATCAAATTAAGGATGAACGAGATTTAATAAATAATAGAAATATAAGTTGACTGTCAGACTTTATGTTGAGAATAAATGTACATCGAATTATACAAAAGTGAAGTCAATGTAAATAAAATCAAGATGCGTTGAATAACAAATGCAATAATGCACTATCAGGTTTTATAAAAAAGAATTACATAGTTACGTAGTATAGTTTTATTATGTTATATTATAGTTTTTATTCATAATTAAATTGTTTATTTTTTGCTTCAGAATTGTGTACACTAGTAAATTGTTGCCTACATTTATTTCATCTTTCATCATTTCTAATGAAGATTTTTTTTAAATATGATTCATAATATTAACTAATGATTTAAAATAAAAAAACAAATCAAGAAGTGTTTTTCGTTAACGATATATATACTAGTTTTTCTTTGTTTTAGATATTGGTTAGCGAATCATTCACAGCAGCTAGATCAATTTAACTTGTCCACTATGTGTTTTTCATAACGAGGAATGTTATATTTATATTTTTCTCATGAAATTGATGACAAACCACAAATCTAACTCCATATAGAATACTATTTGACCATATTATCAGTATTATATCATGTTAAATTGTTCAACCAAAATAATTCACGCGCTTTAGTTTCAATGTATTTCATCATGCTGTCTCCATCAGGTTTTCCCCGTGTAACACCATGATGATGTGATTACGTGGTCATGTTCACTGGTGGTATCTCGCTTAAAATTCCATGTAAATTTAAATTCTCCAGGTAGGAGAAGTGTAAAGTTGGATGAATGACAAACATTTAATTTTTTTTTATGCAAAACAGTTACAAAGCAAAGGAAAAAGTTAACTTATTTGAAAAATATTTTGTATGTGTAATTATATTAAAAAGAACACATTTTTATTTAGGTATTTTTGTAAGATTTATAATTTAACTAATCAATAGTTTAGTTCTCTATTTGGCATTTACAAACAAACATAACTCTTTTGATGATGAATGTAGTTATTGTTTAGGAGAATTTTAGTAATTATTCATTGATTGGTTCACTTGATTAGAATTACAGTGATTATTCATTGATTGATTCACTTAATTAAAGTTGCACGATGTGTAACAAAGATGTATGATTTCTCTGATTTTATAAAATGTGTATCGAAGAGTGATACATCATTTTTAAAACATTACATGATTGATTAGAAAAATATGATGCAAAAACTTAACAAGAACATCATTGAGCATTTTCCCTGTAACTTATCCACATGTGTTTAAAAATAAACTATACTAGCCGTGAAGCTTTTGAATGGTTTATTGTTCAATTACGGTGTGGGTTCTTATCTCACTTAATACATTTTCCTTAAACCTCCCAAAACTAAACTAAACTATTAAAAAAAAAAATTATGTTACAAATGTATATATTCTCTTTATTTTCATTTTTAACATAAATATATATATATTTTTAATATATGTCAAAAATAGGTCAGAACAGTGGTCTAGTTATGTTCATCAATTAATTATGCCCCTTATAACTTGTCTATCATGCGTAATTATTTAAGTTAATTTAAAAAATGCTGTTATTGTATAACAGATAGATATTACCTTGTCTATTGTTGCGTTATACAATATCATTTGCATTTTGTTTAATTTACTTTTGCAGCATTCGAAACACTGTTGACAAAACTGTTGTAATGAAAGTGTCGATCACGACTCTATTGTTGTTTGAATTTTCTATTGTTCGTTTATCGTCATGGTCCTATGAACTATACAGTGAAAATATTTAATATGCTATGAGACATTCTTTTTATGCCGATGGAATGACCTCAAGCTAGTTTCGCCAAGTCACAAATCATAGCAGCCTCCACTGGTAATGATTTATTAAAACGTACATATCAAATAACAATAGTATTGTCATCTTGTTCGTCAAATGACAATTCATTTTGGAAAAGTTTGGTTAGTTCAATTTTCTTCAAATGAATTGAGATAAATACAAAATTATCAAAATAGGAATTTTAGATTTTTTTTAATGGGGGGGGGGGGGGGGTAACATTGCATTCACTTGACACTTTTCATACAAGGGTCACTTCCAGTGTAACGTGTTAGCATTTAAGTGGCATGCACTCAACAGTAAGTTATCTTTCCGGTATTGTTGAAGTGGTGGAATATAACTATTATTAATGTGTGTAACTGTAATGCTATCGTTTCATCACTAGAATAAAAACAAAAGTGAAACAATAAAATTCTTAATGACCAGTTTCATTGATACATTGTGATGTTTCTATATATTGTAATACATTCCACATTAGAATCATTGTTATCTATTCACTGATACTGTACCTCAGACTCTTCGTTTTAAAAACAAAAAACTTCATTTTGGTAAGTCTAACAGCTGACTGAAGCTACACTGTGTTTGCTTTGTTATATGAGCGAATGAAAAGTGTCCCAGAACTAATTTTGTTGATATATATCGCCGTAGAATTCATTCTAAGGCAAAGTTTTACTTACACAGCTGCCTATATTTACCATACAGCCTACTACATGTAACTGGAAATATATCTGTGTGAATCTAACATTTATATCAAAGGGGAAACATGTCTCAAGAACAACAACTTTACAAGACTTACCCTGATTTTTGCCTGCTGTTCGATTCATATTCATTAATATACTTCTGTGTATATTTCTGAATACAATACTTCTTAAACTAACTTTACAAAAAACACTATGCCTACAGTCTCTACCACCACTTGTCCCGTACATGGACAGTGCGTCATCTACTACAACGAGAGACTACCAGGAGTTACCTACCCTGACGAGTATTTTGTTATATGTACAGGGAGCTCTGTGAAGTAAAGGTTTTTTTTTGTGTGTGTTATTTATTTATTACTAATTTTAATCAATGTCTGCTCCCTCTGTTGTTTTAGACTTTATAGAAGTTGTCTTATTCTGGTTAATAACGCTAATATAGTTACTGTCTTTGGAAATGACACAATAACAACGGGAAGGGTACATTGAAAATATATAATCAATGTTGGAAACCAATCGGAAACAAATCACATGCAGAATGATCAAAATGTTAATACACACAATGTACTTATTACATAATATTAGGATACCTGTTTCCAATAAAGTATTATGAAAACATTTTTGTATATACAGATAAGACGAAAGTAAAAATTAAAACTACGGTATTCAATTTCAAATCATAACTGATTTTAGAAGAAAAAAAATAATGTCATAGCAAAGGTCAAATAACGTTACTGTTAAACTTAGGCGTAAAATATATTTTGAATACACGAATTCAGTAGTTGTACAGTCTATTCTCTTATAGATTTGGTTGGAATAGTTTACGAATTAAAAAAAAAATCGCAATATCTAAAGCGTAAACCAATAATTTTAAATGAATTGCAAATCCCACTTAAAATGTTATATTTATTTTTTCACACATTTAGCTCAAAATACCGTGGATATTGCACATGTAATTTTTTTTTTATATTACACTGGGTATTCTTACCCAGCGTGACGTCAAAATTGAGCATTAAGGTTGACGTAGAATGAAAAGGTAAAAAAAAAATAATTCAGTTGAAGGATGGAGTTGTAAATGTTAAGGATTTAATGCTGTTTTATTTTATTTTTCATTAATATGTTCGAAAATGAAGTGATTGTTTGTTAATCCTCAAAGAACTTTCGCAGGTATGATTAGGCAAATCTCAGCGATCAATTGGGTAAAATTCCTCTGATCAATGTGACGTCACAATAAGTAGTAATATGTCATAAACTATAGGCCTAGAATGTCACTAGAAACTCTTCTAACTGAATACATCTTCGATTTCTATGTATATCGTGTCATTTTTATTGATAACGTCACAAGCATGTTTAATAGAGAAGATTAATGTCGGGAGACAAATTATAGGAATGCAGTGTAAACAATACCGAAATAAGTCTTATTTAATACTAAATGGATATATGGATATATCGTTTTATCAGCAAGTGTTAAAAGGTAAGCTGATAGACAATTATATGGTTTGACCGACCTTCCACTGTCAGTGTGTACAAAAAAGGTAAAAGTGTAACACTACCCAGCATATATTATGAAAGATGAATTTGACAAATATCAAAAGCATATGACCTAAAATACTGAAAAAGTGCTGCTAGAATCCTTTGCTTCGCGAAGGCTCGGGAATAGAAAACACACAACTCGTTGGATAAAAATATTGTACCATCGCAAATCCTACATTTAACTTAGGGATATTTTCCCCCATTTTTAAGTTAAAGAAAAAAAAATAACGGTTCTAACTTCTTCAAGATGAAGGCAGAATCCGCGGGGGAAGTTCACGATTTACCAAATCTAGAAAAATGTAATGATGCACATCTTCTGAAACTGACAAAGTCAGATTATCGTAATGGTGCAGTGCAGCTTTTCCCTGTGATTGAATGGTCTCTGGTTGTATTCGGTCATGTGTGTTTATGGCCACAACTCTCTTGAGGTAAAACACAACGATAGAGACAACTATAATGGACATCCCGATGAGAACAGTATGGCAATTACAATCAAGGCTTGCTTAGAAAACATATCGGCTGCAAAATAAAACACATTGATTTTGGGTTTAGTGTATATCAAAATCTATACTTATAAATTAAGACGTTTTGCCAACAAACTTCGAAATGCCTGCACCAGAGAAACTTTTGTCTCAAGGGAAGCGCTTTATTCAGAAAAGGGGTGGGAAACTTTACAAACTAGACGCTATATTACTAAGATGACAACTATGTTTAAAATTAACATGGGGATTGTACCTTACTATTTAATTGATATTATTCCTAGCAAGCGGGACTGAGAGCGTATATAATGGCTTTACAGCGACAATAAACATTTATTTTATAGAAATAAACATCAGTATGAATATAAATATAAACATTGAATGCTTATTTTTGGATGTCGTTGGCCCTGTAACACACCAAGCGGTGCAGACAAATTGAAAACTGCGCGTTAGCATTCAATGCCCCCGGTCCCTGTCTGTAGGTGTGTAATTTCCCATTTTCCAATTTAATGGTTTGACAATATGCAACATCTGCATAAATGTGTTAACTGTTTATTTTTCTCTTTATTCTTTTTTATTTGGTTCAAAATAACATTTTTTAATTAATTTCCGCCCTACTTATACACTGTACTTACTGTACATGCATGCAAATTTAGCTTACAATTGGATCGATATGACAGTAAAGTGTGGCTCTTGATAGTATATATATAATCTCTGTATCAAAACCAAGAAAAATAAATAAAAACAAATCATATGAGGCAGGTATCGCACAGTCTATACTTAAATAGCTACTACACGCATTACAGATGTTTGATTCACCTCTAAATTTATCGCGGAAATTTATCGCGCGAAATCACTGTGACGTCATAGGTTAAAATCTATAATCATTTATTTACGTATCTCAACTCAATATAAAGGAATGTAAAACTATCTTGGGTCTCACCAAAGCTTGTGCGGTACGCAAAACGTGTCTTCAAACCTTAACGCACCGTAAATTACGAGTTAAATGTTAGCCATTTTTGGCATAGCACTGCGGGAAAAAACATGAGAGAGCATTATGGAATGTTGCCAAAAAATTTCTTGATGAATCTGTAGGTTTAGCTCGTTCTTTTTCACGAGCACACAGGTTCGTAGAGCTCGCTTTGCTCGCCGGCGCTGCACCTGCTTTTTTTGTAAAATTGCTTAAAAACCTACTTTCATTTTCGATAAACCAGCCCGAAATAGCAAAAATAAGAGTAAGGTGGTGGACACGCTTTGGCGGCTCAAATCAGTGGGAGCTTGCATCAAAATACATACTTGTAATAAAATAATATTGAATGATTTCGTAAAGACTTAATTTATTTACTGGGAACTTATTTAGGGTGTATATAGAAATTAAGATTCTACCAATGTTGAACAAATAAAATTAGCCAATTCGTTTCTTGAATGCGCGATTTTAGTTTTGATGATTAGAACGCTTGCGAAGCACGACTTCGTGAGAGAATGGAATAGAACTTTCCAGAATGGGGTAACCAAGAATGCGCTTGACTAATTAACGTCATGGCGAAAAGTGCAGGACGAGTTCATCAAGCATCGCGGGAAGATACCTTCTGTTGCACATGTTGACTAATATAAAATAGTTAATAAATAAAATGGAACAATTTGATTAGATTTAAGTTTTTATGGAAATAACTTTCCAGATCGAGGTGCCCTGAAACGCCGTTTGACAAATCAACATCATGGCGGAAAGTGTTGACGAGTTAACCATCAGGCAGATACTTTGGATCCGACAACTGGTTCAAAATATGCAAATAAGTATGCTTACACTAGCGGTTTTCAATTTCATACATTTTTATATCACGACAGATTGGTAATTAATTTGTAAACAATGAACAGATTGTGCTCTGTGTCTATATAGATAAACTATGTATGCATAAAACAGGGGAATTGAATGGGGGAGGGGTGAGCCCCTCCTCATTTTTTTTTTAAAAACAGTCTTTTATCTGAAATTCTTATTAGGAACAGTAAAAAAAAATGTAATGAAAATTGACATAAATAACAAAATTTTAAAATATGAAACACTAAACACCCACTCACTTGTATGAAAAAGAAAGTAAAAAGTTTTATTTTTGTTTTCCAGTCAGATACATAAAAAAGAATTAAAGACACGTACATGTACATGTATATATCATCCAATTCAGTTTAAATTTGTCATCCCTGTCCACTCCTCTGAATATCCATCAATGCAGTTGGTTTTTTATTTCAATTTTAAAGAATATGTTAATTATAAAGAAAGCAATTGAAAATTTTCGGACAAAGTATATAGAAAAATGAACCAAAACGTTTTGTTCAACATACCATTGTATTATATTAATGTGTTAAGTGATGATATCCGCGCTTGCGCTGGATATTATCTAGTATTATTTAAAATTAGAATGTAGAATTGTTTCGTACACGAATGCCTATAAATCAAGAATCTTAGTTAAGTACCTCGAAAGTTATCTTCTCGGTAATAATGACGTCTGTAGAATTTTTTTTTTGTACTTTCTATAAAACTAAACAAAAGTTACATATTAGAGGCTGTACACGTTGTTACTTCGCAAATCAGGTAAAAATGTGCATTATAACAATATAAGTTTATGAAATACGAAATATAGTTTCTCTTTATACATGTACCTGTAAAAATGTTTGAAATTGTGCAAGCCAAAATTTGACTCAAAAAAAGAGAATATGCATTAATATATGATACTATGTTTACGGCGTGACCGTTGGGGCAAGCGCAGAAGGAACTGTTATGATACACATCTCTCATCATTGTTAAATGCAACCCGTGGGCTTGCCCCAACCTAATACTTTGGCTTTCTCTCGAAATGTTTACCCCCACAAGGAACCAGAAGTTATCAAATATTTATTCCAATTGTCCCGCCCTAGGCTAAAATACTTAAACTACCACTAAATTTGCTTTAATTAAATGTAAAAGAAACATATTAAGATATTTTGATAAATACAAAGCCGTTTGATTTTTTTTTTATGCAAATTGATCATTTATGATTCCTTTACTTTTTAATGATGATCATTAAAATCAGTAAAAAATAAATTTCTTGTCTTTGTTCTCTCTCATTTTGTTCCTTGTTACCTGAGTTTTAATTATTTTCCTCTGTTACATCAATTTTGTTTTTAATATTCTATTTTTGTATGCTATATATGCGTTGTAGACATGTGACCTCCCCCTTTTATGTGTGTGATATCCCAATATTATTTAAAGGTTTGACCATATGCAACTTACAAACAGATATTTTAACTGTTTAATATTTTTCTTTTTTGTTTTATTTATTTATTACAAATGACGTTGCTCCATGTAGTTCTAATAATAATTAGACTTTTCAAAATATTTTTTGTTACCTATCTAACGTATGCATATACGGTTGGTTCAATATGACAGTAAATTAAGCTTGGAACTTGCGTGTGTATTATCCCCTTTACTAAGCCAACCCCCCTCCCCTCAAAAAAATAATAAATAAAATAAAAAATATATCAAAACAAAACTAATCAGCCGAAATGGCGATGAGTCGCCGTTAACACTGACAGCGAGTACTTACTACACGTAACACCCAGTACAGATGATTGATCCAGCTCTAAACTTATCGCGGGAAATTAAAGCGCGAGATCACTGTGACGTCACACTCAACTTTCTTTTGCTTTCTACAGTTCTCGTAAATTGTCGATAAATTTGGGGAAGGAAATGTCCTCATATGTCATTAAAAGTTCAGATAGGTAATTTTTTTTACATAAGCATATGTGTTGCTTACTTAAGTGTTTTTAAAGGATTTTTAATTGTTTAATGAAAAAAGATATATGCGATTTACAGGTAAGAATTTTCCTTAGAAACGCTTCCTGTTCCAGCATGTTGCTAGGCACCGCAAAGGATTATTGGGATATGTAGAACTTTTTCACACAGGTCCACAAAAAATTTTTTGAACAATGTGCAGATCTCAACTCGAATTTCCTCTATTCGTACACGTTGTTTATGGGGCTCACAACGCTTCGCGCCGCTCGCTGTGCTCTCTATTATTTCGAAATCAGTTAGAAATAATTCATAAAAATATCAAAATAACATGTGTATTATTCATTTTACTCAGTAACATGATTTACAAAATTTAGTGGTAAACAACTTTTCATGTAAACTTAAACATCAGTTTGAGGTTTTTGTAGGTGTTTGGTTGTTTAGCTCACCTGAGCTGAAAGCTCAAAGGATTTTTTCTGATCACTTTTTGTCCGGTGTCTGTCCGTCTGTCCGTCCATCCGTCCGTCCTTCTGTTCGATACATTGAAAGGTCACGCTGTTCTTAAAGGTGATAATTTAGAGTTATTGAAATATTGTTAACAATTTTTTTTCAAATCTTCTCCAAAATCATTCGCCCATAAAAGCTAAAACTTGTATGGAAGCATCTTCAGGTAAGGTAAATTCATTTTTTTAAAATCATGATCCCCAGGGGTAAGTGGAAAACCATTACAAATCTGACTTAAAAATTAAAAATGTAAGTTAAAGTTTGTTGAAATCATGATCAACGGAGTAAGGATAGGGCAACAATTGAGGGATGAATTTCTACAAAGAAATAGACAGATAAAAGTTTTCAAAAGCTTCATCTCAAACACCATTTAACCAGAATTAAAACCTAAAGTTGTATGGAAGTATCCACATGCAGATTCAAGTTTGTTCAATTCATGATTCCTGTAGGATATGACACAATGGGGGTAATTTTTTTTACATTAGATTGGGCACAATGGGTTTTGATAAATGGAGAAAAATCGTCTTTCTTATAAATGGACTCGGTGTTTAACGACATTTACTTTACTAATTTGTCAAGATAATTTGTTTTCATACAATAAAGCTCATTTGATTGGAGTATGGCCTATTCGCCTATGCCGCTCAGGTGAGCGATGCGGCTTCTAGACCCTTTTTTGTTATTATATGGTTTTGGTCGGGTTTTTATTTTTGTTGTTCTTTTTTGGTGATGGTGGGGGGGGGGGGGTAATGAAATTCTGTCTGCTTGTGTTGGTGGGGTTTTTTTCTTGTGAAAATAAATGATGACTTAAAGTATTCAGAAAAAAATAAACCTTATGCTTTAAAATATACGATTGTTTTCATGTCGGAAGGAATCCTATTCAATTTGTTTTTATATCACATGATTTTTTTTTCTGCTCAACCTTCACAATAGGGGTCTCTAAAGTGATTTTTTTTTACAGCTATCCTCCATGAATTAATAAATTAGGGTTATAAAGTCATATTTCCTTTTGTAGGCATAATCACGCAAAGTATATTGTACGTGTACAAAGACCATTGAGCGATGCCCTTAAGGTCAGACGCGACCTATCTTCCATTATTTTGTTTAAAAAATAATTCATTATCCCCGCAATGTGAAGGTTTCCACTACATATCTCATTTTGTATGATATGTTTTTATTTGGATGTATAGATTCAATGGAAAATATACTTCATAACTTGATTTATAAGTGTCAGACTGCATTTTAATTTATAATGAAAAATGACAATAACAAACTGTCAACCATTTCAAAACGAAATATAAATTCAAAGCAGAGCAACACGGACCTCTAAAACGATAGAGGTGGGATCAGGTGCCTAGGAGGAGTAAGCATTCCCTGTTGATTTATAAGTGTCTAATTGATTTTACATGCTATTATAAGAAAAATCCAAAATATGCCAACTCCAAAAATAGCCTGGTAATGTACCCTGAAGTTCTTTAAAGGTTACTTGTGATAAACATGGTGAAGCTACATAGTTAAGGCAAGCGCACTAAATTTCATCTACAAACATTAAATAGTACTGTACGTCAAAATTATAATACTTTGAATTTAACTAATAAAATTGCTTACCAGAACTAGATCAAATTTTATAAAGTTGACAAATAGAGAACACTTGTTCGCAACCTGTCCATGCCATGTAAATATAATTCCAAGGATTTGCTTAATATCATATAACACATCAAACAAATCCTCAAAATTAAAGTATTTTCCACAAAAAGATACGTTTTAAGAAATAAATAAAATTTTATCAGTTTAGTTTATTATTTTTCATAAGCGTTTTGTTTTTTATTTTCACATATTTAAAATTAGAATAATTCTCCCCGACGTTGATGAATTTTCCATCATTTTTGTTAATTACAGTTTTTAACACGTCAAGAAACTTTTTCAGAGTTTAGTTTAGAATTTCTCATCTTAAGCGTTTCGTGTATCATCTTATTATAACATTAATCATATCACCTTCACATCAGACAAAAGAAAAAAAATTACATGCATCAGCGATAATTGGTCATGCACATGTAGCAGTGTAGAGCCCTGGGGCCAGTATCGTGCGGTTTACATTGACAGGGGTTCTTTTCTCTCTATTATCTGTCAAGGACCTCATTCCCTGGACTAGTTCCCGTCATAAACTGGTGGACTTCGCTCCAATGACTTAAACTCTGTGTTACTGTTTTGTCCATTTCAATACTTAGGTTAAGCCATGAGGAATTGTGTCAAAAGTTTTGTTTTCTTCTTCCTGAGTATAGGTAAGATATTAATTCAAATTTATCAATTTTTGTTGAATATTTCAAATGATTTTTATGTGATTTTTGTTTATTACATCATGATATATATTTAACATGTATTGAATCAAATGTAAAAGGTTTATGAGCATCATGAACTCTTTTCCGTAAAATCTTATTTTTTTGTTATTATAGGCTAGCGGGTTTAAAACATCATCTTTATTTCAATTACTAGTTTGAATTATCGTCGTAGAAAAAGTTTTATCAAAACCTAACGGCTAACAGGTTTAAAGCAAAGAACATTGGTTGCATAATACGAATTAGTTTTCCTAATGTTGCAGCTCTGAATAATCCGTTAGTCTTAAAGATAATATCAATAGTTTGCCTCCGGCATAAGAATAACAAAGTGTGGTATCGTTAATATTAATTGAAACGGGGAAAAATAGAGAAAATCATATTTTGATTAAATGCAAACTCTAACCTTGTTATAAACAAACTACGGTTTTCTGGATGCAAATTAATTTTGGAATTTCAGATAATGCATAGAAATAACAATTTTATCGAATTTCGGAAAAATTTCATTCCATTATAGGATGACTTTAAAAAGGGGGAAAAACCCGCATATGGTATACATGTACAAATATAAAATGAAACATTTCAGGACTCTCATTTTTTCTGTGAAATCAAACTTACCAAACTACAAACTACCATACAAGTGACTTCATGTGTAGAATTTTTCCTACCAATTCTTATTTTGATTTTGCCTGAAAAAGGGCTTTTTTGGACAAAATTGAATTCTGAAACATTGAAACTTTATTCAAATTCCATGAACAGTCTTTTGAGTACACACTTTCCTTTTTCTCTAATCAAACAAACCGCGGTACTGCTACTGGTTTTCAAAGAAATCAATTTGTTATACAATTACAATAGCTATACAATATTGTAAACAATAGCTATACAATTCAATTTTCATCTTTGAATCACAATTAAATCACATGTGGTAATAACGAACCGTGTTCACATTTAAAAGTTCAAGAAAAATTACAAAACAGTAGCAGAGCAAACACAGACATTGAGAAGTTTAAGAAAATGAATGAAATGATATGATTTAAATGCAATCACATTTACAGAAAAAAAGTAACATTTTTAGCCAAGATTAATTTGAGATTATTCAAAGAATCTTCATCACCCTGGTAACGACAAAGATACTAAAATAACACAAAACATAAATTTTGTTTAATAAGGAGGTGGTCAAGAAATTAACCATCGGATTTACCTTAAAATTTTAAACATAATATTTTTAACCATACAGTTATTAAGTAAGGAGAACTTCCTTATATTTTAGCTTTAATATTTAAACAGTTTCTATTTATTTATACAAAGCTCTCCTTCTAACGAAGATGATTTATTTAGTATAAAAAGGGCTATGACTGGCTAGCCGCCCTCTTAAAAGAAAGCATCCTGTGTTATAAATCATGCATCATGGTATTACAAATTATTAAGACAATCGTCATTATCTAAGTCAGCATATAAATCGACTGTAACGGTCAAGTGCTAGTATAATGGCCTACTGCGTCCGTCAAGTTAGACAATACGTAATGGGTTAGAAATCTGACCCCAGGGTCATTTGGACCGTAGGGTGTGTCAGAACATCATTAAGTGTCTCTGAACGTGCATTTTCACACCATTCAGACACCTGTGGTATTGTTACACTGATTTAAGCTGTTATGTTAGACAAATGATGTGTTAATATTTTTTGTATGCATTTGATCTAATGTAGATTTTTTGCCTGAACAATGTGGATTTACATATAAATAGAGTGTTACACATGTAATGACAAAATGTGAAAGTCCTGTATTTAGATTGCATACACCTGGAACATCTATGTTATTTTTATTTCATTTTTATTTTAATTTTTTTACTTTTTTACAGAAACAGTGTCAGTAAGAGAAATATATCAGGTTTTGTTTATTTTTTACAGGCTGCGTAACTGGACAACGTAAGTATAGCATATATAAATTATGTTGACCGAGCACGAAGTCCGAGGTTATTATGACTTCGTGTTAGGTTGAGTTTTTGTATGTACCAATCGAAACAAGATTTCGATTTTTTTTTTCGTTGGGATATACCACAAAAAAGGTCACTTTGAATACATCTTATTTGGGTTGTTTTATTTGTCATTAGGTGGTATTCATCTGAAGTTATATTTTTAGTAACTAAAGTCAATAAAGCGATGGTTGGCGCATTATATTAAGATAACAAATTGCATTCGATGAATTACTCGGTGAAAAGTCAATAGCAACAAACATTGCATACATGTACAAGACTTATTATTTAGCAAGAAATCGAACGATACGAAAACATAAATACTTTTTAAGAAGTAAAGATATCGTTGTTTTTTCTCTGTATTTTAGTATATCAAATTTCGTCTACGAAATAGCATCGTTCTGAATATTTACAGACAGTGGTATGGAAATAACTCGAACAATATCATATCCTGGACAATTTGCTCTTGTGTGTGTGTGTGTGTGTGTGTGTGTGTGTGTGTGTGTGTGTGTGTGTGTGTGTGTGAGGGACAATTTATATGTGACGAAAACCCTTTATCTAAATACCCTACTAGCCTAATTATGACCATCAACTTGATCTGAACATTACCCTAAACTTTATTCAATAACAGATGATAACAGATGCAGTTTAAAGATGACTTTAATCATTTATAGATTTATGTGGTTTTTAAAAGTATGTTTAAAGGTATCTGTACCTTTTTTTCGAAACCTATATGATTCATATCATTCATTCATTTATCAACTAGCATTGTCATTTTTACCTGATATTGTTCTATTAACTATTTTCAACATCTGTATGTTTCTCTAGCAACGCATATTCTTGTTTTAATAATTCATTATAAATCCGTTCTAATATCATTTTTTCTAAAACTGCATAATTATATATATATATATATATATATATATATATATATATATATATATATATATATATATATATATATATAACAGTGATGAATAATGCATTTATACTTTATTTATTGATTAAGTCAATTCACTTTCGCTCTAAATCACTATCAAATTAATACAACATACTCTAAGTAATGTATAAAAGAAACTCATTCCGAAATCAGATTCACCACCACACTTTGGCTAAGTTTTCTCGTAAGTGTAATCATGTTCTACATTCGGATTAATAGTGCAAACATGATGACTGTAAAACGTATTAATATATTATATTTGGCTTGTATGTGATTAATGAAAATTGAATTTTAAACAAGACATAGTAAGAGCAGATTTTGATAAACGTTTTTCAAGATGCAGCTTTTCTTATGCATTATGGAAGGACAATTAGCAATGTCCTTGATTTAATGGAATACGCTTTACATTTAAAAACTCTAAAGGAATACACAGTCAAATATAGTACACTTATAGAGACTAATACATGTAGATTGAGTATCTTTATCATACTAGTAATGTTTTTATATCATCCTCTAGACTTTATTGAAGGACAATTCGGAATGTATTTAATTCAACGGAATACGCTTTCTTTTCCGTCAAAAACGCTAAAACCAATATTCAACCAAGTGCATTTAGAGCTCTTATATTACAGAGACTTACTGAGTATCAGTCATACAAGTTATATTTTTAGATCATCCCTTAGACATTATTGAATGGCAATCAGCAATGTATTTGACTTGATGGAATACTGTAAAAGTGGTTATTTACGCGTGGGGGAAATTTATTTTACGCGGTTTTAGGATTACCGCGTGGCTGGTGTAGACCCTCACCCCCCCCCCCCCCTCCCGCGCGTATAGTACAAAGTTAAAACTTTATAGGTAGATTAATCACACATCGCGTATTTAACAACAACGGGTATTGTTTGACCAAAGAAAACGCGTACTTAACCACCTGCGTAAATAACCACTTTAACAATTTCTTTTCCGTCAAAAATTCTAAAAGATATTCACCGCAAAATAGTAAATTTACAGAAACTAATAAATTGAGTATCTTCATCATGCTAGTAATGTTTTTATATCCTCCACCATATTTTCAGTGAGGTATCCAAGACCAGGGGTAACTGCGCCTCTAGGACACGATCTATTGTCCAGAAACCATCAAGGTGTTCATTCTATTTATCGTAGTGATCATAGTCGGTGTTTATAATCCAGTAGTTTTCATTTATTAATTTTTTTTTTAATGGTGTGTATCAAATTGACACATTTTAGATTCAGTATTTTTACTATTTATGGCCGTGAGTCCACATCCGAAAGTAAGTGTAAGAACATTTCGGATTTTTATGAAAAACCCGTAAGTTAAACGTCAAATTTGGATCACAGTCATTTTTTTCTTCATTGCGTTACGTTATATTTTTTTTTCCTGTAAAAATCAAATCGGTTTTACTTATAATTAGCAATCATCAATAATTCACTAACAATTTTTAATCAAATAACATAATTGGCAAAAAGTCACAATTTTACAATCCTCATGAGTAGAAAACCGCTGTGTTTTAACTTATTCAATTGTTAGAAATAATCTTAACTAAATAGTGCTTGATGCTTTTTATGATACGAGAGAACAATTGATTCTTGTCCTATCCATAGTAATACCTTTTTTCATCAATAATGAAGTGTAGTGCGGATATTAGCTGCATTATAACATTCTTTACCGAATCGCCCATTTATCTTTCATTGAAAATCCAAAATTGATACAAAGTTAATCTTGAAGTGTCTCTGCATTGCCATAACATCATCATTGTGTAATATATATATAGTTAATCAAGTACGAATTATTTGTTATGACTATTAACGGTCAGCCGCTTCTGGGTCATACGTCACAGAAACCATTAACTTGGCGGCGTTGATGGAACATCTTAATTACACATCATGATTAACCGGCCACTCCGCTAGAAATGTCAATATAAGTAAAAGACGTCCCCCCCCCCCCCCCCCCAACCAGCCAGGTCCTGATCAGGCTTACTATGTTCACATCCTCTTTTGTTCTTTCAGGGCTCTGTTTTATTTAAAAAATAAAATGTTTTCTTTGATAATTCATGCGGGTTATGAAGTTAACGACATTGTAGAAAAGACATATATACATTGTATTCACGTTATTATTTAATATAACATTTTATTGTTTGAATTGACGTCTTTCTTGTGATAAATTATTGAATTAATCGTAAAGAGCTGATTAAAGTAACTATATTATTATTAATGTACATCAGTCCGTTAGATCAAAGAAATAGCCAAATCTTGATATAGAGGATTTAAGTATGACATGACCATTGTTATTTTGTGATTTTTGTCAGGTTGTTCAAGGTGTCGACCGATCAATAACCTGATAGAACTGAATGGTGTACATTTCAGG
This sequence comes from Magallana nippona, assembly GCA_033439105.1. Lineage (NCBI taxonomy): Eukaryota > Metazoa > Mollusca > Bivalvia > Ostreida > Ostreidae > Magallana > Magallana nippona. Next base: position 43,499,581 of record CM065917.1, on the reverse strand, counting down.
CCTGTCAATATATATCTCGTTGTGATTAAATGTCAGTTTGCTTACGAAATATAGGAGAAAATAGTCAGTTAATGTTAATACATTTCAGTACCAACAGAAACTAGTCTTTCTGCTGTCCGTTAGAGAAGGTTTTTATCAACCAGATTCTGATCCGGTTCATCTTGTTTGAAATTGTCAAAAGTTTATCTTTGCTCTTTTTTCTGAACCATGTTTATATGCAGATGCAAGTAGAAGATGGTCACAGTCCTGAACCATATCTTAGGTTCAGATTTACTGCATTGTTTACATATTTTGAAGACTTGTGTCAACATTACTATCTTAACACTGTGTACCAATATACTTTTACACCTTTTGTGCTTCATAATTAAAGTTGGCTTCAAGCATATTTCTGTGGAAAGAAGTATGAAAATATAATTAAAAAGATGAGTTGTTTTTTTAAATTGTGTTTCAAATAGATTTGTAATTTTACTGAAATAAATATTTTTAAAAACCCTCACTTTTATGTGAAAATTTAAGTATTCAGATAAATATATGTAGTGAAAAGTTTGAATTCATTAATGACGTTGTGACATCAAGCAAATGTAATACATAATGAACTCAATATCCATAAAATCTGAATTTGCTATACATTTTCACAGACCATTTAGTTAAGTACATTGTACGTATTAACTTCATTTCTTAGGAGACATAACCCAATACTGTAAACACCACCAAAACATCATAATAAATCACTCCAGGAAATAACACTTTGATAACAATTTAACATCCATGTCAACAGTTAATGTCACAATAACTTGTATATTTCCCTCAGTCTAATATGCACTTTATTGCATGCTATTCGTTATGTTATGTTGGTTTGTTTGTTTGTTTTTTGTTTTTTTTTGTAGCAAGAGTTGTTTATTTCGTGATGTTTGTTTATTTATTTTGTTATACATTCCATGTGTGTTATACATCAAAGAGATTTAGACATCCCATGTGTGTTATACATCAAAGAGATTTAGACATTCCACGTGTGTTAATAGTTCTTTAATACAATAGTTATCGTTTTGAAATGTTCGTTTATTATGATTTCATAACTTCGATGAAAGAATCGGTTGACTTAAGGAAGGAGTCTTCTCGTTATTAGACATACTTCTCATAACAAGAAATTCGTGAAATTTTTACATGGTCAAACAGATCATATCACCAAATGATTGTATCAGTTTAATCGAATTTGACCTCCTTGTTTTCGCATGAAGTTGAGGTCAAGGTCACTACCTTTTTTTTGTCAACTTGAAGGATGATAAAAATAAAGGTAGTTATGTGCAGTTTTGTAGACATCTGTTTAAGATATGAAGTTTGTATTCTTCAATGAAATGATAGAGTATCAGAATGTCTATCAGCTTATACTACTAAATTGAAATAAATTTTTTAACTAAAATTGATCTTGCTTAGCCCGCTTTTCCTCTAATTTTCTTAAATTTTGAAGATATTTTGATTATTTTTCTATGCTTCCAATTACAAAATATTTCTGATTTTTACATTATATGAAGACTATACATAAAGATATAAACTGACAGAAAATTTAATATATTGACCATTTAATAAGAGAGAAAATCCGATTTTAGTGATTTGTTCACACAAATATATTTAAAGAATGAGCTCTTAAAAAAGCTTATAAAAATTTAATTTGATAGGCAAATCATGTTTTAAAAACATTCTAAACCCTAGTATCTTATTATTAGTTCAAATTAGTTGAAAAAATCCATCATTAATGTTATTGTTTGAAGAATGCTAAATAAACTAATGAATCTATAGCAATTCTTAATTGCAAAATAACATGTGATATTTTCCTACGCCAATGTTCCACCAAAAATATAGTCCTTGTTAGATTCTAAACTTTGATTATTATTTCTATGCAAAGTTGTATAATAGTAAAAAAGAAAGAAAAATATGATATTTCAATTTCCTTTCATCTTCATTTAATGAACATTTAATCAAATTTACTTTTGGCAAGTCGAAAACCAGAAAAGACTCCTTCCTTAAGTCTTATTTGTATTAATATATTATAATAATACCAAAGGAATGATGTTTTAGCTAATCGTTGATTCAGAAGTTTTTTGGTGCATTTTACTTTTAGTTGACTTGTTCAGCAGTGTCCACAAAAGAATTTCATTCAGGGTTAAAGTAACGCATGAGTTAACTAGTGTGTGATACTTGAAAAGATATCAAAATACAAAATTATGATACTTATTTTATAACTATGCGCAATTATACGTTTTATTATTCTATAATCACAACACATTTGATACAATGTAGAAGAAGATTTGTTTGCGCACTTACGTGCATTGTTCGTATATAATAGTTTAACGTTTTTGTTATTCACCAAACATTTACAAATCCCATAACACTAATTTTGTTGTTGAGACGACTGAAAATAATGTTATTACAGTAAAAAACACGCTTATAACGAAGTGCCAGGGACAGGCGATTTTACTATAAACGTAATTCGTTATATCCGTCAAGTTTACAACATATCAGTAATTGTTAACAATACAATTAGCAACATTTATTGGTATGTGTTACTGGTATCATTTATAATTAACTGTGTAATTTGTATCATTATTATTTACCAGTGATATTGGTATCATATTTCCATCATTTATGTTTAACAGTGATATTGGTATATCACTTAAAGTTTTTAATGTTATTTGGATCACTTATAGTAAACAATTTTTTGTGATCACATATAGTTATCAATGCTATTTGGATCACTTATAGTAAACAATTTTTTGTGATCACATATAGTTATCAATGCTATTTGGATCACTTATAGTAAACAGTGCTTTTGGGCTCACATATAGTTATTAATGCTATTTGGATCACTTATAGTAAACAGTGTTTTTGGGATCACTTATAGTTATCAATGCTATTTGGATCACCTATAGTAAACAATGTTTTGGGATCTCATATAGTTATCAATGTTATTTCCATCACTAGTAAAAACAGTGTTTTTGGGATCATTTATTATTACATTGTCATATGAATCACTTGTAGTTGAAGGTGGTATTTGGGATCACTTAATGATACATTATGTTATTGGAATCACTTATAGTTATCAATGGTATTCCTATCACTTACAGTAAACAGTGATATTGGGATCACGTATTGTTTACAATGTTTTTTACATCACTTATTGTTAACATTTGTATTGGCATCACTTAATGGTACAATTATTATTGAGATCACTAATTGTTTGCCATTGTTATTGAGAACACCTATTGATTACAATTCTTATAGAGATCATTTATTGATTACAATTTTTTTGAGAGCACCAATTGTTTACAATTGTTATTGAGATCACTAATCGTTTAGAATTGTTGTTAAGATTACTTATTGATTACAGTTATTATTGAGATCACTTATCAATACCTTTTCTCGGATCACTAATTTTTTAGTTTTATTTGTATCACTTATTGTTAACTTTGTGTCTGTTGCACTCTTATACTTTTTGGTCCCTTTACATGCAGATCAATTTCCCAGCATGCTGCACTTCCAAATGCCAACCCAAGATATGGTCGCCGAGTTAGCAACCGAAGGTTTTCAATTAGTTGTGGAAATCTAAATTTAGAAAACTTAAACCTAGAATTTAGTTCCTACAAAAATAAAAGATAATTCTAGAGTTCTCTAATTTAGTCATATCTAGAAATCCCTTGATAATTTTGACATCATCTAAATGTTTTGAGAGTACTATAAAACAGTTTTGTGAAAACTCCAGAATCATCTATAAAACCTTAAATTACTTTTATAAAGGAACACAAATATTAGAAATAGGGTCAATATGTACTTCGACATGAATGTTTTGTACCTATTCTTTAGTTCAAATAACCATAATTGTGTTATATATGTAGATGGACTTAATCATAAAATAGTTGTATATTTTAATGCATATTAGCAATTTGATACGTGATAGATATATTATCAATTGAGTCACGCCAGGGCATTGCTTAAAAAAGGACCTTTGCGTTTTTTTTAGCGTTATTGACTTTTATCGGCATTAAAAAAGTTATTAGAAAGTATTGACATTGTATTATTGTAGATAAATTGAAGATTTAATGTTTTATTCATTGACTATTTCTATGGCAATGATTCTAACTCTAATGAAACAAAACGACAATATTATGACACACACATGTAACGTTACAACTTAAGCTTGATACATTCAAGCAAGCAGTGTGAGCTTCACCCTATACGTTTTGTAAAAAAAAGTGATAATAAGAAACTAGATGCACGTAGCAGCCTAGAACTACTTGTAGATAATATACGGTGTACGGTGTACTGTTCAGTCGTTAACGTCAGGCTGGACACATATGGTAGTTTCATGAAGCGTATTCGGCTTTCCCAATGTCAGGCTTGTAGCATTTTTAATGCATTCGTCACTGGATTTCTGACGTATGTTCCACGAGTAAGGCATATCTGGCGATGACAGGACCAAAACGTTGGGTTTAGTAATCACTCATGAATAAAACTCCTTGTTATGGGCTCCTACCACCTACATTGTCTTGAAGAATCCGGTTCTTACCTGTTATGGCATGTTTACAAAGATTTTTTTTTTTTATAGTTTTCGTATAAAAATTATAATATTCTGTTGGCAAAGCTTTTCTTTAGTTATTGTATATCTCTATCTGCATTTGTTTTCATCAAATATATAAAAAAAAAATTGATACCCAAGAGGAAGTGGGTTTTTTTTCACTATTTTTAAAATATAATTTAATCTCTATCCTGTCTAGGTAATGTATGATGATTTTATGTCAGTTTCCATAGAGACCCCAAAATTGTCTTTGAAATGTAACTTTACTTAATAATCAAAGAATTATGAAAATTATGATCGCTGATATTTCATACCATTGACTTTATTGATTTTATTACGTTCCCATTACACTTTAACTAAAGTCGTGGTATACTACAGTTAAAACAATTCTAGTGAAGATAGTGTCTCCAATAACTGTTTAAATAAACCAAGAAAGGATTGCCAATAAGAAAATCATAGCAAAAGTTCTGTGAAAATTGTACTATACATCATAATTTCTTTCTGATGAGAATTAGGCTGAGAGTCATGTGCGGGAAAAAATAAAAAAAAAGAATTGATTGAAACATTAAAATCAATTTATTCAATTCATGCACTTATTAAATACGCATGATTGAGAATAAGTGTGTGAGAGTAGAGTTATCTTAGCAATTTCACATCAAGAAAAAAAATCATCACGCTCCATGTGCCAGTCTATTTGTTATAAGTATTTGGTAAAAGACTGAAATTCTGATTTAAGTCAAAGATCTTTCATGATTTAGAGCCCAGATTGTCATTGATTATATTTACTTAAGGCTTGACATACTCTTACGAGTTGAGGTGATGGGTGAAGCATGTAAATTATCATAGCAAAAACTAGACCACCACGTCAATTTCAATGACTTTTTTTTATCGTATCGTTAGTAACTATTTGTATGATCACTGGAAATATATTTAGCTTAAACTGTGTATTCCTAATCGATATACCTTAAGGGAAAATAGGAGATATTGTGTATTATGCATGTTAGGGAAATTCCGTAGAATAGACCCCTTCACTGAAACTCCGGTACTCCTCTTTTGCAGGCAAAATGACATAGTTTGATGATAAATGACGTAATGTCAGTTGTTTTATTTACGTCATTTAATTATCTACTAACTAAAACTTCGGCAAAGTATATCAATTTGGCATGCAAGAGAGCAGTACCGCAAGTGTCGTGAAGGGGTCTATAACAAAACACTACTCCGGCATGTTTTTGAATGAAGTTTTATTATACGCTTCTCTACGTTTTAATCCGATCTGTTTGGCAACTATCAGACAAGACTCAAGTACCCTCTGCCTTGTATGTTAATGTTAGTTGTATAATTGTATGTTAATTAAATCTGAACAATAACTTGCTTATAGTCAAAATACAATATTAATAAGTTTTGTTTGCATTGCAATTCATAGAAAAATAATTACTGTAAATATAGAGAAAAGATCCTATCATATTTGTTTTACTCATGTTGCCTTTTTATTCTTTTTTATAGGTGGCAGTGTCTCGGGACTTAGACAGAGTGAGTGCTATTTATTTCTTTGACTAATTTCCGGGAAAAAAAACCTACCATGAAACCAAAAAGATTAAATAAAACTCTGTGTTTGAAATCATGTTTACAAAATGAAAAATGCATGAAAAACAAACTTACATATACGTATCTTTACATTTTCTATCTAGTAAACAAACAATCCACATGTAAACAATTACGTATCATACACGTGAAGTAAGATTATTTTAAATCAATGTGTTTGCCGATTTGTAGAACTTTTAGAACGTCTCTTGATCAACAACCAGCTCCAACAGATGGCGGGACAGGGAGCCGGAAGTGCTATGAACTTTGGAAGCGCGTCGTTTGGCACGCCATCTCTTGGAGGGGCCAGTCTCGGCGGGGGAATGTTTTCCGCGGGGGGGTTGAGTGACCCCGGAATGGGTCTATTGGACACCTCAAGCGTGCTGGCCAGGAGCCCTCAGCCTCCATCACTCAACTTTGCATCTCTTCTGGATTCCATGTCACCCCCGCGGGCATCGTTTTCAAGTGAGTTGTTCTTCTTTTAACTAATGAAGCTATATGTAGTATGTTTGTAATTGTCAGTTTTATCATCATTGAATGCACGCCGTTTTCTTTCTTGTAATCAATGCTGCAACACTTCATCGAATTCCCTATTCCATCAATAAAATAGGGTTAAATATTGGTGTATGTAACATTACAGAGACTCAGAAATTTTATTCTATTTCAAATTATACTAATCCAATGACGTTAAAAAACGTGTATTGTATGTGAACAATACGACGCAAGAAAAAAAACAAAGCAACAATATTGAAAACATACTCACTGACGTATGACCACAATCTTTTAATAAATTGCCATACATCAAATACAGGGGTCATGCATATTCATTATATGTATTAACACGAAAACAAGCAATAAGTTACAGTAGAGTTCTGGTTATAAATCCAATATGTGTTGATTCATTGTCACGGATACAGCGTATTTTAACGAATGATAAAAGAGTATGTTTTATATGAATTGAGGAATTTTCCAACCTTTTTTATTTTAGAACCTAGCAACACTAAAATTCTGAGTCGTTCTGCAGCGATCCAGAACTTACAACGACGCCTGGATGCAATGAGAGGGAACCAGCTTCCTGAAACGCAACTGAAAGGAGAAATAGCATTCCAGACGCCTTCACGTGACCAAGGTATCCAGGACAACATCATAAGCCAAACTCGGAAAGAAACGCCAAACGCTTCTGTTAAGATAACCGTCAAGCGCACCACCAAAACATCGGGGGGACAGACGAACCAAGTTCAAGCTCCCTCTATTATACCTGCAGCTCAAGACACGTTTAGCGCAGCATCTCTTCGCAACACTGTCCCTAATTCAAAAGCTGTGTTTCAGTCTTCTCCTGTGTTGCGAGTCCAACCATCTTCCCAGCCTTCAGTAGCACCAGTTGCTTCGATCGCACAGGCGGCTGTTCCAACAGTCGCAGCACAGTCGGCGCAACTTGCGACTGCTAGTCTAGCCAACGCTGCCGGGGCTGCAGCAATGACTTCAGCATCATCAGTCGCCGCTGCTAAGTCAATGCAGAATCACATATCCGATATGATGGATACGAAAATGGACATGATGAGCGACATGGCAGAAGCGGGGATGCTAGGTGGCGGTATGATGGGTATGGGTGGAATGGGGGGTCTCGGTGGTATGGCAGGTCTGTCCGGTTTGGGTGGGATGCCCGATATGATGGGAGGGCTTTCTGGAATGGGTGGCATGGGCATGGGCATGGATATGGGCATGGGAATGAGTGGAATGGGAATGGGAGGTCTAGGTATGGGCGGATTAATGGGGGGAGGGATGGGCGGATTGATGGGGGGAGGGATGGGGGGATTAATGGGTGGAGGGTTTGGTAATCTAGGAATGATGTCTGCCTTTACGTGAGATATCAAAAACACGCATCTGTCTGGAAATGCACATGTATGGGACGACATTTCGTAGAGATACCATTGACCGATCATAGGGATGAGTTTAAGAATGATGTAGGCAATGTTGCAATGATTACGCTGCCGCAAGATACAAACCAAGATAAAGTTTTCTATTCAAGAGAAACAAAACAATGCGAAACCATTTTTTTTTTAACGACCGATAGAAACATAGAGACAAACGATTGATTTTGATGTTACAATATTATATTGTGTTGTTTCAAATATTTCAATGAAATGAACTTTTGTTACCTTAAAATCGAAACACGTGCGTTACAAAGATATGTGAATATTTCAATTACTGAAATTGAAAATGGGAACGCAACCAGACAAAACCGACACCATTTACATGTTCTCATTTTTTTGTGCTTTCACTTTCGCATTCACTCATAATGTACTGTTTTCTTCATCAGTAGCTTTTTTATTTATGAATACATGTCATCTCTCTAGATAGATTTACCTGATTCCCGATGTAAATAAACTTATTTATTGCTTTCCTAATAAATTATTACCATGCCAAACAATATCCTTTGGGGTTATCTTTTTTAGAATAATAGATGAGCCTTTCTAGGATATTAACGACATATTATATATTTATCATAAACCAGGTATGGGCGGATACAGAATTTTTTAGGAGAACCAAGGACCAATTGTGTTTGTTTGGCAGGGGGATTCTAGGCATATTTTCAAGAATACTATTTTATGTGTTAGATATTTTTTTTTATTATTCAGGGGAAGGGCCGGACCTCCCCCCCCCCCCCCCCCCACACACACACACTCCTACCCATTCTACGCATGTTGAGGGACAAACAAAATCACACCTTGGAAAACATGGTACCGTCTATGTATTTATACTGAATTCTCCACCGTATTAAGGACCGTTTTGTGTTACTTTATATCTCAAAAGTGAACGGCAACATATATGGGTTCAAAAATTGATTACCGTCATCAATGAGTTGAGGAATTACAAAGAAGATGCATGTCAATAAAACGTTTCTCACCCAAACAAAAGAAGAATACCATGGTTATAACCCCAGAAAAGATTATCAATCGCATCATTTTATATACAGTACCGATCAGACCCAACCTAACAGAAAGTAAACCACAACTAAACTCAGGGTTTAATCGGGGTTTACTCTGGTTTACTAGAGCAGACCCAGAGTAAACCCCACGTAAACCCAAAGTAAACCCAGAGAGTAAACCACTATCAGAAGAGGACCGCTTAGGCAGACAAGGGGTGGGAATTACATGCAGTAATATAATTAGATGAAAGACGGGTCTGCTTCACATTTCAATATTTAAAGAGGACCCCAAAAGCAAATCGCAAGTAAACCCAAAGTAAACCCCGAGTGGATCTAAAGTAAACCCCAACAAGACACAAATTTTCAAAAAGTAAACCCCCAGTAAACCCCGGAAGTATACTGGAGTTTAGTTGGGGTTTACTCAGGTGTTAGGTTAGGTCTGATCGGTACTGTAATTAGACTTTATGAATAAAATCACACCATAAAATAAAAGAAAGAAATATAATGTAATGAGGCTTTTATTGTTATATATTTCACATTCAATTGATAAATATAAATTATTTGATTACAAAAATTATACAATGGAAATATACATATAACTTTAGAATAAGGAAAATATACAAAGATTTTGCATATTTTATATGCAAAAAATGAGTAAATATTTTGTTCGGTCTGTCGGAGGAATTCTTTACACAGTAAAGAACCAAACACTTTCAGATTTCATAAAGATAAGTAGTTATGATAAATGTGATATGTCACTTGACAAAAAATGTACGCATTTCAGATTGAGATAAGACGACGCAAGAAAAAAATATTTTCATTTTTCGAGTATAGTGTAGCAGATACTGGGAAGTTAGGTACACGCGTTCTTCCTACAAAGGGTTTTTAGTTTTTGGCAAAGTGGTTAAGAGCGTCAAAGGATAACTGTTGTCATTGTTCCAGTCATCTTGAATCTATAAAAAAATAAAATATGCCATTTTAAATTATTTTTATTTTACGACAAACATTTTGGCAATTATCAACATCAAGTTATTCATGAATATATAAATAGATATTAAGTAAATTCGGGAAAATGTGACATATTTTAATTAGCTCAAAGAAAAAGAATTAGATATTATCAGTGAATTCAATCAGGAACACATTTCAGAAGTTGGCCATAGTTTCACCTGCCCTGTATCTGTTTAATCACAGTCAACAATTCTGTTTCCACCTTGGTACCACTCTGGGGCACATCCTCCACAGGGGTTTGTTCTGTATATAAAATACAGAACATAATAATAATAATAATAATAATAATAGTAATGATAATAATAATAATGATAGTAATAACAATAATAATAATAATAATCTGTATTCAATGAGAATAAAATGTAATCATATATATATATATATATATATATATATATATATATATATATATATATATATATATATATATATATATATATATATATCAAACGGGGGTGAAATTGAAGGCAACGAATTGAAACCAAACTATGATGAGACACTTAGGTCAGAGAAAATATTATATAATATGGTAATTTGATAAGATGAACAAACAATAAAAGAAGATCAAGGCTGTGTTCAAGATTGCTTAGCCGCTAGGTCGTAAATATCTAGATCGATTGAACAAACCGCTAATTAAGCCTCGTTGTCTTTTGTTGGAAGTTGGAAAAATTCAAATAAAGACTAATTATATTACATGTATTTTGTTAAGGTATCCGATCCATATTAGAACCTAAGTATTCTAACCTTGAATATCCATCATTTTTTAAATACTCTTATTTTAATTCAAAGCATTTTAGAGTAGAAAAAGATTCACCGAGAGAAATTTCAATATTATTTACAAAGCAGTAATAAATTAATTAAGATTGCATTTAGGTCAATGGGGACAAGCACATTTTTTTAAAAATAAAAATGTAGATACTATGTTACGAATATCAATAAATGCTGAAAAAATAATAATAAATGGAAAGATGTATTTAAAAATCATTAGGAATACAACAACTATTGAAAACAAATTTTATACCGTATAGACTTTTTTAGAATTAATTTCTGAAGATTAAAAGCAAAGAGGGACAACTCTTCAAGAAATGGAAAAAGTCGTTTATTATGACACATTCTGCTCTTACATATTGATACCTCAACATGAAAATTATGTCCAAGTATACTGAGTATTAAGCACATACATATATGCAATGCATCCAGATTCATTGAATCTGGGGCTATTATGGATCGGATACATAAATTTTAAGTGGAAATATAAATGTTAACATTATTTATAATTAATAAGAACAACAATATTAGTTATATTTTAAAATATATATATATAAAGATTGACGGAATTGAAAATATACCCAAGTGCTCAAAATTATCCCAAGAAACTCATAGATTCGGCCATAAAAGAAGCAAAGAAAATACCACAGAATATACTTAGAACAACCAGAAAAAAGAAAAAGACCCATTTTTAATTCCTTTTGTTACAACCTACAACCCCAAACATTTTAATATATTTCAAGAAGCTAAAAAGAATTTTTCTATCATTGAGCGGGATCAAGAACTTCAACAATTATTTAAAAAATCTGACCTACTCCATAGCCAATGACAACCACCAAACCTGAAGAAAGTATTAACCAGAGCTAAATTTAATTCAACACCAGAAAAATATGCTGTTTCCAGATTCAGATTCAAGGTGCGGCACGTGTCCCTATCTAAAGACAGGAACTTCTATATCTTTTAAATGTGGCAAGACTTTTTATGTTAATGAAAATATGTCGTGTAAATCCAAAAATCTTCTGTACTGTATTACTTGAAACAACTGTGGAGAAAATTACACCGGCCAAACCGGAACACAACTTACCGCCCGCATGCGCGTCCATCGCCAACAGATTAATGATCCTAGCACCAGAAACACCCCTTGTAGTGAACATTTTGTCAGATGTGCTAAGGGAGATTATCAAGTATTCCCATTTTATAAACTTAAAACCGATTCAACCGCCATGAGGCTTGTCAAAGAAAACTACTTTATTAAATTATTTTCCCCAAAACTCAACAAACATTAATATCTGTATATATGATCAATTTTTTATCCCAGCCAATCTTTGAATTTGTACATTAATTGATGTCGTTAACGTTATTATCATATTTTGTTTAAGTCAGTTTTCCCGAACTTTAACGTTTCATATTGTATTATGACGTCATAGATTTATTCCTTCTCATTACATCATGACGTCATACTTAACGTTTCTAAGGAAAACAATTTCATAATGTAACAGAGACATTTTTTGCCTCTGCTGGGGTTTAAACCCGGGTCCTCTGGCATGCCAGTCCAGCAATCTACCGATCGAGCTAAAGGGTTAACCCACTAGCCAGAGCTAGTAGGAATGTCATATATCTGACTCTACCACATTGTCCCCTCCAAGGAAAGAGTCGTCCTCGACTCTTCCGGAGTGCCAACACATGTGGGGCGAAGTACTGAAGACAATCTCTCTCACCCGCCAGAGAATACCCAGGCCCCACGTTGGGCGCCAAATGTAACAGAGACACTTTTTGCCTCTGCTGGGGTTTGAACCCGGGTCCTCTGGCATGCCAGTCCAGCACTCTACTCTTTATGTATGTTCACCTGAATATATATATATATATATATATATATATATATATATACATATATATATATATATATATATATATATATATATATATATATATATATATATATATGTGTGTGTGTGTGTGTGTGTGTGTGTGTGTGTGTGTGTGTGTGTGTGTGTGTGTGTTTTACGAACATTAATTCAAATGGAGATAGTTGCAATTAAACTTTAACATATTGTCAAATATATCACTGTCAAATTTTGTCTGTCATTGCATTAATTTGTAAATATTAAAAACAGTTATGTTTAAGGAGACTGGATGGTCAACAAATAGGATATGATTATTATTTTTTTGCTATAATCTATTATTTAGTAAAAAAAAAATCAAAATATTTTATATTTCGAATTTGTGTATGTTCCTATATTATTTAAAACTCTTCTTCTAAATAAGACCAAAACAGTCTAAAAATGGTCACGGCCATCGAACCCTCTTAATCATTTTATCCTTATAAGCGATTTTTATCTGATTCGCCCATGTCAGTCTACTGAAAACGATCGCGTTGAGCTGGGTCGTCACCTGATACTGTTTTATCATCAATTTTTAACCAATACATCGTTTGATCGCCCATTAAAAGAAAATGGTCATATTTCAGTTGATTAAGTCATACTTACACACAACGAGCGGCAGGGAATCGTTTGCATCTGATGGGACAGGGGTTAATATGGCACTGTCGAAAGGTTGTAAAAGCTGGGCATTCTAAAAATACAAAAGATATGCAAAATATGTATACAACAAAAATCAATGATTTATAATATACAAAACGTAAAAGGTGTTGATTTTGAATATCGCCATGACATGAATGTTATAATAAGCGAATTTCCTTAATACATAACTACTTACTACTAACGATATTTTTGACAATGATGTTCCAAAATAAGATTTGTATACTTTAAAAACGTTTATAGACAATATGAACAGCGATCTTTATGCAAAAAGACACTTAAAAAACTGACATGTAAAGATTTAGAGATCGGAAATAGAAGTTTTTTTTAATTTAAAAGAAAAGAGAAATCAGTCAAAACTTTAGGAATTTGAATATCTGCTATTGTAAAAAAGGGAGAGTGAAAATGCAATTTACTTGAATTTTGCTACTATAATAGTGTAATGTATATACTGTAGAATCATTCGAATTCGAGGTGGCTCAATTTTCGTAGTATTCATGGGTAGCCCCCCCTCCCCCCCCCCCCCCCCCCCCGAATTTTCATCCTCGACGAAAACAAAATTTGAAAGTGTTAGCCTTTTAAGTTTCTTACGGACACCGAAACCGACGCATCCCCCGATATTACATCCCCCAAGAAAAACAAAAAAAAACCCAAAATCCACGAAAATTGGCCTTAACTAAATTAAATGATTCCACAATATATTTTCACTTACGATTGGCTGTGTATACAACTTCAGGTGGACCTTAAAAAGAGTAAACACATCGCTAGATTCAATGTTTAAATACAACGAGGTGAAAACACTGCCTATTCCACATGTAATTAGGTGAGACAGAATTTGAATTTTGAGATATTTTTACTGAGTAATTATTGCGTATCGTACATGTTGTGGTATGATACGAAAATATACAAAGAAAAACAGTTGTATGAATCAATAACAATAGCCTTGTTAACAAACAAACAAAATATTTGAACTACTTTAATTCACTTACTTGGGTTAAAGTTATCTGTAAAAAGAAAAAAATATATAGGTTTAGAATAATCTGAATTTCTTTGAATTAGCTACACAATAATTTGTGCCGTGCAAGAAATGTTTTTTTTATTTCTTCACATCTATCTAGATTCGAGCACGGCTTTGTGAGATAATGCACCAGGTTTTAGACATACCACTTAAACAAAAGAAATGTATGTCAAAAGAAGAGCATGTTTGTAGTACATGTATATATGTATTATTAGTTAATTTAACGCAATAACATGGGGGGGGGGGGGGGGGAACGATGTTAATGTTGTGCATATTTATGTTTATATCAAAGGCATATATTTAACGTTCAGTTATTTCAGACTGTACTGATTTGGGCATCAGTTCATATGAATATGTCATGATGTACACTAGCCAATACGTTTTGTATTTGATCATTTAATGGAGGCTGAATGGTCAACAAATTAAACATCAGATATATCCAAAAGTTTATGATACGATTCGTTTAGCTATAAACTTTTACTAAGTAACGAAAAAATCCATATATTTTACCTTGTAATTTTTTTCTATATCTTTATATAGAGCTCTTCTTTTATACAAAATCAATACAGTTTAAAAAGAACCACCACTATCAAGCCCTCTTAATATATGTGTATTGGCTCATCATTTTTTTTAGTTTATGGACGTCATTCATTAAACAATTAACACACTCTAAATGTGTTCTTCTTAAGGTGCCTGGGTGGTCACAAATTAAGCAACAGATCTACCTTAAATATTTAGACATGATTTGTTAAACTATAAACTATTATTTAGCAAAGAAAGATTTCATAAATTTTAACTTTTGCTTTTGAGTTTTTCCTATGCCTTCATATAGGGCTCTTCTTATTAATGAGATAAATACAGTCTAGAACATTGCCACGACCATCCAGTCCTCTAAAACACCAATGCATCCCTGACACTATGTGCTCACAATGTCACGAAAATTTTCTTGAAAAACCATAGACGTATATTGATTAATGTGATTACCTCCCATGCTTCTTGCTTGCATGTTCAACATCAATGACATCGGGTTCATCATACCTAAAATGAAAATAATCTTTTCACAAAAGTGATTTTTAATGCATCTGTTAAATTCCAAAACCACAACTGATTCAATGAATTAGAATTAACATTTCTCATTAGAATTCCATGCACTATTCGTATCACACTTGTATTTTTCTAAAATATAATATGGAAACACAAAAGTAACAGAAGCTGGATGAATGATATATATAGTTTAAGTCCTTTCTTATCAAGGCCTTAATTCTTTTATGATAAAGCAATAATTCTATATTCTCCAAAAATCTATAATTAATAAAGTACTTTATTACATAGACATCTATTATGTATGTGGCTGTAATAAGCCAGTCTTCCTATCAATTTAGATCTTATAGTTGATCAATCACAATGCAATTTATGAAATGAGTCATCTTTAACATGTTATTTTATTGTGAACCAGCATGTAGTAACGAGACGTTGGGAGAGAGAGAGAGAGAGAGAGAGAGAGAGAGAGAGAGAGAGAGAGAGAGAGAGAGAGAGAGAGAGAGAGAGAGAGAGACAGGGGACTTAGTTCCTTTACTTTCTTAATGATACTTTTTTATTATATTCTGATAGAATGTAAATTATATAAAATTGTCTCTCATACTTTTTATCTGTTATTTTATAATTCATTCATGCTTTATTAATAGCCTAATGGTATTTGACAATGGACAGAGTCAATATAAACCCCGGCCTTTGATGATACGTGTCTGCTTAAGTGACGATATATTATACCTGTCATGGCGTTCAGGGCACTCATACCCCCCATGGAGCCCCCTGAAGACCCGCCCCCCATCCCTCCCATTCCTCCAAGGCCCATCATAGCAGCCATGCTTGCAGCTTCCAACATGGGATTGGACGACTGAGATGATGTCGAAGAAGAACTTGTCCAGCTGTTTCCTCCCTGTTGGGTACCCCAATTACCGCCCTGTGATTGGCCTCCTCCACCTCCCCCACCATTGGAGAAATGGGGATTGGGGTCCCAGGAAGGGTTGTTTGAGGATTGACCTGAAAGAGAAAAAAATAACTATTAGATATTAAATGGTAAGGTTGTTTTTTAATTTATATGTTTATTTTCAAAATCAGAGGGAATGTTGATATTAAAACGAATCTGAATATCAAAGAATATGAAAGTGCTTATCAATCACAAAAATTTAAATGGATTTTATTTTAAATTTAACTTTCCACACAGAAAATACAGAGTACATGGCCAATAGTATTTGAAAGTAAACTTTTCAAATCGTTTGTTAGTGTTGGGGTTTTTATAACAGAACAATAATTTTATGACAAGCACAAGATTTATATCTAAACTAAAGAGGCACAAGGCAAGTGGAAAATTGTCCTTCCACTAATACATGCATCTAAGCAACGTTCAACAATCAAAACGTTCAAGACTACAAAACAATGCTTTCATTTAGAATTTCTCGTAAGAAATGAATTTATTTTCACTAAATTGTCATATTTTGCAGACATAAACTAAAACAGTTATGCTAACACATCTAAGTCTTTGGAATAAATGACCGCTTACAAACGGTTGACGCACAAGTTAAAATAAACGCATAGGAAAACAGGACCAAACAAAAAGCAGATAACGATGAGGAAATGGGTATTTTATCATTCCCTGCGACCTGTCACCGCTGACAGGAAGATCTGAGAACAGAGGCGAAAGACGTGAAACGTTAACGGTGGCATATGGACCGCGAAATCTATGATGCATTGTGTTGCATTTCATGTAAGATTATATGAGATATATGAGAAAACGTCACTCAGGTTAGACATGACTGGCACGTGTATATTCGTGTGTGTGGATTATATTTTTAATATCTCTATTTGTCACATTAATATGTATCTATGTGTGAAGATGATTTTGTTTAATATCTATTTGTCATATGTCATATTACTATATATCTATGTATGCATGTGTGTCAATTATTTTTTGATATATATTCGTCAAACTAATATGTATCTATGTATGCATTGTGTAGATGATTTTTTTAAAATGCATTTGACATATGTGAGTAATCTTTTGTTAGATGACGTTTGTATGTTTCTATGTATTCATGTGTGTAGATTATATTTTTTTTTATATCTCTTTGTCATATTGTAAGATAACATTTGTAAGATGACGTTAACATGCATCTATGTTTGCATGTGAATGTGGGGAATTCTCATAAAGCACTTGAATTTCTTTGCCTTTAGTGGATTTTATATGCTGAATAATGTTTCTAAAATAAGTGACATTATGTTAAAATCTAGTTAATTTTTCTTCCGATAAAAGACTGGTTATATATTTAATAGAATTACTTTTTTATATTCATAAGACTTGTGAAAACAAACAAATAACCAAAATTTTGCAAACAATTATATGACTGTAAGACTTATTTAAAATATTTTATTTCTTCTAATCCAAACCCAGTTATTTTAAAGTTTACGTCATTAAGGTTTTAATTCAAGCCATCAAAACTTATCACATCACCCCACTTGTTATCACAATATGTTATATAACATTCGATATACATAGAAACTATCATTCCTTTTTAACTTACCCCACATATTTTGAGCTAAAATTAATATTTTTTTCAATAAAATAAAGTAAAATGAAAAAAAGATAGTTTATATAAAAAGTCAAAATTACAATTAGATATTGATTGATATAAATTAAGACATGCATAAAATATGAATTACATTATAATCTCTAACTTACAAAATATGTTGATGATATAAATAAAAATATTAAAAAAAAAACACACACACAAAAATCAAGAAATCTACATAAAGTTCTATAATCTATAATTAAATTCATAATATAAAGAAACGTACGTTCAATATTTCCTTATTATAACACTATGTGTATTTGTTGGAACGATAAGAAGGACATAAAGCATTTCTGGACATTTTATGTTATGTCCAGACATTAAACAGGGAGGCCCATCACCTCCATGACATTTAATGCATTACTGCGATGTAATTGTTTATGAACAACAACAGATCAACAACAAAGCGAAAGAGATAAACGTGTCGCTTAAAATGATCAAACTAGCAACAAAACAACTTAAAATTCGAAGGTTCTTGTACTACACAATTTACTTTTTATTGAAGGAAAAAAGGTTATAAATATTTAGATTAACAAATTTTGAAACTTACCCCTGGATTGAGCAATCACTAATGTGGAACCTAAGAAGGAAATGAATATTTAAGTAAACAAAATTGAAGTGTTCCATGTAAAAGATATTCAAGTTTAAAGTTTGTGTATCTTATATCAATTCCAGTTTATTCTTCAAGCTAGAAATTTACTTTTTATTAATGGTACACAAGGAAATCAAGAAAATATACGTAAAGCTGTACATTTCTCTATAACATTAAAACAAAAATTATGAAAACTCACCAACAAGAAGAGTTAAACTGTAAATTGTGGCTCTGTTCATTTTTGTATTTCCTCCTTTCCTTAATCCAAGTCTAAACGGGTCAATCAAACGGGCTAAAGTGAGAGCAGCAAAAGGATAGAATTTGCTTGACCAATGATGGCAGAGACACCGTGGACAGGTTAATTTATGGGTTCCTCGTCACCGAAGCCAGTTCTCTGTTCCTGCTCTCAACGGGGATGAAATCTGCGGGGCTGTCAAAGGCGCCATAAAAAGACGACCGTCGGCCAATTCGAGGCGCTGTTTAAGTGGTCGTTAAGGTGAATTACATCTGATATGTTAATGTTACGGTAATAAAAAGGTCAAATGCTTTTATACCGAATAAAAAAATTGTATATTTCTGGTTACCTTACATGCATTTTTTTAAAGATTGGTTACCGAGAGGCAGTCATATAAAGAAATGGGCTTTACGTATGTGTGTATAGATGAGGATTTCGCGTTTGAAAATCATCCTTTTTAATTACTGTTTTAAACTTAAACATAAAGGAAAAAAGAAATACTATTTAGGGGATATAAGAAGAACATATTTTTTTAAAAATATTTAAAAGTTTAATTTTTGGTTCGAGATACTGGAAATAAATGTCTATTAAGAAATATAATTTGAAAAAAATAAAGTTTGCGGAGTTCAAGTTAACTGCAAATGAATGAATTGGTAAGTCTCTTTTTTAAAGTTCAATATTTTTTAAACAAAGCATAGCAGTTTTTTTTTGGAAAAGGAAAGGTGGTAACAACTTTAGAATCCACTAAACTGATGAATTGAATTGAAAGCACAAACAAAAACTTTTATCTCTGTTCATTAGTTTCTTTTGCTTGCTAATTAGTCAATTTGTGTGTACAAATCCCTATTTTTAATTTTGTTTTTGGTTGTTGGTTGACGTGGGAGGGGGAGGGGGTGCCAACAAAAAAGTTTGCCATTTTCTCTTGATGTTCTTTTGACTGTGACGTCAATATCATGTGTCCTGCTCCAAGTTTCGTATTTCGGAACTTTATGACAGACCTTAAGAAATTGGTTTCGATATACCTACGTCTTTGTGTGTGTTTAATGTAGTTGTGACGTTAACAGTATATACGCAAGTTCAATAAAACAGGTGACGTTTAATCAATTTAGCAGTACATTGATGAAAGCAGTTAGGCTTTAACAATTGGTAAATGAGCTCGATTTTAAGCTCTATTTAACTCATTTAGACGAAGAGCAATGTATAATAATATAAATATAAGTTTGAATTTAAAATATTTAAATTATTAAAAATTATTTTTAAAAAATATGTAATAGTTTATGACCCAAAATATCATATTTGAAAATTTAAGGCAGATCTGATGGTTAATTTGTTGATAACCCAACCTCATAAACTAGTTCGAAGAAAGAAAAATGCCGATAAAAGTTTTATTAATTGTATGCCATTGTGTTAAGTTACCAAAAGGCTCGTAGCTTTTTCGGTGAATTAATAAGAAACCTTAGTTAGACATACAAGTTTACCACATGTAAATTTTTCATTATAACGATAGCATTTTATACTAAGGTCAAAATGCTTTGACCACAAATTGAAGGCAACTACCGACACAGCCTGTTAAATAAGGTCAGACCAAGGTCAATCTATCTGTGAAATACATCATCTTCAGCATAAAACTTGAGATCTAATGAAACTTAACTAATATTAATAATATAAAGGTCATTCTCTCTGTAATATACATTTAAGGAGGCTTTATGGTCAACGAATTTACCATCAGATTTACATAAAGAAGATGGGTGAATATGATAGCGTCAATGCCCATTTGGTTAAGTCAAAGTAAAATACTATTTCAAATTATTTTTTTTCCACTTATTTATATTTGATTATGTTATAATGCAAGATTACAAAATGACAATTTCTAACTATTATATTCAGTTTTGAATATTTTAACAAATGATAAAAAAAAAAATAAACCCTAAAGTGTTGGTGGTATTGAACCCAAAATCTAAAAACCCTAGCTCTATAAGGTTACCTTATGTCTGGAGCTCAGACCCACTCTATAAAAGAAAACGCACTGGAGTTCTAAAAATTGACACGATTTGGAAGTTTTGACACGCATACGCTAGTTTAAATCAAAATATTCCATGTAATTAACATATGTAAGTGTTAGAAATCGAGTTTATTTTAAATATAAATTGTTTGTAATAATTTCAAAAAGAAATTATCAGATTTGTTGATATTTTAATTTTACAGAATCTTATCTATTCTCATATAGGTATTTTACACGCCTTCTTCATTCGTCTTCTTTTAAGAGTTGATTTATTTTGCTATAACTATTATTTAACAAAGAAAAAATACATATATTTTAACTTCTAAATTTGGGTATTTTCCTATACAGAGCTCTTCTTCTAAAGGAGACCAATATAGTCTAAAAATGACCACGACCATCGAGCCCTCTTAAGGGGGATGTGCGTTCATCTTGTACATATGAGGATAAAAATGTAAACATTTCTTGAACTGGCTTGTTTCTGCCCGAAACTAACTAAAATTGTTGTCAAAAGATAAAAACGCAAGAAAATATGAGGTTCTATATGTTGTTTTGTATGTAAATTACACATACAAGAGCAGAACAATGCCATTTTTAAACACTTAGAACTGCGCAGCTATACAGACTTAAATTCAAGATTAAGAAAATATGACAAAATATGTTAAGAGGTTATTAGTGTCCACTATATAACCATTTGTTGAGAAAAAGGTGTAAAGTTGTACCTTTGTTTAAAAGAGGGTATCCTATTTTTAAAATTGGTCTCAAGTTAAAACGAGATATTTTTGTTTGTAACTATGCGAGTACACGGAAGTTATACTTTCATCGACAAATATGATGAATATTTTTTTTATTTCAGACAATCAAATTTTTTTGACCTCTGCCCTACTTCTTAAAAGAATTAAATTAAATTCATAAATACTTACAGAACTGAAAAAAAAAATTGGTGCGGGTATAGAGGTGTATATCACATTCAACACAGATTGTTTTGAATTGACATTATCAATGTGCCTCACTAGACACAGGAGTTCTAGGTATAGACTGGATTTTGCTTGTTCTTTAAATAGATCCCAAGTCGACTGATAAAAATAGGGTACCCTATTTTGAGGCAAAGTTACTACAATAATGTGCCAGATTCAACTTTTTTTTACAATAAATACATGTAGTTGTAGAGGGGTCACCAATGAACCCTTTCTAATTTTTTAAAATCTTCAAAATAAGTCTGCAGCTGCGACGTTCTATAGCTGTTCTAAGTAATTAAAAAGACAATGTTCTCTACTTGTATGCATAATTTGCATAAAAAAATAACATGTAGAACCTCATATTTATTGCTGTTTCGTCTTTTGACAACAGTTTTGACCAGTTTTGGGCAGAAACAAAAAAGTTAAAGAAATGTTTACATTATAATTAACGAATGTACAAGATGGCAGCACATTTCCCCTTAAAAGTAATCACATCTCCAGCAGAAAACATTTCTTATTAAAGAAAATCTTTCATTTCGTATCATTAACGCTCAAAATGCTAAAAGCAGTATAGCCATATGAACAACAATATATTATGCTGTGTAACATTCTATCTATTTTTTATTTTTAATCTATTGTTGCTTCTATCAATAATCTAAATTTATTTGCTTAACTAATAATACGTCAGATATTTTACCAATAAACGGCAAAAATAGTTTTAATTCTTATTTATAAAAATCTATTCATTTTCCCTTTGTCTAACCTGATGGAACGATCGTCATAACGATAAACAACTCCAAATACATGTTTTAATGAAGTTCAACATCCTTTTTTCAGTTCAATGCATTTCTACAAAATTAGTTTACAAAAAATTGTCATAATCATAGATACAACAAAAGTTTATACCCTTACAACATTAATTTACTTCACGAAATCAACACTGTAGACAAAAAGATACACGTATTAGACTTTAAAGTTACAATATAAAAATGGACGGCATTGCATTATCATATATTTAAGAAAAATCTCAGAAACTTGTAAAGAAATAAAATAAAATGCATTTTATACATGATTGCAGTGTGCAAGTTTTGTGTAAACTATTTTAAAATGTATACATTTGTACTTAATTTTTGTAGTGATACATCATTAATCTGTAAATGTCATCGCATTATTGACCTCATGCACAGACTAATAGTGAAAGTGATGGGACAGGAGGAAAACTCCATTTCTTTTTAAAGACTTTTTTTAAGTTAATATGTCATGTGCATAAAAAATAAAATCATAGTTGGTGAAAAAGTTTAAGCATAATAAAAAAATAATGAATCATTGTTTTGATAATCACAACCATGTTAGTAAAATATATCTCTAAACATATCCTCTTTCAGAATATGCTATAAGAATTTCTTATTTCTTAGAACGCTGTAGACTTCAGAGACTGGTGGTCAACAAAATACCTATCAGATCTACTGTAAATTGCTAAATATGACTTGTTGAGCTATAAAGTATTCTTTAGTACAAATAAATCCATATATATTAACCTTTAAATCTGAGCAATTTCTATATCTTTATGCTAAGCTCTTCTTCTTAAGGAGATCAAAACATGGCCATGACCATCTAGCCCTTTTAAGTCATATCCAATCCAAATTAAAATAAGTTGACCAATGTAAGTTTCAAAATCATACATTTTTATGGAAGTGATAGTTGTTTCAAGAGATCAACAGCAAACAAAGCATCAAACAATATTAAAATAAAGTACCTACACTATCAACTTAATCAACAATTTATGTAAACTTGTGTACACTCATCACCACAACTTGTTAAAGACTACTAACTATCTAGATAGAAGCCTCCCATAGATCCTAACCATTATACTATATCAATAATTTTAATAATTTGATTATCTTTTGAAAATTTAATGCGAGTGTGCAAAAGAATGATACAGATTAATTGAATCTCAATATAATAATGTTAACCCTGTTATAATGAAACATACAAAGTACACCATTGACTACAGCCCGTGGATATAGAACAAGACAATGAGAGCATCGGTTAGTGGGAGGAAAGGTGTATACATAGGAAGGTACATCACTGTGGCACCGTTTTAAATTGTAGGAAAAAAACATGTAGAACAAATAAAATGTTTAAAAAAATAAATGTATATATAGGTTAATATGTGTATTGTAAAAACAAATTCAAGCTTGTACATGGGAATTTCTCTCTTGTACATGGGACAACAGAAAATAGGACAGCTTGTAATTCAGGTAAAAACAAAAAACAAACAGATTTTTATCATAACAGTAAAAATACATTGAGTTTTTAACTACATATAGGTAACCTCTTTAATAGTTATCTTTCCTGATTATCCCATATTTATATATATATAATCCATTATGTGCTCTAAACATTTCGAATTTCTTCAGATTGCATCAATTTAGTAAAACAAACTAGAAAAACTCAAGGGGTTTGTTTGTTTTTTTCAAACAAAATTTTTCCTAACCCTAGGCCCGCAGGTAATGTTTAACACAGAATTAACTATGGACAGCCTTAGTTAAAAAAATAATCAAACTTTTGACATGCAAGGTAATAGGTTGAGGGGATGGGATTAATATTTCCAAGTTTTGTTTAATACAGGTCATGAGCAAACTTATTCGGCAGGGTTTTTCGTTTTCCTGTTGCGGCGGGCTGCGAGTTTGGCTTCCAAGCCCTGCTGTAGGCGAGCTTTGTTCATTTCTTGAGCCTTCTGGAAATCACTAATCTCTTTCTCATGCTGTTTCTTCAACTGTTCGATGTTACCTGATAAAACAAAACAAAATTATACCTCATATTTCAACACTGCCTTATTTTTTACACAAATTGATAATAAAAAAGTATTTGTATGTTTGTATTTAACAAGAAGAAGAGGAACCTCAATTAACAAACAAAAAATTAAATATGCTTTATGATCAATACACATTAGTATCATGAAACTCTGCATTAAACAAAAGAAAGCTTAAACTTAACAACAAAATACTTTAATTTACAGTAGTAGGAAGGGAGGAATAAGCATATAAATACAATGAAAATATATGTCTGGACCCGGAACCCCTGCAACTGTAGTCGGGAGTTCTACCACTGAGTTACCCGGGCCGATATCAACGGTCTATATAGCCCCAAATACTACAATATAAAGGGAAATATTTGCCCACCCCCTCTTTTATTTTTCGCCCCTTTTACCCTTATTGTCAGTGGACAAATTTAAGACTAAGCAAATTCCAACAATTATCCATCAGACAGCTGTGTCTGGGTGATTTCAAGACTGTGCAAAAGCAAAACCTTTTGCAAGTGTAGAAGGGTGAAAAAAAAACCATGGGGCGAAAAATACAGTAGGTGGTCAGTGAAAAATATTTATATGTACACGTATTATGTAACTCTGCATGTAACAAAAGTGAGATTAACCTTAACAAACAAGAGATGATCCATGTAAATGTATGTGACTCTATATATATCCAGGTCAATTTTACCAAATAAAGACTACAGTACATGTATCAATAGTGCTTTATTCTGTGTGTACTAAGTAAATCTTGATAAATCTTAGTAACAAAAAAAAATTAAACTTGAAAACGTCGATGTACATTTTTAGCATATAACTCTATACATGTGACAAAACGAAGATAAACTCTAACAAAGAATTACCCCGATAACGTATACACTTTACAAGCATGTAACAACTTAGGAAGGAAATCTCTAAACAAAGAGAATAAATTATCAATGTAATATGTTAACCTGCATGTAACTAAATCATGATAAATCTTACCAAACAAAATTACACTGATTTGATATAATCCAAACCATTTGAATATGTTACTCACGATGATAAAACTTCAACATTTCATGTTCATGTATAGTGTGTATACTGTAAATTCCTTATTTTATGCGAGTACTTATTCTGCGATTCCACTGTTTTTGTATCTAATCGCGAAAATATAAAATCGCAAGCACCATTTTTTAAAATAATTTCCTATAGTTCAAAACTGTCTGAAAAATAAAAGTGATATTATAAAATCCGTGAGGGTTGCTTCTCATGATTTAACACAAATATTAATTCCTCGTGTTTTATTAGGAATCTACAGTAGCTTTTCATGATATTAATCCCTAACAAGTGGAACAATTACTACTTTTGTGATCCATAATAAAAATATATAACTCGATCCATAAATCTTAAAAACATATTAGCTTCACTTGATGTCCATTGTAATATTTGTAAATAAATCTTAAAATCCTTAATGTAACTCACTCTCAGATCAAACAACACTCACCAAACAGGGCCTCATTGTTGGGGGGTGGGGCCAGCTCATTGAGAGGGACGGGTGTGGGGGCTGGGGGGACGTCCTGTGCGGGGCGTAGCTATAGCAATGGAAAATCAAAATATCAACACATAAATTAACATTATTATTGTTATCGGTCTTTTTGTTTGTAATGTTCAAATTTAGTCTATTTATAGAATAGTTTTTTTTATTATATTTATTTAGTATTAAGGAGGCCAATTTGGGTTTTTTGCAGAAAAACTACAATAGGGAAACTCTTTATATTTTAACCATATGTAATATACACCAACTCGGTTTTATTAACTAAGTTTCAAGAAAATCGACCATCAGGTTCTTTCTAGGGGCCATCTCAAAATAAAAGTACACTTACTATAGGAATATATATAGGAAATTGTCATTTTTCGCACTTCGTCGGAGATTAAAAACATATTACAATAGCGATTTTTCTCAAATTGTAATATGTGATTAGTAATATCGTTGTCTACCTTATATGAAAAAAAATACTAGATTCTACCATTTTGTTTTTAGTGGGGTCCATCTCAAAATATTGAAATGCACCAAATTTTGCTATATATTTGGAGTATTACAAATGTAGACTGGTATAATGGAGTCATTCAAAACTTTTCAAAAATTAACCACGCAAATAGCATCATTATGTGTATAAAACATCAACGACGTACGATTTTCCCTTTCTTTAATGTTATTTCTTATTATGTACTCCTACAAACTCCATTTTATCATAACGTCCGAGAAGCAAAATGGCAATGCTCACCTACCGCATAACGGAAAAATCATTTTTTTTAAAAAATACCTTAAAAAATCAATATATTTTTATCTGTATTTTGTTTATTGTGTTCAATTCAATAAATGAAATCGAAAAAAATTCATAAAAGGTACAAATTCATTGTATTTTACTAGAATGCCCAAAAACATGCGCAATGAAAACTAAAGTCGGCCTCCTTAATAGTTCCATCTATCTATATTTTTGTCAAGAAATGCTCACAAAAGACTTGAATATTTCTTACATGCATAAAAAGTAGGATTACACTACCAGATATTAAATACCATAATATTTAAATATACGGACTGTACGGTAATATGTGTGGGCTTCGCGTTGGACAATATTTTTTCCCTCATGTGCTCATATAATCAATGTTGCCCTCAACCCCAGTCAATATTTGTATAATAACTTCATTCTGGTTGTAATGCGCTTTCTGATTGGCGAAAATATTATTTTATATCGTATAAAGAATGTTGCCTACGTCATAGGAAAACTAACGTCAAAAAATGTATCAAGCCGCTTGACGTTACGTTTGAATTTGTACAATTTGATGTCATTTTAAAGGTCAAGTAACTGTTTTTACTAAAATTAATAGCAAAAAATTAAATTATAAGAAATGAATTCAATATTTATTAGTTTTATACAATATGAAATGGTTTGGAACAGTTTACGCTTTTTTATAAACCGCTTTGCAGTTTATAGAGCTTAAACTGCCCCAAACCATTTTTTATCTCATACGTGTGGTGTATACTATCCGTGTGATAAACCTTTGCTTTATCAAACGGGTGATGCTTTATCAAATACTTCCGGTCCGAACTTTTTTGACACAGCCCCTCGCTTCAACGTTTCAGTGACCTATTTTTGAAGACTTTCTAGTATTTCCCATATAGCTATATCTACTACCAAAAATTGATTTAAAATGGATTTCGTCGAAGATTTAAATTACAAATATAAAGGAAAACACATAACTGTGAAGTTTATAAAACAGCAAATCACGTTAGCTATCAAGGAGTTCATTCTGACGACGCAATGAAAACAGAACGCTTTGGTTGTGTTTCTATACAAGAACTTACCGAAATAATGTCTCCCAATTTATTTCACCAGCAGTAAGCATCCTTATTCAATATTTTCAATTCGAATCATTAGGCTAGTGTTCGTTTTATAAAACATCAACAACTTTTCCTCGTTCGAGTCAATTCAAACTAACGAGCATTCGCAACTTTGTGTATGTCAACAAACTTGATTATTCAAGTCTTCTGATCAATATTTCCATTTAATTAAGTGTTAAAGCTCTAAGAAAAATTATTTGGAGATAAAAAATTATTTCAAAGTTTATTTCAGTGAAACTTTACATTAAAACAGTTATATTTATCTCTGAAATGACGTACTAAATTGTATTGCGCAAGGTCACAATAACCGCTTAACACAACGTTGCATCATCGTTTAATCTTTGAAAAAAATCAATTCGGGTCATATTAGGGTCTGTCTCAAAAGCTTCATAATATAAATCAAATTGTATGAGATAAATAGAACATCTATAATTGTGTGATTTTATATTTGCTTTATCCAACTCGTTGAAATGGTTATATTCGCTCGGCAAGCCTCGCGAATATATACACCATTTCAACTCGTTGGATAAAGCAAATATAAAATCACACAATATAGATATCCTCTATATATCATATAAAACTAATAAATTTGGAATTCATTTCTTTAATATACAGACTATACGGTGATATGAGTAGGCTTTATTACCGAGTTATCCTCCTCTCCGTCCGCCTTGAATATCACCGCCTGGATCTCCACATCCTCTTCTTCACCGTCAGACATCGCCAATTCTAAAACAACAGACAGAAAGTCTCAAAGTTATTCATTGGTGGAAAATACATAAAGAAGATATTACAAACCACCATATTGTAATGTACTAATGTCAAACATTGCTTATTGATCTACAATGAAATACAGATCAAATTTCAAGCTTGTTCATTGGTGTAAATTACTTTAGGAGATATAAGAAAAATACTTCAATCTTCATTTGAGTAAATAGAAAAGGATATATGGGAAACCTTGAGAGACATTGCCTATTCTACAAAAAAGCCTAGGACAGGACAAATTTCAAGCTTGTTCATTGGACAGTGTGAAATACTTTAAGAGATACATGTATATATATATATATATATATATATATATATATATATATATATATATATATATATATATATATAAGGAGAACCTCCATTTTGTCACATAATAATGTCAAACATTGACATTGCAAATTTTACAAACAGAGTTTGAAGGTTCATTGATATGAATCATCTCCATTCAGGGATGTAATCTGAGTACCGGTATATCCAGTATTTTCCTCATGTTGCCAATTTATTGAAGATGAATTTAATCCAACTTTTTTTCATCTGTCAATGCTACTTTTTGTGATTTTTAAAGTTTTTTTTAAAAACACATTTTTGTTAATATATCTATTTTCTGCATTTTCATTTTTAACAATACATAATTAAAATACGACTGCAAAATCATATATTAAACCACATGGCTAAACGCAATATAGTTTTTCAAATTATCCAATAAAATCAACTTTAATTATTTATAAAATTTTGTTTTTCCACAAAATGTTAGTTTTAAAAAGTAGCATTAAGTGTCGGCTTTAATCTGTAATGAAGTTACTAGTATGTGTTTAAATATAAACATCACATTAACGGGTTCTTACAGTCTCTTTCTTTTGAGAAATTTCAAGGTGCACTTTATTCTCAAATACATGTATGTGCGATTCGAAAGCTTAATTCAAATGCCTTTGACCACCTGTAAGTTATTTCAAGTTTGTAAACTTTTAAAAATTATCCCAATAGAAAAAAGGAAATATGTATCCACCATGACGGTACATGTAGCATGAATTCAAGAGAGACATTCATAGAGATTCAGACATAGTGAACTTGATAATGTTAAACATTTCTAGATCTTCAAACATTATTATTATAATTTAATAAATATATAGAGGATATCTATATTGTGTGATTTTATATTTGCTTTATCCAACGAGTTGAAATGGTGTATATATTCGCGAGGCTTGCCGAGCGAATATAACCATTTCAACGAGTTGGATAAAGCAAATATAAAATCACACAATTATAGATGTTCTATTTATCTCATACAATTTCATTTATATTATGAAGCTTTTGAGACAGCCCTTAATATGACCCGAATTGATTTTTTATCAAAGATTAAACGATGATGCAACGTTGTGTTATGCGGTTATTGTGACCTTGCGCAATACAATTTAGTACGTCATTTCGGAGATAAATACAACTGTTTTAATGTAAATTTCACTGAAATAAACCTTGAAATCATTTTTTATCTCTAAAAAATTTTTCTTAGAGCTTAATCACTTAAATGGAAATACTGATCAGAAGACTTGAATAATCAAGTTTGTTGACAAACACAAAGTTGCGAATGCTCGTTAGTTTGAATTGACTCGAACGAGGAACAGTTGTTGATGTTTTATAAAACGAACATTAGCCTAATGATTTGAAGTTGAAAATATTGAATAAGGATGCTTACTGCTGGTGGGAGACATTATTTCGGTAAGTTCTTGACGTATAGAAACACAACCAAAGTGTTCTGTTTTCATTGCGTCGTCAGAATGAACTCCTTGATACCTGACGTGATTTGCAGTTTAATAAACTTCACATGTATGTGTTTTCCTTAATATTTGTAATTAAAATCTTCGAAAAAATCCATTTTAATTCAATTTTTGGTAAGATATAGTTATATGGAAAATACTAGAAAGTCTTCGAAAATAGGTCACTGAATCGAGGGGCTGTGTCAAAACTAGTTCGGACCGGAAGTATTTGATAAAGCACCACCCGTTTGATAAAGCAAAGGTTTATCACACGGGTAGTATACACCACACGTATGAGATAAAGTCAGATGTCTATAGAAGAAAGATGCCCAAACTTGAGATTAATGTAATCCTCAGCTTTTTATTATCTTTTATTTAAACCTTATACATTAATTAAAAATAAAAGATATTCTACATTGTTGCCAAGGATTAGAAGCCATTACCCTTATACCAAGCTACTGCCACCAAGTAGAATATATGAAAGTAAAACAGAGTTATATCATATCTTTTCACAAAAATCTACTAATTACCAGGTGGATATAAAAAAGAGAAGGGAGATATTATGCCTTATAACCAGGAATATAACAAGCCAGAGGCTATAGTATACAGAGAGTGGAGAATGCCGGCTACAAGCTCACAGAGGCTATAGTATACAGAGAGTGGAGAATGCCGGCTACAAGCTCACCTAGACTTCTCTCTACAAAGCAAATATAATATACACAATATGGTCAACAAACACTAGACAGAATACACCACTCATAAATATGTAATGTTGCAAATACTCGCAGTACTATGAATAATATGTGTATAACTGCAATGCATATTTTTACCCCCCCCCCCCCCCAAAAAAAAAAAAAAAACACAAAAAACAAAAATATATTGATAATCATTTACCACATAATAATGCACTAGTTTTACACATTTATTTTTCAAATTTAATTAAAAGGGTTGTGTTTTCTAGATAATTTTTTTTCTTCTGTTTTTTAATTAAACAATTATTTCATTAAAAGAGTGATCACCTTAATTTTTTACTCTTTAACACTTCAATTAACTCAGTTTTCCTATATATTCCTTTACAGTTGCGTAACAGAAAGTTGATAATTTGACTCATGTGAATAAAATTCAATGTGTGAACAAAACTTTGTAAACAATCTCAATTTCACTGTGTATCTGTGAATAATTGAATTCTGGTTGTAACACGCTATTCGATTGGCTGAATAAAAGTTTATTCGTCTATCATGTACCAATTCCCTTGACTTTATATCTGAATTTTGTTCAATTTAATGTCATTTTCTACATTAAATTCCAGAAAAAAAATGAGAATGAGAAATCAATAGCTACCAATAATACACAATTTATAATCATATAAACTGGATTGGAACTCTTTACATTTATTGATAAGCTGTTTATGTTCATAAACAAAACATGTTTTGGTATGCTAGCTACCATCTGTTAATTCAGTTCATCTTTGAAGCCTGTATAACCAAAACTAATGTACCACTTCTAAGAAGTATTTCTAGCCACACCAAAAAAAAATTAATGAAATCAAGCTAATCATCCATTTGTTTAATTTCACAAACAGATCAGCAGTTTATTAATAATTTTAAAATTAAATAGCAGCAAAACTATTTTTGTTAAATTTCTGTTAACAATAAAATTGAATTCAACAAACTTGCTCTTCAAAAAAAAATATAATAATAACTGTCTGCATGATCTTACCATTTTTAGCTAATTTTCAAGAAAAAAAAAAAGAAATGTATAATGTTCTTATGTACAAGATAAATTCTCTCTCTCCCTCTCTTTCTCTCTCTCTCTCTCTAACATAATTACTACCTCTATGTAATAAGTAGTATTAATGAATAATAATGAAATGCACATACACTTTGTGCCTCATTTATTCATATAGTGTTAACCCGGCCTACATTAAACCTACATTCAATAATTTAATATTTTATTCAAGTAGTGTAGTGTTATTTTTAAAATAGTATGCAATTCATTACATCTTGAGTTGCTATTTACCTAGCTAAAATTTACTAGAATATCATTTCCTGGGACTCTAACTTACTTTATGCATGCATCATAAGAACATCTAAACACATAGCATAAACAATAATTCTCTAAATCATCTATCGTGACTAAATTATGCCCGTCTATTCCCTGCAAATCTACTTTCTTCCTGAGTGCTAAATTCATGCATACATCATATGAGCATTTAAGCACAGCATAAATGAAATAACTACCTGAATCGTCTATCTTGACTTGGCCACCCATGCCCTGCGACTCTACTTTCTCTTTCAGTAGTTTGATCCTCTCGGCCCTCAGCTTTTTACTGGCCTCTCCCTCCTCCTTTGTCGATTCCATGATGTCCTTTTCTATAACTGTGTTAATCACCTGTAAAAGAGATTGATATATAATTATTATAGTTTAATTGTTTCCATGTATATCATTTACGGTAACTGATGGCAAGATGTAGTCAAAATCTCATCATGCTTTGAACAACGGGTCTATTTGGCGTACCATATGCCAGCTAGTTCATGCTATTCACAATACAATCATTTTAGTTGAAATTAAAATGCACTTAATTGTAACATTTAGTGGTACTCAATCAGTATAATGTCACAGAGTCAAAATGACAATGTCTAATCTAGCATAGACAGAAGGATTTTTCAACAATGCTGGCACCTCACGGCCAGCAGATATTCCATGCACTTGTAACTTTAATATTTGCCCCCCAACTGAATAGGCCTCAACTCGATAGATAATGCAGCATTTGAAATAAAAGCTTATTTACATTTTCAGTGGTTAAATTTTCATAGTGTAATTAACTCGTGAATAGAATAAATAAAACTAACATGGTTATGATTTTTCTACCTCACAAGTAGAATTCTGACCAAAAAGGCAATTTTCGGCACAATTAAGGGAGATAATTCCGGAATGGAATGAAAAATTTAATACTGACTAATATGATATACTAGATCCTTACATTATCAAACCATTGAAGAAGTGCAGCTGCTCGTCGATGCGTGACATTGTAACATTCCCCTGCGTGTTTGTGACGGTCGGGCGACTGCATGTCTACATAGATATTATTGGTCGCTTTCTCCAGCGTCTGAACCTCGTTGGGCTTGCAGTACGGGAAGTCAATGTTGTCCAGGTATTTCTGACAACTCTGCAGGTTCTGTATCGCTGCGATCAGGTTATTACGAGCTTCTGTGGCTATTACGTATTTCTCCTGCATGTTCCTGAATAAAAGATGTTAATGCATTATGGTTTAGAGCCATGTACTGCATGTGAATCAATACAAATGTAAAATTGTCTTAGAATGAAAATTGAACTAGATGCTGTCATTAGACAGTAATACCCGCACCAAGTATTAGCCTCTAAATAACACTCTTTTGTACCAGTTTTAGTCAAAAAGAAGGACACATGCAATTTCCGGTACTTTTTAAATATTATAATTTTCATAAATGATGAGTTCACATCCAATAATACACATATTGCCTTTATGTACAAATTGGGGTTTAACTGTTTGCATCTGTTTGTGATCTTCATATTATTTCCATTAAAAACCCGTTTTTAAATATGACACAAACATTCTTAGGATTTTATATTCGTATTTGTGCCCTAGCTCATGCAGAAAAAAATATGATAAAATAAAAAAAAAATCCCTACCTACCTAAACTAATTTTCAGTATTACCCTAAACACACAATTTTTTTTCTTAGGCCTAACTGTTAGGTAACATTATTTTGGGAGAAAATATTATATTTTATACACTTTATTTAATATTTCGTTCAATAAAGAGTACATCACAATATGTATGTGTCCCATACCACCTTAAAGCTGAAATCTCAATAAGGAGTACATCACAATATGTATGTGTCCCATACCACCTTAAAGCTGAAAATTGTGCTTTACATGGTTAATTACCTAATAAAATTGTGCAAGGGGTTTTAAAGAATAAAGTTATGAAAATACATGCAATATGTTACAATTAAATGATCTTTGTCTGAAGTTACGTACACAACACAGGTCTACAAGTTGCATTAGCGGGTACTAGTTTTACCCATCTCTTTGGTTTGATGAGTATCACATGGTGTACATGCATGTGTGTTTTCGATATGCAGAATAGGATTAATTAACACGAATAAACGTTTCTTTTGTGGTGATCAGCTAGAGGAATTCATATTGTGCTAATTGGATTATCATTATGATGTTGACCAATATAGGTAAGTATAATACATGTAGTAGCGCAATATTATGAGACACCGGTCTACAAAACAGTTAAGTTTTACTTTCACTTTCTAAAATGTGATCTCCCTTTGCCAGCATACTGCATCATCATCTTTATTTGAATAAGCTTATCTACAGTTTCTGTTATTTTAATTGCAGAATTTTTTTATTTTTTCATTTGTTAGACTTACACTATTGAGTTGACTCCACATTGACCCTATTTTGTATTAAATTTGGGTATTAAATATCATGTTTATATGAGTTATAATAGGGAGGAAGGGGAAGGGGCCTTAACCGTTCCCCATCCCCAGGATATGTGTGGATTAGATATACATTTCTAGTGAGAATGAAGGCATGCTGCAGCTTTTTTTTTTTCATTACACCCCCTACCCCATCATCATACACCAGTAATAGAAAAAGAGTTAATGACTAATTTTCTTTTATTTTAAATTGCTTGTTCTTTTTTGTCAAGAGATGTGTGGTATGTCAAGATTTATGACTCATGAAAATTTGTGCATTTAAATCCTGATTGTTAACATACATGTATAATTATATATAAAAAAAATACATGTGATATTATACTAGGGATCATGCAATCAATTGCAGAATTGCCAATCGGTTATTTATAACTCATTTTGACTGATTAATTTGTTAATCATTTTGAAAATAAAGACATTTCTAAATACCTGTATAAAATATTATCAATAGATTGATTTTGTAACTATTTAGGGCCCCACTCTGCAGATGTCCTATAGTGATCATTCTGTCCAATTCTGCTGATCATGTCAAGATACATTTAAGACAAATTGGCCCCTGCCCCTTGGATTATTCCCCCACCCCCTGGAGTTGTTTTTAAACAACCACCCCCCCCCCCCCTCCTCTGAAATAGGAAATTATAATACATTTTAATAACTGTTGAGATCCCCACCATAGACCATATTTATTCTTCCTCCTTGTGGCATTGCACATCAATTGGTACATGTATATAGGTTATGCCCCCTTTGAGATGCCCAGTGACTTTCCAGAGTTGGAACTAATCAAGTATTAATCTATCTTATTCATATGTAGTGTAATTCCTAGCCCTAGCCCAATGTTGACCCTGCTTTGTTTTTTTACAGCAAGGTTTTTGTTGACTGACTTTATAATTTCCACAATTATATATAACATTTTGTATCTTTAAGATTAAAATGCAATTCCCAAAATCTCTTTATGTACATTTGACATCATACAGAAAAAACCAATCAAGAAATGATTTTGCTACTGTAAAAATGTGAGAAGAGACTCTGAATCTCCCCACCCACCTGCCCCCCGAAAACATGAACAGTCGAATATTTTTAAAATATCCTCAAAATCATCGAAATCCCCGCTCCTAAACCATATATATTTTTGTTTCTTGAACCATGACCATGTCAAGGCAAATCTTTTTGTGGTATTAGTAGGTCATGGCACCTGGGGGTCACCCTAACCCCACCCCACCCTCCCAAAATAAAAAATGATCAAATAACTTGAAAAAAATGCTTGTGATCCCCACCCCTAAAGCATATATATTCTTCCTCCTTGTGCATCTTATGGTACGTTATTTCAATCACAAGAGATAAGAGGAGGTCCAGGAAATAGGTTTTTTATGGGACGGAACATCATTTTGCACATAGCATTGACCCTCAGAATCAAATTTATATTTCTAAAATCTTATTGCATATCTATAGCTCAGCCCTGTTATATCCCTATAAATGATGTGTCTATTCATTAAATCATGAGAGGAGTTCTGGGAAGTAGGTTTTTTCAGGAGTGATAAATGTCAATTTTCAGCTACTATTTGACTCTCTTGGTGAAATTTAAATTTTTAAAACCTTATTGCATGACTATATGACAGCCCCTATCATACCCCAAGATATGATGTGGCTATTCATTAAATCATGAGAGGAGTTCTGGGAAGTAGGTTTTTTTACGAGTGATAAACGTCAATTTCCTGCTACTATTTGACTCCCTGGATGAAATTTAAATTTTTAAAACCTTATTGCACATCTAAAGAACAGTCCCTATCATATCTCAAGAGATGACATAGCTACTGCAGAAATTGTAAGAGGAGTTCTGGGAACCATATTTTTTTTGCAAAAAAACATCATTTTTTGATGCCCACAGACCCCCGTGATAAAAACAAAAATTCTGAAACATGATTACACGTCAACATGACACCCCGAAGCATATCCTATTAGATCATTAGGCTACTGCAAAAAGAAATTGACGTTTTTTGAAACCAGACTTTTTGTTTAAAAAACGTCATTTTTCAGCCATTTAATGACCCCCAGGACAAAATTGAAATTTCCGAAACCTTATTGCGCATCTTTAGGACACCCCAAAACATATTCCAAGAGATAATTTGTCTACTGTTGAAAATGTAAAAGGAGTTCGAAGAAGAAGGTTTTTTGTCAAAAAACGTCATTTTTTACCAATTATTTGACCCCCAGGACTACCAGAGAATTTTTGAAACCTGTTTATAAAACAACATGACATCCCAAATCATACTCCAAGAGTTCAGTTTGCTGGTTTATCAGATGTAAGAGCAGTTTGAGAAAGTAAAACGTGACAGACGGACGGACGGACGGACGGACGGACGGAACAGGGTAACAACAATATACCCGAACTTTCTTTAGAAAGTGCGGGTATAAATATGAAGTAAGTTTGCAAGGGAAGTAACTTATTTCTGGTAACACACTGTACAAAAATCTGACATGGATTTCTAAACCGATTTCATTGTTTACACTTCTCCTTTTTAGTAGCGAAAAATTATTGAAATTAACATAAGGAATGAATTCAATAGCAACCCAATTTATATTTATACAAAATGGCTTTCCAATTGGGGCAGTTTACACTATATAAACCACAAAGCGGTTTATTAAAAAGCATAAACTGTTCCAACCCATTTTATATAAGTATAAATTGGGTATCTATTGAATTAATTCCTTACAATTCAATTTTATGCCATTAATTATAGATTAAAATGATCATATGACCTTTAAAATGACATTAAATTGCACAAAATTCAAACGTAACGTTAGGCAGATTGATACGCTTTTGACGTTAG
The DNA here is from genome assembly GCA_033439105.1 of Magallana nippona. Taxonomy (NCBI): domain Eukaryota; kingdom Metazoa; phylum Mollusca; class Bivalvia; order Ostreida; family Ostreidae; genus Magallana; species Magallana nippona. The sequence continues at coordinate 43,461,723 of CM065917.1, read as the reverse complement.
TCTTACTGTGATTTAGGCAACATTCTTTATACATACTGAAAAAAATAATATTTTCCGCCAATCAGATAGCATGTTACAACCTGAATAACATTATTACAAATTAAAATAAATTATCACATAAATGTATTACAATCTATTTATGGACACAACATATGGTCATGGATCAATGCATATTTTACAGTGAAAACTGTGAGAAAAAGACCAAAAATAGAGATCATCTTATTGACAAGGAAATCAACTACTTGCTCACAGAAATCAATTCTCACAGTTCAGTTCTCCACTGGTCACATATGGGAATAAAAAAAATGATGATACAATTTCTAATTAACAATATTGAACTAATTAACAATATTGGACTAATTAATAATATTTTTCTAACACTCACAGCGAGGTATTTTTGATGTCGGCCCAGCGTTTGTTGGCGAAGGCGAGCTGGTTACAGGCATGCTCCAACAAGATTCTCCCATTGGTCCACTTATACTTAGCATTGCCGATCCTCTGTCGCTTCTCTCTAACTAGGTCAAGGTCACACTCGAGTTTGTTCTCAAGCTCGCTCCCATAAGCGCCGTCAAAAATTTTAGCTAAAATATAGAGAGAGGAATGTGATTTTTTTAATTTTTTTATAATATTCAATTTATAAAAATTTATTAAAATTTTATTAAATTTGTAAACAAAGCTATTTTCTTCTTCAAGTATGACTATGTTAATAAACTGACTTCAACTATTATCATAGACCATTGCCAAACTAAATTAGTGGTTGTTAACTTAAAGAGATGAAAATATATCTTTAAAAATTTGCCTGTGAATGCTGACTGCATGATGGTTGACAAATTTTTTAACAGGTTTATTGACATGCAGTTTTGTGCAGAATCACTTTAATAAATACATGTAATGAGAAACAATTATCAAGTTTCATAATTCCTTGATAATTGAAATCTATGAATTATGAAAAATCAATAATGCTGATGCCTTTTTCCTGTAACGTTACTATGTGAATTTAAGAAGTTTGAATTCATTTTCCGGGGGGGGGGGGGGGGGGGGGGGGGGGCTTTTTTCCAGTAACGTTACTATGTGAATTTAAGAAGTTTGAGAATTCATTTTCCAGGGATGGTTGGGTTTGTTCAATCTAGGATGGACCCCCCCCCCCTCTTGAATCTGTGCATTTTTTTCAGGCTATTTTCTCAAGCTATTATATCTCATAATGATCCTGCTCCTTACACAATAGATCTTCCTGCTCCTGACACATCTTTTCCAGCTCCTCAATGCCACCTTTTTCTTTCTTGAGCTCCTCTTCCATCTCGCTGAGATGAGGTCGAATAGTGTCCAGTTGTTTTTTGATCAGCTCCTCCCTGTTTAAAGCTTCCAAATACTCGGCCTGCACAAATGTAGAGAAAAAGCATGTACAATATCATTTGATACTGTTTATGTAAAAAATATCTATTATTTATTAAACAACAACATTAATTTTTTAATACAGATACTTGGTTATATAGGGATTTTAGATATTTTAATAAAAATATTCTAATTCTGATAGTAATGCATTAATTTGATTGGATGAAAAAATTACTTAATATCATATGTAAAAATGTACCATAGCTTACATGTTTGTCACAATTTAAGTATTAAGACTGATGTCAAAAAGGTACATTTTATGTTTGAATTTTACACAGTTTAATTATTGTCAAATGGCTTTACTTCCTACACCTAATCACAGAAATTTAATAATCAAGAATGAATTCAATACTGTAAATTCCTTATTTTACGGGAGTACTTAATTCCTTGATTCTGCTGTTTTGCGTCAAATCGCGAGAAAATAAAATTGTGAGCACCAAGTTTTGTTATAACTTCATATAGCTCAAAACTGTCTGAAAAATGAACGTGAGATTTTAAAATCCGCGAGAACTGCTTCTCGCAGATTTTATGCGGATATTAATTCCTCGCGTTTAATAAGGAATTTACAGTAGCCTCTTATTCATACTGATGATTGACACAGTTTACACTTTTTAATAAAGTGCTCCACTGCTATGAATTTGGTAGCTATTGAACTCATTTCTTAATTAAGTAAAATTTGCATGAATTTTTTTTTTTTACATAGGTTTTTACATAGGTTGAAAATATCACGATGTATACTGTTAATTGACAATTTGTTAGCATTTTACATAAAAAAAAAAGAAATCCCCCCTCCCCCCCAAAAAACCCCCCCAACTTATATAGGTCGAATCACAATATAGGTCGAGGGTCAGGCGTCAGGGTAAAAAGTATCGACCTATATTCCCGAAAATACGATAAACAAAGACGTAATCATGCAACTTATGTTTGTTTGGTTCTTCTATCATAATAATATTGAATTTTACTGTAGATCCTCAATACTGTATACTATAGTCTGTCCCAAGATATTTATGCAGCACATTTGGCCGATTTTGAATAAAAATACACATACCTGTGAAAGAAGTGGAATTGAAATCGATGAAAGGGAAAATTTCCAAGATATCTTCATTGACATATTATTATTTTTCACACATAAAAGTTTACAGGAACGAGCACCAAGTTTGGGGAATGTTTACATCTTTTCTCCATTCGGAAGTCACTCGGATTACCTCGCGCAATTTTTCAACATTATCATCTGGGTCTGCTTCAATATAAAATCCCCGTAGACTTTACATTTTTCAGCCGTGTATTGAAACATGATCAGCTAGATGGGGTGTTTCAACGGAAATATCTTGAAAATTTTTCATACTTTTGAATGAACATTGTTTGAACCCTGAGGTATTTATAAATATCGAGTAATTAAGCAAGATGTGAATCGAGGGTATCTTGGGACAGAGTATAGTAGTGTGTCACAAAATTTGAGAAAATTTGTTTATTTCTTTAATTCGTGTGATCATTTATCTGCATTGTTTCAGTCCACCCAGCTTAAGTTTGGCACAGCCTTACCGGTAGATAGACTGGTGTCCCATCCAGGGGGAGTCAAAAACTAGTATGGGGAATGCTTATTTATAAGTCATGTTCTGCTTTAAACAACATATCTTCTGCCCCAATAGGACACAGAATCTATACTGTTAGTAGATTCCTAATTAAACATGAGGAACTAATATCTGTGTAAAATCGATAGAGGCACTTCTTCCAAATTTTTAAAATCTCGCTTTTATTTTTCAGACAGATGTAAACTAAATGAACCTATGATAAAAATTTGATCAGCATTTGCAATTTTATATTCTCCCAATTTGATGGAAAATGGTTGAATCGCAGAATTAAGTGCTCGTATAAATTATATAAGGAATCTACAGTCTCTTCTGAAAGCTAAGAAATCAAGCAAACCTTTTCTTTAGACATGGACTTGTCAAAAGCTTCTTTACTGAGGAAGGACTTAATATCAAGCTGATCCACATCTGCTTTCTCTTTAGCACTGAAATTGAAAATAGAGAATATAGTATTTACATCTTCCGGTGTCTTTGCTTATGATAAGACTACGTATAAATTAAATTTTGTTAATATATGGGTTTTTGAAGTGGCCTGACATGGGCATGTTCAACAGATAATGCTGTATTGGGAAATCTATAACACATTTTTTTTTTTTAAATTTATTTCACTTTTCTATTTTATTTCGCAAAATCAAACCCAACGGCATCTTGAATGCTGTTATTTTTTACGATACTCTAGACATGCTAGAATCCATATATCTGATCAAAGTAGATTATCCTAATACAGTCCCTGAAACTTTCTACTTTCACACTTGAACGGTGAGTGAATGGTGAGCGCAAGCTGAGCAAAGGGTGAGCGCACTCTGAACAGAATGTAATTGGTGAGCATTTTTGAACACTGAACAAACGCAGAGGGGAAACAGAGAGCAAACGCGAGCGCAAAGTGAATGGTGAAGACTGATATGTGAATGCTATGTGAACGCAAGATGAACGATGTATTTGGAGTGCCTTGGGAGCTCTCCTTACATTGTGTTTGGCCAGAAATCAGGAAAAAATAACAAATAAACTACATGTATGTATTGTTATCAGCCTAAATATAATAATATCTGACTGAACGATAAGTGAACGCTGAACAAACGGTGACCGCATGTGAATGCACGGTGAGCGCACGGAAAAATGAGAAAGTAGAACATCACAATTGGTATGTACTAAATGTAATAAATCCTGAATTTGGAAAATTAAGATGACTAATGGCTAATAAATCATCTGCAAAACATTACTTCTTTTTTAATACAAATACCATTACACTGTCAGGTACGAGCTGTTGGGTTTGCATAGCTAACACAAGGGAAATGAAATAAAAATGTCAATACCTTTATAAAATATGTAAATAAACAGAAATAAAAATTATTCTTAAAGTTCATTTAAAGGAGTATCAAAACGGGTTAAAATATGAATTTGAAAAATTAAGGTAGAAATGATGGGTAACTTGTTGATCAGCCTCTTTAAATCAGGAGAAAACTTATGGCTGTTGAAAAATATAAGGTACCCCCGGTAATTGTGATGGGTGACTTGTTGACCAGCCTCCTTAAAACAGGAAAAACTTACGTCTGTTTTTTGCACTCCTCATATTTTTTTTCGAGGGTCTTCAGAGAGAGAACGATTGCATCATAGCGTTTTTTGACGCTGTCGTACGTTTTACGAATGTTCTTATTCTCCAGCATGCGAATCTTGTTGTCAAGGGCAACATATTTGTCGATGGTCTCCTGCGTAACCTCCTGAATAAAAGAAAAAAAATCAAAATTCATTTTCAAGAGTCATATCAGCTAGTATGTATTCCATAATAATAATAGTTTTATTTCCAATTTTGGGCCCAGAGGGCATACAAAATTACAATTTTATTTATTAGATAGAAGTTTCTCAAAGAGAGATTCTACAAACAAAATAGTCCATACACATACATGAACATGTAACAGCCGGGCAAATGTACATCAGTATGTCATAACATAATAACAATAATATACATATCTATGTAGTCAGAAAAGTATCAAATACAAATACAAAGATGGTATCATGATCTGTGTAAGTATTTCATTACATATATAAATAAACATACACATTAACTATCTAACCTCAGCCATGTACATATCATTATGTATTCTCTACATAAAAAACATATACATTAAATTTCTTATTTTTTTTCAGTGAATGTGAAAATATTTGCAACATTAAGTTCACAGATTTTGTTTTACATGAGTACATACTTACCCCAGACATCTTTGCTTTTCTTTAATGAGTACCTAAATATAATTTACAAATCACTTATAAAATTATGATCAAATAAATTCAGATATTGAACTTATTGTAAGCACAGGTCATATTAATTACACAGCTAGTATAACATTATCGGCTGGGATATGTTTCACCCAATCTTGATAATGTGTTATTACTGCGATTCAATCTTCAATAAATTTCCTTGAATACAAATTTTTGTAATTTCAAAATTGTTGAGTTTGTACGTGAAATTGAAATTCAACGTTCATTGAATTCCAATATTGCATTGAAAGAATCATTGGGCTCAAATTTAATTCAGTGAACCAGTAACTGGATGGGAGAAATAATGACGGACCAGACCGGGATTTGTACCAGGGGCCTCTGAATCTCTTGCCAGGTGCTCTTTCAACTGAGTTATCTGACCCTGGTATTCGAACTAGTCTGACCGTCACATTCCTAGTACCCCCTCTAAAATAATCTGCGCCCTCAAAGATCACCTCAGGGTCTTCCCTTGACAGGGGTTAATTAACCTAGCTGTCAGTTCCAAGGGTTGGCACAGCACCAAATGTAACAGGGATGGGAGAAATAATGATGGACCAGACTGGAATTTGAACCCCCTGAATCTCTAATTTAGTCTTGTCAGGTGCTCTATCAACTGAGCTATCTGATGCCAGTGACCGTCACATAAGTATCATTGAAATTGTAGTTTTCGCTACATTTAAATCCACATTTGATGCCTGCGAAAAATAATGAAACCACTGTATAAAATGTCCACACATTAAAACAATATGCATGTGTTGAAGATCATAGTTCAGTGGCGTCGGAAGCAAATATTGAAAGTGGGGGGGATAACTATGGGGCTATAGCTTATAATATATACTATCTTCAATGCTTATTCTACAAACTAGCCAGTATATACAAGCATGTATACAGCAGGGAAAGAATTTAAAGCTCAGTCAGTGTAACGGGATGGTAGAAATAATGACGGCAGGACCAGACTGGGATTTGAGCCAGGGCCCCCTAAATCTCTAGTCAGCTGCTTTTAACAACTGAGCTATATCTGAACACCAACTAATGATCATGTCCGTAACATTATTCACATCTGCAATTTGGCCGGCATCAGGATTCAACTATAGTCTGTCTCAAGTTATTGCTTCCATCACTTTTTGATGATTTTTAATAAAAATACACATACCTGAGAAAGAAATACAGTTGAAATCGATAAAAAGGAAAATATCCGAGATATCATCATTGACACGTTTTCATTTTTCACTCATAAAAATTCACAGAAACGAAAACAAAATTTCTTACGGAGATTTATAATGGGGAATGTTTACATCTTTTCTCCATTCGGAATTACTCGGAATACCTCGACAGTTTTTCAACATTATCATCCGGGCTATTTCATGGCTGATGCAATGCAAAATCCCCGTAGACTTTCTATTTTGGGTTGTGTATTGAAACCTGAAGCGGTAGAGGGGGCGTTTCAAAACAGATCATCTGGACATTTTTCATATTAGTGGATGAACGTAGTTTGAGCACAAAGGTATTTATGATTATCGAAATATCAAGCGAAAAGTAGTGGAAGCAAAAACTCGGGACAGAGTATAGTTGATCATTGCTTATATAATTCTAAATTAGGATTTATACATTGTGTGGTGTGAAATTAAATCAGGTTTTGATTCAATTAACATTGAATAACTATTTTTATTTGAAATCAGCATGCTGCGCATTTTGGTAGGCTTGGAATAAGGGAGAGGTATATCTCCAAACACACTGCATGTACACTCAGGCAGATGTCATGAGGTGATCTATGGGGAGGAGGTCCAGGTATAGGGGGAGGGGTCATAGTAAGATTATCGAAAATAGGCATCATTCTCCCCTCCCCACCCCGTCAACAAACAGTATTATTCCTTCCCCCCCCCCCCCCCCCCCCCCCCCCCCCCCCCATTTCCCCTACTGGGAAAAATTAATGGATCCGCGCAAATATATTTTAGATCACCTGATCAAGGACCCAGCTAGCGCTACTTAGTACACTCTCACACCTGACATCCAGTACGGGAAATGTGGGTCAGTGAATTAAAAGTTTGAGGCCTAGTCAGTTACAGAAAATAACATCATCTTGCATAAACATGTACCGGGGTACATGTTATAGCGTATAATTTATAGGGCCTAATCTAAAGTCTTACTCGTAAATTGATGGCATAAAGCTACCCGAATTTGGTCATTAATATAAATATTTAACTGCTGAAACATCGTGCTTTGGAAATTCATTCAACAACACCGACAATAACATCGTCAAACTGTACATTACCTACCGTGAGAGCCGACACACTGCAGCGAAGCGTTTTATTTACAAGTTTGCGAAATTAGCAGGAAGTGACGTCATTTCCATAGCAATTACTACAACACTGAATGTGCTTACAAGCAGCTTAATTAATGTTCAGCCAGGTTCTATCAATTAAAGCGTTATCAAAATTTATAAAATGTTTTGATCTATTCTTATCGTATTTTTGATATATGACTTTAAAGATACTGTAGTGTCTTTTTTTAAATGACTTATTTCTTAAAATTGTTTATGCATTTATACAGCTCAGAGTCAGGTGCCCTTTATATAATATATTGACCTACTATTGCGAAATCACGATTCTTCGATTACTCTTAAACAATGGAAATATTTACATCTTAAACAGTTTATATTTATAAGCTCAAACTAAATTCACGAGGCATACGTGTGTGTTTTCTTTTTGTTTGTTTGTTTGTTGAAAAAGAAAACTTTGATATTAATGATAATTTAAAAAAAACCACTACTAGTCTATCCTCAAAATACAAATACAGGTACTCGTGTTAACGTATAGTAAGAACAAAAAGATTTACAATATTCATTTTGAAGAACTAGATCTAAAAAAATAAGTGATATTCACTCAGATGGGTTATGGATTCACAACCCTCCACTTTTCTTATATATTTTTCCTTTCTGTATATTTTGTAATTTGCATTATTTTATTGAAATTGTCCGTAAACATAAATGACTCTTGTCTTTAAAAAAACAAAACAATATTAATTAAATCTATTAATACATATAAAAAATATGATGCATATTAAGACATTAGAAACAATAAAAACGTGTGTGTCGGCGCTGCAATTTTTATTTATTTTTTTCCAATTTATTGATTTGGAGTGTGTGTGTGGGGGGGGGGGGGGGGGTACATGCAGGTATTTTCACAATGAGCCTGTTGAATTAATTAACCTATATCGATTTGCCTAAAAAGTAACGTTAACGGTCAGTATTTGTTGGACATATTTATCATAGATTATGACAAGTTTACATCAATTAAATAAAGGGAAAAATTGGGGATGATGTCAGTTTACGAAAATAGAGACACTAATTTGTATTCTGTTCTAGTACCCTACCTACCTAGTACCAACAAATACCGGTAACCTATTTTCTTTAAGCTACAAAAAATTCTGACGGTAAATACTAATGATTAATCTGTCCTTGGTGACCTTTGAATAAATGAATGAATGAATAAAGCTAGCCCGACTCACCCGTCCAATTCAGAAGCAAATGATCATCTGTATGATGAATGGATACCAAGTTTTCAGTCTTAAAATATTAAATGATTGTAATCGGACAAATCAATCCAAAACAGATCAGTCACTTCCGCATATGTATCGATCAGTATGAAAGAATTAAAATTTAAAAACCTGAAACTTTCTAGTATATATACATCTACATTTAAACAGTGTAAAGCAAGTTCCAGTTCAGATCAAAGACAATTCAAAACTCTGAAGTTGGAGTCAATTTTCAACAGGGTCAATTTTCAAGGTGTCGATGTCACCAGAGTTTAGAAAAATCTTTTTCAAGCTGTTAGAAAATGACCCCGGGTATAAATTTCACGACTTTTGGTCTCAGTATATATATATATATATATATATATATATATATATATATATATATATATATATATATATATATATATATATGTTCAAATTGCACTAAGGTCAAGATCTAGTAAATGAAAGATGCCTACAGGTTTATGACGAATTTCAGGATATAAGTTCTTTCAGTGATGCTTCATAACAATAGCTTTGTTTGATAGGGTGTATCGGGGCTTAAATATTTGGTAAACAAAATGAAATATCATGTTTTTAACAGTCAAATTCTATGTAACATGAAGGAAATAAAAACCAAATTTCGGAGTTTTGTCAATTCCTCACTAATGAAATACATGTATATCTAGAATGCCTACAGTCTCTCCAAAAACGGCATTAAACAAGCGTTTGTCATCATCTTTAAAATGATGTCAAATTCAATATATATTAGGTATCGTAATTACTTTTTCAGTGATTTAATAAAGAATGCGAAGAAACTGTTTCATTTTTTTTTTTTACATAATTTCTTTAAAGCCGTTAAGTACGGGAAAAATTTTCATCAAATCAATTATGACGTCATAATGGTTCTAGCACCAAAAAGACACTCTGGAATCATTTACTAGATCTCGACCTTAATTAGTACATGCCAACTAATTTTACCGATAAGGATTTTGATGATCTTTCGCACTTATGGGTGAATTTTATGGGTTTATTTTCTTTTGCTTTTCAAGATTTTTTTACTAGGTCTCCCATTATTCTTTCAGGAACGATGTTGCTTGCCTGTGATCAGAGACATTATCTATGTCCGGGGGGGGGGGGGGGTGTCCGGACCCCTCTAGATCCCCGCATGACCTGCATTTATTATCTACATGTATATGATATTTTGTAAAAAAAAAAAAAACAACTTTATATCCTCTCTCTCTCTCTCTCTCTCTCTCTCTCTCTCTCTCTCTCTCTCTCTCGTTGCTTTATCTCTTCTTATGAAACAAGTTATTCCCCTTTAAAATGCACCAAACTATGTTTTATATTTTCCCGCTGAAACCTCCGAAGAAAAGACTTCCGGTTGCTGAGGAAACTCTAGACTTTTACCGATATTCTTTTTATCACATCAACTTTATCCGTACAGCTCTGAGACTTCATATCGCACATTATATTACCGTTATGTATAATGTAAAGATCACGGAGGATTAAAGTGTGTATTCGTACTTATAAAAATCAATGCTGCAAAAATCCGCGATCCTGTAAGAGTGACGTCCCTTTGATGCTAATTATCATAATCAATATCTGCACCGTGTAGCATTATTATAAGTATTCTCCAAAATGGCGTATGGATAGAACGTTCTAGCTATAGGAAATAGTGTTCCTGGAAGATTTTAACGTCGTCTTGTGGACCATTTTATTGTGATTTTTTCTTCTTTGTTCAGTTTTATCAATCAATACATTCTTCATCTCTTTTTCATTGAGATGGGATATTTGGATCCGTAGGTACGTTATCCATGTTGTCGTAGAGTTAAATATGTACATACTATAATTGCTTGAATGCTGAGTTTCTTTTAATTTCATGGGCAATGTGTATTATAGCTATTTCATTGTGTATTACATATATTTAAACATGAGCTTTATATATGAGATTCCTTCTATAGGCTTGTTGATATATGATTATAGAATATCAGATTAGGGAAATACTGCATGTGTGTGTACATAGAATCTTGTACATATTGTATATACATAAATTATTCACATGTGTTTAGAATAACTAGATTAGCCACCTCCATCACCCCCTTCTATTTTAACTCTTGCATTTAACATTGTATTTACCAATTTTGACTAGTGTTATGCATGATAATACATTGTAATAGTATATAGGTATATAATAGGCTCAGTAGTTCGAGCCTAGTTGCGGTCCTTCCTCCTCTTCCAGTCAGGGGTGTGACTGAAAGCCATCATATTGATATTAACTGATTATTGTAATTTTTACTGACTACATAATGTACTCATCTTTTAAATTTTGTAAATGTGACTTGTTTTCATCATATTTCCATTCCCAAATTAACTTTTCCAGCCCATTTGCTTCATAGTACACTATCCTGCCATGGTCCCATGTGTAGAGAAACATCTTGACCCACAGTTGAAACCAAAATAAATTAGTGCGGGAAATGACAATAATCAGTTATTTTTCAATATGATGGATTTCAGTCACACCACTGACTGTCTTCTATTACAATAGTGACTTGATAAAAAAAAATGGGATATTAAATGAAAGGTAAATTAATTAAATTCCACATTTTGATGATACATTTATAAACAAATGGTCACATGAAAGAAAAAAATGACACACTAGACCAGGGTATGAACCCGGGCCCTGAATCTCTAGTCATGAGGGCTGTCTGGCACTAGCAAACAAATCGTTCTGTTTTTCATGGATAGGATAGTTTACAGACACCACTGACCAGATAGCTCAGTTGGTACACCACATGACAGATTTAGGGGCCCGGGTTCGAATCCTGGTATGGTCCATCATTATTTCTCCCATCCTGTTACACTACCACAAAGGCTGAAAGGGGCAAAGACAGTCTTTAACCACCCATTTTATTTATTAAACTATCAGTTTTTTAAGACATTGACACAGTTTTTCTCATGGATGCTTTAAAAAGAAATTTTATGATGGAATATTCATTAAACTGTAAAACTTGCCAATAATTATTTCACATTTTCTAAGAAAAAAAATATTAATAGCAAATAAATTGTATCTGTGGAACAAAACAGATCCAACAAAAGTGATTTTGGAGATAGAAATGTAGCCATCAATTTAAAAGTTGGTTAAGTATCAAGATTTTTTGAGCTATTGACTCCAAATGATAAGCTCGGACTATTTGCTTCCTTCAGCCAGGCATGGGATGTTATACTTTTAGACTACTGTATACAGGGAAATATTTGCCCCCGTTTTATTTTCGCCCCTTTTGCCCATGTTGTCTGCAGGCGAATTTAAGACTGGGTGAATTCCAGTGTCACAAATTATTTCTCTAAACATGCTAAAAACACAACTACATCTGGGCGAATTCAAGACGAGGTGAAACCGTTTGTAATTGAAGAAGGGCGAAAATTACATGGGGTGAAAATAACCCTGAATACAGTGCATGGATGATATTAGTGCATATGTATATACATGTGTATATGATAGACTAAGTGATGTTTTCTGACTAGTTACACACGTCAAGCTGTTAAGTCTCACCATCTGTGAATTCTATACACAGCTTCCATTTCTTGCCATTGGCCAGTATAAACAAGATTCACGGGCAGATCCAGAAAAATTTTCCAAAGGGGGGGGGGGGGGTCCGACAGTTTGAATTTGCAAGGGGGGGAGGGGGGTCTGAGGCATAATTTTGGTAATTTTATAATGTAAATTTAAGGAAATATAATTTTGCAGGGGGGACCCCCCCTGACCCCCTCTCCTCTAGATTCTTGCATGAGATTAGATCTCAAGAGATTTTTAACACAGGTTTATACACATGTGTATTAAACATACTGGTCATATTGTTGCTATTATGCAATCTTTTATGTGTGTGCTATTTCTATTTTGTCTTACTTTAAAATTATTATTCAAGGATAAAATCATTATGATTTTATGAGAACATGGAGAGAGCACTCACTTTGTATTTTTCAATTGATAACTGCACAAAAAACTATGCAATTCAGGAGAAAAAAAGATAACAAAATGTATGCAAGTAGACCGTATTACATGTACGGTACTTTTGTGTTGAAAAACGTCCTATGTTTCCATTACCTCAAAATAAAGAAAAGCTCCAATTCCTCCACATTTTGTTTAAGATATTAATATCCATAAATACTTTTGTGTCCTAACTATACATGCATTCACTAGAATTTAAAAGAAAAAGTTTTCCACAAGTTCTGTCTCTCATGGTAGTTGTGTCTGATTGAAATAAATGGTTAAAAATGAAACATCTGTGAGTTTTTAGCATTGCAATAAAACAAGTGAGAGACTAAAGATGAAGCCAATTGTGGTAGAGTCAGGTTTGTGGCATTTCTACTAGCTCTGAGCCCTGTTAATACACAATGAAATCAATATATGACTCGGTGCTACTTTTTTATAGAACTATTTTTAATTTACAATTTAACATTATGCATGCTCATGGTTTCCTTTTATTTACAGGTGTCACCATGGTGATGTCCTTTGACCCCTGTGGCTGACCAGGGTATGGACATAAATGAAAACAACACAGTCTCAGCAAACAGTCACCCCACATATACACAGGTAAATATAGGGAGACTGTCAAAAGTCAAAAACACATAAAGGAAGTGTCAAAAGTCAAAAACACAGATAAACAGTTAAATCTAGGGAAAGTGTCTAAAGTCAAAATCACAGATACAATGGTAATTAAAGGGAGAGTGTCTAAAGTCAAAATCACAGATACACAGTTAATTACTGTTAATGTATTGTAATTGGTGTGTTTGGTTTTTGGCGAAAAATGATTTTTTCAACAAGTTCGCATGGATTTGATTTAGTGCATTTCTGAATGTATGCCTATTTATCTACATTTACATTTGACATTTAACAATGGACTTGATTAATAGCGGACACTGTTTTCCACCACAAAATGCTAGATAAAATACACAGCCAAATGTAATATGTTTACAGTATAGGGATAGTGTCAAAAATCAAAATAAGTACATTAGGATGAAAAAGTACATAATAGTGTCAAAAATCAAAATCAGATTCACAAGTACCTAAAGGGATAGTGTCAAAAACCTTTTAATACTTTATTAACCAAAATAACACATATGCACTGACAGAAAAACTAAAGGGGTTGTGTCAATCAAAAATAAAAGTTACTAAACTATTGAGAAACAAGATATAATTTTTGGGTTGTATTTTGCCTAGTTCTGTTTTGAATGCCTTAATTACCAAATCCACCCCCCCATATATCTCAGCAAGAACAACCTAGGGCTACATTTGTATTGAGGTGAAGAAATATTATTATCATGTACACGGGACAGATCCATTTTTTAAAAGCAAGAGGGGGCGTAGTGATGATTTATTGGGTTTCTTTTTTAATCAATTTTCTATTGATATTCTGCACATATCAAAGTCTTGTTTTGTTTTTTGATCAGAAAAAATCATTTTGACGTCACGATTCTCACCAGAGAGTAGATTGAAAATCGGACACACTTCAGATTTACAATCGACTTCCAGACTTTGCTTTCGACTTTCGACTTAACTGGTCACACTGTACGATTTTAGTCAGATGAAAAAATCAGATGGAAAATCTGAGTGAATATCGCAACGTGTGAACGGACCAATGAAACACTACGAATCAAATTTGTAATGTATATTTCAATACATTTCATCAATGACGTAAATAATGTACTGTTGGGGCACTAATGGGGATTGCATAATTATAATGAAAAATGTTAATTTAATATTTAATTAATCGAACAATTAGTGAACATTTTATAAATATAAGTAATAAGGACTCATTCAGGTTAGATTTGATCATGTCACCCTGACTGTATTTGATCACTGTCCTCATTATACTCGAAGAATGATTCCTTAATCCTTAAATGTACCAGTCTCAAGTGTCTTATAAGAGAGAGGCCATTTTGGTAGTTATTGATTTTTCAAATATTTATAAAGGTAGCAATGCTGGTCATTATTTAAGGAATAAGGAATCATTCTTTGAGTATTATGAGGTGATAATTTTGGTCGGGGCGTGATCAAATCTATCATAAAGACCTTCGGGCTTTATTGGATTTGCTCTGACGGAAATTATCACCTCATAACATTCAAAGAATGGTTCCTTATTACTTATATTTATATAATTTTCAGCAGTTGTATGATTAAAATTAGATTAATAAGTATGCAAACCCACTTGCGCCCCAACAATACATCATTTGTTTTCATTTAATGGACTATATAGTACAGAATTGATTCATAGTGTTATCGCAGGCAAAGACACTGGAAAATGTAAATATTTAAAACACAACACACACAACATGTACAAAACAATGCTGGAGAAATTAATGGCCCCAATTAATTGTGGCACACCTCAGAAACAGATGACTAGACGTGTACTGTTTCTATGCATCTCTGAAAAACCAGACTTATGGAAGCATGTAACCAGTCTGAAGAAAAGAGTCTTTTTTTATTTCTTTCTGTCATTATACCTCTCTCATCCACACTCTATTTATAGCTGCCTCTCCTTTGTCTCTCTGTTTTCCTATCTGTCCATCCTCTCTTTCTCTCTCTTTCCTTTCAAATAACATTTTCCTCTCTACTCTCTTTATCATTGTCTGAAGGTGTTACACTCTCTCTCTCTATCTTCATGTACTGTTACTGCAGGTAACACTTGAAAGCCAGTTTCTCTCTCTCTCTCTCTCTCTCTCTCTCTCTCTCTCTCTCTCTCTCTCTCTCTCTCTCTCTCTCTCTCTCTCTCTCTCTCTCTCTCTCTCTCTTTGACTTTTTTATTTCCTTCTCCATGCACATGTTACTGCTAATTCACCAGACAGTATCTGCTCTCTAAAACTCTGCAACTATCAAATTACATGATCCTATTTCTATCTGCATCAGATTCTCGGATTCTCTGTAAACCTTATATTGTTAAAGGTAAAGCCCAATATCTCTCTCTCTCTCTCTCTCTCTCTCTCTCTCTCTCTCTCTCTCTCTCTCTCTCTCTCTCTCTCTCTCTCTCTCGTTTTTCTGCACATCAGACAGTAGTCTATTCTATAGAACTCTACAACTGTCAAATTACGTGATCCTATTGCTGTCTGCGTCAGATTCTGTGTAGAGCTCGGAGGAAGGAAAAATCAATGACAACCCACAGAGGGCCTGAATAAACAAAAACTGGAGACAATCGAATCGGCAGATTTCAGCGAAGAGATTGCCACAACCATGATAGAAAAACGGTCCCATTCACTGACTCCATAGAGAAATTGATTTAGGAGCAAGGGATTTTTTTCTATTTTTGATTAAGTCAATTATACCTAGCATTTGACAATCATTGGCAAGTGTATTTAATACAGTGTATAGATTTGTAAATGTGCTTAGAGCAGTTCGCTGTGTAATTTTTTTTCTTTAAGTTTCATTTTAAAGTTGTATGTGAAAATTTAAAAAGGGAGATATTCGCCACCATTTTATTTTCACCCCTTTCGCTCTCGATGTCAGCAGCCAATTTAGGACTAGACGATTTTCCAAACAATTATGAAATTAATATGTTGATTAAAAAGAGTATCTACGCTATATTCTATATATTTTATTTCCGGGCAAGTTCAAGAAGGGGTGAAACCATTTGCAAGTGTAGAAGGGCGAAAAAATAAAGCAAGGGGCAAATGAAAACCCCATGGATGATGGTTATATGATTTCATGAATTTTTGGCAATAATTTGTAATATCAATGGTTAAGGTGTTATAATTTCTTTCTTGTGAAAAGACTAACCACATGATTCAGAAAAACATGCAACAATTTAATACTTATTTAATTAATTTGTGAAATAACGAGAATTGTGTGTGAAGATGGGGACAGGGACAAGAGTGATAGATTGTGTAAGGTGAAGAAAGTTGGAAAGAGAGAAGTGTGAAAGAATGAGAGAATTAAAAGAAAATTATGTGAAAAATTAACAGAAATTTAATCAGTACCCCTAATTAGAAATATGTAAAGATGTGTATTGGGAATGAAAGTGAAAAAGGATTGGGATGATATAAGAAGTTGTGGAAAGAAAGAGTGTAAAGAGAGCATGGGGGATGGAAAGGGAGATGGGAAAGATGAATATAAGTTATATAACAGTTATTAGAGATTGATTGACAGAAACAAAATAACAAGATATAGATAAAAATCCAGAGAGAGGGAAAGAGAGAGAGAGAGACAGAGAGAGAGAGAGAGAGAGAGCAATAGAAAAGAGAGATGCATATAAAACAGACAGGGAAATGAAAATTGATAAGCTAATGAAAGCCATATAAAGAATTGATTTTTTTAAGACAACATCTAATGAAAGCTGATTACAGGGTATTTATATAAAAGACCTGGGACATATTGGAAACGTGATTAGCGGGACAAAGTATTGACCCGTGTCGCGGTTTGTCACTGCACGGTTGACATCTGTAATGTGACCCAGTTCTTTGTGGTGGCTCTCGGTTGATTGTTTATTGAATCATAGTGACTCATTTAATACCAGTGTCTCACTCATATTGAGTAAACTCTCCTGCAGATGTATGCTGATGCGGGGTAAAGATGAGAAAGAAAGGAGTGAGAGAATGAAATGAGAAGTCAAGGGATTGAAAGAAAGGAGTGAGAGAAGAGGTCAAGGGATTGAAAGAATGGAGTGAGAGAAGAGGTCAAGGGATTGAAAGAATGGGGTGAGAGAAGAGGTCAAGGGATTGAAAGAATGGAGTGAGAGAAGAGGTCAAGGGATTGAAAGAAAGGAGTGAGAGAAGAGGTCAAGGGATTGAAAGAATGGAGTGAGAAAAGAGGTCAAGGGATTGAAAGAAAGGAGTGAGAGAAGAGGTCAAGGGATTGAAAGAAAGGAGTGAGAGAAGAGGTCAAGGGGCTGAAAGAAAGGAGTGAGAGAAAGTCAAGGGATTGAAAGAAAGGTGTGAGAAACTGAAACAGGAAGTCTAGGGATTGAAAGAAAGGAGTGAGAGAAGATGTTGGAAGGAGAGAAAAAAAGAGGATGAGAAAGTGAAAGGGGAAAGGAAAAGGAGAAAATTATTTTGAATTTTGTCAAAAATCACAGAAAAAGAATCTTGCAGTGAAAAATATTTTAACTGTATAAAAATCACATTTATGTTTTATGAGAAGAAGACTCTCTCAAATCAGATAACGGTAATTTATTTACTGTAATCCTTCCTTAGATCCCTCTAAAGAGCTCTATAATGATTAATAGATGAAAGACTGAAAGTTAATCCAGTTTAAAAATAAAATGGTATGTAATAAAACATGTAATGGTAAGTAATAAAACATGTAATGGTACGTAATATCATCATATCTCACACATACAACATGTTCCTCTGTTCTTTAGTCTGTGATTTAGATGATACCTTGGTGAAATTTGTTATAGGATTTGAAGTGTACTGATCAGAAAACAGATTTTCAAAACACATTAAACATTCATGTTTCGGTACTCTTGTAGCAGCACTGTCTGTGTAGTTCGGAGAACTTTACAGCACACAAGGGAAGATTATTGCAGAAGATAACTGATTTTAAACCTTATTTTCTTCAAACTAAACCAACCCCCTTCCCCCCCCCCCCTCCCAAAAAAAAAAATTTGATGCAATGTAGTTTATATAATTTTAGATAATGCACAATTGTTATTAGAAATCTGTGAAGTATGCAAAAATTTGAAGATAAGGGTAATTATCATAGCATACATTCATCAAGCTTAAACCCCCCCCCCCCCCTCCCATCCCCAACCCCCACACCTCACCCTTTTCGGGGCGATGAAGTTTCTTTCAAAGATCATGCACAATTATAGACTGATGATAAGAAATCAATGCAGTGAAGAACTTCAATCTACTTAAAATCAGATCATTCACGCCCCATATTTGATTGTTGCAGCGACATACAGGGTCACACAGTTGTAGATCATTTTAGTATATTGCAAATGTTATATCATCAATGCAGTCCCCCCCCCCCCCCCCCCCCCTTTTTTGAAGCAGTGAGTTTCTTGAAGCAGTGAAGTTTCTTTAAGCAGTTTCTTTAAGCAGTGAATTTTCTTTAAGCAGTGAAGTTTCTTTGAGCATTGAGTTTCTTTAAACAGTGAAGTTTTTTAAAGCAGTGAGTTTCTTTAAGCAGTGAATTTCTTTAAGCAGTTTCTTCAAGCAGTGAATTTTCTTTAAGCAGTGAAGTTTCTTTAAGCAGAACGTGAGTTTCTTTAAGCAGTGGAGTTTCTTTACATAATAGAAGATGCACAATTGTAGATCTCACAGTGCAGCAGATAAGGAATGCTTTTTCTCAGTTTCCCCTGATGAGTTGCAGGAATGAATTGATCAGATTAAATTTAGCATCACTGTGCAAGGAATTCGTTCAAATATTTCAGATTTCTACCATTGATATCATTAACATAATATTTCTTGTAACTTCCAGAGAAAGCTAGAAAAAAAAATAGCAGAAGAAAACAGTTAAACAATCTTAATCATGTAAAAAATTTAACTGATGCATCTTTAGACCTCAATATCATATGCATCTTTAGACCTCAATGTCATATGCATCTTTAGACCTCAATGTCATATGCATCTTTAGAACTCAATATCATATGCATCTTTAGAACTCAATATCATATGCATCTTTAGAACTCAATATCATATGCATCTTTAGAACTCAATATCATATGCATCTTTAGAACTCAATATCATATGCATCTTTAGAACTCAATATCATATGCATCTTTAGACTTCAATATCATATGCATCCTTAGACCTCAATGTCATATGCATCTTTAGAACTCAATATCATATGCATCTTTAGAACTCAATATCAAATGGATCTTTAGAACTCAATATCATATGTATCTTTAGACCTCAATGTCATATGCATCTTTAGAACTCAATATCATATGCATCTTTAGAACTCAATATCATATGCATCTTTAGAACTCAATATCATATGCATCTTTAGAACTCAATATCATATGCATCTTTAGAACTCAATATCATATGCATCTTTAGAACTCAATATGTTATGATCACATGATGTATGTTATACAGTACCTTTTTTGGAGATGACTTTTATAAAAAAAAAAAATAAAATCCAATAGTATACTCTTGAAAGTCTTATAATCCATAAAAATATGTCCATGAACAAACATGAAATCTTAATCATACACAATAATAAATAATATCACTTTGTTTGATTTTCGTAAACCAATAAAATAAGGCATTACAACCAGATTTAAAGTAATCTACTATTAGCAGTGTACAGTGACCCCCCCCCCCCCAAAAAAAAAAAAAAAAAAAAAAATGTAAATAAAAGTATTGGTTATGTCTCAGCAAATCTGAGTCTGTACATACAGAATGCATACATACTCAAGGTTTGCTACCAGCTAAGGTGATCTGTCTTTCTGATACTGTAACAGTAGAAATTAGTCCAGTTGCTACAAGAAAATAAATTACACACAAATGTACAAGCATAGAATACTGGTCTATCATCAATAACTATCAGTCCAAATCTATCCCTTTAGTATTGATCCGATTTTTCTCCATTATTCCCGAAACGATGCTGCTCTCTGTAAGCAGACATTTCCTATTTTGGGAGACTCAAAGCTCATGAATATTCATGAGGGTGATCTATACTTACACAAAGTAATTTCTGTGGTCCCCCAAGTGTTGGGATTATTATGTAATTTACATGTAGACCAAGGCACACAGGGACAGCCTGGAGATGGCTATTTACATCTATGTACCAATATGCAGAATTCTGAAGTCAATTTGCATTTAGAAGAGAGACAATGGATTAGAAAGGGGGTGGGAGGTTATTGATTCAAGTGAAAGATGTACATGTGTTAAATGTCCAATATTCATGCATTGTGTCTTTGGATCATGGATTTCAGAATCACTCACAAACTCGCTCAGATATTGTACTATAACCCACCCTCCCCAAATGTATTGTAGATATGATTTTTATCTTTTATTCGGGTGTGAGAAATTTTCGTGAGGTTCGCGAGAGCCTCTTTGTCGTGAATTTTTCTGGCTGCGAACTGGTCCTTGCCCTATGAGTATAATAACAACACAATTGTAGATAAGGATTGATTGCAGAAAATAAGTCCCCGCGACGGAGTTTATCTCAGGTTATTCGTGAAATAAAGTCGTCGCGAATAAAAGTTGGTTTACAGTATACGACTGTACTGTGAGCATCTGCCCTGAGTTTATGCCTTAAATTTGTGGCATGATGAATTCTGAACTTTCTGAATGATCCAAGATTTTTATTTATTACTAAATATAGGCTAAGCTCATACATAAGCTTTCAGCATCACTTTGAACTCATTTATTATATAGTCTATGTTGCATTCCATTGCACCATTCAGATAATACCAAGATCTTGTAAATCTTTGAACTTATAGCCCTAACAGTAAAATTCCAGACAGCGTGTTATGGTCACTGACCTTCAGAACAATGTCCTTGAGAATTCCTTGGTGAGATAGAACCATATGGTCCATTGTTCCAGAAAAATGACAGAATTATACAACAAAGATTCAATAGACATTAATTTGTGAGTCCAGTATTGAGGACTGAAGGATCAATCTTGCAATTATGGAAAGTATTTATATTGGAACTAGAATCTATGCTTTTTTTTTTACATACCCCCCCCCCCCCTCTCACCCAGAATAAAAATATAGCATTTTAATATTTTTGATTTTGTTTAGTTTATTAGGAAGTGCAAACTTATATATTCTCAAAGTTTTTTGTATTTATCAAAGCAAATATTTGGGAAAAAATGTGATGGGAGAGAGATAATATATTCGCATCGTACGTACAATCTTGTTCAGCTGTTCTTGTGGGGAAAGATCTCATCATTATTGTCTCAAGGAGAGTTTTTCTGAATGATTCAGTACACATACATGTGTTGGTGTGTAAATGATTTCGTGTGTGTGTGTGTGTGTGTAAATGATTCAGTAATTGTGTGTTTGTGTGCAGTGCCTAAGCTGAATTTCTTACACAAACAGCATTGTTACAAAAGGCTGCAAGATTCCAGTTAATTGTTAATAGCCCTGTGCATTTGGCAACAGGGGATTTAAGAGCTGTAGTCTAGAGGCTTTCTATTGATTCAATCAATTGTCTGTGAGAGAGAGAGAGAGAGAGAGAGAGAGAGAGAGAGAGAGAGAGAGAGAGAGAGAGAGAGAGAGAGAGAGATTGATGGACAGAGAAAAAAGTAAAAGAAAGTCTTTTTGAGAGATGTAAAACATGTAAAATAGAGTGAAACAAGCAGACATTTTATGAGTGTGCAGTGAGGAAGGGACAGAGTTTGAAAGATGAAAAAGTTAGAGATATATATAGGAGAAAGGTTGAACAGATCTAAAATTAAGAGGGCTCAATGGTTGCCGCCATTTTTGGACTATCTCCTTATTAATAAGAAGAGCTCTGTATAAAGATATAGGAAAATGATCAAATTTTAAAGCTAAAATATTTAGATTTTTTCTTTAGTAAATGATAGTTTACAGCTAAACAAATCATAATGTAAAAATCTAAAGAAGATCTGATGGTTACTTCGTTAACCACCCAGCCTTCCCCTTAGAAAAGAAAAACTTATCGACCACTTGAAAAAAAGATAGAGTCAGAAAAACTTAGTACTGTATGCGAAATAGAGACAAAGTCATGCAAGAGAGACTGAATCAATTCAGGCAGTGACTGGGTCCATTGTTTGGACAGTGGTCGCAGCAGCTGTATACCTTTTAATGAATTTCCGCCTAGCAGTATTATTTGTATTATATGATATATTGTAGACTTTGCAATGCATTTTGCTTAATTTCATGTACTTCATCTTTCTAACTGCAGTACTGTACAGTTCTCTCATGGGGCAAAATCATATGGTAGTCGGTAGATGTCACTAGATGATTATATGGTGAATATCCACAAACAATTAGTGTCATGTTTTACCAAACTACACCAATTTGCCCTGTAAAGGTACAGTTATTGTGAAACAGTCTTAAAAGTTGGTGCATCGGTGAATTTCACATGTAAAAAAAAAACCGAAGTAGTTGTGTTTGATGCATGACATGAATTATGTCATGGATGCAACTTACTATTTGGGGGTGGGGGGGGGGGGGGGGTGGGGTTATCATTTGTCAATTTTTAGATGTCACATCAATCATGATGCATTTTAAAATATTTTCTAGTCATTGGCAGTAAAGCAAATCAATAGTTACTGGAGTATAGCTCATTTCTATCTGCACACTGTGTACTACAGACATTTAATTGTGCAAATATTGGATGTTTAGAACATTGTGTGTGTTTGTTTGTTTGTTTGGTTTTTTTTTAAAAACTGTAACTTACAACATAAACATCCTGTCAATGATATATTTTTGATAAACAGTATAGTTCTATATTTTTTCCATATTTTTATCAGTTGCATGATTAAAACTATTTCTCATAAAGGAGCCACTATTTAGGGAGATCTATCTTAAAAAAACAATGTACTTAGTAACACCATAAACTCTCTCTCTCTCTCTCTCTCTCTCTCTCTCTCTCTCTCTCTCTCTCTCTCTCTCTCTCTCTCTCTCTCTCTCTCTCTCTCTCTCTTTTTTTTCTCTCTCTCTTTCTCTCTCTCTCTCTCCTTGGAAGCATTAGGGATAGGCTGTAAAGACCCCAAGTGTTGTGATATATTGATTGTTTCCCATTCAGGATGTTATAATAATATCAGAATTTTTATTGATTTGTAACTTGAGAGAGAGCTAGTAGAGCCGATGTAAGTGAACCATTTTACCCCAAGTGCCAAGAAATGCATCAAATATCAGTTGCAATTGTGGGGTCTTTGTTTCCATGAATACCGTGTCTGCTTGCTTGTCCTGTTTACCCTATTCGCAACATGTATTGGTATTGATGTTTCAG
Organism: Magallana nippona; assembly: GCA_033439105.1. Classification (NCBI taxonomy): domain Eukaryota; kingdom Metazoa; phylum Mollusca; class Bivalvia; order Ostreida; family Ostreidae; genus Magallana; species Magallana nippona. Next base: position 43,438,102 of record CM065917.1, on the reverse strand, counting down.
TTTCATGTAGAATTTTGGACGTTGTGCTCTATAACACTGGGTTGTCAAACGCACTTATGACCAGGACAGTTGACACCATTTTTATTTTTTTTATTCGGGATCTGGCATTTTGGATTTCTGTCTGTCAAGTTGTTATATATCCGTCAATCCGTCCTGGGAGGCAATTGTTTTGATGGAATATATTATTCTTTTTTATGTGTGTGTGTGCTTCAGAGAGCTAAATAAACTTTTAAGTATTTCTTGTTTACTCATCTGAGACAGTGATTTTGTGGTGTGAGTTGGATTTAAGATGACATTTTGCCATGATTACTCAGCATTGAGTTTTTAGATTGGATCAGGAAATTCTCATGACACATCAACTAAATCTTCTGATTCAGCCATTGTAATCAACATGTAATTGGCATTGCATAATAATGCAATTATTCTGCATTAGGAATATGTGTTGTACAGTGAAGGAACATGATCAAAATAGCTCTTTTGCTGAAAGTTAACATAAATAGGTTCCTCTTGTAACTGAAATTCCAAGAATCTAGTACCGGTAATTGTATTTTGCCATTGATATTGATGAGTGGATAGACACTGATCTATGCAGATGTTGATGTTCTATGTGAACAAGTAAAAAAAAATGATTCTGAGATGGAGGTTTTGTTTCCATTTGATTTTTTGTTAAGATGGATAGTCACAGGGTCTACTAGATGCAACTCGACAAATAAACCAATCATTCCATTAAACATGCATAACTAAATAAAAACCGGAGCTAAGTAATTGTTAGGGTTTTTAGCATTATACAGCTGAACAGGAAATAGGAAATGTTTGCATCTGCAGCTCATAGTGAGAGTGGAGGAATCTGAATTTTTTACCAATCCATGTAATCTTTGAATAAGATTTTTAGAAATCGATCAAGAATACACATTTTATATCTGGACATGCTGGAATACTGAACAGAGACAGTAGGGAAACTTGCTTCAGAAACACACTAATATACTGATATGGTATGGGTATTTTAGAAACGACCACTTTCTACATGCTGAATGGTTGGGTAGGTCAAAATAGAATTACTGTAACCAAAGCAATTCCCAAGGAGGAGGAAATGGCCCAAGGACACTAGCAAAATAGCGTATTCTTACATCATCATTCAACTCTCTCAAGATTCAATATTCTACGGAAAGCATTGAATGCTTCAACTAATGGGGTTCTATAGTCAACCAGAAACATCACTGTAGCTGGTCGATCAATAGAGAGGAAGCGGTTTTTGTTTCTCCTGGTAGTAAGACAGAAAAGGGAAAAAAAAAAAAAAACCTTGATGGCAGATAGATATTTGCAATTTTTATTCTCCCTGGCTGGTTCATGTCTGGTGATGATGTAAGCGAAGGCTAGGTTTTATTTTTATTGATATGTGCAAGTCTGCACAGCGATTTTGTAAGAATGATTGTATTGTTTACCCCAATCATACATTCATTCCATCATATGGTGCATAGTTTACTACCCCTCCTCTTTAAAAGTAATGAGATCTCATTGTATTACCAAAACCAGTAAATTATGATATCTAGGGTTAGAGTTATGGGGGTTATAATCGTTGTTTTGATTGTAAAGACCAACATACTACTGTAAACCAACTACTTTTCGCGACGACTTTATTTTGCAATTTACATAACATGAACTGGTTCGCGGCAACTTTTTTTTTCACTACCAAGGCATAACCACACCTGGTTTTTTTATTACAACTATATGGCAAAAACTGGTCCGCGGCGGGAAATATTCGCAACAATTTCTCGCATATGAATAAAAGTTGGTTTACTGTATGTAAAACAGTTGATACAGCTGTCTGTTGTAATTGATTACATGAATCAATACTTTTCTTTACTCTTAGCAACACTTGGTGGTGGATAAAATTCAGCATTTAAAAAAATAGAATTATCAGATTTTAAGTAGTAATTTCATGATCTAAACTGTTGAAGCCATTATATTTTTGAATGCTGCAGTTAATGAGACTCGCAGTACAGATAAATCAAGACAACAGAATGTATATATAAAACTCAAACGTAAATGTGTATATCTGAACCAATTACTGCATTAATATTTCTTGTATTATGTGTATCTGTCCAAGAAAAAAAAAGTATTAATAAAACTCAAAGATTCTTAATTTAAATGTGTATCTGTGTCATCTCAGTTTGACCTTTCACCTTTATGGATGAGTGAGTTGATCACGGTGTTGCTATGGTTACTGTTTTGTTTGTGGTACTTTTGGTTGTCCTTGGTTACGTGGCTCTTGACCTATCCCCGTGTCCTTGAGGTTATTGTTCCTGTGTTGTTCTTTGGATTTATTACACTAGAAATGAAGGTAATTAACTGAATGATTTCAGAATATAAGCATACAGTTTTCCTTAGTCTGTACATGTACTATGATATTAGTTATCCAGGTTCAATCAAGGGTGTACGGGGATTTACCCCGGGTTGTGTTCTATTTAGGGTGTATGGAATACAACCCAGGGTAAATCTCCGTACACCCTTGATTGGACCTGGATAACAAATTTATTTCCTTTGTAAACCAAATAAATCTGTTTCCCATGTCCAATCAAGGGTGTATTACACTTTCAAGATATACCATTATAGCATTTAATGCATTGTGACGTCACGTTATTTAATTCCAGCTCAAGTCGGGTGTACGAAGATTTACATCCGGCTTATTAGCCAATCAAATCTCATGTTACAAGCTACATAGAAAATAAAATTATAAACACACTGACTCTGTATACAGGGTTATTTTGCCCCATGTTATTTTCACCCCATTACAGTTGTAAATAAATATCTATTGGCCTAAGACCAATTCCTGCCAAGTACCATTTGTCTCCTGCAAACATTCTACTTTAAACTGCTGCTGACATGGCAATGCATTTTACTTCTCTGTAAATGTGTTCACTCCTGATGTACACCCTACGTAACACAACTACAGCCTTAAAGACTTCAACCATATCACTCAATTCTGTGATACATTGATGCTTTTGTACTGAATACTGGTTGCATAGGATAAATTGGAATCGAAAGTGCATTTTATTTTTAGGAGATTTTTATAGAGAGCATTTTATTCTCATGTTAACAAATGTGTAGGAGGGTTTGATTGGTAGATGAAACTAATACAAATGTACATGCATGACCATGATTTAATGTTAACTTATCATATAACATTTTGCTGTTTAGATATTTGTCAAATGCAGAACCCAAATAGAGTCTCGTGATTTTCCAATGACAAAAAAATTATTTCTTTCTTGAACTTTCTCTTTGCAGGGTCTAAATGGCAACCAATCATATTCCAAGGTGGACAGTATGGATGCAGTGATTGGTCATGATATCAACCAATCAGAAAAAACATCAGCAGCCACAGAAAACAACCAATCATCACCCAAGCCTGTGTCAAACTTAAACTTTCACTCCGAAGACAGACCTATTCTCAATGGTGTAGTGAACTCAATTTCACCGGATGAAAACAAAGAGATGAGAATAACAGATGTGAAATTAGAGACGCTGAAAAACAAAACAACATGGCAGGAGATGTCTCCAAAGAGAGAGCGGAAAATCAGCCGACAGAACAGCGCGGGGAGCATCAAGAGTTCCAGTAGTGGCAGTGGTAGTGCCAGCGGAACGTCAGGGAGCAGCGATTATTCCTCCTGCTCTCCACCGGGAAGTCCCACAAAGTCCTGGAAATCCATCCGAGAGGGCAACAAAAATAATGCACTCTCCTGGAAGGAGCTTTCCGAAGGAAATAAATCAGGGGAAAGTTCTGAGGAGAATTTGTCTCCGTCGAAAGGAACTAGTACAAACGAGAACCAGTTTGTGGGGAAGTGTGTGTGTAGTCCGGAGCACAGAGGACGTGAAACAAAAACAACAACAACCACAAATAAACAGCAGGTTACAGACAACGCTTTTATAACTGCTGCCATTGATCACACCATGACAGACAATGGGAAGAAGGAGAGTACTGCTTGTGTTCATACCACACACAACAGGCAGGGGGACAGTGATAAAAACACAGCCTGCAACTGTAAAGTCAGTAACAGAGCCAATCAAAACGTGAATAACAAAAACCAAGGAAGTCCCGATCACATATGTAAACCGTCGACCAATCACAGGAACCCAAACAAGCTGGAAAGTGCTCAGTCTGAGGAACAGAATAATGAGTATTTCTACGACGAGGATTTCACGGTTCAGTTTGATACTAATCTACGCGAATCTTCTCCGGGATTGAACTGTACGTGCATAGATCCAACTATTGTCAGTGATTTTCCTAACATTGTGACTGGAAGCTACCTGTCTTTTAATAATATGAAGGGATCTGCAATCCTGGATCCAAATGCTCACACAGAACTATTCTGTCCGGATGAGTCAGAATTGTCTTCATGTAGAAACTCTGCCATGGATATGTCATCTAGTGAACGCGAGATGATGTGCTCCAGTGACATGTTGGAATTCAGTGACAACCCACTCTTTACACCTTCCCCAACAAAAGAGTTAGAAAAACAAAACGTCTCCACAGATAGCCTGGATAAGAATTTGAGTAGATCCACAGAGCACTGCTGTCAGGATGGCAGTCTGGAGTCGAGTGATGGGAACCTGTGTATTAACTGTTGTCCCAAGAAGGAGGACTATTTCCTCTCCTTTGATGGCTCGCAAGGGAGGTCCCAGACCAACTCAGAAAACGACACATCTCTGCTCTCAATCGGGTCGGGTCAAGGTCATTGGGGTCAGAGTTCATCGGGAGAAGAAATGGTTTCTGAAGAATGCACAGACAGTTTCCATTTCTGCTACACTAACGGTAATGTGCAGCAGCATGGACACAGGAAGATTAAATTCCAGTCCCTGAAGGCAGTTCACGAGAGTAACGACGACGCAGACATTGAGAACAGTGAAGATAGATTATCCACCTCACTACCCAAAATCACCAGAAGTCCGATATCCGAGTTCAATCAGAAGTTACATGCAGGGCATCATGGGAAGAAGGGATGTTGTCCTGGGAAGCGAGCGCACCTGAACAAATCAAATTTATTGCCTCCTACTAAGAATTGTTCGATGCGACAGACTGTTCCCAACAGGAAGGTGACCTCGTGGAAGCAAGTCAAGTCTCTGAAATCCCTGGGGAAGGTTGACATGATGCTGGATGCGAATCGTAGCAGCAGTATGCCAGAGCTGTATGTGCAGGCGTGGCAGTCCTTTACTTCTCAAGAGTTGGACATCACCAAGATTGCCGAGAGTTTCCATGGAAAGAGGCACTCTGCGTACCTCCTGGACCTCTATCAACGCGTGAGGAACCAGTCTAATCCAGTTTCTCCGGAAACAATGGCTAACATTGAGCAGATCCTTTTCCACCCTCTCATTAGTCAGAACCGTTGTCATGGCGAGGCTAACCTGAGCGCACCAGCTGGTCCATGCGCAGTTTGTGGGCGGGATGGTTCCCATAGCAGCCACACCCTGACCAACAGCAACATCCACCACCTGGTCAACACCAGCCGGTCTGGGCAACCACTGGACCAGTACACCAGGAAACGGATCATCGAGTGGCTGGAGAGAGACAAGATGGAGGGAGAGGCCAAGGGCTGTCAGACTCAGAATCTAACTCAGAAAGAGACTAGGGCAGCTGAGACACTCATCTCCCCCACCACTGTGATCCTGTGGAGCGGCACCAAAAACTTCAGTGCCCAGTTCCCCCCACACACTAAGGACTGTGGGATACAGACTTCATGCAGTGTGAGGAAGGAGGGACAGATCTCCCATGTCCAGCAGCAAACATCTCCAACGTTAGATGCAGAGTACAAGAAGCTGTGTATGACAGAAGTTGCTCAGCAGACATCACCAAGCTTAGAGAAGCATGATGTTCTCTCCATGCTGCCAGAAACTTTTACAGACCTGGATGACATCATTCCTAGACGGGATCCAGTAGCTCACAAACAGGTTCCCAGATCCCAGAGCGCTGACAATAATGTTCCCAAGAATCCTGTTGAAATGCCACAGAGAGGCTGCATTTCCTACTATACTTTTAAGTCCTTACCAGATCTGAACTTTATGATCTCTAGTGCTGATCTTCAGGAGGAGGAGGATGAAATCTCACTGTTTGATCCTATACCTGTAGCCATGCCTATCCCCATTTTGACACCAACTTTTGCCAAGTCTTTCTCTGGGTCACCAGGAAAGAAGGAAAGTCAATCAAGTGGATCGGCCAACAAAAGGTCACGGTCAGTTCCAGCCAAACTCATGAATCCACAACTGCTCAAGAATGCTGGTGAATCTGGATCCAGCAGTAGTGGAGTTAGCACCAGTTCCACATCATCTGGAATAGATCCGGGTTACAGCACAGAGGAGAGAACATTCAGTGTTGGTAGTCCTTCAAATGACATTGAGAGACTGTTGTTTTACCCTCCGCATGTGGAGAGCAGTGTCAAAAAAGATAAAGAAGATGTAGAAGATCAGAAAGGTCATGAACAACTAGAAGGTGAAGGTCGAAACAAAGCCCAAGGTCATCAGAAACTGAAGAGAGTCTGTGAGAACAAGGTCAACAAATATGCAAATGAGGTTCACCCAATATCTCTCGATGCAATGCATAAGCCAAAACCAATTGAAATAATAGACTCCAAGGCTGATGGGAAGGTTGCCATAGAAACTAATCCAACCATGGAACATCTGTACTCCCTACAGGAAGAGAACACACCCGTCTCATCGCCGGACGTCAGTCGCTGTCACCACACCTGTTGTCATGGCGATGACTGTTTCTTTGTCAACCACCCCAACCAGTTTTCCAGTGAATCCAACTCATCCAATGGAAGCGGACACACTAAATCCAACCGGAAACCCCTCAAGTCCTGTCTACGTAAACAGCACTTCCTAAGGTCAAGGTCATTGTCTGACCCCCATAATCTGGGTCAGGCAACTGACAGCCAGAAGCAGAGGCGGAAGTTGAACAGGCATTCCTACGCGTGCGAAGAAGTGTATTTACTGACGGATGAATCGGGGCAGTATTATCTCTGTCAAAGCGACAATTCTTCACAGTCCAATGAAAGCACAGGACCGGGGCTGTTTTACTTTGATGAGGTATCGGCTGACGGAACACAGACAGTCAAATTACGGCGGAAAAATCCACCAGAGGCTGGAAACAAGTCTGGGGTTGAAGCGGCAGATACACTGAGCGGTAAAAGGAAGAGTGTGAGCTTTGCCTCTGAGGTTTCTTTCCATGACATCAGTCCTCACGCCTCACCCAAACACAAAGTGGAGGAAGTGGAGGCAACTAAAGCAGGTATGTTAACTGTGGAAGGTAGAGTTTTAATTTTGAGGAGAGAGAAATGAACAGAAACAGATATAAGAAGTAAGAAGAGAGGGAAGAAATGCATGTTGTAATGTAGATGTCTGATGAACATGATTTTACTTTACCATGGCATAGTTAGGAAGCTTAACTGCCTAAACATAAGCAGAGGGAAACTGTGTGTATTTGAAAATGTCATTGTTTTGCTACTGTAATATACTATGAATTTTGCCACCTGCTTTGAAGAAGATATTGAGTTTATTGATGATTTCCTGTACTTGGTTTTAGATCCTTCCATACTGGCTCGAATCAACTCGACAGAGAGCTGCGAGTCTTCAGACTCGGACTCACCACCCGATAACTTCAAGCTGTCCCCCTCCACTGAGCAGATAGTGTACGCCCACAGGTTCGACGAACTGGAACGTAAGAGAGGTATGTCTCCAATCTATTAATATCAATCATAGCTAATTAATTCACATACTGTAAACTAACTGATATATTTCATTAATATAACTGGGACCTCAATATTCTCGATTCCAAAATTTCTGGAAAATCTCATAAAATTTTCATACTTCCAAATTAAAGCGGTTTACATGATCTTGATTTTTGACAAAACCAAAATTTTTGACAGATATTTCTGCTTCATTCATCACAATTATTACTAAATAATAAATAATAAATATAATTGCTACAAAAGTAATTTTGAAAAATTAGTTTCACCGTATGACCTGAATTGTCACAATGGTTTTGTTCTGGGATTATAAGGGTTATAATTATTATGTTTTGTCCATAGATCTTGAATACAGTTGAACTTCAATATCTCAAACACTGATATCTCGAATGTGATGGAAATGTCGAAGTGATTTTTAAGTCCCAACCACTTATTTCTTAAGTATTTTACCCTCGATATCTCGAATACTGGGATATCTCAAAGTTTTTAAACAGTCCCATCTAGTTCGAGATAACAAAGTTTGACTTTATATATGTTTTGTGAGTTGGTTTATTGTTTTGTTTTCAGGTTTCATCAATTTTATTCTTGGTAAATTGGTTGGATTGTATCACAGTGTTTACATTTTGTGTGTCGGAGTTAGGATTACATTACAATGTTTGCGTTTTATTCTACATGTTCTAGGTTTACTGATAGAGGTGTGTCGTGTGTTGGAGTTAGGATTATATTGCAATGTTTACGTTTTATTCTGGTTTACTGATAGACTTTACATTACAATGTGTACATTTTATTCTGGTTTACTGATAGACTTTACATTACAATGTTTACGTTTTATTCTGGTTTACTGATAGACTTTACATTACAATGTGTACATTTTATTCTGGTTTACTGATAGACTTTACATTACAATGTTTACATTTTATTCTGGTTTACTGATAGACTTTACATTACAATATGTACATTTTATTCTGGTTTACTGATAGACTTTACATTACAATGTGTACATTTTATTCTGGTTTACTGATAGACTTTACATTACAATGTTTACATTTTATTCTGGTTTACTGATAGACTTTACATTACAATGTGTACATTTTATTCTGGTTTACTGATAGACTTTACATTACAATGTTTACGTTTTATTCTGGTTTACTGATAGACTTTACATTACTTTGTTTACATTTTATTCTGGTTTACTGATAGACTTTACATTGCAAAGTTTACATTTTATTCTGGTTTACTTATAGACTTTACATTACAATGTGTACATTTTATTCTGGTTTACTGATAGACTTTACATTACAATGTTTACATTTTATTCTGGTTTACGGATAGACTTTACATTACAATGTTTACATTTTATTCTGGTTAACTGATAGACTTTACATTACTTTGTTTACATTTTATTCTGGTTAACTGATAGACTTTACATTACAATGTGTACATTTTACTCTGGTTTACTGATAGACTTTACATTACAATGTTTACATTTTATTCTAGGTTTGCTGATAGAGGTGTGTCGTGTGTCAGAGGTCATCCTCAATCACTTCAGTGCAGCCAAGAACCCCTTTGACAAGGTGAGACAAACTATTTATGCCTGTAATCCCCACCCCCCTCATAAAAAATTTACTTCACTGCCCCATCTTCTAGCCCCCTTAAATTGAAGGAGGAAGAACTTATATGGTTTGGATGAATCTTCCATTTCATGTCAAAAGCATCATGTTTTGACTGAAAAAAAATGTGGCCGCATTGGAACTGAATGGTGGTGTCTCATAATTTGATAATCATTAATGTGGGGGGGCTTAAATATACAATTCTGAAATTCCCATGTTACCTTTCACTACACATACATAACAAAATTTGTTGATAATTAACCATAATTACTGTAGATTCCTAATTAAACATGAGGAATTAATATCAATGAACCGATTGTAAAATCTGGCTTTTATTTTTTAGACATAATATTAAATTTTCATGATATTTGTCAATACAAGTATGTCCCATTTCTTTTACTTTTTAAGTTGAGGCTGGGAAGTTCCGCTGACACCCAAGAGATCGGTGACCTAGTTTTGGGTCATCTCTGTCCGGCACTAAGTCAGGTTGTGGGGAATGGACTCAAGCCGTTCCTGAACGGGTTCCAGATGTTCGGCCGAGTCAACGTCACCGTGTGGAAAGTGGCGGAAATTTCCGCCGAACAAGGTGAGGAGGCCTTGACACTAAGGGCACCAATGACCATACTTAATTTTTCAGTTTGAGGCAACCCCCTGCACTGATGTACAGACCCTGAAACCTGCTACTACACCTCCAAAACTATCCGTACCGTTCCGTGGAAGAAACGAACCGTACCGTTCAAAAAACGAACCGTACCGTTCACAAAGCGAACCGTACCGTTCACAAAGCGAACCATACTGTTCACAAAATGTACCGTACCATGCAAAAAGCGTGCAAGATAATTTATGCAAGACCCGCCCTAAAACGGCCAAAAAAACTTCCATATACATTTTATTGACAAATGTCACTCGATAAATACGGACGGAGATTATCGCTGACCAGATAAGTTCAATATTTTGGTAGATTTTTTATATACGATATTAAATAACACATACTTAAATTTCACACTATTTTTATTAAAACCGTTACAAAAATGGTTTAATTATATAGGAATCACCCTGTCCGTCCGTCCGTCTGTCCGTCTGTCTGTGCAATCATGTCCAGTCCATATCTTTCTTATGGTGCAACATTGGAAGTTTTTACTTCACACATAGATTGCTTATGACCTGAGGGTGTGTCAAGATCTTGATACAAGGTCATTCGGGCAAGGTCAAGGTCACTGGCAGGAAAAGTGCAAAATTTGTGTCCAGTTAATATCTTTCTTATGGAGGAACATTGCAAGTTCCCACTTCCCACAAAGTTTGCTTATGACCTGAGGGTGTGTCATGATCATGAACCAAGATCATTTATTCAAGGTCATTTGCACAAATTCAAGGTCACAAAAAAAAAAAAAATAATTTCTGTGTAGGCCATATATCTTTTAATAAATAGAAAATGATTGGAAGTTAAAACATGACACAAATATTTCTCTGACCTAAAAGCTTGTCACAAGAATCAAAGGTTCATTTGTTTGTTTGTGCGGGGAAAATCTGCCACATAAATACTCAACCGTTTTCCATCGGGTTCGAATTTATGCCGATTTTCATCGGGTTCGAGTACGTACCGTTTTTCATCGGGTTATGAAATCAATTACAGGGAGTCCTTTTAAAAAGGGTTCGAAATTCATGAATATTGTCATCTGCGGAAAGGAAAGAGGTAAAATTTGAAACTTCTAAACAGTTTTCTTACATTTAAATATGTTTAGGTTAAATTCATTAATATGTTTTACGGTGTGACTGTTGGGGCTAGCGCAGAAGGAACTACACATCTCTTATCATTGTTAATTGCACCCCGTGGAGTTGCCCCAACCTAAAACTTTGGCTTTTTCTCGAATACTTTTACCCCCGCCAGGAACCCGAAGTTATAAAACATTTAATCCAATTGTCCCGCCCTAGCTAGGCTAATATACATAAACCAAATACCACTGAGCATTAATTAGATGTAAAGCAGACATATTACAATATTTTGATAAATACAAAGTCGTTTGTTTTGTTTTTTTATGCAAATACAATTATGTATCATCATTCTTTTTTTCATGTTTGGGGAAGAATTGATCAATAAAATCAGTAAACAATAAATTGCGTGTCAGTGTTATTTCTCTTTTGTTCCTTGTTGTTATCTGATTTTCCTCTGTTACATCATTTTGATTTTAATTTTTTTTTAATGCTATATATGCGTTGTAGACATGTGCCCTCCCCTTTTTGTGTGATATTCCTGACCAATATTATTAAAAGGTTTTTCGTCCCTACCTAACGTATGCATTGGATCAATATGACAGTTAATTAAACATGGAACTTGCATGTGTATTATCCTCTTTACCAGAGACATAAATAAATTGTTATATATGTCTCTGTCTTTACTAAGACAAAAAATATATTAAAACAAAACTCATCAGCCGAAGAGTCGCCGTTAACACTGAAATATCGAGTACGTAATACACGTTACACCCAGTACAATGCTTGATCCACCTCTAAATTTTTATCACGGGAAAATAGGCGCGAGATAATTGTGACGTCATATTTAACTTTCTTTTGCTCTCGACAGTTCTCGTAAATTGTCGGATAAATTCGGGGAAGGAAATGACGTAATATGTCAGCAAAAGTTCAGATAGGTACAGTTTTTTACTTCAGCATATGTGTTGCTAACTTTAGTGTTTTTAAAGGATTTTTTATTGTTAAATAAAAAAGATGTATGCGATTTACTGGTAAGCATATTCCATAGAAACTTCCTGTTCCACCATTTTGCTATGCACCGCAAAGGATTATTGGGATATGTAGAATTTTTTCACGTGGCCTGATAACAATTTCTTTGAACAATGTGCAGATCTCAACTCGAATTTCCTCCGTTCATACACGTTGTCTATGGAGCTCGCTACGCAAGCGGCGCTTCGCGCCACCTTGCTGCGCTCGCTATAAGTAAAGTGATACTCGTGAAAGTTTTACCGCCGAGTATTCAGCACAAGTTTGCCGATGTGATTGTCATTGCAACGTTTTGCATTCAATGTTCAAATGCGAACATACTATAGAATGATACATATTCGCAGGATTTATTTTTTCATATGTTCATTTGTAACTGTGTATAGATAAATTGTTTTCAGTTTTTCCACAAGATATTCAACCCAGAGGCATAAATAACAGAGATTGGCAACTCCGCCATTAGCGTGTTTTGTTGTTGAAAAATGTTACGGGACCAACCTTACTTTGAGAACTACATATTAGTAAACTGAGATAATGATGTTAAACCAAAAGTATATTGTTTTTATGAAAAATGTGCATAGGTTTTAGACATTTTTGAAACAAAAAATTGAAAAATAAGATTAATATATAGAAAATATATTGGCCAGCTATAAAACATCGGCGAAATCTCGGGCGACGGGTAGCCAACTGCCTCCTAAAACTCTTCTTTTAATATTGTTTATAAGACATAAACTCATAAAAATATAATAGCGAGTGCAGCGAGGCGGCGCGAAGCGCCGCTTGCGTAGCGAGCTCCATAGACAACGTGTACGAACGGAGGAAATTCGAGTTGAGATCTGCACATTGTTCAATAAATTTTTATCAGGCCACGTGAAAAAGTTCTACATATCCCAATAATCCTTTGCGGTGCATAGCAACATGGTGGAACAGGAAGCGTTTCTATGGAATATGCTTACCTGTAAATCGAATCCATCTTTTTCATTTAACAATAAAAATTCCTTTAAAAACACTAAAGTAAGCAACACATATGCTGACGTAAAAAAAATGTACTTATCTGAACTTTTGCTGACATATGACGTCATTTCCTTCCCCGAATTTATCCGACAATTTACGAGAACTGTCGAGAGCAAAATAAAGTTAAGTATGACGTCACAAATATCTCGCGCTATTTTCCCGTGATAAAAATTTAGAGGTGGATCAAGCATTGTACTGGGTGTAACGTGTAGTACATGTAAGTACTCTATATTTCAGTGTTAACGCGACTCTTCGGCTGATTAGTTTTGTTTTCATATATTTTTGGCTTAGTAAAGAGGATAATACACATGCAAGCTCCAAATTTAATTAACTGTCATATTGGCCCAATTCATACGTTAGATAGGAACGAAAAATAAAAAAATATTTTATTTTTATTAGAACTACATGCAGCCACTTCATTTTGTAATAAGTAAATAGAGAAAAAAAGAGAAAAAATATCTATTTGTAAATTGCATATGGTCAAACCTTTAGATAATATTGGAATATCACACACATAAAAGGAGAGATGGCACATGTCTACAGCGCATATAAAGCATACAAAAATAAAAAAAAAATAAGATCAAAATGATGTAACTGAGGAAAATAATTAAAAATCAGATAGAAACAAGGAACAAAAGAGAAATAACAATTTATTGTTTACTGATTTTATTGATCAATTCTTCCCAAAGCATTATCAAAAGGTAAAAGAATGGTGATACATGATACATGATTGTATTTGCATAAAAAAACCCCCAAAACTTTGTATTTATCAAAATATTGTAATATGTCTGCTTTACATCTAATTAATGCTCAGTGGTAGTTGGTTTATGTATATTAGCCTAGATAGGGAGGGACAATTGGATTAAATGTTTTATAACTTCGGGTTGCTGGCGTTGCATTTAACAAAGATGAGAAATGTGTAGTTCCTTCTGTGCTCGCCCCAACGGTCACACCGTAAAACATATTATTTTGAATGTTTTGGAAATAGAGTTTAGCTCTTTATATTTCGATATAATTGTTTATTAGAAAGATGTACTGATTTAAAGTGGGGATACTTTACAATAGGGACCGCAAGATTTCGATCATTTGCCAATCTCTGTTATTTATGTCTCTGATTCAACCTGACAGTGTTTTTTTGGTGAGTATTGCTTTAAAAACAATAGTAGAGCTTACGTGGTATGTTTCTGCTAGGCATAAGGGAAACTGCCCAACCACATATGCATTAAAAAAAAATCTTGACTTGCCCATAAAAATGTAAAAAAAAAATTGATTTTCTTGTAATTAAATGTATTGTAATAAACAGTTTGTTACCACAACTACTCACACACTGCTGCACGGATTTGGTGAAACCTTGTTTTATCTAGGACACAATGTGTAAATGTGCATATTTCTACGAAATCCAATTTCTTTATTTTTCTTCCAAATTTTGGCCCTTTTGAATTGAGAATTCTTTTGTTGTTAAAGCACAGGAATAGATGTGCACATTTGCAAGAAATTATGATATCATGATTTCTTACAAATATATTCCAGTACAGCAAATAATTATATTTTCTTAGCGGGGGGGGGGGGGGGGGTATCATTTGGGAGCTTGCTCACAGTACCTCTAGTTTAATTTCCTTTCTTGGACCTTAATCATTTCTTTGGTTTTTGACTAAACTTTCATCGCCGATTTCTTAAACATTGTAAAATAATGTTCACACAATGTGTGGTAATACTACATTGATTATTTTTATTTAATGCTTTAAAGATTGTGTACATACTGGACTTTACATAGCATTAAGTGATTCTCAGGAGAGAAAGAGAGAGAGAGAGAGAGAGGGAACCTGTGTGTTAATTATAATACTTAAATTAAAGTTTTATCACTTAACTTTATTATTTCCCTTTAGGTTTCTATAGTCAGTCATTTAAGGAAGGAGTCTTCTCGTTATTAGACAGACTTCTTATAACAAGAAATTCGTGAAATTTTTACATGGTCAAACAGATCATATCACCAAATGATTGTATCAGTTTAATCAAATTTGACCTCCTTGTTTTCGCATGAAGGTGAGGTCAAGTCACTACCTTTTTTCTCAACTTGAAGGATGATAAAAATAAAGGTAGTTATCTGCAATTTTGCAGACATCTGTTTAAGATATGAAGTTTGTATTCCTCAATGAAATGATATATTATCAAAATGTCTATCAGCTTATACGTCTAAATTGAAATAAATATTTAAACTAAAATTGATATTGTTTCGCCCGCATTTCCTCTAATTTTCTTAAATTTTGAAGATATTTTGATTATTTTTCTATGCTTCCAATAACAAAATATTTCTGAATTTTACATATCATGAATACTATACATAAAGATATAAACTGACAGAAAATCTAATATATTGACCATTTAATAAGAGAGAAAATCCGATTTTAGTGATTTTTTCACACAAATATATTTATAGAATGAGCTCTTAAAAAAGCTTATAAAAATTTAATTTGATAGGCAAATCATGTTTTAAAAACATATTCTAAACCCTAGTATCTTATTATTAGTTCAAATTAGTTGAAAAAATCCATCATTAATGTTATTGTTTGAAGAATGCTAAATAAACTATTGAATCTATAGCAATTCTGAATTGCAAAAATAATGTGATATTTTTTTACGCCGATGTTCCACCAAAAATATAGTCCGTGTTAGATTCTAAACTTTGATTATTATTTTTATGCCAAGTTATAAAATAGTAAAAAAGATAGAAAAATATGATACCCGTAAAACGGTGAATATAATACGCACTTTTTTTCCAGGATTTCTTACCGTGAGAAAGGGGTGCGTATTATACATCCCTATAGGATTTTGACATATTTTTTCCCTAGGTGAAGCACGGGGTATCATACTGGCGTATTATGTATGCTGGCCACAGACAGAATTACCCGATACCCCTCTATACATCGTAACATTACTTCATTATCACATATATATTAATAAATCCTTGTTATAGCATGTTATTAAAGAAAATGTATACTTAAAGTCTGTTTATCAATAAGCTGTTTCAAAATGGCCTTTAAAAATGAATTTGAACTGCCTATTCTTTTTCTCCGTGTACGCCGCCATTACAGCTGTTAATTATAGAATGTGGACTTGGGTGGCCACGTGCTATTTGTAACCGATCTTTGAAAACAGCTTAAACATCATTTGGCTCATTTTTAACCATTTTCATGTAATGATAATTGATTTATTGCAAATAATTATGACTATAAATAATTCTATAACCTATTCCGTTAATAGAAGCCATTGTTGTGCTCCACACCGGACCGCTAACGCTTGACACCTTGGTTATCTCAGACACTCCCCTTAGGCTATGTGTACTATACACAACACAACTATTTGTGCACATATTTTATTATGTTCCAGGCCTCTAATTGATCACTTTGATCGGCATCATTTAAGAATTTAATTAGGTCCGTTATCTCCTATACCTGTACACCGTTTTTCACTACACTGGGGTTATGTGATGACAAAACAATTATATAACGCTTGTTAAAAGTAGTTGATTTTATTTACGGTAGACTATTTAATACTAGGTCTATTTAAAACATTGATTATGAAATAAAGATATTACCGCGATGTATTAGTTACAATAAATCCGTATCTAAAAATTTACTGTTTTTCTTATTTCCGGTAGTGTATTTCCGCGATGAAATTGAGCGTGTACACAAAGTATAACTGCTTTGTTGATATACTCAGCATTACCGTTTGGTCAATATTTTTGATGCGTATTATACACCCGAACTAGCTTTTTTCCACCACTTTCAGGCCCAAAGTGGGGGGTGCGTATTGTACACTACTGCGTATTATATTCACCGGATTACGGTATTTCAATTTCCTTTCATCTTCATTTAATGAACGTTTATTCAAATTTACTTTTGACAAGTCGAAAACCAGATAAGGCTCCTTCCTTAAGCGGGATTTTATTTCAGGACTCCACGTGCTTCGTCTGTCAATCAGTTTAAGTATAACAGTACAGATCGTGCCATGCGCCGCGTGCTACTTGGGCCCCTCCTACATAGCTAGAAGAAAATAATCGAATGAAAACGTTTTAGTTTAATGTTTTCTTAAATCCATTTTTAGCTCACCTGAGCTGAAAGCTCAAGTGAGCTTTTCTGATCACTCTTTGTCCGGCGTCCGTCTGTCTGTCTGTCTGTCTGTCTGTCTGTCTGTCTGTCTGTCTGTCTGTCCGTCCGTCCGTCCGTCCGTCCGTCCGTCTGTCTGTCCGTAAACTTTTTACATTTTCGACTTCTTCTCCAAAACCATAGGACCAATTTCAACCAAACATGGCACAAAGCATCCTTAGGTAAAGGGGATTCAAGATTGTTTAAATGAAGGGCCACACCCTCTTTCAAGGGGAGATAATTAAAGATCATTGAAAATTTGTTGGTATTTTTCAAAAATCTTCTTCTCAAAAACCATATGGCCAGAAAAGCTGAAACTTGTGTGGAAGCATCCTCAGGTAGTGTAGATTCAATTTTGTTCAAATCATGATCCCCGGGGGTAGGGTGGGGCCACAATGGGGGGTTGAATTTTTACATAGTAATATATAGAGTAAATCTTTAAAAATCTTCTTCTCAAAAACCATTCAGCCAAAAAAGCTGAAACTTGTGTGGAAGCATCCTCAGGTAATGTAGATTCAAGTTTGTTCAAATCATGATCCCTGGGGGTAGGGTGGGGCCACAATGAGGGGTTGAATTTTTTACATAGGAAAATATAGAGTAAATCTTTAAAAATCTTCTTCTCAAAAACCATTCGGACAGAAAAGCTGAAACTTGTGTGGAAGCATCCTCAGGTAGTGTAGATTCAAGTTTGTTCAAATCATGATCCCACTGGGTAGGGTGGGGCCACAATGGGGGGTCGAATTTTTACATAGTAATATATAGAGTAAATCTTTAAAAATCTTCTTCTCAAAAACCAATTAGCCAGGAAGGATGAAACTTGTGTGGAAGCATCTTCAGGTAATGTAGATTCAAGTTTGTTCAAATCATGATCCCTGGGGGTAGGGTGGGGTCACAATGGGGATTCGATTTTTTACATAGGAATATATAGAGTAAATCTTTAAAAATCTTCTTATCTGAAACTGATCAGCCAGGAAAGATGAAACTTGTATGGAATCATCCTCAGGTAGTGTAGATTCAAGTTTGTTGAAATCATGATCCCCGTGTGTAGGGTGGGGCCACAATTGGGAGAAATTTTACATAGGAATATATAGAGTAAATCTTTAAAAATCTTCTTCTCTGAAACTGATCAGCCAGAAAAGCTGTAACTTGTGTGGAAGCATCCTCAGGTAATGTAGATTTAAGTTTATTCAAATCATGATCCCTGAGTGTAGGATTGGGCCACAATGGGGGGGGGGGGGGTGTTGAATTTTTACATAGAAATATATAGAGAAAAATCTTGAAATATCTTCTTCTCAGAAACAAATTGGGCAGAAAAGCTGCACTTGTCTGGAAGCATCCTCAGGTAGGGAAAATTCAAATTATTCAGATTATGATCCCTGTGGGTCGGGTGGGGCCACAATTTGAGAGGGGGATGTCAAATTATTACATAGGAATATATAGGGAAAAACTTTCTAAAACACAAATTGTCTAGAAAAGCTTTAGTCAGTTCAGTCTTCAAATAGTCTAGATTAAAATTATTCTTCAGGAGTAGGGTTGGGCCACATGGGGGGGGGGGGGGGGTTAAGTTTTTCAAAGGAAAACATTTAAATTGTTCACAAAAATTCAAATGGTTTTTATATATGGTTTTACTTATATGCAAGCATTTTGACATATTGTTGATTCTTTAAAATTGTTTAGACTCTGGCCCCTGGACAATTCTTGGACCTCAAAAGGGGTTCAAAGTTTGATGTAGGTTTATAGTCAATATAAAAATAGTTGTTTAGGTCTGATCATCTTCTTGAGAACTGCAATGCTCAATATGTGATATGACTGTAAAATCATCCTGTTACAAAGGGGGTCAATGATAAACATAAGAATATGCAGGGGAATTTTTTTTATACTGGATCTATTATACGACATTGTTCAGATATTTTGTATATGACTCTATAAAGCTGATTTTATTATGTCTGTTGTTGCTCAGGTGAGCGATGTGGCCCATGGGCCTCTTGTTAAAAGATTGTTCCTACTTTAAATTATTCAACAATCATTTCCTTCTGACTTCATGATTATAACTCATGTACTGGCGATCAGAGTCCCTTTCCCTTGCTGCCGTATTTTTTGTTACTAGATAAGTTCTTAAATATTTATCACTTTTAATATTCATTTGTTGATTACCGGGTATTTTTCCATGTCCTGTTTATCTAGGTAAATGAAATATAAACAGTTTATCCAGCATTTCTAAAACGTCAGCTAAATCGCATGCATACAGTGAAGAGCGGACACTTGTCCAACAAAATGATGAATATCGCTTTATTAAAAGCTATTGACTTATTGTGTATATCCAATTGCGTACATATCGTAAGAAATATGTTACATGTACATGTTCATGGATAGTTTTACTTCTTCTGGTAAAACTAAAACCGGATTTGACACAAGAAGGAGACAACATACTGTGATCTTGATCTTTAAATTATGAACTAAGTTTAGATCACATAAACGACAAGCACTGTTTGTGTGAAGCATGATCTAGATTTTTGCCATGAGAGAGAACACACGGTCCAGATTACAGTGTATTAAGTTGTATGCTATGACATTGACTCTCTACCTAGACATTTTAGGCCCTTTTCGCAAAAACAATCTGAGTTATACTGCAATGTACCTGACATCATTTAAATGGTGTCCCTCTCAAAAGAGCCAGCCGCTTAAATAATGGACATAAGAATGAGAAGCTTTGCATGCAACTTTGTTTTTATTCTTAAATTTTGACTAAGAATTTATTGAAACTTTACACAGTGGTCTGTGATGTGACCATGTAATTTAAAAAGTACATGTATCTTGATTCAAGGTCACTGTACATTTTTTACTTACAAGCACTTTTAATAGTAATATATGAGCCAGACAGAATCATCGGAAAAAAATATAATTATGGTTAGACAAGGATTTTTCACACAGGTCTAGTATGACCCTGACATTTGACCCAGAAACTTTATTTAAGGTCACTGGACACACTTTAGCTTAAGGCTCTCTGTATTTGAAGTATTAGAGGTACATGTAAGTACGTTACATAAATGTGGGAGCAAAATTCGGCCAACTTCGGAGAATATATGGTCTGGACACCTGACCTTCACCTTTTACCTAGAAACTTGGTTTAATGTCACTACACACTCTTTATTCACAGGCACTCTGTGGATGAAGTATTAAAATTACATGCAAGTAAGTTTAATGTAGTTAGATTAATTACAGAGAAATTATACTTAGGAAAAGTAATTCGGACGGACAGAGAGCCACAAACAGGGGGACATTCTGATCATTATACGGCATCATCAGAGTGGGACGTCGACCCTAATTATACATGTATATAAATAGATATTATGATCATGAATTATGATTTGTACCCATTGCCATGTAAGAAGGGGAAATAATCAAGTGTTCTGTCCACAAGTAACCGAGTTACAAACGACTTGGATAAACGTATTTTTGCATTGTTATCTAATACATAATGTATAATGCTGCATTTGTGTTTTAGGAAAGTATCATATGCAAGTAATAATCTGTTTTGAAAATATGTGGTCACAAGTTATCTATGTAAAAATAGCTTGTACACTGATCCTGGACATATTTTAATAAATTTTCGAATTTTCGGCGATGTTTAGTACTGGTTAACGTCCATGCGCGGATCTAGAGGGGCGGATATGTGGGTAACTAGAAAAATTTAAAAAAACTTATTAAATTGACCTAGAAATTTACTAATCATTCATGTACATGTAGGCTTTGGGCACACACTGGCAAACATTATCCCAGGTACCCCCTTCCCACCCATTAAGCGTCTGGGAAAAATTATGGAACCGCGAATGACGTCGTTTTACTAAGCCCTGTCCTGAAGGATCACGAAACTTCATGACTATGTGATTTTGTTTAGTTTAAAGTTTTAAAAGTTTTAAAAATTGGAAGCATGTAGTTGATCCTGTGTTTTACATTTATTACGCGATTTCTGCATTCACACATTTTGCGGAAGAAGTAAAAGCGCGGATTAGACAACATACACACACATCAAAGTAATTTGGTGAAAAAAATATCAACCATTCGAGTGGGCGTGCACTGCATACGCCAAAGTCCGATTTGTAAAGTTCGCCCGAATGAAAATCTCAACAAACTACAGATTTGTATAGCATTTTCATTCATATGACAGCTTCTCTATCTTCTACTGCCCGAATCTAAACAATTGTTTTCTAACAGATCTTTTACTCTTTGAATATCAACAAAACTTATTTAAAATTCACACGTTCCCATGGAAATGAAAGATATAAACAGTAATAGCAATGAGTTTGCTTCTACAATGAATCGAACGACCATCTTGCCTTTATTGACTTAAAAAAAGCATTTGACTCTGTTGATAGGTCAAAACTTTGGATGAAATTGTCAAAAATTGGTTTCCAAGGAAAACTTCTACGTGTTGTAAAAGGGTTATATAAAAATGTTAAAGCATGTGTGACTTCTGATGGATTTTTGAGTGATTTTTTCAACAGCAATCTTGGTTTAATGCAAGGTGAAGTACTTTCACCCATTCTATTCAATTTGTATGTTAATGATTTTGAAATTATTTTTTTAAATTCTGGATGTGTACTATTTGAAATTTCATCTCTGAATCTTTCCTTCTTATGTACGCTGATGACATGGTGATTTTTTCAGAGACAATTGCTGGTCTTCAATCTCTTTTGGATCAATTAACATATTATTGTACCACATGGAAATTACACATTAATGTTGATAAGTCAAAGATTGTTGTTTTTAGAAAAGGTGGAAGGGTTAAAGAATGTGAAAAATGGTATATTTATGGTAAACCACTTGAAATTGTAGATCAGTTTGCATATCTAGGCATTATATTTTACTACAATAATAAATTCTCTAGAGCTGAGCAAGGTAGAAAGGCATTATTTATATTGAAAAAAAATATTAGAAACATGTATTTTAATCATAATACTTTGCTATCATTGTTTGATTGTTTTGTTGGCAGTGTCATTAACTATGCCTCTGAGGTATGGGGTTCACTCAAAGCACTCAATACTGAGAGACTTCATCTTGATTTCTGTAAACATATTTTGGGTGTTAATGTTAAAAGGTCAACTTGTAATGTAGCAGTTTATTCTGAATTAGGACGCTTTCCTCTGCTGTACCAAAGAATGTTTAGCATAGTTAAGTTCTGGAAAAAAAGTCTGTATCGTAATAATTGTATTATTGAACATTGCTACTATACACTGTATGACTGTGTCGAAAAACATAATGCAAAAAACTGGTTGTCTCGTGTTAAAGATTTTTTATGCGACCTGGGTATGTTTGAATTGTGGGAAAAATAAAAAAATAACAGCTGCAGATCTCATCGTTGTCAAACAACGTATATTTGACCAAGCTACACAGAATATTTTCTCTCAACTAGATAGTTCTAGTAAATGTTCTTTTTTCAAATACTTAATTGCAACCCATGATTTACAATTTTATTTAAGGAAATCCATTCCAATCAAATATCAAAAGTATATTTCAAGATTCAGGTTGTCTTCACCTCAATTGGCAATAGAAACAGGTCGATTTTATAATATTGAAAGACACAATAGAAAATGTTTTCTATGTTCTAATTCTATTGAAGACGAATTTCATTTTATTTTAATATGTCCTATATATGAAGGCTATCGCAAAAAATACGTTAAGCCTTATTATTGGAAAAAGCCTTCAATGTCTAAACTTCTGCAGCTTTTAAATGTTGAAAATGTAAAAGAACTATGTAATTTGGGTAAATTTATTCACTTTAGCTTGAAAATAAGACAAGATTTACTTAAAGCAAATTAGATGTTGATATCATATGTACATTCTGTCACATTCTCCTGTTAACCTACCTGTACGTGTATATTGTTTATAATTGTTGTACTTATAAGCTGTAAAGCTTAAAGTTAATAAAGAACTGAACTGGACTGACCATACAGAAAAACTACAAAAGCGATCATGTTACCGTTTCTCTTTTACGGCCTGAATCTAAACATAATCTTTTTAAAAATTCACATGCTTTTAAAATAATCTCTGAATCCTTCAATTCCGGACATCGATAAGCGAGTTTTTTTTTATCGTGCGAGCCCCTCTCGTGTACATGTAACATTGCAACACGGAACTTTGGTTTTAAATTGCCTTACAATAAACGCTTGGAATATATTTTAAAAAATTCTCCATGTTGGATCCTGTTCAATTAATGCTTTCAAATTATATTTTGCTCTCTCTCTCTCTCTCTCTCTCTCTCTCTCTCTCTCTCTCATTTTTGTACAACTTATATGAATACTTGTAACATTTTATACACTAATACACTAATTTGTGTTCGCCAAATATTAATTCATAAGACATGTTGATCTGGCAGAGTGTGAATGTCGTCTAAAAGGTGTTTAAGTCTCTCCTGTGAATGCATTAAAATCTCAGCGGTAATTAACGGAGATAATTATGGGTAAATATATTAATCTTTACGTTGAAACGCTTGTCGATTTTACATGAACTGGCCAAAATTTCGGCGTTGTATTGTATTTAATCAATAAACATGCACATGTGTGATAGGGTAGAAGCACACGAAGCCTGACGTGTGTATTAGACTACGGCAGATCGTTTGTCCACTTGCGCGGGATTTACAAGGGATGGATTATGTAAATTAAATACATACACAAATCACAGTGGCCGTGTTGGGTTTAAAATGTTTGCAGTTTTATTAAATGTTTTATTTTAAACAATATAAATATTTCATGACATCGACAATATCTCAAAGAACACCTATTATTAAAAGAGTTGAAACTAAAACAGATTTCATCATTAACAGGTTTATCTTTATTGTTGTTGATCTCAAACATTATTTCTACAGTTTTTAGAACATTTCAGACATACAAACCCACCACTGATAGATATGTCTGACTATGCTTAACATGGGATTAATAATGCTTTTACTAATTCTTAATTTACACTCTATCGTTTTAAATCAATTTATTGATAAATAAACTTTTATATGTAATCGACATTCAAACAATTCTTTTTGTTTGCAATTAAATAAAACCATGTATGTAAGACACGAGTCTTGTGTATTAGATCACCGCTGACCGCTAGGTAGTCCAGCCGCGACGATCTCCTCGGCCGCGGGCAAGGGGTGAGTTGCGTAATGACACACACAACTAAGAACCCAGGTACATGTAGATTTGAAATGCTTGCAGTATAATGAATATCAAAGTACTGAAAGTACTGTTAGACGGTGGCGCCATTTGAAAGTGGCATATTACATGTATGTATATTATTGTTGTCGAAAATCCACAGCCAGCGTCTCATACATGTACTAATACCTAACGCTTACTCGCACAACTGGTCGTGAGTTACTTACATGGATAATTCTGTGGAAATCGTAGTTGTGTTCACAATCCACACTTTACAAATGTTGTGTCTCTTTATCGTCATCTTTTTGGGAAAATCCATAGATTTATCACAGTAGCCTTTGTAGTATAGAAGTTTGTATCTATATGTTTTGTATCTATATCAGTTGATATTAAAACTCCGTTTTTGGTAATACATGTACTACACAAATGTATTTTGATTGCCCCAGAATGACTCATTAAATATGTAGGTTGTCACCACATATTGAATGAATAAATCAAATCCAAAGCGATTTCATCACAGTACGCCAAACTACATGTATTTGATTGTATAAAGAAGGGGAATTTTGGTTTTTTCCCTTTTGACCTTTGGGGTGACCCTGCAAATGGGGAACAACTTTTGAAAAGTGTGGATTGGACTTTTGTGCTTTAAAGATATTGTAGATTTCTCAAAGTAACAAGAACAAATAAAGCTTTAGTATGATAAAATACTTATCAGGTTTTTACTAACTATTTGGGCATACATGTAGTATGTTTATTGTCCCTCTCGACAGCATTTTCCCTCAATTTCTTCACGGGGAAAAAGTTGCATCATCACACTTGCTTGTGGACCATCACACTTGCTTTTGTCCTCATAGTCAGTTATACATTTAGGTGTACAGAAAACGGAATGGTTTGCAAGAACCTGTTTGATAAAACTGATATTGCTTTTGGAATGCACGTCATCATGAAACAGAAGAGTCAATCAATATTTTATCTTCGACTGTAGTGGATTATTTCCATTTGCTCACAACGAAAGTGAATAAAAATTTGAGAAAAAAAAATATCATACAATATTCAGTCGCGGCAGTTTCATTAATCAACGTTTTAAAGTACATTTGTCTAATTGTATTTAGCTATAGATTTATTCAAATCATTTGAATGAATTTGGGAAAGTCACATGTATATTTTATCGCTTCTCAGTACACTTTAACACGCATAATTTACTTGCAACATTAAACTTTTCTAGTAAACTTACAAGAAATATAGATTAATTATTCAAAATTAGTTTTTAAAAACACCAAACAAACAAAATCCAAGTTAAACGCATGTGTTTTCTGACCGTACAGCTGTGTATATAAATTTCATTTTATTCTTTGCATGTACTATAGTCTATACATTAGATCTACGGTCCGCAAATCCCGGCAATATTTCCGGAAAGCTAAAGTTCTGTAGCTCAGCAGAATACTAGTTATCTATGAAGCACATTTTTTACCTTCATGTTTCATTATTTATCGCAAATATAGCATGGATGTATACGCTACGGTCGATGTAGCATTTCGTTGAGTGATGACACTTATTTCAATTGCGAGTCGCAACAAACTGGCGCATTTATATAGGCCTGCCTATTTGTAAATGGAAACAAATGTCGGAGAAAGCTCATACTCGCTAGTTAAAAATTATTTGAGAACAAAAGGGGTGATATTTACGTACATGTGTAAATAATGTTATCTGTGTGCGAAAAAATCCCCCAAAACCAAAGAAAAGGTTCTCTAGTAGCAGAGACGGGTGCATATGGATTAAAGTCACAGATTGTACTTCGCTCATCAAATTGCGTTAGTTCAGTTAAATGTGAAAAATTCGTCAGAAACTGTTAAGTGAACAAAATTATTACATCTTACATTACCGTTCAAAATGTACCATAAATGTATATGGACTATTGCATGAGTTGAACCGATTGTTTTTTCACAAAATGCTAGCGTTTACTGCAAATTAGAGATACACGAGCTGATACGCCGTGCAATCCATAAGACGTTTTACAGCATGTCTTTAATCCCTTATTTGCTTACAAAAAATCTGAACTGAAAATCTTTAAAACATCGTAAAATGTTGTTTGTTTATACATGTACATGTAAAATGTCCCCCTCATCCAAGCATTCCCCCGGATGTGATGGATGAGGGGCATTCTTGGAAGACAGCCTTCGGCATATCGGAGTATCAAGTAGCATTATTTCCTGGCTATTATGCTCGGGATCGCCCTTCAAAAAAGCTAAAAACCTACCTGGAAGTGACGTCACATACCGTATAAATAGTGTGTCCATTGTGATAAACACTCATAATTTTAAAGCTAATTTATTGTCAAATATGTATTTTATTTGAGGTGGGATAAAACAATTTTAAAACCCATACAGGGAGGGAACATTGATACTCCTCAGCCTCAGGCTGTCTTCCAAGAATGCCCCTCATCCATCACATCCGGGGGAATGCTTGGATGAGGGGGACATTCTTTTCATCCAGCCTTCGGCATATCGGAGTATCAAGTAGCATCTTCAAAGTATTTGACAATAAATAAAAATCCTTCCAAATAAAGAAGATTCTCAATCAATGATTTAAATCAACAAAGACCATTTTCATAAATTAAGTTTGGCTTCATCATGAAGAAAAGCAAAATTGCTTGATCATCTTGGCCACATATAACATAAAATATACCCATTATTTTTCCCCACCAATTTCTATAATTGCTGTACATATTGTGGTCGCATGAAGTATGTTTTCTCAGAAAATAAAACCATTCTGCCTCAATTCTCTGTGATATATAAGATAAATATAATGTTTGTAATATCCAAAACTATGCAATTTTCAGTCTATAAAATGTTAATTGAAAGAAGAATGAATTGCATTCATTGAAATGTCTGATTCTACTGCATATAAGGTACACATACACACATTATACAGCTATAGTGTAACTAAATGACTGGTCTTCTAGCTTCCAATGTAATGTAGAAAACAACTGTTTTCTTCCTTGAGTATTTATAAATTATTATAGTAATGTATAATTAAGTGTTGCAACATAATTAAGGTACAGTGAGTCAGTGACTCTCTGATAAGAGAAATATTTATACTCTTAATGAAGTACCTTAGTCAATCATTCTTTATAAATTAAATTAAAAGACATATTAATTTTATATGACCTATTTTGTCTATAACTATATAGTTATATATTAATAAGTTCAGCTTCCTTTGAAACTTATTATCAGTAAAAGCAATAGTATTCCTAGTGTACGGAAGTATGTCGGGTAAATAATAATAACATAAAAATCTTGTCTGATGCCTTTGAGCATTAATATTCATTCCTAATTTGAAAATTCTTAATCGGTATCTATGACTTTTCTGGTTTGCGGTATTTACCCATATACATGTAAATCAAAACACCAATCCTTCAAAACATGTCCATTTTAACATTCAACGCAACCAAACTCTACATGAATTAATATAAGTCTTCAGAAAACTAATTTCAAAACTTGCAATCTTTCTTAAATTTGATACTTACATCTTCAATATGAAATAAGTTAATATAAATGACCCATGTAAAGATTTATCTCTAGCTAGGTACTATTTCTTTTTAAAATATAAGACATTTGATATTTTATTTTCCATGAATCTATATCTCTAATAAGCAATCTATTATACATGTATAATCATTGAATATGTAACTTTTCCCTCAGCGGAAAAATTGTATGACATTAATTTTTGTGTATTAACACATTTATGACAAGATATGAAATATAATATCAAGGTTTTTGTAATGTCATTTTCTGCCGTCAATAATATTGTCAATATATATATATTCATGTAGTCACAATAAGACCAACAATTGGGCACTGTATACAGGGTCATTTTTGTCCCATGTTATTTTCTTTGTTTGTAAACGATTTTGATTCGATTAAAATTTGCCCAGACAAAGTTGTGTTTAAAGAGAGACAATTTGAGACATTGGAATTCGCATATTCCTAATTCACCCACTGACAAAGGGCGAAAGAGCGAAAATTAAACTGGAACAAATATTTCCCCCGTAAGTTTTCTTGGAATTTATGAATTAGATATGCTCTATAATTCAAGGTAACATATATACCAGCAGCTAAATCAGAGTAAATTTGTTTAACTGTTAAATCTTGTAAATTTAATACCTTTGTCCTTTGAGCAATATAATTTAAACATAATCACTATTTTAAAATAACTGATACACAAACACTTATAAGCAAACTTCATGATGTGTCTGAAAATAAACGAAAAATATAAATTAACATTTTTACTTCTGTTAATTTATAAGTATAATTCAATCAATATGACACAGTTAGAAAATACAGAAATAGAACTTTCCCAATCATTTGCAAAAGAAATTCAATCATTTTTAAATTTAAAACTTTTCCCATTATTTCAATTTTCTGTTCAAGCTACTACATGGCCTTTTCACACAATGTCTTTACACATATATCTGTTAAATTGATATTTTCTATTCTGTTCCAAATTCCGAATATTACCAGAAATGTTTTAATATTGTTTTAAAATTTGTAACATCCTATATAATAAATACCATTAGCAATTGAATAAAATTTGTCTTTTCATGAAGACGTCAATCCTGATTATAAGTTGTGAAGAGATACACATATAATCAGTCTATAACTATTCACATATAACAGAAAACATTCCAATGCATCAACTGATACATATATGGTAGGTATATAATTAATGTATGCAAATCAGTTTTCTTTGTTTTTTATTAATATGAACATTGTAAACATGTTGCTAAGTGTATTGTAATTCAGAATTCAAGTTACAGGTAATCATATAACCCATCTTCTATTAAAATAATCTCAACAAATCGAACTTCAATGTCTTCGAATATTATCAAATATAATCCCTTATGTTTAATATTGTATATTCAATACTATATTCAATTGTATTAATTGTCAATTAGTTTACCATTCAATTGTATCTCTTCCATTGCAATATTCTATTATTAATTATTACATTTATAATCCTTATAACTGCATGGATTTTTTCCCAAAAGAATTGTTACATGAACTCCTCATTGACATTTTGTCTTGGTAAAATTTGCTTGCATTGCATGATCTAGACTAGCTAATAATTAGCTTTTCTTAATTTTGATCTCCTTCAACATGATATCTGGTAAAAGTTTCATTTATCAAATTCTTTGTTCGCGATAGAAATAAAAGATGGTCATCTAAAGCCTCTTCCTTATTCTTTCATCTCATTCTAATTGAACATGTACCGTACTTTGGTAAATCTAAAATTTTATAAACAACTAGGATTATTAAGTGAACATTGTATTATTTCTGGAGTTTTATTCTGATCATATTGATCTTCTTTCTCTGAACCTTTCCATTTGGTGTTATATCTCAGGAATTGAGCAATGTATCAAATATCTTCATTTCTATATATCATACAGTGTTATAACAATACTTGTCAAGCCTCTGTTTCCATGAGGTAGTCATTTAAATTAGCTTGAAATAGATTCCTCCTGTATAATGTCTGAAATCAAATCATCTAAGAAAATAATTTTTTTGTTTCTTTTTTCTTTAAATCTTTCTCATGAATCATATAATGATCCGCAGGTTTATGCTTTTTGTAATAATTATGGATGCAAAAAACAACTAAATAAAACTTTATAAATTATTTGACTGAATATATTGCTTATTTTAAAAGTACTTTTCAAATCAAGTACCATATTGTTTGTTCGATTTCTTTCTATGAGCAATATATAAATATATAGTGTCTTCAAATCAAATTTTTCTATCAATACTCTTGTTTTCGACGCTCCTGTTATTTCAGTCATAAACTTTATAACAACTCTATCTAACTCAAATTTTATATCTGAATAAATCTGCTCAGACAATCGATACGACTCACAACACTGCATGAATTGTCTTTGGCACCCATTCCAAACAGTAATCATTCCAATTCCCTAATATTTTATGGAATCAGTTTGTCTTTCAAAAGATTCATTATTCTCTAAGATTATATACATGACGCTTCTTTCTATCAAACTTCAAACCATGTACATCTTCGACTGTACTTAATGTAATCTAAATATATATATGTAATGTAGACAATCATCATCCTTTCTGTGACAATTAACTTGAAAACACCATATACTATAGTATAGAAAAAATGTGTACACGTTTCTCATTCCAGAATTCAAATTTCACTACGAATGTATTGCTATGGGAAAAAATTAATTCTTGTTGATTCATGCAATTTCTTGGTTGATCTTTAATGACACCAAATAATATTACTGATACCATCAGTGCTACTTATTTCCAACCATGCACAAACTGATGCTTTGAATATTTCTTCATTTTCATGATTTTCAATTGTAAAATCTTGTGTAGACCTGTGCAGATATTCTAAATTGTCACCTTCTTTCACCTGTACTGATTTAGTATTAATAACCTGACTGTTGTTTTTGTTTTAAAATTTTTGACCTTCGGTCGTTTTACTATGAGCACTACAATATGTAAATTCCAGGTCGTAAACCAATTATATATATCTCCAGTATCAGTCAGCAATGAAGAGAAATTCTTTCTCGTCTCATTTATATCGCAGATATTGAGACCAATATATATAATCACAACAATTAAATCTGAATACAGTGTGCTCTAATGGTGCTATTCAATCAATACGCAACGTGTATTGTACAATTTGCGGTGTAAAATATAAACACTACGAAATTCTGAACACAGCGTGTTCTAACCTTGTTATTCAACAAATACACATCGTGTATTGTATAACTTGCGGTGTAAAATTTTATCACTACAAAATTCTGAACACAACGTATTCTAACCGTGCTATTCAACAAATACACAGCGTGTATTGTACTACTTGTGTTGTAAAACCACATGAACCATGTGTAAAACGAAATGCACGGGTTATCAATCGTTTCAAACCAAGACTTCGTCTTAGCTAGATATCATTAGTTTTCAAAGGTTTTACAAACCTTATAACTAAGACCACGTCTTAGAGAATTTATTTAACACCGCAATAATTATAAAACCGACAAGGGCCCATGTCCCGATGTCGCCAGAAAAAATATGAGTGTTTATCACAATGGACACACTATTTATACGGTATGTGACGTCACTTCCAGGTAGGTTTTTAGCTTTTTTGAAGGGCGATCCCGAGCATAATAGCCAGGAAATAATGCTACTTGATACTCCGATATGCCGAAGGCTGGATGAAAAGAATGGCGACTTGATTTGCACGTGAATTTTACAATCCGAGGTCTATCGATTAGCGTGTTTGAGAGAAAGTCAGCAGCAAGTAAAGCGTCAACATCAGTAGTAAATATTGTCTGATGAATATTGAGGTGCCTGTTATAATATTAATGTTCCTACAGACTGAGTGGGTTACAAAATTAAGTAAATCACAGGATAGTCCAAAATTAAACACATTTGTATAGTAAATTTCAAGTTTTTTGTGTGTTAAAAGAACACATGAACACTTGTAGAAGAAAGTGTGCCATTGATCGGTTGAAGTTCAATAAAATGTAATTAATCTAATATTCATTATCAGTATCTGTTGTGAATTCTTTAGAATAAGTTACAAAAAAATAAATATTTTTCCTCAACTAAAATTAATGCGTTGAAAATGAATTAATTTATCGATGAAGCATACTTGCTGAAATATGAAATGGCAAACTTTTTTAAATTGTGTGTGTTTCTGACAATTGTTTACATCATAAAAAAAACAAGAAGCGATTATTGTGAGATGTCTTAGCCAATTATCGCAGTGATATAGTTTATGCAGTCCTGATACACAGTTTAACGTCACAACTGGCAGTTGGTGCATAAATTATCGATACCGCGTAAGCAGACATGGTAACGGCTCATTTAAAATAAAACACAATTTCATAAATTATTTAAATATATGTACAAAATGATTAGCAGCTATAATGCTTAAAATATCTGAAAAGATTAAAATTACTGAAATCGACACATAGATAAACATTGCGTGTAACACTGCATGCCTAACAGAGTTATCATTCGTTATCCGCTAGGGTCCCCGTGAGAAATACTCTTTCGGTCAGGACCGTAGCAATAGACCGTGGCTATTTATAGCCACCGTCTAAAAATGCGTTACATAGGTATTATTTTTTAGACTTAGATACCCACAATTGATATATGTCTCAGGATGTTTCAGATTGGGAATTATGTTGCTTTAAATTTATATTTCTTAAACATTCTATCGGTTTAATCAATTTAACGATTACTAAACTTTTATATGAAATCAAAATTGAAACAATTCTATGTGTTTACGGCTAAGCAAGCCCATACAAGTAAGATGCAGATCTTGTGTATTAGATAACCACTGAACGCTAGGTAGTCTGGCCGCGACTGATTTCCTCGGCCGCGGGCGAGGGATGCGTTACGTAATGACACACAAAACTAAGAACCCAGGTAGATTTGAAATGCTTGAAGTAAAATGACTAAACTATATTTCATAGAAGTTATTTTTTAAAATCCAGTTAATGTATTTCGCTAGAAAAGAAAACGACTGTTTATATTTTCTTATTCTCGTTTTTCTTAAGGATTCTCCATTAGAAGACCTAAATAGAAATGGCCAAATCTAAAAGCAAGAAAAACGTATACTTTTAAAAAAAACTTTCTCTAATGAATTAAATCATTTCGTATAAGATGGTACACTTTCAGTTGTTAATTTATGTCAGTTGTGCGCAAAAAGACTATTTGTTCACTTGCAAAATGAAAACGAGGTACATGTTAACAAGACAAGCTTTTCACACTCATATAACGCAATACCGATACAAAAAAATTTTGCAACGACATTAATAACATCATAATAAACAATTTTCCCGCGACAGCTATATCAAAATACTAACCATTTTTGAGTTATATAGCAAAGACTTTTAAGGGCTCTAGGCCCCTTATTTAAAGGGACAGCCCTTTTTCAATAGTGTCAAGTAAAAGCCCTTGATAGTTTGCACATTTTTTGTTCTGTATGTGTTCAGAAAAAATTTTAAACTAAAAAGTTACGAGACAAAAATACGATCAAAAATCAGCATCTTTTGAAACATAAAATTTAAATTAATTTTTTGAAACTTTTATGAATTTGAAGCACATGCCATGGATGGTTTCAGAGCCTTTGCGTGCACAGGAATGCCTATATTTTTTTGGAAAAAGGGGAATCACTCAGCACCGGAAATGACGATTTCAATGATTTTCAGTTGATATTGAGAATTTGTAATTTCCAATGTACCCTGAAATTTTGAACATAATAGGACAGCAAACAAGCGAGATATTTGAGTTTTAAAAAACGTCTAGAAGAAAAATAAGAATAATACGAAACAGAATCAGTACAAGGTCTTCCTTTGAAAACGGAAGACCTTAATAATCAAAGAGTTCAGGCCACGCCTGAACTCATTAATAAAGCGCGCAAACCATTCACAAAGCATGCAGCTATTTTTAGCAAAGCGTACCATGCAAGAAGCGAACCGTACCGTTCACAAAACGAACCGTACCATTCACAAAGTGAAGCGTACCGTTCACAAAACAAACTGTACCGTTCACAAAGTGATCCATACCGTTCAAAAAGCGTACCGAACCGAACCATGCAACTGGTGTAGTAGCACGTTTCAGGGGATGTAGTTTTCCATGTTTTATGAAGATATTCTTGATTTCACACTTTGAGCAGGCCCCTACACTTGAGAATCTCTACATGTTTTTATAAACATTTTTAATTTTACACTTTGAGCAGGTCCCTACACGAGAGCTATCCATGACCTTGTCCAGCAACTGAAGAGTCATGCTGGCCTGACCAGCTGTGCTGCCAAGTTTGAGGCGTTTTTGTTTGGACTTCTTAAGTAAGTTTATGTAAATTAATTCTTTAGATTTTTTTTGAGTCCAGATTTTAATGACCTACTATGTGAACGAAGAGTCACCTTCTACTTCAACCTTAATTTGTCATATTGATTTAATATGACCTTGATTAAGATTAGGACAAACAAAAGCTATTCTCATTGTTTCATTGTTAATAATAAAGTAATTCTGTGGATATTCATGATTACATGCTATATAATAAGATCAACATGAGATTCCAAATAGACATACTATGTGAACAAAAAGACACCTCCTACTTCAACCTTAATTTGTCATGTTACAATTGAAGCATTTTTTTATGCTACCTTTGTCATTGGTCTAGTCTGTTTCAGGATTAGGAACTATGAATTTTCAGATACATGTTTTGGAGCTTTTTCACATTGCTATAATAAATGAAACGAAGAGATTTTCATGTAATAGTATTATATAATATTAAAGAACTTAGTTCTATTAAATCAACTAATGAATTAGTATTTATCCTTGAGCTTTCTCCCTTAAAGTCAAAACTTTTAGACATGTAAATTGATTCTATTTTCAGCCTGCGATTGTTGGACTACTGGATGGGATACCTCCGTTACAGTGACGCCCTCACCGACAAGTTCTACAACTCGGACAGCGTCGTCATCCTAAGTCGGACCTGTCACGAGCGAGCTTACGACGAGATGCTCATCTCACTGCAGCCTCTGTCTGTGCTTCCGTTCCAACTGGGTCTCGAGTACGTTTTAGAAAATTCCAAGCACCTGACGCACTCCCCCACACTGAGCCCCAACAGGAACAAGTCGCCATTGATCAGCCCCTCTCTAGAGAAGGAGGTAGTTATACCCCCTCCCAAGCCCGCCCGAAGTATGGGCGTTAACGGAACGGGACTGATCTCAGCAAAAGCTTGGGAGTGGATCAAAGGGAGTGTGTGTGAGGAAGCAGGGGATCAGAAGTCATTGGGGGTGGATCGGAAAGTGGTGGAAAAGAAAGATGAGGTCTTCAGTGGGTTGGTTGAGAAACGAAGCAAGTCTTCTGATGATATGCAGGGGAGAAAATTGCAGAAGCAGGGAGATGTTGGATTACCAGTGGTAAAGAAATCAGTGAGCAATGTTGGGAGTCAGCCAGATGTTAAAGGAATGACAGACTCATTCTCTGGAATTGCCCAAAAATTATTAGGGATGAATACCTCTCGGGAAAAAAGTCCAGAAAACAGCATCAACAAAATGCAAACTGCAACCAGCATTGAAAAGAAAGCAGAAAAAGACAAGGTTCAAACCGTGGATAGCACAGAAACAGTGTCATCCAAAGCTAAATCTGGAATCCTGAAATTCTTTGATAAGTTGTTGCTATCTAAGGACAATGTTGCTAGCCCCAAGAGTCAGATTCCTAAGAGGTACAGCTGGAATGTTCCCAGTGAGGGTCAAAGTTCATCTGGATCACTTGGAACCAAGAGCCTGTCTCCGGTGTCTGGAAACAAGGAATTGAGGAATAGTCTGGAATACCAGAAACAGAAGTTTGCCAACCAGAGGAAGACCCAGAAATCCAAGTCTGAGAGCGTGGTGGCCAAGAGCATCCAAAGCGAGGCCACCAAGGATGATGGGAAGGTTGCAAAGGCAGATGGGAAGGCTGTGCATGGAAAGTCTGAAGGAAACAGTGATGGGAAAAGTCTGAAGACTACCGAAAAAGTTAATGCCACCTCTGATAAGCTGGTGTCAAAAATGACAAGGAATCCACCTTCTAATTTGAGTTTGAAGATGAGAATTGTGGAAGAAGCCCAAGAGAAGGCTACAGTGAAGGTATCCGACTCGCCCTCAAAGAAGTTTGGTTCACCACAACGCAGAGCTGCAGATAAGGCCAAAATCAGCAAGATACCAACACTTCAGAAGAAAACTGAAAGTAAAATACCCAAGAGAAACAGTCTGGTGCTGGACTCGTCTGGTTATAGCTCATCAAGTGTGCTCAGCTCACCAACTCGAGTCAAGCACTCATACTCAGCTGGTCAGATTCCGGTCCCCGTACAATCTCCAAAGAAGACAAAATCCAACAACATGACGACTGAAGCTGAAACTTCAACCAAAAAGACTGCTTCATTAAAAACAGTTGTCTCTAAGTCCGAAGTGGAAAAACTGGAGGGAATGGCATCCTCCACGGAATTTCCGAGTCAAGATCCAACAGAATCCGTGGAGTCCAATACCTCCAGTGAATGCGCTTCTCTAGAAGTTGGTCCTACCTTGGTGGCACCCAGCCAGGCCAAGAAGAAACAGAAGGGGTGTGTGGAGACACAGAGTGGAGCTGTGCAGTCTGAGCAGATGACCAGACCGCCGGTATTTCCCGGGACTGCCGCGGCGGTGGAGCTGGATATTAACTCCAACTCTCCCCACCCCAACACTTGCCTACCAGAGGAAACCCAGGGTCAAAGTGCAGAGAGGGGAAGTTGTGAGGCAGGTCACCACAAGGATTTCATGAAACCTGACTTCAGGTAAGAGAATACCTAAACTGCGTGCATGTTTTACCAGAAACTGACTCAATCTTTTGTTTGAATTACAACTGACCAATATGGTTGAATAGTATTGTTATCATAGAAGCTTGAATCTGGCAAAAATTTTGATAATTATTCATTTTATAGGTATTTTTAATTATGTTTGTAGATGCAGAAACATACTACAAATTGTACATGTAAAAAAATGACCTGTTATAAAAATAAACTATTTATATTCTTAAATTTCAATAATTAAGTAAAAGCGAGACCTGTGTCTTATTTTCCAGATTCATAGAGACAATAGAAGATTTTGAGTCATCAGAGATATCTCAGCTCTCCTACAAGAGAGGAGATCACTTTGAGGTGCTCGCCGAGATCGATTCGAGCTGGTTCTACTGCGTGAACGGCCCACAGGAAGGGCTCGTACATGTCAACGCTGTCAAGCCTCTGAGTGACAAAGACGAGTCGCATCTACTTCATAACACATTTGATTCATAATCATCTCGGTCATTTCTGTATATGTCTCATTTTTAAAAAAAAAAAAGTTCATTCAACTCTCATTGGATCTGTTCAAAAACATGGAAGTGGTATTAATTAGATTTGAAATGCTGATATTTAAACAGAAAGAATTGTTTTAATT
Source organism: Magallana nippona (assembly GCA_033439105.1). NCBI lineage: Eukaryota > Metazoa > Mollusca > Bivalvia > Ostreida > Ostreidae > Magallana > Magallana nippona. Next base: position 43,400,731 of record CM065917.1, on the reverse strand, counting down.
ATCCGAATGGTATGATAGAAATCATGTTTTAAGTATTAAGATTTCCTTGTAGATCTAGTCATTGAAAGGATTTTAATTTCTTTCAGATAATTAGTGTGTTATTTTATTGATTAAGGCCACACCAATATAATTTCTTGTTCGTCGGACATCCAATGAAAAAAGTACAAGCGGGCGAGCAATTAAAAGATAAAATTACTTTTTTTTGTAGGCAAAATTTTTAGGCATTACATAAATAGATTTGTGTGGACGATTACATTTTTTCACTTGTTTCTGATTTATGAATTAAAACTATTAAAAATAAAAAAAAAGAGCGGAAATAGAACAAAAAACAGCGCAGAATTTGATGGATGCGAGAAATTAATAAAAATATTATTTGTACAGTTTCATTTAAATACGAGCATGTGGGGTCCGACGAACAAGAAATTATATTGGTAGGGCCTAATTGAACTTTATATAAAATTTAATCATCTGTTCGAAATATATTTGAAGATACCTGAGTATACATAACATTGAACATTTATTTGTATACATGGGTAACTTACAGTTTATCGGTCAAACATTTAATATATCTATATGTATTATCAAATCATTTTGAATGAAACTTGGCATGTATGTAAATACGTTATTGTATAGCGAACTTTTAAATGGACGTGTGCAATATATTACCTTATCACAAATAACTGTTCATGTAATTGTACTTTTGTTAAAGATGGCAATTTGATGTCAGCTGCATAATAATTTAGGTTGTGTTGTAATTAAGTTGTCATTAGATATAGCATCGTTATTCTCAATTTTCATTTGTTAATTTTGTCGGGATTTTAGTCCGCTTGTTGATATTTTTTGTTGCCATTGTGTTGTGATAAAGTCCCTCACCTATATATGTGATATATCATGAAACAATTGATGGTTATGTTTTTTTTTGTTTTTCTGAAGTTGTTTCATTTTTTAATACATCATTGAATACATCAGCCAATGAACTGTTGCGTTTAGTTACTAGTAATATAGGGGTATTATTCATGCGTGAATCCAGGACATTTTTCCAGGGGGGAGTCTGAAGCCTATTTTTGGTAATCTTACAATGTGAATTTGATTTGAATTTTCCAGCGTCCCAACCTGCCACCCCCTTTCCTAGATCTATTTTGGACATGCTATTTATTTGTAGCTTACAGTTTGCTGGTTACATAATACATGAGTTATGGATCTTACTTTCTATTTTGTCCCCAATCAGGTTTTTTCGACACCCCGTGACTTCTACTTGTTATGACAGTACGTCACAACATGGCGATTTTAACCCATAATAAAACAGTTTATATCAACAAATTTATTGTCTATCTCTGTAGTGCAATGGTTAAAGCTACAGTCTACTGACTAGTAGGTCCCGACTTCAAATACTGCAGGGACTTTTGTATTCATGATTAGCGGTCAAATTTTAAAAGTTGATTTTTTCCCCGAAAATTGAATTTTTCTGTCATTTTCAAGTCAACCCATGCTAGAATTCCATATCTTTAAATAATTTAGAAGTTCAGGCTTGTAGGCAGAACTTCTCCTAAAGGTGTGGAGGACCCTTAAGATGAAACTCACTGACTGAACATCCTTCACATTTAAGGTCATTAATTCTGGTTACAGTATCAGTACTAGTTTATTCCCCTGACACTGTAGGTATTCGTAGGACTCATTTCTGGTACTATGATAGGAGAGGTAGTGATCTTTCATAGTTTTGAACTTGTTAGTTTTTTCGAGCGAAACTTCATGCTGCTTGGAAATTAGAAAGTCCTCATACAAGACCTGTGTTGTTTTTGACTTGACATATTTTGAAAGAAATAGACTGCAGAACTGTGACTCTCTCATTAACAATGGATAAGACCTCACCCATGGTTTGACAATTTGGCTTCAATGTTACATTTTTTTTTTTACTTTAACACCCCAATATATATGGATCTTTTAATTACCTAAAATTCATCATGATCGTCAATTAGAAGAGACCTGAAACTGTTCCATACAAAAATTGAATAACCTAACAAATGTTACAAGCCATACAATTTCTGGATCCTCTTCCAAAATTATGAGGCTTGATCCACTCCCCAAGATTATGGGTTTGATTCACTCCCAAAAATTATGTCTTTACCCACTCCCCAAATTATAAGTCTTGATCCACTCCCCAAAACTTTGAGTCTTGATTCACTCACCCAAATTATGAGTCTTTATCCACTCCCCAAAATTGTAAGTCTTAATCCACTCCAAAAAACTATAAGTCTTGATCCACTTGAACCACTCCCAACAATTATGAGTCTTGATCCACTCCCCAAAACTATGAGTTTTGATCCACTCCTCAAGGCATGATTCATAGACAAGACATTGTACAGGTGTTGCAGGGTGTTGAATGAGGGCAGGTAGATGCAGCGTGTAGGGACTTCTTCATTGAGTCTGGCTAGGATAACAGTATTGATACATTGAATACTATTTTTGGATTGGAGTTCTATATTTTTAAGTGTGAAAAAATTAAGGCCAATACATTTCTGTCAACATTCCTTGAAAAATGCTGTAAATTCCTTATTAAACACGAGGAATTAATATCCGCGTAAAATCGCAAGAAGCAGTTCTCGCAGATTTTAAAATCCCGCTATGATTTTTCAGACAGTTTTGAGCTATATGAAATTATAACAAAAAATTGGTACTTGCGATTTTATATTCTCGCAATTTGATGCAAATCAGCAGAATCTCGAAATTTTAAAGTACTCAGACATGTAAAATAAGGTACTTATAATATCTTAAAATGTATTGTAAACTTGGTGTACATTGAAACTTGTTGGGAAAATATTGATAAACATAAATCTAAACTATTAACCTGTCTGAAAATTAATAAAACATTCTATATGATTTTACATATAAATCATCTGCCTTAAGCCTATCAAATTGTATCAAATGGTAATCAATTAAGACTTAAGGTTAAGTTAAGTCAACTTTTCATATAGAACTTAGCTACTATACATTGTGCTGATATTTCGTCACTAATTTCCATACAATAATTATTTTTCTATAGTTACAGGAATTAATTAATTAATTAATTAATGTGTCATTATTGTTGATTCTAGGACTCACTAGGCCGAGACTGTAGGGAAAGGTTGCATACTCTCCTTCATAGCAGACACATTGCTGGTTACACTCCTCCGTGGATTACTAATTAACATCGCTAATTGCTCCTCTTGATCTACAACTATTACTGAGTGCACCTCTGTTTGTGCAGGATTTGTTTTTACTTTTCGTCTCAACATTTTTGAATCCTAGCTATAGAGTAGACTAGTAATACATGTATCGCTTTATCACTGATAACGGGGGGAAAAAAAACGATTAACCCGAAACCTCTCTTTACCGAATTACTTTACATGTATCACATCATCACAGATAGTAACAGAAAAAAACCCTGATTAACCCGAAACCTGATTAACCCAAAACACTGTTTATAAGGAGTCGACTTCTTAAATTTAATTTCATTCAGTTTTAAGCCTACACCCTCTTTAGAAAGTTCAAGTGGCTGCAAATATTGAAATTCGTTATCTGTGATTTCATTCATTAGATTATATGCTATTGTCAAAACAGATGGAGACTTTGTTCATCTTAACACATAGCCCTATTCCTGAAAGCCATGCCAGTTTTCAGAATACCGGTAAACTGTAATGTAATATTGGTCAACTTCCCGGCCATTACAGCTCCAATCTCTCTAATCTCCAACCAAAACCTGCTTGCTTTAACACATTTCTTTGTTGGTCAACTTCCCATTACAGCTCCAATCTCCCGAATTTCCAACCAACACCTGGTTGCTTTAACATATTTCTTTGTATATCTGTTAGACAAGCTTGGGTTGAAAAGGCTACCTTATTTGTAACACTGTATGTATATAATCCAGAAAGCTGGCTAACATCTTTATTGTTGAAATCCTCTACCACTAAGTGAAAGAATTAACGTCGAGCGAGATCGATCTTTGAATTTTGTGATTGGTCTCGTAATAAAATGTATTGATTGGTTAAATATTTATGTTAACTGCTTCTTTCATGAATTCTATGTGCAATACATTATACTGTTATTTTAATTTTACTATATATACACCCTAGTCAGAATATTGACAGAGAGTTCAGTATTGAAAACATATAAATGCATATTTTGGTGTTTATATGTATAAACTGTTGTGATGCATATTACAGTAACTTATGATGCAAACTATAAGTGTGTCACTTACATACATCTTATATTTATAATTGTCATTATTTTTAACTGACAGACATGTATGTTAGTTGTTCTTTTAAGCATGAAAATTTAAAGAATTACAAAAATAAATTTCATATTTTAAAGTTTAGAGCTACAAACTTCTTAATAATTGCTTTTTAATTAATTTGATAATTAAAAAGTTAACCATTTTAAAATGTGCTAATGCTAAAAAATTGAGGGAAGTGGTAACCGACTTGTTTGATGTAGAACATTATAAACTTGTAGAATTTTCATATGATCATATTATATATACCTTAATAAAACATAGATGTACTGTTCATCAAACTCGGTGACATTCAGTGAACCTGGCTCCTGATTCTCTATATGGAGACATTTACAGACCTTATTCCTTTATCAGAAATGGAATCATCTTCCTTTGAGATACAAGTGTTTTTTTTCCAAATCAAAGTCCTAAAACTACTTGGAAATTTATTTACAACGTATATGTGTACTGGTATTCATCAGTAGTTTTACTTTTCAATTACCATCAATGTTCAGCATTTTTAGCATTTATAAATTTGCCAGTTTTCTTGATGGCCTTGACATCAGAAACTGATGCAGGAACCCTGGAAACAAATTTTTGTTCTTTATTTCAATGTGACGACCTGTTTACAAATCATGGAAAGTGTACCACAAGTAACAGTAAACAAAATGTACGTTTCTACATACAATACACATGACATTGTATGTAATAAAAATATTTTTTCCATAGTGTACTCGATTTCAATGTGATTACTGATTTTAAATAAAGTGTTTACTATGGTGACTCTCTTCAAGAAATAATATGTGTTTAATTTGAATGTTTCTAGACAGATTATACAAGTATGCATGTACTATGGTTATGTACTATATGTATGGTTATGCAATGTACTCTTAAGTTTTACTCAGCTCATGGGATGCATATACTGTAATGTACAGTAACTATAATGTACAGTAACTGTGATGTACTGTAACATACAGTAACTATACAGTAATATACTGTAACTGTAAAGTACAGTAACTGTGATGTACAGTAACTGTAATCTACAGTAACTGTAATGTACTGTAACTGTAACATACAGTAACTGTAATCTACAGTAACTGTAATGTACTGTAACTGTAACATACAGTAACTGTAATCTACAGTAACTGAATCACAGCTAGTCAACTACTCCCCTGCTATGGATTCCACACTTATGTGTTTATGATTAATACATATACTGTATACAGTAGGTAAATTAAAGTCATTTATGTTGCCTAATAAAGTCATCAGAAGCAAGGATGCAGATTTTTGTTTTATATATGGTATTTTACACTGTGCGATTATGTGGTCTAGAAGACCCTTACACAACCAAGAGATTCTGTAAGTTCTATCCATCAAGGCCCAGCCACCACCAACTTTCCTGTTTAAGTCAATACTCAGCCTCAAGTCTGAGGTTTTTCTTCAAAGGACTACTGTAGAAGCAGAAATATTCGTTGAGGATTTAATTTTGTTATTTTTGTTGGCATAATAAATCAACGAAATTAAATACACAACAAATTTTTAACCCAAGTATTAATATATACAGAATTGATAGGTGAAACATATTAGATTACAATATGATGAAATTAAATGACAGCGACATTTTATTTGGTTTAAAAACAATGAAATTTTAACCCAATGAAAATATGTGCTTCTACAGTATACATGTATATGATATTAGTCAAATTTGGACCCCATAATTCGCAATTTTTTAAAGTTTTTCAAGTACATTAAAATGTTGTGTTATTTTTCAGAAGAGTTGATATATAAATTATATTTTTGGCCTATCTATTTGATTTATTTGCACTCACTGGCTGTACACGATATCAGAAGTGTCGCTATTATTATAATTCAACAAAAATCAGTCAAAACTTGACATTTGGGATATGGGATATATAGAGCTACGCTTTGAACAAGAACAAACTTTTTGTCACTTATAAGTACTGGATAGATACATCTTTGGTGAAAATATTGTGGTTGTTCAAGCAATCGCTCAATGTTTTCTAATAGAAAAACTGCTTCAAAACAAGCCGTTTTATGCTAAAAATGCGAAAATGGCGGGAAAAGGTCAACTTTATGATGTCATAATTTTAAAATGTGGGCAGATAAATCAAAATGAAAGTTATCAAAAAAACTTCAAATGTATACCTGTACCAAGAAAACAAAGAATAACAGTAAAATGACGATGTTCATTTAAGGGGGTCATTTTAGGCTCAAACCATATATAGTCTTTTATGCACTTTTCTTTTAAGGAATCGAGTTGAGGACCGAGTTGAGTGACTTAAAAATTTTGGGGACGGCGGGGCCTGGTCTGCATTATTATTTTTAAACGAGAAAAACTGTCCATGTGACAGCAAATTGGGATTTCATTTGTGTGAACAGTACCCATAATCCATTTGTCAACCCTGAATTGATGAACACTACCTATCCAGAAAAATGGGGTACTCTAAATGCAATATTTTTGCCAAAATATAACAAAGTTCAACAGCTGGTATTTTTTCATAAATATAATCAGATATCAAAGTCCTAGCAATATGCACACCTCTGATATATGTACAGTCGATCTGCAAATTTGCAAAAGAACAACTTCCTATCTTGAAAACTGTAGGAGGAGTTATGCGTACAATAGGGGCACCCTAATATGCAATATTCTGCCAAAAAATGACTAAGTTCAACAGCTGGTATTTTTTTCATAAATAATCAGAAATCAAAATACTTGCAATATGCACACCTCTGATATATGTATATATAATTGATCTGCAAAAGAACAACTTCGATCCTATCTTAAAAACAGTAGGAGAATTAATCCGTACAATAAGGGTACCCTTTTGGCAGCCGCCCACCCTCCATTTTCACTATTTCAATAACCGGATGTTTCCTTTGGAAAACCAGGTTAAAAATGACAAATGTAAATCTTCTTTAAGGTAGTCCATCCATAACTATCATATTTCATATTTAATAGATTGCAAGTTTGATCACTAAAATCTTAGTGTTATTTTAAGGGGTTTATTAAATAATGAAAATTCATTTTTGAAATTTTAAAAAAAATTGAATATCACTAAAATTATCATATATTGAAGTTAACATTGAAGTCTATGGGAAAAATGCATTTTTAAATATATCTTTTTAGTACGAGTAATTTTCTCACAAATTTCTTGGTAAAAGGTTGCAAAAGGTCTCCCTTTCATTGAAAATGACAAAAAAATTTATAATTTACCATACAATTTTGAGAAAACGATTTTTCCTAATTTTTGTAAAGGGCAGAAAACTCTTTAAAAAAATTTTAAGTGCAAAAAGTTCATTCAATTGACTTTATACATACTCCCGAGTTTGGTTTATGTCAGCCTTATAATAATTTTGAAATAAGTATTTAAAATAAATGTTGTTTAGATCAATCAAAATTGTTAAATTCCCCTCAGTTATGGATGGACTACCTTAATCTCATGGTATGATCTTTAACATGCAAAACTTTACAAATCCATTTTTTTCAAACTATTTCAATAGCCACCAGAATGTTTTATTGGTAATAAGTTTAAACTTTTTGTCTCTGATGAATATATAATCATCATTCATCAATTTGGTTAAATGTGCATTTTTTAAAATGAGCCCTGATCTTTTAAAGTCTGGGAAAAAGGTCCAAGGTCACGATACTTGTCTAATCCAAGGTCAAACCAATTGTTACTGTTCCCCTGACAGGCTGAATGACCTTAGTTGACATTAACGACTTTTTAGTTGATCAGACAGTAACGACTTGCAGTCACAAACAACTTGCCTTATAGTGTTGGGGCAATAACTCTTGACACCTTATAATTAGCTAAAACATGTACAACAGACAAAAATTTTCATTACATGTATTTATTTTCTTTTTTTTTTTAAATTGACATAACCATTATGAAGCTTCACTCTGATTAAATCAAACCCTTGATGATCCCCATGATTGTATATTGCCTGCGAGGCAACATATCAATAATCGTGGTCACACAAATATCATCAATAGGGAGCATCGAGGATCTGCTTTTAATTAGATTGTATGAAGCTTCTTTCACACATTCAATATCTGCTTAACAAAAGTACAATAAAAAAAAGTTCAATCTTTTCGCAAAGATGCTTGCTGCTGAACAGCTAACGGAATTATTGGCAAATAAATTTTTAATTGGATCCTTCCAACAAATTGAATGCCTTAATTCAACTGCTTCCAACCAGTGAAATGCCTTTTGTTGATTTCATGTGAATGGTCATCTCTGATCCCTGTCCCTATATCCTCCTGAATTACGGTTGTCACGGTAACGGTCTCTGTTATGACCACCATAATCGGAACGATCTCGATCACTGTCTCTATAACCTCGATTGTCATCTCTATAACCCCGATTATCATCTCTGTAACCACGGTGATCATCTCTGTAGCCACGGTGATCATCTCTGTATCCTCGGCTACCATCTCTGTATCCACGATTATCATCTCTATAACCGTGACCTTCTCTGTTGCTGTTGTCATGGTATCGCCCTCCACGTCGATCGTGGTAACCACCCCTATTAATTTAAAATCTACATTGAAAATTGTACAAAGAATATACAAGGTTTGAAATCAACTTTTGAAATGTTCTACTGGATGTAATAAACAATGTCAAACTAATCGACAAATGTTTTAGAAATATGAATATCCCCCTCCTCTCAACAAATTGGATTCGTAGTCTTATCACAGCTAGGTTTACCCTTCTCTTAAATTGCTCCTGTTTTTATTCTAATCTCTAATCATCTTCAACCATTTCAAAAACTGCTCCTGTTTTTATTCTTATCATCTTCAACCAGTGTGTTATCTCTCTATGTACCTGTTTCTGAAGTTGCCCCGGTTTTTCTGGAACCAGTTTCTGATACAGGGCGGGGGTGGGGCGGGGGTGCTGACTGTCGCCATGTACTCTGGGTCGTCCTCTGTATACCGGGTCTTAAACATCTCGTCAAACAAGGCCAGTAAATCCTCCGTTGTCTTCTCTTCTGCTGACAAATCTACCGCCATTTCGTCTGCTAAAAGATTCAAGGGCAATTTACGTTACCAGGGCTGATTGGTCATATTCATTTCTAGACAATTTTAATCTCCTTGAGAAGAAGAGCTCTGTATAAAGATAGCAGGATATATTCATTCAAAATTGTTAAAGCTTATATTTTGATTCATTCTTACGGAATAATAGCGAGCAAAGCAAGCTCTAAGAACCAGTGCTCTCGGGAAAAAGAACGAGCTAAACCTACCGATTCATCAAAAAAATTTGTTGTCTACGTCCCATAATGCTCTCTAATGTTTTCTCCCGTGGTGCTATGCCAAAATTGGCTAACATTTAACTCTTAATTTATGGTGTCTTGAGGTTTGAATACACGTTTTGAGTACCGCACAAGCTTTGTTGCGACCCAAGAGATTTTTTTACATGTTACGTAAACAAATGATTTAAGATTTTAACGTATGACGTCACAGTGATCTCGCGCTATATTTCCCCCGATAAATTTAGAGGTATATCAAACATCTGTAATGCGTGTACTAGCAATTTAGGTATAGACTGCGATACCTGCCTCAGATGATGTTTTTAATTTTATTTTTTGGTTGTGATAGAGAGATTATATATATACATGTACTAGCAAGAGCCATACTTTACTGTTATATCAATCCAATTTTAAGCTAATTTTGCAAGCATGTACAGTAAGTATAAGTAGGGAAGATTAAAAAAAAAAGGGCATTTTGAACTAAATAAATAAGAACAAAGAGAAAAAATAAACAGTTAAAAAATCTATACAGATATTGCATATTGTCAAATTATCAAATTGGAAAATGGGAAATTACACACCTACAAACAGGAATGGGGGCACGGATACAATGTATGTAATTAGAATGCAGAAATAAAGAAATAAAACAAATGATGAACCAGGAAAAAAAATTCAATTCAGATAACAAGGTACAAAAATAAAATAATGTATTTATCATTAACAATTTTGACCAAATTAAACATAAATTACGTTTTACAGACTGATCAATTCTCTCCAAAAGTAAAGAACGGATTTAGGTGGAAGCAAATCTATGTATTTTGTAAGAATTTTTTTAAAACTTACTTGTCTGTATGTCTATCTGTCTTTCTCTCTCTCTCTCTCTCTCTCTCTCTCTCTCTCCTTGTCTCTGTCTCTGTCCCCCTCTTTCTCTCTCAAATTTGTTGATGTTAGTTGATAACTAAATAACACTAAGTTGACAATGATGCAACTTGAGGTATGTGTAATTCTTGCTGCACTCGCCACAACGGTAGCACCGTAAAACATATTATATTAATTTATAGCTACAATGTATAAAAAATATACCCTCAACTATATTTTTTTATTACGAGAAAAATATATATATAGGATCTCTCATGATTTGCGATGGTATATGATTTTTATCCAACGAGTTGTGTGTTTTCTATCCCCGAGCCTTGGCGAGGGGATAGAAAACACACAACGAGTTGGATAAAAATCATATACCATCGCAAATCATGAGAGATTCTTTTTATCACATATTTTACAACGTTTTTTGTTTATCTCAATTTTTTCTGTACAAATTATAATTGTGAGCCGCACAACACATTAACTACGAGACGTCAACAACTTTACGCATGGAAAAAAGTTCCTTGAAGTTTAACAAACAAACATTTCATTTTCGAACAATTTCTTTATGAATTCATGAAAAATAAATAAAACAACATTAAATGCTTCACTTTTACAACTCAACACTATTCAACTGTATTATTTTTTAGTTTTAGTTTTAGTTTTTCATTATACGTCACGTGGCGTAAGAACACACAGTGGAATATCAAAAATTTATCACATGAGTGATATCCACCGCATATTGAGATAAACATGTGATAAAACATTATACTATATAGACTATATTTTTTTATTACGAGAAAATTATAACGTCAGATGCCTGTGATATTAACCATTCAAGACATTAAAAGTGGAAAAATAAAATCTGACTCAAATTGTGTCTAAGTTCCTTTAAGGAAGCTGGGTGGTCAACAAAATAATGACCAATAAGATCAACCATGAATTTTTAGATATACATGTATGAGTTTTACAGCTATAAATTATATCGTTATTTGTTTTGCATTATTTTCTTGGCAAATAATTCGGAGCATTGTTACTTTAACGGAAACTGTCAAGTGATGTCTGCTCTATTAACATGATGTCACAATGTCTAGACACGACCTTTAGCATAATGAAAAAATAGATAGGCGGATCCAACAGTGCACGTTTCTAATGAATCTCATAGTGAAATTGTGATCGTTGTTAATGACTTTACCCTCCAGACCGCCACACTGCAAAGCATAGATTTTTTTACATGTATACTGGAGCTTAAAATATTTTATTCTTATTTATATTAATATCCATCGAGTTGGTAAACCATGCTTTAATTCATTATCATGTACCCGTGTGTATTTACAATGAAATTTATGCTGCACTCGCCCCAACTGTCACACCATAAAACATATTAATTTGCCACTACAAGCTTCAAATCAATGTATTTAATTCATAATTCATTTTCAAAGAAAACAATTGAATAAGAATATAGATACATCCTAACATTTCCTGAATAAGGATATACAATTTACATAGTCTTATCAATTTACTGTTAAAATAAAGCTAATATACATATCCTGTTATGCAAACTACATATACAGGTTATAGAATTACCAGTTTAGAATAAAACAATAATACATCACTGAAGCAAAATCACACTGTTTCAATATGAAATTAAAATCTAGCATTGACATGAAAAGAGCTTTAATGATAACAAACAAAGTAATCAATAAGGCATATAAAAACAAAGCAATACCCACCTTATTGTTGATTTTAAATACTCACACAAGGAAGGAAGACGAACCCACGTTGATCTACTTTCACTTTCGTTTTATCAACAAAGATAGGTAATACGAGAAAACAACTAAAGGAATCAAATTCATTCAACGCCCTGCAGTTAGAATAAAATGGAATATTAATAAATGATAATCAAAGAATTAAACACATTTAATGGAATTACTTAGACATAAGACTTTTAGGAAAACGAGGGGCTTATAATTCGAATATTACAGGTACGACCGGTCTGAAATTATTGCCCATTTTCCTCACAGACGAGTTGCAAGAAAAACTTTAAATTTAGATTAGTTCTAGTGTCCGCCATGTAGGCTAGACAAAGAAGAATTAACCAGGTAAATTTTCAGTACCATGCAGAAACTAAAGCTTTCGTTTTAATGGCTATTGTCTCTTAAAAGTCTAAGGAGGTGGTATAAATGATGTCGGTAGCTGCAGGTCTGTAGCTCCCGGTCTGAAAAAATTCGGATGGCCGACCTGGGAGCTACAGTGCCTCCCACAGTAAAAATCTTCAATTTACGCCGTACAAAAAAAATGTGCTAGTTTTGGACTGATTAACCTAATTTCCGAAAACATTCTTTACAAATATTTAATTCCAAAAAATTCCTCAGACATTTTACTACAGATATCAACAATTTACTTGCCTCTGACATATGTCTGATATTCTTTTATCACATGGTTATCTCTATATACGGTGGATATCACTCATGGGATAAATTTTTGATATTACATTGTGTGTTCTTACGCCACGTGACGTCATAATTAAACATTACGTAGGTTTAGCCTGTTGATTGACGTATAATGAAAAACTAAAAGACAATACAGTTGAAAAGTGTTGAGTTGTAAAAGTGAAGCATTTAATGTTGTTCGAAAATGAAATGTTGGTTTGTTAAACTTCAAGGAACTTTTTTCCATGCGTAAAGTTGTTGACGTCTCGTAGTTAATGTGTTGTACGGTACACAATTATAATTTGTACAGAAAAAATTGAGATTAACAAAAAACGTGGTAAGACGTGATAAAAAGAATCTCTCATGGTTTGCGATGGTATATGATTTTTATCCAACTCGTTGTGTGTTTTCTATCCCCTCGCCAAGGCTCGGGGATAGAAAACAGACACCTCGTTGGATAAAAATCATATACCATCGCAAACCATGAGAGATCCTATATTTATCCACCATCACCAGCCGCGTAAAGTGAAGTGGTGCAGTTTGTTTGCATGTAAAAATGGCGACTCTCGATCTCGATGTGAATATAATATACTTCAATTTCTGATGTTGGTTAGCATGTTTAAGAGAAAGTTTGTGGCTAGTAAAGTACCGATATCAGTAGTAAATTGACTGAAGAATTTAATGGTACTAATGTTTTCCACAGAATTTTGTGTGAAAATAAGGTTATTCAGTCCAAAACTATCGCAAATTTTGTGCGCCATAAATTCATATTGCAGATTTTTACTATGGGAGGCACTATAGCTCCCAGGTCTCCATCCAAATTTTTTCAGACCTGCAGCTATGATGCCGGATGCTATTGCCATGCAAGATCGAGTGGTAACATTCATAAATAAGGTGTTCTCCACGGAATTTGGATTTATAAATACATTGTTGTGATATTTTACTATAGTGATGTAAGGGTACAGGTAGATAGATAGATTCTTTATTTCCAAATTAGGACCCTTTTAGGCATCACAAATAACAAGGCTAGCATTGATTGATACAATTACAAAAGCACAGACATTTAAAAAAGCTAACAGCTGGCCAAGAAATAGGTGCCTGCCATGGTCATGTGATGGTAGAGCACATGTTTTTTTTTCTAAGTGTACTAGTTTTGTATAGATTTCATGCAGAGTGTATATGTTTGGGTGTGTGACAGTCAGACTGGTTTAGAGGTAGACGGACATTTCGGCCCAACGACACTTCGGCCCCTGGCGGTTGACACCTCGGTCCAGACAGCTCGGCCCAAATTTATTGAGACGTTGGCCCATGTAAGAGACACCTCGGCCCAATGAACATTTTAGGTTTAAATAAATATAGGATCTCTCATGGTTTGTGATGGTATATGATTTTTATCCAACGAGTTGTGTGTTTTCTATCCCTGAGCCTTGGCGAGGGGATAGAAAACACACAGTGAGTTGGATAAATATCATATACCATCACAAACCATGAGAGATTCTTTTTATAACATGTTTTTACCAAGTTAACTAGTTAAACTTCGTTATTTCTACAATTTCGTGTTCTCAAGCCGCACAACACATTTTTGTAGTGTCAACAATATTACGCATGAAGAAAAAGTTCCAAGCCAAACAAACAAAAATATCATTTTTTTATCAGAGTTTTAATAATCTATGAAAGAAAGTTTTCAAAACAGCAAACAACGTTTTATAATTTTAACTTTGGACTTGTGGCATTGTATTATTTTGCTTCTGTTTCATTCCATGGTCTAACCGAGTCGTAGTCAAAGATGACACGTGGCGTAAGAATACACAGTGAAATATCAAAAATTTATCCCATGAGTGATATCCATCGTATATTGAGATAAACATGTGATAAAAATGTATATTTGACTTTGTATATAATAAATATATATCATATTAAATAGGGGCAGATAATTTCAGATTTATGTGCTTATGATAATGCAACTTCATTAATTTTAATTTCGTATTAAAAATCTTTAATCTTCATGCTTCTTTAAAAGTATTTAAAATAAAGTACGGTTAACTTTACACAGTAGCATGATGTTCATGAGGTGCTGATCTGACGATAAGTGCGTAAGGATTTTTTTGACATAGGACTAATGATTTCCACTCAAAGTAACTGATTCTTAAATTAGTTGATAACACTATACCGGTTTGAAACCGAAATAAAATGAAAAGACTCATTTAGACTTTCTTAATTCAGAAAACAACAAATAGCAAGGATTTCTTTTTATTGATAACGTGTCAAAGAAAACAGAAATGTATAGATAGATAACAAAAATATATATATAGAAACATTGAAGTCTCTTTCTTGTTGCGTAGAACATTGACCATCACATTAAACAAAACATTTTCGGATTTTTAAGTTTAAATAATCAGTTACAATTAAATAATTCTAAAACATTTTCATGGCGTATTCTGTTTGAAATTCAAAAAAAAAAAAAAATCTTTCTAGTTCGTTTAAATAATATAATAGATCCCAAAGCAGTCACCAATTTATTAACCGACTCATTAAGAACATAGAGATATATTAACATTAACAAACAGTCTTAAAATTCCTAACTAGGCATATATAAATTATTACATGTACAATTTTGACCATAGATAAATGAAATGAATTCTTAACTAAGCATATACTTTCAATCAATATTTATTCTTATTGTAATGCCTGTACATATGTGTATTTTGTTTATAATTTATATACATTTAAAAAAAATTTTCTGAAGTAAATTAAAAGTCTATTTTAAGATATGTCATAGTGTGTTGTTTCTCTGAAGATTTCAAAATCTGATAAGGGGTGATAATCATTGGAAGGATATATATGGACTTCGGTGACTATCGTCTCATAATTAGGCTTGCTCAAAATTAAATCCTCACTGTCACCAGTGACACGCGTTTGAGACTCTAAAGGAGAGTACCGCATCCTCTTGTTTGTTTAATTATTAGCACTTTTTAATTGTCTTCTTTTTTTCAAAATTTTTACTTTCTTGTTTGTTTAACAATAAGCACTTAATTGTCTTCTTTTTTCATTAATTCACTTTCTTTTGTATTTTTACTGATATGTAATATTTACATAAAATGAAAATAGTAAAATTAATTTAATTTTGATTGGGCCGAGGGGTCTTTTATGTAGGCCGAGGTGTCTTAAGTCTCGGGCCGACCCATCTGGGCCGAGATATCTGGGGGCCGAGTTGTCCTTGGGCCAAGATGTCTTACATTTGGTTCATATACCGTCACCAGATAGCTCAGTAGGTACAGCACATGACTAAAGATTCAGGGAGCCTGAGTTCGAATCCCTGTTTGGTCCATCATTATTTCTCCCATCCGATTAGATTTGGTGCCCTGCCAACCCCTGGAACTGACAGCTAGGTTAACTACTGCCAGGGGAAATGGCCTGGGGTGGTCTTTGAGGGCAAAAAATCATTTACGGGGGAGTAATGTGATGATCAGACCGGTTCGAATACCGATGCCAGATTGCTCAGTAGGTAGAGCACCTGAGATTCAGGAGGCCCAGGTTCGAATCCCAGTCTGGTTCATCATTATTTCTCCTATACTGTTTTATGTGTATTTTAGAGAATCCAGGATGTTTGCCTCGAGCAGTCAGCGAAAGCACTGGATGTTTAACAATGAAGGCGAGATTCAGTCCCTGAGACAGGAGGCCAACGAACGCTATGTAGAGGAACGTGGGGCCAAGATGTCCGTAAGTCTTTTATTCAGTTTGAAGACCAACACATTGTATGCTGTTTTGCTAACACATAATGTGCGTTAAAGGGGCATGGTTACCATTTTTGCCAAATTTTATTTTTCTATTTCTATTGTTTACAATGCTTTAGAAATGCATTTCTAATGATGAACCAAAATTTGAGTATCAGTTGTAGAGAAATAGGCAAGCTACAGAGCTCACAATTCTTTGTCATGTAAACAATGCTCGTTCCCTGTTTTTTGTTTACATTGGTTCAATATACCGGTTAAAGTTCTTTTTCAAGCTGATTTTTCTCTTTTAATTCCTTTTATCATGTTTATTAAGTATAAATAAATAGTTCCTACCATTTATCACATTCATGATTTTGGGTCTACAACTGGAATTTTCACTTCAACATTCAAAGCATAAATAGAAACATGATGTAAGCTTTGTGTACCATGTTTACATGACGAAGAATTGTGAGCTCTGTATCTCGCATATAACGCAATGATTGAAACTCAAATTTTGGTTGACTATTAGAAATGCTTTACCCTCGAAGCATTGTAAACAGTAAAAATGGAAAAAATAATTTTTGACCAAAATCGTGACCATGCTCCTTTAAACAGTATTAAACAGTATTTAATACTATTTACCCTCATTTGATTTTCGCTTCTTTCACCCTCAGTTTCAGCGGGCAAATTTAAGACTGGACGAATTCCAATGCCTTAAATCATCTTTTTTAAAACACAACAGTTACTGTGTCTGGGCGAATTCAAGACGGGGCGAAACTGCAAGTGCACAAGGGCAAATATTACATGGGGCGAAGATAACCCTGTATACAGTAGCTGTTAACAATTTCACTGTAATTTTTTGCAGTGAGATATAAAAGGCTTATAAGAGGGATAAATTTCAACTTTCTGTACATGTACATGATATAAGATATGATATATGTTAGGCCAAAATAGAATTAGTGTTTGTTTGGAATTGCCGCCCGCTTCATTGAAATACGTCCCCTCACTGATAAAATTTTATTGGATAAGAATAAACTTTTTTCAATGTTTACATATAAGTTCATTCGTCAAAATAGCATTTAATTTCCACTGTTTATGGAGATTTTTGGACATTTACAAATTTTTAGCTAATTAGCTAAACTTCCAGTTTGAAAAAGAAAAACCCCCTTGGTCTGGAAACCCCCAGGTGGCAATTCCAAACAAAGATTTTTTTGAGGATGGCCTTAATAGAAATATTAGGATAGCTATGATTGTCTTAATGAAATTTATTTCTGACTGGAGATCCCCTTTTGTTTATATAGGAGGAACAGAGGCAAGCCAATTTCCTGACAGCGTCCGAGGAAAGACATCTTTGTCGCCATTTTGAATTCGTCCTCAAGGAATTCTGTAGCAGGTTCCAGCCACCCATGCCCAAATATGTTTTGGTAATATATGTTTATTCAACCTTAATAAACCCCTTCACAGTATTAATTCCTGTACTGCTTTATTGCAGAGCAATTTGACAAAGAACTATGTGCGGTATAAAGTGTTTTTATGCCCCAAAATTCAAAGTTATAAATAGAGCTTTAGAAATGTGCTAAAAGATAGGTTATTATATATCTAGGTCAGGTTTATAAAGATAAATTGTCTAATCGAAGTCATAATAGAAATATGATATGTTAATAATAAGCTAATTTTACAAAAAGTATGTATATTAACCAAAAATGGGGGATTTCCTATCAGTTTTTTGAAAAGGAAACATCGAGCGCATGCTTGCTCCAACACCATTGTTTGATATGATATGCAAAATAATATGAACAATAAAATATGTTAAAATGGTTTTGGAGCAACATTGCGCTCTATGCCTCCTACTCTTGAACATGAAGAAAAACTGATGAATTTTTCATGCTTTTAAAAAATGCGGGAAATGGCCTATTTACGTGACGTCATAGAAGCACGAGAAATGATCAATGTTAAAAAACGTTTCGATTTCTGCAACAAGCATATTCAGTTTTATATTTTTTCAAAAATATCTTTATGATATGATTTTTTTAAAAATTTATAAAACACGGGGGCAGAAATTAGAACTTATCGCATATAGTTCTTTTGTTGAACATGTTGAAATACGACTTAACAACAATTGTAGACTTTTGGACATAGTGGCCAAATGGCAACTTACTTTGAATTTAACTGGTTATTTTCAAATTTAGCTCACCAGTAGTTAAACTTCATTTGCATATTTTCTCTCATAAAAAATACTTTAGAAAGTAATAATAAAAAGAAGTGTATTGTTGGTAAGGTTTTAGTTATTGCATGTTTCACGAATGACAAAAAAAAATTTCTTTCACAAGTCTGACATTATGTCTATTTTAACTGAATTTTGAACCCAATATAAATTTTTTAAAAATGATACGGTCGGATATTTTTCATCTCAGAATGGCAGCTGGCTTTTATTTTAACTTGCATTCGCAAATTCAACCTACTGTAAATATCTTATTTTCTGCGAGTACTTAATTTCGCTGTTTTATATCAAATCGTGAGAACCAATTTTTTGTTATAATTTCATATAGTTCAAAACTGTCTAAAAAAAATAAAAGCGAGATTTTAAAATCTGCGAGGGTTGCTTCTCACAGTTTTACGCAGATTTAAATTCCACACTTTTAATAAAGAATCTACAGAATTTAGTAACAACTTTGATCCCTGTTTATTTGTTTAATTATTTACCAACTTAAATTTGGCCAAACTACAAAAACATGTATATCGGTGTCCTGCAATAGAGTAATTATGTAATTATGTACATCGAAAGTCTGCATTGAAAATTTTAAGTTGAGGCTGGCTTGAACACAAGCACTCAATGGGTAGAGCACCTGACTCATAAGAGACTCAGGTTGGTAGAGCACTTGACCAGAGGTTATCGGGATCTGGGGTTGGAATCTTAGTCTGGTCTGTCAGGTTTCCTACATGTCATAACATCTAAGATTTGCTGGTAAGTAGGACCAGTTGACTGTCTAAAGAATTTGTAGGCTCCCAAATTTTAAATAGCAGTGTGCATCATGTAATAATGAAAGTATTGCTTAAAAACAGCACACAACCACCACAGCCTCTCTGTATTTTAATTTGGTGATCATTGCAATCTGATACAAAGATTTAATCATTTATTCAATGGATCTTCCTGGAATGTAACTTCATATTATCTTGTCAGTTACAATAAGAGTTAATGTTCTTGAATAAATTAACTACAGAACCCAAACCTAACTATAAATGGTGTTAATCAATCTTTTGATTCTGACAGTACATTTGTGCAATTTATCATCTATATTAAGTTACCATAAACCCATTTTTTTTTGCTTGTCACAAAATTTGCGAAAATTGGGGAAAATGTGCAGCAGTAATTTTTTCGAGATTTTAAAAGTTTCTTATAGCAAACAACACCAAGATATAATTTTTGCAAACTGAATATTTTGTAATGTAATAGTGAACTTGGAAAAACCGAAAAGCAGATGTTCACAAAAATTACTGGATATATGGTATATAGTGAGAATATACCACTGATTATAACAAATCATTTATTTCATTCCAGGGAACAGCGTTGTGTTATTTCAAGCGATTTTACATCAATTGCTCAGCAATGGATTACCATCCCAAAGACATCATGTAAGTTCAGTACTTTGATTGTTGACAGGTTGACTTTCATGCATTTTGCAATTAACCATTGAACAATGAAACATTTCATTGAAAGAGTGACACATTTCAGTACTTTGATTTTTAGCATATTTAGCTAGTTACTGACACATTTTGGTACTCTATCTACACTGATTTTTAACAGATTGACCCATGTATATTTAGCATCAGTGATTTTTGACAGGTTGACCTGCGTGTACTTAGCCAGTAAGGTCGAGGAGTTCAATGTGTCAATCAACCAGTTTGTGGGGAACCTGAAGGGAGACCGAGAAAAGTTTGCCAACATTATCCTGACCTTTGAACTCCTGTTGATGGACAAGCTCAACTATCACCTTCTGATCCACAACCCCTACAGGCCCATGGAGGGGCTATTTATAGATCTTAAGGTCAGAGTTCAACTGAATGAACTTTTGCATTACTCGCACAACTGTTTTGGAAAAGGAGACTTTTTCATTTTCTTCTTTTAAAGAGAAAATTGTATTTTTTTAATACATTTTTTGAGTCGGCTTGCGAAGCGAGCGAGTCCTTGTTATCATAGCCGTTTCTGCGAATATTTTGCACTACATTTGCAGAATTGTCAATCGGTTATTTATAACTCATTTTGACTGATTAATTTGTTAATCATTTTGAAAATAAAGACATTTCTAAATACATGTATAACATATTATCAATAGATTGATTTTGTAACTATTTAGGGCCCCACTCTGCAGATGCCCTATAGTGATCTTTCTATCCAATTCTGCTGATCATGTCAAGATACATTGGATACATTTAAGGCAAATTGGCCCCTGCCCCTTGGGTTATTCCCCCCCCCCCCCCCCCCCCCGGAGTTGTTTTTAAACAACCACCCCCCCCCCCCCCCCCCCCCCCCCTGAAATAGGAAATTATAATACATTTTAATTACTGTTGAGATCCCTACTTTAGACCATATTTATTCTTCCTCCTTGTGTCATTGCACATCAATTGGTACATGTATATAGGTTACGCCCCCTTTGAGATGCCCAGTGACTTTCCAGAGTTTGAACTAATCAAGTATAAATCTATCTTATTCATATGTAGTGTAATTCCTAGCCCTAGCCCAATGTTGACCCTGCTTTGTTTTTTACAGCAAGCTCTAGGTTTTTGTTGACTGACTTTACAATTTCTACAATTACATATAACATTTTGTTTATCTTTAAGATTAAAAAGCAATTTCCAAAATCTCTTTATGTACATCTGACATCATACAGAAAAATACCAATCAAGAAATGAGTTTGCTACTGTAAAAATGTGAGAAGAGACTCTGAATCTCCCCACCCCCCTGAAAACATGAATAGTTAAATATTTTTAAAATATCCTCAAAATCATCAAATCTCCACTCCTAAACCATATATATTTTTGTTTCTTCAACCATGACCATGTCAAGGCAAATCTTTTTGTGGTATTAGTAGGTCATGGCCTCTGGGGGTCACCTTAACCCCACCCCACCCTCCCAAAATCAGAAATGATCAAATAACTTGAAAAAAATGCTTGTGATCCCCACCCCTAAAGCATAATTTTATATATTCTTCCTCCTTATGCATCTTATGGTACGTTATTTCAATCACAAAATATAAGAGGAGGTCCAGGAATAAAGTTTTTTTATGGGATGGAACATCATTTTGCAGATAGCATTGACCCTCAGAATCAAATTTATATTTCTAAAACCTTATTGCATATCTATAGCTCAGCCCTGTTATATCCCTATAAAAGAAAGTTCGGGTATATTGTTGTTACCCCTGTTCCGTCTGTCCGTCCGTCCGTCCGTCTGTCACGTTTTACTTTCTCAAACCGCTCTTACATCTTATAAACCAGCAAACTGAACTCTTGGAGTATGATTTGGGGTGTCATGTTGTTTTGTAAACAGGTTTCAAAAATTCTCTGGTAGTCCTGGGGGTCAAATAATTGGTAAAAAATGACGTTTTTTGACAAAAAACCTTCTTCCTCGAAGTCCTTTTACATTTTCAATAGTAGACAAATCATCTCTTGGAATATGTTTTGTGGTGTCCTATAGAAATGGCAATAAGGTTTCGGAAATTTCAATTTTGTCCTGGGGGTCATTAAATGGCTGAAAAATGACGTTTTTTTACAAAAAGTATGGTTTCAAAAAACGTCAATTTCTTTTTGCAGTAGCCTAATGATCTTATAGGATATGCTTCGGGGTGTCATGTTGACGTGTAATCATGTTTCAGAATTTTTGTTTTTATCACGGGGGTCTGTGGGCATCAAAAAATGACGTTTTTTTGCCAAAAAAATATGGTTCCCAGAACTCCTCTTACAATTTATGCAGTAGCTATGTCATCTCTTGAGATACGATAGGGATTGTCCTATAGATGTGCAATAAGGTTTCAAAAATTTAAATTTCATCCAGAGAGTCAAACAGTAGCTGAAAATTGACGTTTATCACTCCTAAAAAACCTACTTCCCAGAACTCCTCTCATGATTTAATGAATAGCCACATCATATATTGGGATATGATAGGGGCTGTCATATAGTCATGCAATAAGGTTTAAAAAATTTAAATTTCATCCAGGGAGTCAAATAGTAGCTGAAAATTGACGTTTATCACTCCTGAAAAAACCTACTTCCCAGAACTCCTCTCATGATTTAATGAATAGCTTCATCATTTATAGGGATATAATAGGGGCTGAGCTATAGATATGCAATAAGGTTTTAGAAATATGAATTTGATTCTGAGGGTCAATGCTATCTGCAAAATGATGTTCCGTCCCATAAAAAACCTAATTCCTGGACCTCCTATTATCTCTTGAGATTGAAATAACGTATCATAAGATGCATAAGGAGGAAGAATATATATGGTTTAGGGGTGGGGATCACAAGCATTTTTTTCAAGTTATTTGGTCATTTTTGATTTTGGGAGGGTAGGGTGGGGTTAGGGTGACCCCCAGATGCCATGACCTACTAATACCACAAAAAGATTTGCCTTGACATGGTCATGGTTCAAGAAACAAAAATATATATGGATTAGGAGCGGGGATTTCGATGATTTGAGGATATTTTAAAAATATTCGACTATTCATGTTTTCGGGGGGCAGGTGGGTAGGGAGATTCAGAGTCTCTTCTCACATTTTTACAGTAGCAAACTCATTTCTTGATTGGTATTTTTCTGTATGATGTCAGATGTACATAAAGAGATTTTGGGAATTGCATTTTAATCTTAAAGATAAACAAAATGTTATATATAATTGTGGAAATTATAAAGTCAGTCAACAAAAATCTTGCTGTAAAAAACAAAGCACTGGGGTCATCATTGGGCTAGAGCTAGGAATTACACTACATATGAATAAGATAGGGTACTTGATTAGTTCTAACTCTGGAATGTCACTGGGCATCTCTAAGGGGGTATAACCTATATACATGTACCAATTGATGTGCAATGACGCAAGGAGCAAGAATGAATATGGTTTAGGGGTGGGGATCTCAACAATTATTGAAATGTATTATCATTCCCTATTTCAGAGGAGGGGGGGGGGGGGTGGTGGTGGTTTAAAAGCGACCCAAGGGGCAAGGGCCAATTTGTCTTAAATATATCTTGACATGATCAGCGGAATTGGACAGAATGATAACTATAAGGCATCTGCAGAGTGGAGCCCTAAATAAGTTGTTAATAGTTACAAAATCAATCTTCAAATAATATTGATAATATGTTATGCATGTATTTAGAAATGTCTATATTTTCATAATGATTAACAAATTAATCAATCAAAATGAGTTATAAATAACCGATTGGCAATTCTGCAATTGATTGGCATCCCTAGTATAATATCTCATGTATTTTTCTTTATATATAATTATACATGTGTATTTGTCAACAGTCAGGATTAAAATGCACAAATTTTTATGAGTCATAAATCTTGACATACCACATATCTCTTGACAAAAAAGAATAATCAAAATAAAAGAAAATTACAGTCATTAACTCTTTTTCTATTACTGGTGTATGATGATGGGGAAGGGGGTTTAATGGGGGGGGGGGGGGGAGAAAAAAGCTGCAGCATGCCTTCATTCTCACTAGAAATGTATACCTAATCCACACATCCTGGGGATGGGGAACGGTTAAGGCCCCTTCCCCTTCCTCCCTATTATAACTCATATAAACATGATATTTAATACCATAAAATGGGGGGGGGGGGGGGGGGGGGGGCATGGGCATGATTTAATTTTGTTTGTAATAATTATATAGACCATACTTTCTATGACATGAAATGTTTAGATTTTTTATTAATTTAAAATTCATATGCAAACAGTTCAAACCCAAATTGTACATAAAAGTAATATATTTATTATGGGATGTGATCTCATCATTTATGAAAATCATAATTTTTAAAAAGTACCGGAAATTGCATGTGGCCTTCTTTTTGACTAAAACCGGTACAAGAGAATGTTATTTAGAGGCAAACACTTGGTGCGGGTATTGCTGTCTAGTGACAGCATCTAGTTTAAATGTGTAATGTTAAATGAGATAACATGGATGAGAATGAATAACTTGTTTCATGAACTACATGTACCTGTCTAACTCCACGTGAATACCATGTGACATAAAGGATTTAAATAGCGTGTGTTCTCAGAAGATTTTGCAGCACAGCAATGAATAATAAAACATAATCGTAATGACTTTATGTACATTACAGTGATGAAGGAAGATTCTCGTATAATATTCGACGATCCTTTTAGTCATGTTCGATGTTCATTATAAGAACCAGGTAAAGTAAATAAACTGGCGTAAATGTCGCGTAAAATTCAGATTCGTAATCAACAATAAATGGGAAATGTTCATTCAGCAGTTTAAGTTAAGAAACATTAAGCATGAGGAAGTGCAATAGGATTTTAAGATTAATAGACTTTCAACAGTCTGTTGAAATAGACGTTAAAATATTTGAGTTTTTCATTTTGCATTTGTTTATCTGTGAAAAACCATCGTATATAGTATTTATTTAAAACAGAAATTAATCTGAGATATATCTTGTTATTTTGATTGTTTTGGAATTTTGTCAAATCAAAGAAGCTTACTATGAGAGCATTATGTTTATTAACCCACAGCTACAGTCCGTATGTGTTAAATTAAAAAGTTGCAATTAATGGCGCCCCAAAAATTGCGCTAGTTTTATACAAACGAAAATTTTTAAAAGTAAATAAAAGTTGGAAGTAAGCTTTCGCAGAAATTTTATTTAGCAGTGATGTAGAATTAAGTGGATAAAATTTGATGTCAAACATACCGGTATTTACCGCTAAATTTTGCACTTGATAGCATGCAGTAAGGATATGAAATATTTAGTCTAGATTTATATAGCAGACAAGGCGTGTCATATTGCAAATTTAGTTCGAAAATATAATTATAAATCCTCCGAACACAAAAACCGGGTATGCATTCAATTTGAATTCATGGTCAGCTTCAACAAAGGTAAATCTTGATATGAAAACATGGAAGAGTATTTTGTAGTGAATAATAGCCAAAATATGTAACTCTCATGAACCATGATTCAATGTATATCTAATGCTTCACAAACTTAAAATTATATAATGTACTACTTGGCGAAAATTTGAACGATTTTTAACTCACCGAGACAAAGTCGGGGGAAGCTTCCGGACCTGATGAAAGTTTTGGGTGTAGGTATTACAATATTGTATCATATAATATGGTACAATATTATATGATAAAATAAAATATCACATTATATAATATGAAATTGTATCATATGATATTAAATGATTATTGTGCCAAACCACCCTACCATATACAATATTTAATTAGTAAAGATCATTAACTATGATTATCATATAATATGATAAAAGGTGGTCTCGTAAAGGTGATGTCTGCCACTATGAGCTCTATAATCCTTGATTACTTATTTTTGATTTATTTACAAAAGACAGAAAAGAAATTTTATGTATTACTAACAATGTAATAAAAAATTTCCATCAAAATATTGACAACATGTTGAGAGCGAGTTGATTCTTGGGCCCTTCAGGCCTTTGATTTTCTTATTCAAATGTCTAACATATAGGGGCCAAAGCATCTCTTTTTAAGAATTAAATTAAAACTTTAAAAAAAGGAAGACCAAAAAAAAAACAAGGTCACAAAAAAGTTGAAGAGAACTTTTTTTCTTAATGATATTTTTTTTTTCTACAACAGACCAGGTTCAGAGTTTTGGAAAATCCAGAGAAACTCCGGAAAGGAGCTGAGGAATTCCTGGAAAAGTCCCTGATGACTGATGTGTGCATGTTATTTGCACCTTCACAGGTATGTCTCACCAGTCTTACGGTACAATGACCCTCTTAGTACTTGTAACAGAAATATTTCTTATATAGATATATAACATGTTAGAATGTATATGCTGTTTGCTCCCTTCCAAGTTTACCGGTAACTCGCCAACCTTAAAGTTCACTGATATTGGACTTTGTTTGATCCTCATGTTAAAAGATTTCTGTCATATTTTGCCCTTAAAGGTGTTCCGAATTTGTTGACATTTTTGATTGAAATTTTAATTTATATATTTTTTTTATCATTTTCATTTAATTATTTTAATGCAGAGACGGATGCAATCTTATGTTAATAGATTTCCTAGTACATGTACCTTAATAGATGTACCTTAAGGTGACTTACTACACCTGGAAAGAGTTTCTTGAATTAGGAAAAAAAAATCTTGATATGAAAGATAGCATGATGCATAAGAAATATATGTCAAGACGTCAAAATATATGCAATTTTTGATTAAAAAAAATTATAATTTTCAAAATTTACTTTGTAACCATGAACAAAAGCCCTAGGCGGATGCAAGCGTGTTATCTTTGGTTCACAAGCCCTTATACTTTACCCACTGAGCTATGATGATATTCAACCAAATCAATTGATACAAGCAATTTAACAAAACATTTAAATCGCCACCTTATGATGTTATGTCTTTAAAAGTATAACTCTTGATGTAGTGATCTACCTTAAAGATGTTGTTACTCTTCACTCCACCTTTCTGTGCAGGTAGCATTAACAGCTGTGTTGGTCAGTGCTGCCAAAGAGAAGGCTAATCTGGACAGGTGAGTGTATTGAGTAAGGATGTCCAAGGTAAATCTGGACAGGTGAGTGTATTAAGTAAGGGCATCCAAGGTAAATCTGGACAGGTGAGTGTATTAAGTAAGGCTGTCCAAGGTAAATATGGACAGGTGAGTGTATTAAGTAAGGACGTCCATGGTAAATCTGGACAGGTGAGTCTATTAAGTAAGGGCATCCAAGGTAAATCTGGACAGGTGAGTGTATTAAGTAAGGACGTCCATGGTAAATCTGGACAGGTGAGTCTATTAAGTAAGGACATCCATGGTATATCTGGACAGGTGAGTGTATAAAGTAAGGGCATCCATGGTAAATCTGGACAGGTGAGTGTATTAAGTAAGGGCATCCAAGGTAAATCTGGACAGGTGAGTGTATTAAGTAAGGACGTCTATGGTAAATCTGGACAGGTGAGTGTATTAAGTAAGGACATCAATGGTAAATCTGGACAGGAGAGTGTATTAAGTAAGGCTGTCCAAGGTAAATATGGACAGGTGAGTGTATTAAGTAAGGGCATCCAAGGTAAATCTGGACAGGTGAGTGTAATAAGTAAGGACATCCATGGTAAATCTGGACAGGTGAGTGTATTAAGTAAGGACGTCCATGGTAAATCTGGACAGGTGAGTGTATTAAGTAGGGACGTCCAAGGTAAATCTGGACAGGTGAGTGTATTAAGTAAGGCTGTCCAAGGTAAATATGGACAGGTGAGTGTATTAAGTAAGGCCGTCTAAGGTAAATTCTATGTTTAACATCACACTCAATAGGTTTAGGAGAAATTGTTGTTTCAAACAATCAAACCAACCCTTATATTAAATTATAATCATTTCAAATTTGATATTATCTTTCGCAACTAATGTAGTGCAATCTGAAGAAAATACAAAATATTAAGGGTAATATGAATTAAATATATTGGATACCGACTTGGTTTGTCTCTCTATCTAACAGAGCAGATCATTAAACAGGTAGTCTCTATGAAACTTGACTACTCGCAGTGTTCGTAAATTAATGTAAACAAATAAAAATCATTGTTTGAAAATTGACGTTAAACCTAGAAATGCCTATCGGTGGCCTATAATCTTTGGGTGGCCTATAATCTTTGGGTAGCCTATAATCTTTGGGTAGCCTATAATCTTTGGGTAGCCTTTAATCATCCCAATTACTTTGAAATAATCTCTTTCCTTCACAATTAAAATCTCCATACATGTTGTGAAGATCATTTACTAAGTTTCATAGCAAAAATCAAGGTCACTAGATTTACATGATTTAGAATTGTCTATTGGAGTGTGCTATTGTACTTTTTAAAAGCCTCAAAAAATGGATGCTGGAGTATAATTGTCAGGTGTGGGGTGTGTATAAATTTTAAAAATGATACTGTAAATGTATTATATTTAAGTGTGTTCGATATTAAATGAAAATTAATTTTTTAAGTGACTTTGAATTGTTGTATTTTTGAATTTCTCTTTTCTTATACATCTATATATATGGCATTTACCAATTTAAGGAAGCTGCTTTCCTAAAAAAAAAATCTACTAAGTAGAAAACACAGCCAGATGCTGTAAAAACATTTGAAGTATTTTGTTGTGAGTTAATAAAAACAAGTACTTGTGTATTAAACTATTGCTTCCTGTTTTTGATAGATATGTAACAGAAACACTGCTAAAGGGGATGTCCCCAGACGACATCAAGAAACTACAGGTGCAGATCAAAAGTAGGTCCTTCTCAGTTTTTCCTATTTTTTGTTGCTATAGATATTGAAGAAAACAGAGGTTGTACCCCAACAATAAACGATACTTTTCTATACTGATAGGCTATGAACAGAAAATTGCTTTCTTGATGAAAATTTATTCTTTTATGATTAACAATTTACAATTTCATGTCGGTGAAAGAAAACTTTTGCCATATTGCAAAGGCTAAAAACTTCACGAAAACATGTCAAACTTACTGGCCAGTAGGACCAGGACTTTCTAAATTTACTGGCCCCCCAAAAAATTTACTGGCCCCCCTCAATATTAAAAAATGAATAAACAATATGCATAAATATGATTAAGTTGTATACAAAGACAAAATATGACACTAATAAAGTATTGAAACATTAGTTCAGTTGTAACATGATGTACAGTTTATTTACTGACACATTATCAGATATCATGATCGTAGTGATCATGTTTCGTGTTGACGAATTGCATCTTACTTAAAATTGTCTGTCTGTTTTACAAATGCCATGTCAGTTTACTATCCCCCTTTAACATTCGTTCTGCACCATTCACAAAACATACGGTTCTCACAAACATCATTTGTTAATCATGGTCTCTGAGACATCAAATTAATTTTGAATTTTCTTTATACACGTTTTTTTTTATCATTAATTTTCTTTGCTTCTCTAACCTAGACTGCAGTTTTAGCATCCTCCTTATACTTAGATATACAATTAATAATGCCGCCATTTGTCATGTTCCAGTTAGTTGTTCATATGATATTCGCACATCTTACGTACGAGTTACTATTTCAGTTATTATCTTTCTAAAAATATGATCCAACAACAATTTCTTGATATTTTTATCCACTTTCAAGTAAAATTCATGCAGGTAAGACAGTTTTAAAAATTTTGACTGTGTTTGACTTATAAAATCTACAAGTCCATCAGACTTCTTGATTTTTTATTTTCACTGACCCGACCTTAAAATTTACTGGCCTAGGTCTTCAGAGCACTTAGTTTTTGTGAAGACTGAAAACTCAGTTTTTAAATTTTAAGTTAAATTCCCCCTTTTTCAGATCCTGCATTAAAGGTAAAATACAATCATGCATTTTGAAAGATTTTGTATGCAAAAACAAGATATTATTTTATATGTATTTGATCTTATTGCACACTGGTGTTGGTCTAAATGTTTCGAACATTTTGAATTCAGAGCTGAGATACATGGTTAAATCACAGGAACAGATTCCCAGGGAACAAATGGCTCATCTACAGAGGAAGCTGGACCACTGCCGGAACCAAGAAAACAATCCAGAAAGTGAAGTGTAAGGAATTTATGTACATGTACATAATACATCTTATATACGATGTCAATGAATTGTTGTAACAACCTAGAGATTGAAGTATACAAGGCACACCGAAACATGACACTCCTCATTCATCAGACATTACATAGTTGTGCTAAGGAGTGCGGACATCACTAATGTTTATAATATAAGGTGTATGGAAGTTTTTTTTTCAGAAGTTTTACAAGACCAATAACATGTTCTGTAATGACAAACTGAAATAGAAGAATGTTGTACCAGATTTCCATGAAACTTGAAGTACTGTATTAAAATCTAGTCGGTTGAAGATATAAATCTAGAACATCTATTAGAATCATGTTTTAAAAATAAATTATGAAGAATTTCTCATTTTTTTAAAGTTCTGAATAGGATCCTCCTTTGATAGATAAATAGAGAGAAAATTATTGAGATGTTTACAATAGTTTTGTGAAATGTTACTAATACACTCGGCATAATATTTTTAGATAGAACTTAATTTCATTTACAATGATCTTATGATTATAGCATAATATCACATGTATTTAAGGACAGACGACACTTTCCTCATTTTTATATTAATAACGCTTTACATTTTAACTGCAACTTTTTACATAAACAAATTACAAATCTATCTGCAATCATAGAAGAGCACAAAAGGGGGTAAAAATCTGGATATCTTTTATTAGAACTCTTTATTACGAGGAGATAAAAAAGATGCCCGAGGAACGTGTCGACTGACCTTAAAAGTCATCTGTAATGAAATGCTGGAAGTGTCAAAAGTGTGGTTTCTTTCTGTTTTAGTGAAGCCAATGCTCTCTTGTTTTATTTTGTTTAAGATATAAAAGAAAATTGCAAGAAATGTTGGATGAAGATGAAGAAATTCAGACAAAAAAGAGGAAAAAAATAAGTGAGGTATGAATCCATTGTTTAATGTAGATTCCTAATTAAATGCGAGGAATTAATATCCGCGTAAAATTGTGAGAAGCACATCTTGCAGAATTTAAAATCTCACTTTTATTTTTTTGGACAGATGTATGCTAATCAAATGAAACTATGATAAAAATATTTGACATTCACGATTTTATTTTCTCGTGATTTAATGCAAAACTGTTGAATTGCAGAATTAAGTACTTGCATAAAATAAGGAATTTACAGTACCTCAGGGTTACTATGACTTCTTCTTTGAGCACACCTATTTACAACACAGCCCAACAATTGTCTGATGTGGGACAGGGTTCCTTGTATACTCTAATCTTTACTAAATTTTAGAAATGTAATCAAACAATAATTTCATATAATTTGAAATAAAAAAAATTAAATAAAATCCTTTATTTCTAACAATTATTTAAAATTTAACCCTACAAAAATGAGGTCACGACGCACAGTCAAAATTTGTGTTAAGTCAACAATAAGCTATATAATGTTAAATGTTATATTTCTATAAATTAGGCTCAAAACCAAATAATATTGAAACCTCAAATAAAGTATTGTCATGATATTTTATGTTCCAAATAATGAAGGAAAATATTTTTTCTTTGAAAAGAAATCAGTTACCAAAGACAGATTTTCCTCTTTAAAATTGAATTACGGTAAAATGTTGACCTCACCATACGTCGTGGCGCAACAAGAAGTACAAACATTGTGGATTTAACTCGGGGAAAAAGCCGATACAAACTTAAAATGCTCAAACATGCAAATAAAATGTCAAAAATTATTTGCACATTTGTGTTTAAACTGTAATACATGTTGAGGGTGTGGACACTATATTTTGGACATCAAACAGCCCAAAAGAAACTAGAATATCATTCTGTAAATATTTGGTCATAAGAATGAGCAACGTCATCTGACGATCAGTGTTTTCCTTACTGTAAAGGAAGAGACATACGGTAAAAAAAAAATGAAAACTTCGAAGAACTAACTTGATTCTTGAATGATTCTCGAACAAATATGAGCAAATAAGATGGCAAGTGGCATAGTGCTGTAAGTTTTAAATTGTAAGGGGGAAAGGCACAAGAGACTAAGCGTGATATGAAGATAGGGTATTTATATAAACTGTGTCATCTTGACATCATGTTTTGAACATTACAGTGTTTCGTGGTGACAAAACATGCTGTTTTTAAAATCAGGTAACAAAAATACCCTTTCATCAAATGGAATGAAACTTCACACATCAATGAAATAAATGTTGGTGCATAAATTAATCTGTCAGTTAAATATCACTTTATGACTTTAATGAACAATATATGATAGACAGCCACATTGTCTGCATATTTTTTGATTGACCCTCGTATATGCATAAAACTGTAAATAGATAATTACATACCTTTGTTAATTGATTCAAGGAGGCTGGATGGTCAACAAATTAGCCATCGGATCTTCCTTTAAGTTTAGCATTGATTCATTTAGATATGAACAATTAATAAGAGAGGAGAAATGCCATCTATTTTCGCTTTAAAATCTGAATGTGTACAAAGGGACCTAGACACAGTTTGAGATGAAATTTTTTTTTTTTATTTTAATGTATAAAAAAGTTTAGTTGTGTATTTTAAATGATTCACCAAAATTTGAATGTTAAAAGTGAAGTTACAAGCGAGATAGAGAGGAAAGAAGTCTTTGTTGTGTAACCAAAGCTCCAGTCTTATTTTTGTTTTTAAATAATGTAAAGTAGAGAAATTACCATTTCTTTGACAAAATAACTTGTGGCAAAAAGATTAACTGATTCGATTCGAGCTTTGTTTACAAAACAGAATTCCAACCTCTGTTACTCGATACTTGGCTTTCAAATTTTGACAAAGCATTAAAAATATCCATATTAACCATTCTAGACATTAAAATAAAAAAAATAAATTTTGAAAAATTTGAGCTCAAGTCATACCTAAGTCCCTCTAAGGAGATGAATACAGTCTGAAAGTGGCCACGTCCACCCACCCCTCTTAATCAAATACTTTTCTAGGATACATAGGCAAGCATGCGCAGATCCAAAAAAAAATTTCCAGGGTTGGAAGGGGGGTGGGGGATGGGGTGATCCAAGGGATATCTATATTTACTCGGGGGGGGGGGGGGGTGGCAGGGTGGAGGGTTCCAAGGAATTTTTGGTTATGTGATTGTTTACTATTGTAAAATTAAGAAATCTGAATTTGAATTTTCAAGTGGGTCAGGTCCGCGCTATTCCCATCTAGAATCTAGATCCGCGCATGGACGTATGTATCTGTATAAATGCTAAAAATGATATTAACTTTTTTAGGAGCAGAAGAAGAGAGATGATGAATTACTGTTCATGCCATGACTTCAATCTTTTGTAAACTCTGACAATAAACAGGGATAAGACTGATAGAAGATACAGATTGTTGAATGATGAAGATCACTTGTTGAGCGATGAATTGGTCGTTGAGCAATGAAGATGACTTGTTGAACGACGAAGATTTCTTGTTGAGTAAGAAGACTGCTTGGTGAGCTATGATGCTTGTTGAGATAAAAGGCATATCACTTCTCTGCAATTGTTGTCAATAGTACTCTTAAGAGAAATGCCAACCCAAGCATTCTGCTGTACGAAACCTTGCTTGAACATTCTTGAACCGTATATTATGGTAATGGTATAATGTCCGTTATATAAGTATGATAATTATTACTAAATTACCACAATTCATATTCAAAATGTTGAAGTAAATGAACTGTTATGTCAAGTTTTGCATTTCAAGTGATGTATATATATAAAGTCTAGTAAGTTTAAGTTACTTAGATTTTGTTAGAAAAAGAAACCTGATAGATAAACTTTAATCAGAATGTTCAATTTCCTTATATTATAGCAAATATAGTGTTGCTGAAGTTAAGTTCCATGCATTACTATACTTCTTCTTCCAGTAATGTGCCTGGCTCCAATTTTGGCATTTTCGTGCATGTTTTCAAACTTCAAGTCATCAATCATTAACCAGATTTTAATATAATGATTGAAATGCTTACTGTTAAAGTCTCATATCTTTTATGATTCTGGAATTTTGTAAATATAAAAGTATTAAAGAATAATATATGTAAATTTGTGACATTTGTTTTTCTTAAAAATCAATTGATTCCAGAAGTTTTCAAATTCTGTATGTTATTTGTTTTCATTTCATTGATATTTCATCTTTTCTCGGCAATGACTATGAATACCATCTTAATACGGTGGTTACTTTTTCTCTCACTAATGTGAGTGGGATTTGATATTCTTGTCTCATAAAAGCGTCTTGATTTTTTTATTTTAATAAAAACTATTACTTACGTTTATCTAATTGAGAAAAAAATAGAAACTTTTTTTTTCAGCTGGTACATTTTAAATCTATTTAGTTGAGTTTAGAAATGTATAATTTAAAACTTTTTAGTGTTCTATCTTTTATCTCTATAAAATGATTTGAAATAATAACAAATTAAAACCTATTTTTTTCTAATGTCTACTTATTGTTAGAGTATGCAAATTAAAATCAAGTGTTTGAACTCAAATTGTATCGAGAATTTCAATACATTTACAATTAATTATATAATCATTCAAGTCGGATATACGCTAACCGCTTAAAAATGGTAAACAAAATGAATAGAGCATGATGGCCAAGTCTTTGTTAAGGACTAAATTATGAAATATTATTATTCCGCCAAGAATCCAGAAATGACGTTGCCAGCATGCGGCGACTATTCTCATCTCATGCTCTAGATCTATAAAAATATTATCTTCAGAAATAATTATGATAACGCATTAATATTTTCAGATCTGAATTGACATAGGTAGATATTTTAGAGTATGAAGATTTGTTACTTTACGCGGATTTTTCACGATTTTCTCGCATCTGTGACATTACTTTTGGATTAATCCTCGTATAAGCCATTCGGACTTCACAGGATTTGATCACGTGACCATCCAAGTTTATATCCCAGTGAATGTTTTAACATGCTGTTTATTTCTTAAATATTTATATTTGCAAATATGCTTCCTTATATGTATCTATAGAATATCGAAAACGTTCAATTCTGTATATTTACATTTGCAAATATGTTTCCTTACAGGAAACTTTAGAATAGCGAAAAAGTTCAATTCTATTCTGTGAACTTTTTCATGACGTCACGATGATTATCGTTTGACAGTTGGACTATTGGGAACATAGAAACACTGTAATATTACTAATTCTGAACGATTTGTCATTTTCAAACCTAAATATAAGTAATAAACAGCAATGTTAAAAAGTTCACCGGGATAAGATCTTGGTGGGTACGTGATCAAATCTTATCCTTCACTGGATTTTATCACGTGACCAACCAAGTTCATATCCTGGTGAACCTTTTAACTTGCTGTTTATTTCTTATGTGAACCTTATTACCCATATATATTTATTCGTGGAGGATGTTAATTCGAGGATGAGAGGTACCCACGAATTCCACAAAAATTGAGCCACCACGAAATCTAATGATTCCACAGTAATAGATGGGCTGCTGAAAATAAAATTTGGGGCGGTCATGCATAGGGCCTGATAGTTTTGGGGCCAAGTGACCAGCACCCACTGAATCAATTTTTGAATTTTTTAAAATTGCTTATTTGCGCCAAGCAATTTTCTGCGGATTTAATTTCAGAAACTGTTTCAAGATGTAATGAGTCACCTCTGACTTCGTTATATGTACAAGTCCATCGTATCCATACTCAACTGTAATATCCACAATATTTTCCTTGCCGTTTAATTATCATTTTTGGATCACCAACAACGACGGATCTGACATATGGGGAGATTCGATACGACAAGACACGATAAAAATCTGTTGAATCACTAAAATATTCCGACAAGGAAGGTAAAACAAAAATAACGAGATTTTGGTATGTACCAAAACGTGTACTCGAACATCTGGATTTTCTTTCCGCGCTCATGCGCAATGATGTTGAAAACGTCACTCATACGGATCATTATTCCTTCCGTATGAAAAAAAAATATTGCTAAAAGTCGATAATGTTTAAAGTTTTTATTGAATACATATTTGTTAATTTGCGTGGCATGTAATGTTAAGACCGTGTATTCTGTAAATCAAAATAAAAGAAAAAGTTGTGAAATAAATTCATGATTCAACGGACAAAATTTGAAACACCCAGTTTCCTACATGTATCTTAGTTTAATATTCATAAGTTTATTCGAAAAGAAAACATTTATCGTTATTCATAAAGGTAAATAAATGAACGATAATTTGTTAATTCATGATTCAACGGACAACAAAATTTGAAACACCCAGTTTCCTACATATATCTTAGTTTAATATTCATTAGTTCATATTTAAAGAAAACACTTATCGTGATCTATAAAGGTAAATAAATAAACGAAAATTTGTTAATTCGTTATTCAAGAAACAACAAAATTTGAAACACGCAGTTTACTATCAAAGAAAACACTTATCGTTATTTATAAACGGTTTTATATTCTTTTCGTGAAGTAGGCTGTATGGTCAACAAATTAACAAAAAGTTATTCCGAATTCTTCAGATATGATTTTTTTAGCTATATCACTTAATCAAAAAATAATCCGCATATTTTACCTTTGAAATTTGAATACTAGTATTATCCTAGCTTTATACAAAACGCCACGACCATCCAACTCTCTTAAATCATTGTTGACACTTTAGAAGGAGACGCATTTTTAAAGAGAAAATCTTACTGGTTAGAGAAGTCAAGCTCTTTCCTATCACAAAATAGTTTGTCTTGGTCTGTACAGCTCCAGCCAGGGTTGTTTACTTCTTTGCAGTAGAAGCAGCAGAATTTCTGGAGTTCCGGGTCGCCATCTTGACATATTTGTAGGTTCTTCTCTAGATATTCACACTGGCAGCGGGGAATAGGGTCCGAACAATCAAGAGGCGCCGCTGGAGACAGATACAAGTTATGGTTACTTTAGCAAATACATACCGCTTTTATTCTCTTCTTTAAAAAAATGATTGAAAGGTGGTTTTGCTGATTGGATGGCTTATTTTTATTGTATAAAACTTACTTTGCAATTTCATACTCGACCAGAACTTTTCAAATTTCACCTTTGATTATTTATATTTTGTTTATTTGAATTTTAATTTTATTCTTTGTTTCGTATTATATAGCAGTAAATATTTTACTTAAGGTTAAGGACTAGTTCTCTAATTTGTTTATGTTAATTAAAGTAATCACTTTTAATGAATGACTGATTTGTATTTCAACTGTTTCATGTCGCCTCTGTAATCTGAAACCATCATTCACCCGTATGCTGTACTGTAGATTCCTTATTTTACGCTTATTTTACGCGAATACTTAATTCCGCGATTCAACCATTTTCCATCAATCGCGAGAATATAAAATCGCAAATACTTATTTTTTTTATCATAGTTTCATGTTATTTACATTTGTCCGAAAAAAAAAAGCGAAATTTTAAAATTCGCGATTCGCGATTTGTGCTTCTCGCAATTTTACGCGGATATTAATACCTCGTATTTAATTAGGAATGTACAGTACCTGAATTTGTCTGTTTTCCTTATCATCACAATTAATCCTAAATTGGTTTATATCAGAACTTTTTAAGGATGATTTGAACCAGAAGAAGTTAAAATTGTGATAAGTTTACAGACAGATGGACAACAGGTGATAGGAAAAGCTTACTTGAACCTGCAAAACTAACGTAGAATAAACATACACATACTTGTTTATTTGAATGATGTCTTCACTATTAATTTCGGATTTTTTTCCCAGAAGTTTTTTCCCTTTTAAGTGTATCCCTCTAAATGTTACACTTTTTTAAAATGTTACATAAATAAGATAGAAATTAAAAAGATTACTGAAAAAATACTACTAGAATTCAAATCACATATCCAATTCGCAAAATCTTAGAAAACCCTTAAAAATAATGCTGTTACCAAACTAAGAATACTGACAACAAGACTAAGGAGAGGGTTACATATACTACATCTATTCTACATTTGATTAGTTGTTCATTAAATCAAAATGAAAGGAAATTAAAATATCATATTTTTCTATCTTTTTTGATATTATGCAACTTGGCATAGAAATAGTAATCAAAGTTTAGAATCTAACAAGGACTATATTTTTGGTGGAACACTGTCGTAAGAAAATATCATGTTTTTGAAATTCAGAATTGCTGTAGATTCATGAGTTTATTTAGCATTTTTAAAACAATAACATTAATGATGGATTTTTTCAACTAATTTGAACTAATAATAAGATACTATGATTTAGAATATGTTTTTTAAACATGATTTGCCTATCAAATTATATTTTTATAAGCTTTTTAAGTACTCATTCTATAAATAGATTTGTGTGAAAAAATCACTAAAAACGGATTTTCTCTCTTATTAGATGGTCAATATATTAGCTTTTCTGTCAATTAATATCTTTATGTAAAGTCTTTATAATATGAAAAAATCAGAAATATTTTATTATTGGAAGCATAGAAAAATAATTAAAATATCTTCAAAATTTAAGAAAATTAGAGGAAATGCGGGCTAAGCAATATCAAATTTAGCTTAAATATTTATTTCAATTTATTAGTACAAGCTGATAGACATTCTGGTATTCTATTATTTCATTGAAGAATACAAACTTCATATCTTAAACAGATGTCTACAAAACTGCAGATAACTACATTTATTTTTATCATCCTTTAAGTTGAGAAAAAAAGGTAGTGACCTTGACCTCACCTTCATGCGAAAACAAGGAAGTCAAATTTGATTAAACTGATACAATCATTTGGTTATATAATCTGTTTGACTGTGTTAAAATTTCATGAATTTCTTGATATAAGAAGTATGTCTAACAATGAGAAGACTCCTTCCTTAAAACCAATATGTTGTAATATTTTAGCTAAAAGCTCCAAGCTCGGTCTGTATAAAAACATTTAAATACATTTATGTCGGGGAGACTTTCATTATAAACATAATATATATGAAGTAAAATTGTATACTTCAGTGCGAAATCCCGACTACGCATTTACGGCTATGCATCGGTCATTGTGTTATTTGAATAAGAAGGCGGAGCGGCAATCAAGCGTGAAAATAGTAAGCACGAGTGTATTAAGGGGGATGTGCAGCCATCTTGTACATTTGAGGATAAGAATGTAAACATTTCTTGAACTGGCTTGTTTCTGCCCAAAACTAGCCAAAAATGTTGCCAAAAGATATAAAAGCAATAAATATGAAGTCCTACATGTCATTTTGTTTGAAAAGTATGCATGCAAGAACAGAACAATGCCTTTTTAATCACTCAGAACAGCTGTCGAACTGCGCAGCTACAGGCTTATTTTGAAGATTTAAAAATCTGAAAAATCTGAAGGTGGTTCATTCTTATCCTCAAATGTACAAGATGACCGCGCATTCCCTTAAACTGAATTTGAAGTGTTTATTAAGTTTTTTAATGTGACACCGACGAAAGCAACCTAAAAACCCTCTTTTGGGCCTGAGACCGACCGAATACATTGATTCAAATTTGGATTTTGTCGATTTTTGAATTTTTTTTTAATTTTTGATCACATTGTCGTATAGGTGTGCTCTAAGCGTGAATGTGAATACATTTGAGTCACGTGTTCAAGGCCTTGTTATTAATGAAGTCAAGAGGGGTTGAAATTCGTAAACAACCTACCTTTATCATAGAGACAAGCACACAAGAATTTGCGCTTT
Organism: Magallana nippona; assembly: GCA_033439105.1. Taxonomy (NCBI): domain Eukaryota; kingdom Metazoa; phylum Mollusca; class Bivalvia; order Ostreida; family Ostreidae; genus Magallana; species Magallana nippona. Next base: position 43,360,798 of record CM065917.1, on the reverse strand, counting down.
CTAAATAAAAAACATATGAGCGCACGGCTGTTTCAACTTCTTTCATGGATGGGAATGATTAATGTTTACATTTTCCAGAGTCTCTGTCTATGATAACACTACGAATCGATTTTGTACTATGCAGCCCAATAAATTCAAAAGACGTATTGTTGGGGGCGCAAGCGGGTTTGCATAATTAATATTATAATATATAATCGTAGAACTGCTGAAAATTATATAAATATAAGTAATAAAGAATCATTCTTTGAATATTAAGAGGTGATAATTTCGGTCGGGTCGGGTTTTATTGGATTTGATCACGCCCGACCGAAATTATCACCTCATAATACTCAAAGAATGGTTCCTTATTAATTAATTGTACCATAGCTTGGTGTATTTTCTATTGATAAAAGTGTGGGTTATCTGTACATACCCCACACTTTTTTTAACTCTGCCCACTATCTCAGGTAGAAATAAAAACATCAACAAAGTTGTTTTTAACACGTCTATAATACCGTCCACAGTAAGAGATTCCTCCAGATCAAAATTGCAAAAACTCAACACGGATAACTGACTCAAACTACATTGTAAGTTAGTCGAATAAATCTCATTATAGCTCGAGACAAAACAAGTAGAGAAACGTGTGTAAGATGAGATAGGGGTATCATGTACAAAGGTTTTATAGAAAGTCAATCACGTGATAGGAACGCGTTTGAATAGTAAACTTGTTTTGTTTACAGAATGAATAGCGGTAGCTAATCGGAATTGACATTTATCATTCAAGGTTTCGCAAAAGCCATTTCTCAATTTTTTTTTTTTTTTTTTTTTTTGCTTATTGATCGATTTATTCAAGTTTTTATATGTACATGTTTTTTCAGCCATTTTTAAAAACACACATGTGTATTATTGATACAGAGTATCAAGTAGGATTTTGAAAAGAGTAACTACCTTCATTAATTTAAATCTAGTTTCAATTGTTTAAACAGAAGCATTACCCAACTTTGGGTTCGTAAACATGAAATTGTGTTAATAAGTTTAATTCTTTGAAGCAAACATCGATACTTAAAGTCGAAAAATGAATAGATATGAAATAAAGATATGACAATGAACAGTCGATTTATTCCTAATATTAATGGATTAAAAAAATTAAGAATAATTAATGTTTGTCAGGGATTTTAGAAATTCACGGAGTACAATGTACATATATAAAGACCAAAACATTGGCGCCGTATTGTTTAGAGGCAAGTGCACGTGCACTCTCGATAAGTATAATAAGATATACTGAATAATTGTAAACTATGTACAAGTAACTTACCCCATATAATATTGGTGTTTATGTGCAGATAATCGATGGACGTGGCCATAATGACGCTCCCTCGAGTCATTATGACCACGCCCATCAGGTATCTGCACATAACCAACAATATTATATGGGGTAACTACTACATATAACTGTTTTCATTGACCGTAAACGAAAACCTGAAACATTAATTCGCTCATATAGAAAACAAGCTTTCAAAATGGGAGTGTGGCCCAAAACCTATGAGAAATCGATGAAAACAACACACCCCTCCAATATTAATCGAGACAATGCCTATATACAATGTAAGGAGGGAAAAGGTGAAAAGGAAAAGGTGAAATTGAAATTTAAAAAACTCGATGTTTGAAGAAACGAATGAGACAATAATATAAAGAAAACCTATTATTTGATACCTTTGCAAATAATAGGGGGCCGATATTTTACGTTTAGAGGATTCACCCCTTATACATGTAGAACCTTTGTATACAGGTTACTCTTACATTTGATAATTATAATGTAACATTTTGACAAAAATGCTATTTTCAAAAATTTATAAAATTAAAAGTCAAGTCAAAATGACAAAAACATGAACATGTCTTTTTTTTAAACTTCTGACAAGAATGATGCTAAAATGCAATACTTTTATTTTCCCTTTCGCCTTTTTATGACGCATGTGCGAAGGACTGGATATGAATACTGAAGCATGGTATCTCTTAATGAGCAGGATACCCATTAGATGACCAATACTTCTTGCTAAACTGTCTACACTGCAACTACACTGTTGGTAAAATTTAATTTATCTTACTAAGTTTAAAGATATTATTCATTTATGACTTTCTTATGGTGTCACCATGCCCTATACATAATTGTAACCCATAATCGTATCAATTTATGCATGACATACCAGTACTTATGTCCTTTATCAAAATTATACAAAATGAAACGCGCATATTGTTTTGTCCTTTGATACTTTTCAATGTATTGATAACTTTGAGGTGTGCGACCAAACTGTTGGGTACATGTAAATATGTAATCCAAGAACTTATTTTTAAGCCATTAGCTAACCGCTTTATGTCATGTTACCGCAACTGGATGCTTCGTTCAAGAGCTACTTATGATGAATCAAAGTACTAGGAGTACTGGAAGTTGATCTTCATTTAATGCAATTGTACATTTTTTTGGAACAATAATCGCGTATACGCTAAACACTTAATATCACATAACCAAATCTATTACGCAGCCGGATGCTTCGTGAAAACGCCACCTATGATGAGTTGAGAGTACCTTGAGTCGATCATCATTTTATGTAATTCACAATTTTTTGGAACAAAAATGACAAATTAACATTTTCATTTGTGATCATATTAAGGTGGTTGTTTTTTAAACATCACAAGCATTTGTAAAGTTTTGGTCCATTTGTTAAAAAACACATACACATGTATTACAGGAAGGAAAAGGTATACCGGAAAATGTTATTTTTTAGTATATTTAATTTTAATGCTAATACATGTGTTCCAAACAAGCTTGCTAACCGCTTACAAGTACTATCAGTACTTTGATATATATATCTGATATGGAACACTTTTCGATATTTATGTGAATAAAAGTACATTATAATCAAAATACTGGGGTTTTTTTTGCATGTAGTACCACAATATATCGCAGATTTTTCCTCTTTGATGCACAAAAAGTCATATTACTTTATCAGAGGTTAAGCAAGTAAATAATTTAACGTTTCCCTGTTTCTATCTTACCCACACATTTGGGGTTTTTACAGGTGATTGGACACACGTCTATTCCTGACAGGTTGGAAGAACTACAGAAAAAATCGGCATACTGCTGACAATTCTTTCCGTCCGTACAATTAGCCTGGGGAGCTAGAATAAAAAAGACAATTTCATAAAAAGATACAACAGCATGCATAAGATGGAATATCACCATTAATTTTTTTTTAAAATACTCTATATAACTAATCAGTCAATAGAGTTTAATATTAAGGAGTTCATGCAAATGAGTTCATTAAAATTCATGAACTAAATAATTCATTTTTGCCAGTGTGCTTTAATAGGTTTTTCTTATATGCAATAATAAGATGTTACATATTATGACGTCATTTAGTTTACAGCTCATCAGATAACAGCTCTGGTGCAAGGGCTTGCCCTAATATTTTTTACGGTGTGACGGTGTTGAGGGCAAAGCCAGTAAACACAATCACATTCTTATCAATTTGCAATAGATTTATCGGAAACATGTACAGTGGAATCCGCCTATCTATGTATTCATAACGCTTAATGTCGCGCGTTATACATTATGACGTCGTTTTAGTAGAGGTAGACATCACTCTATAATTACTGTCTAAGTAGCAAATATCCGAACATATTGACGACCAGTTTACAAGAATCACATATTGATATTGTTTAATATTTTAAACAAGTATGAGACAAGACTTGTTGCCTAATATTTTGTAGGTGCGACTCGTAATGCGGCTTTTAAAACTGTGCGTGTTGATGCTGTGCTTGCACAAAAGGCATCTGGCGTCTGAACAAGTTTTAAATCCACATTGGGCAACGGGTTACATCGATATTGGGCGTTTAAACGGCGTTTAGAATGTACATGAAGCACATGGAGATTTCACTATATTGGAGCATCACCTCCGCCGCCGAGGCTTGAACCCACGACTTCAGTAACCAACTCTCCTTGCAGTGTTATTGCAATGTTTGTGCTCTTAGCAGAGTTACTGTTTGTGCTTCACGGTTTCTGGAACCCACTCTCCAATTAACTATTGTATGTATATATTTATGTTTGCCATCATTGTATATGAATGAATTCATAGTAGGAGACATACAGCGATCTACACTGAAAAACGGTATAGAAAATATTTTTTTCTACAGTAATGTCACAATGTTTGAATTTTGGAGATGTATAAAGGTAATGATAAACTGTACAGGTTTTATTTAAACCAGAATGCCGAAACATTTTTATGACGACATTTTATGGTATTTTACATACTAGTATTTAATCAAGAGACCAAGTTACTTCTTGTCTTTGTTCGTTCCTCATTCAACAATAAGCATACGAAGTCCTATTTGTTTTTAAGTAGTTGTGATTAATGAACAAAGAGAAATAAAATTTAAAAAAAAACAATCCTCAAATCATCTTACCTGTGGTCGTCGCAGTTACTGGATTTGTAGCAGAAACTAAAAGTCAAATAGAAAAGAACTGTTATGTACCGCAATAAGTATAACCCAGACTTTTAAAAAAGTCGGGGACCCTACAAGAGACTCATAAAATCTAGGAAAGGAGCAAAAATGACATGAAAACAGCTCACATGATGAAATATATGTTTACATTACATTTAAACCTAGAATATATCATTATTGATAGGACCCTCAAAATGATGGTATATTATGCTATAAGGAAACTGTCGTAGATATTTGAATACCTTTTAAAATCCTGGCAAATGTCGCAGTCTCATTACATTGACTATATCATGATTTGATTACGTTTACATTTTGTAAACAAAATATAGGATTGGTTAATGCTTGCTTTTAATGAAAAGCTTTTCAACAATGTAGAACATGATTAATTATAGAATATCCTTACAATAGGTTGACAATCAAAATGTAATGTTACTAATTGCAACTGCTCGGTTCTCTCCTACAATTTTTATTAAATTTTTATATATCAGGTGGGTTTTTTTTCTTAATTCTACCGGAAAGACCCGAGAAGTTACGATGCAATGTTACGTTACTTGGTGTAGTTGTCACCACCGGCAGTGGCAAGCCCCCTCCACCTACAAAATGAAACCAGAAATTAAAAACAAATGTCGAATATTTTTTATTGTTTAGAGTAATCATTTCTTATTATTCTAATTCTATAATTTAAAATCGTTAAATTAAAATTAATCATGGAAAGAAAGGGATAACGACAACTGACAGTTTTTTTTTTTTAAATTATCTTAACTGCATTAACAGTGTTCAGGGGAAAAAATCAATTATACGTATTATACATGCGATCGAAGTGTGAACAAAACAATAGAATTGACAATTAACCAAGAGAGCTAACTCTAATATACATATTGCCACATCTCATTGTATGCTTTCATCTAGACTGAGGGACATGTTTTTATATCTTGGGATTTTGTCTATTGTTGTTTATCTTTAAAACTTATTTTCTAGGCAAACGCCTTTTTGGCTGAAACTGTTTATAAGCTTTATTTTTGTCTCTAGTCTATGCGTTGATTGTATATATGCTGTTTTTGATTGTCAATTATTTATATTGAATAAATGTTGGAACTAAAAGTTTGGTGGTTGTAAAGTCATTTTCTCTTTAATTATTACATTTGTACATTTATTGGATACACACCATCGAGACAAACATCCCAGATAACATAAAGTCATATGGTTTTATTCATATGTTTAACATTGAAATTCCATTAATTAGTGAAAATCACAGGTTCAGGAATACTAACACTCGATGCCAAATGATTGTACGAAGGGCGTTCAATAAATAATGTCATCGTTGTTACAAAAATAACACAATAAGATATTTGTTCTTTATTTTTTAATAGTTAACTTTAAAATACTCTCATTTAACAGACGCACATAATTTTAACCGATTTATCCAAACTTTGAATGCATTCATTTGATGTTTTTTTGGGAATGGTATTTACGTACTGATAAATGGCAGAGCCCAAAGCATTCATTGAAGCATATCTTCTTCATGGCATTTGCTTTTTATGTAAAAAAAAAAAAAAAAAAAAAAGGTCACCCTGAGACAAGTCGGGTGAGTAGGGAGGATGGGGCAAAACATGAACCTTTTCTTTTTCCAAAAATGCAATCTGGGATTACGTGCTGGGGCGTTGTCATGAAGAAGTCGAATGTTGCAAATTCCAAACTTTGGTCTCTTCCTTTCGTAATGTTTCTTAACTTTCTTCAGAACAAAAGTTTTGTATACATGTTCGGTGATTAATTGAGCTTTTGGAATAGCAATTTGAACTACATGACCTTCACTATTAAAGAAAACTGCGTATAATACTTTCTTTTACTTTGGCATCGTTTTGCTATAGCAGGGCGTTTTGCTTTTTAGTCAACCACATCGATTTTCATATGAGGTTCAAAATTATATATCCATGTTTCATCACCTGTAACAATTTCCGATAAACGTCGTCCATTGAATTTTTTTTTTAATAGATTTTAAGTAGTTTGTTTGTTTTGTTTTGTTTTTTGGTGTTTTTTTTTTTACACATTTCAACCCGCAATCGTTTTTGTTTTGTTTTTCTGTTATTTGGAGGTATCCATCTTGCACTAACCTTTCGTAGGCCAAGGTTTTTCTTTAAAATTGTAAATACTGTTCCCGATGAAATGCCTACTAAATTTGCTATTTGTTTAATGGTTAATCGACCATCATTATTAATGATATCGGCTAATTTTAAAAGTATTGCATCCGTTGAATCCGTACGAGGTGCTCCAGGACGTTGCTTATCCTTACGGTTTGTTTGGCCACTTTTGAATTTGTTGACCCACCTGTAACTTGTCTCAATGACACACGCTTGTTTCCATACACATCACACTATTCTTTGAAAATTTCTTTCTAGTCTTTACCTAGTCTGAATTATGTTTTTATGTAGCCTCTCTAATTTCAGCCTTATTGAATGATGACTTATCAGTCATATTTGTGTCTCGAGTAGAGGTTATATTTCAGGAGTATTCGATGATGAAATGTTGTCAGATAAACGGCCATAAATAGAATATGAACCAAGTCATGCGTGAAAAGAAATTATAAGGTCAATTGAACCCTGTATTTTATGGAATCTGATAAGTGACATAACTCATTGAACGCCCCTCGTATCAGTTCAAACCGTTATTGCATTTCAATAACATTTGTTTTCAGGTAACCAACAACAAAACCGACTTAGGTAACTTGCGAAGATAGAAAAGAAAAAATCTTTGTTCATTCATATAACATGATAGAGTTTTGGTTTTGCATTCCATTTCATGACCCTTTAGCCTTTAATTGTCAAATCTCTTATTTCATTTCACTCTATTTATGAAAAAAATAACAAATATACTTAAAAAGAACTTAAAATTAATCCACTAAAGTTGATATTTAACGACTATTGCTGAAACAAAAATATATTTGATAATAGATTTACACGTACTGCACGTGTTACAGGTACGTGGACAGAAGAGACGTTTGTTGGCTGGGTCGTCACAGAAGACGGGGTCTTGGGCTAGACTGTCCCTACAGTCGGAGGTATCGTAGTCTTGACAGAGAACCAACGAAGGAGGGGCCGTCAACTGGTACTGATTCAACACTGTGGAGAGAGAAACAATAAAATATACATTAAAAATAAAAATTACGGAGGGCCATCAACTGGAAACAATCAAAATAAACAATAAAAAAACAAACAATCAAACAAACAAATACGGAGGCACTGTCAAATTTACTGGTTCAACACTGTGGAGAGAGAAACAATCAAAATATACAGCCAGAGATACTGTCAACTTGTAAAGGTTCAACACTGTGGAGAGATAAACAATCAAAATATACATTCCAAATAACAATTACGTAGGGTTGTCAACTGTAATGGTTCAACACTGTGGAGAGACAAACAGTAAAATTAATCAGTCAGAATAACAAATACAAGGGGCCGTCAATTGGTACATGTATTATTTCAGCACTGTGGAGAGGAAACCAATCAAAGGACTGAAATTGCTGGAAAGCGGCTAGCAATTTTGTTATCAAGTTATTAATAACACAGTGGAGAGAGAATATAATAAAAAAAAAACTCCGAATAACAAATACGGAGGGTTGTGAACTGGTATTGGTTCAACACTGTGGAGAGAAAACCAATCAAAATAACAGTCAGAATAACAAATCCTGAGGGGCCGTTAACTCCTACTAGTTCAACACTGTGGTGAAAGAAACCAATCAAAATAAATAGTCAGAAAAACAAATACGGACGGCTGTTAGCTCGTAGTGGTTCAACACTATGGAGATAGAACCAATCGAATTAACAGTAACAATAAATCGAACGAGAGCTGCCAACTCTTACTGGTTCTACACTGTGATGCCCAGAGAAAAGGCTAAAGAGGCATGGTTAAAATTTTGGTCAAAATTTATTTTTTCTATTTTTATTGTTTACATTGTCCTAGTACATGAAATGCATTTCTAATGACAACACAAAATTTTAGTGTCAGTCGTATAGTTATAAACAAGATACAGAGCTCACAATTCTTTTGTTATGTAAACAAAGCTCGTGCCATGTTTTTGTTTACATTTGTTTCATATAGTAGAATGTCTTTTTCAAGTTGATTTTTCTATCTGATAATACGTTATGAACATGAATAAATAGTTCCTAGCGTTTGTCATATTTATTTAAGGTCTAAACCTGGCATTTTCTTTTCAACATTTAACATGTTAACAAAACATTATCTGAGCTTCCATGACAAAGAGTTGTGAGCTCTGTATCTCGCTTATATCTGGACGACTGACACTGAAGTGTTGGTTGACTGTTAGAAATGCATAACTGAATCATTCTAAACAGTAAAATTGACATAGTCAATTTGAACCAGAATCGTGACCACGCCCCTTTAGTTACATTAACTGAGAATTGATAACAAAATCTAAGTTTCGTCAATTGAATGCTTATTCAAAGTTTGATGAAAGCATGCGCAAATATTTGGCGATGTATAACGATCAAATTCATAACACTGTCAGTTCGTAGTGTTGACCCGAAAGAGAAAGAGAACATTTCAATAAAAGAAAATGAAGAAAAAGAAAGATGCTATGCCGCAAAGGGGAAAAAGAAAAGAAACGTTAAAGTTAGCTAGACATGTGACTGTTATACTAAAACATGCGTAAGTTATCAATTACAGTATATACTACAATTAACCGACTAAAATACAGGGATAGATAATTTAGAAACTTCATTATTTTTTATTTTATCTTAGCATTAACTACTGCAGACCACATCTTTACTTACAGCTGTTTGGATACAAACGTTCTACTTTTTTACACAAATGAAAATTAGTAAGCAATGAAAACCCACTCACCTGGTCGAGTTGTACACAAGTCCCTGTTACAGTTGGTTCCTGTACAGCACTTGGCGCAGTAATCTCCCCCAGGTAACGCTTTCTTGTAGCGGTCCAAGTGACTCATCCTCGTCCCTCTCCTTCCAACCACAGGGGGAATCTGACCAGAGGATGGAGTCCCAACCTTGCACCCCTATAAATTAACCGTTTTTGGCATGCTGTGATTCCATTTATCATTTCAAGTTCGTACCGATCAAAAACTAAAACTAAAGTATATATCATTAGAATTACAAAAGATGAAAATACACAAAATGCATTTAATATATTCTAATGAGTATTACTTTTCGTCGTTATTACATTTAATATATTGAATCAACCTTAAACAATGCTTTGTTTATTTTTTCACCAACTCATCGTGATAACAAATACATTAACATAAAAAAATTCAGACTTGAGCATACTGATCACTCAGGTATAAAAATCAAAGTGTTTACAATGTGGGAATTGAAAATTTCAGAATGTTGGGTGAGTCAGAATAAACCATGTAGATCTGTCTAAATCATGACAACAGGAACTCATTCTGTTTCTCTCTAACATGCCCATTATCAAATATTCACCATATTTGGCTTTATTCGACGATATATTCCGTAATATAAAACGATACTAGTATCTAACTTAAAACTGAATTGATATTAAATAATGTACAATATTATCGTTTCAGAGATATATCGGACATTCACAGCTCAGTCAGTCTAATATAAAAAAAAAAGTACGTACCGTTTTGTGTGCGCAGCCCATTCGAAATCGCTTCTCACGATTCACATAGATATGTTCGGTATAGCAAATCTGCAAGTAAAAATTCGCTTTAAACCGGCTGGATGGTCGTGGCCATGTTTGTACTATATTAATCTCCTTCAAAAGGAGAGCTTTATCTAAAAATATAGGAAACATTTAAATTTTCAATAAGAATAAAGTAGTTTTCTTTAATTAACAATAGTTTATGTCTACAAACATATAATTCAATAACGAAATTAGAATACAACGTTTAAACAAGATATATCTGACCTGGTCTTCGTCACATTGAAGAGAAAGGTTGCAGTCGTCCGGGTTGATGACGTCATCACAAAACAGACACCGTTGTTTTAATTCTGAAAGGAAATATATATACTTGGGAATTTTACAAGCACATTTCATAAATAAAACATTGATTTTTATATTAAAATTTATTGTTTGTTTTTCTTTTTTTTTTTTTTGATATAAAGTTTAAACTCTTTAATTCTAGCCATGGTTTTACTCATATCTCAATTTTTTTTATTTTTTTTAGCAACTCCGTAGTGTTTTTTATGATCTACTTAATCTTGTTTTTTACTTACATTCTAATTTCTTTGTTTCACACTTACATTCTCCTTATCATATCATTTTATGTACATTCGTCAAAGAATGTTACTTCTTTTATTTCGAATAATCAGCTTCTTAATTTTAAAAAGTGTCATAGTCAACAAATTAAGCATGAAATCTGACTTAAAATTTTAATATGATTTTTGGATCTCAAATTATTTTTCTGTGAAAAAAATCCCAAAATTTAAGCTTTATAGCCGTTACTTACGTATTGAATTGGCCCCTTTTTAATAATGGGGTTATTTTTCACTCAAATGGGATAGATCAGTAACTTACGTATGATATTATGCCCTTTTACCGATTGGATTATTATTTATTCTACTGAAATTAATCACTTAATGACTTATGGGGTTGTGCCCTTTTGATAATGCTTTTTGTTGTTTAGATTGGATGTATCAATTACTTACGTATGAGAGTGAACCCTTTTTACTAACGTTTTTTTTTTATTTGGATGGGATTTATCAGTTACTTACTAATGAGATTGAATCCTGTTTTATTTGAATTTGATCAATCAGTTTCTAACGTATTGGATTGTATCCTATGGACGGATGGTGTTATTATTTTATTTGGATAGGATATATTACTTACGAATGAGATTGTATCTGATTTACTGATGGGGTTATTATTTTATTCTGATAAGATTTATCAGTTACTTACGTATGTGATTGTAACCTTTTTACTGATGGTGTTGTTTTTTTTGGATCGGATTTCCAGTTACGTAAATATGTGATAGTCTCCATTTGACTGATGGGATTATTATTGTTATTTGGACGGGATTAATCAGTTAATTACGTATGGTTTAACATCTTATTTACTGATGGGGTTATTATTTTTGGATAGGATTTATCATCGTTTTCTGATGAGATTTATTAGATACTTACCCATGGCATTGCATTGTATTTACTAACGGTGTTACTATTATTTTTATTTGGATGGAATTACATATAATCAGTTCCTTCCGTAAGGGATTTTATCCTTTTTTACTGATTGGGTTTTTATTTTTATTTGGATTTATTAGTGACTTAGGTATGGGATTGTGCCCTTTTTACTAAAAGGATTATTATTTTATTCTGTTTTTATAGATCAGTTAATGACTTATGGGCCTGTACCCGTTTGTTAATGATATTGTTTATTTCAATGGAGTTTATCAGTTACTTACGTATGGGAATGTCAAACAGTTGTATGTTACAGTAATCCCTGTCATGGGATTTATCAGTTACTTACGTATGGGAATGTCACACAGTTGTACGTTACAGTAATCCGTGTCATGGGATTTATCAGTTACTTACGTATGGGAATGTCACACAGTTGTACGTTACAGTAATCCCTGTCATGGGATTTATCAGTTACTTACGTGTGGGAATGTCACACAGTTCTACGTTACATTAATCCGTGTCATGGGATTTATCAGTTACTTACGTATGGGAATGACACACAGTGGTACGTTACGCTAATCGCTGTCATGGGATTTATCAGTTACTTACGTAAGGGAATGTCACACAGTTGTACGTTACGGTAATCCCTGTCATGGGATTTATTAGTTACTTACGTATGGGGATGTCACACAGTTGTACGTTACAATAATCCTTGTCATCACAACACTGGTCACAGGCTTGGATGTCCCCGCTCCCAAGCCTCGTCATCTTGATGTGCTGACTGTCATGTGGAATGTTGAATGAACGTCTCGCTGAACAGCCCTGTAAATTACAACAGAGTAGAAATGTTATGTTATGAAATCACTGTAAGCCAACTTTTATTCGCTTGCGAGAAATTCTCGCGAGACTTAGTTGCGAACTAGTTTATCGGAAGTAAATTTCAAAATGAAGTCGCCGCGAATAAACGCTTGTTTACAGTATACCAAACTTTGAATGTTCTAAAAGGTGTAGTTTGGTGATGTTTCACTTCTCAGCTGCCAAATTCGATGAGACGAAAGTTCTTTAAAAAGTGTTTTTTATTTATTACTTATTGTAAAGCAATCATGAAAAGCCAGTGACTTGGCCACAATACTCAAACTCTTGAGTTGTAAAACAGGACTGGAAGAGTTCTTTTACTTACAGCAACAGATTCACATCCTGAAGAGAAATAAGTCAATCCATCTGGTGTCAAGAACCTCCGACCGAAACATTTCTGGAACCAGTTAACATTATATACTTAAAAACCAAAACTAAACAAGTAAAGGAAATACAAGACTAAAGTAACAATTGATTAAAGGAATTTGTAGAAAATATCAGAAAAAGAAAAACATTTTCATTTCTTGTGTTGTAACATTATTGAAAAAAACTTAGACTATTTGAAATAGAAATAATAAAACAAAAAATAATTCTAAAACAGATGACGAAATTGCTGTATATATAAATTATCAGGTCGCTGATTAAGAAATGAATTAAAACTAATGGTGAGGTAAATTTGCCTCTCAATTCTGAACATGCTTACCAACAAGATAAACATACTGCCAAGATATTTGCATTCTAACAGAGTACATGTATAAAGATACTTACAGAAACAATAATACGGGATGTGATGTTTACAAATTTCTAAGCAGATACTGTGGAATCATCATTGTTCGTGGGGGACCAATGTTCGTGGCTTTCGTGGATAACCCTTGCCCACGAATTTACACGAATGAATGTATATACACGCGTTTGCTTAATACTTTTCAAAATTATCTTGAACTTGCTACCAACGAAATTATGTCCCCATAAACCAGGAACATTTTGGCTGCCCACGAACATTAACTCCAACGAATGAAAATGATTCCACAGTACACCTAATTTTTAAAAAAAATGATTGCTAAGCTACGAACCTTTATTTAGTAAAGATAAGTTTAAAAATTCGTGCTGTTAAATTTGAGATTTTTCCTACTTCGTATACGGAGCTCTTCTTCTAAATGAAACCAATAAAGTGTAAAAATGGGCACGACTATCCAGCCCCCTTAAAAATGATTCTATAATTTATTTATTCATTTAATTAAGTAAAGGAACATACTTCATGTGATCCACATTGTACAATACGAGTGCAGTCCCTTTGGTGAGCCACATGTGAGCAAGAGTAACATAAAAGTCCGGACACTGGAAGTAAACTTTTCCAGATAGAACCACAAATAATGGGATGATACCTATTTACAGTCTTCACTCTTAATTAGTAAATGATCATGTGACTAGACATCACTCTGAATCGCCACATTAATAGAGACATCGTTGGCAAGAAAAAGAAAGGTTATATTTAAAAGTTATAAATATGACTATATATGTAAATATTATAGATTATAATTATACTTTACCTTGTACGATGTTCAGTGTAGAGAGAATGAAAGACAACATGGGGAGGTAACTTGCGAATGACATGACTAAGCAATAAACAAAACAATATCTCAATGACAGATTAGCCGTTTCAGTTTTAAGCATTGTGTATATATTTGAATAATAAATATCAGTTATGATATAAAAAGAGACAGTTTAACAATAAAATAAGAGGACAAGAGAAATGAGAGAGAGAGAGAGAGAGAGAGAGAGAGAGAGAGAGAGAGAGAGAGAGAGAGAGAGAGAGAGAGAGAGAGAGAGAGAGAGAGAGAGAGAGAGAAACTAATGGTTTGTTAAGGTTACATCCAAATATTGAAAATATATATGTATTTATAACATGCTGTGTACTAACCTCGTAAATTTTATCAATTCAATAGTCGCACTGGTTAAGGTTTTAACAGTTCTCTTGCACTTGGGGTCACGTGGTTTATCATGAGAATATTTCTTGTTCATTTTATCAAGATAACTTAAATAAACTGACGCAAGCATCTAAACTAGCAATATGTTATGATACTACAAAAGATATCATGAATAAAACTGAGCTATAAAATTTTTCTTGTTAGTAATTAAGTAAATGATAATTAGCTTTATACTATTTCAATGTATGCAAGGTAATTATGTAGTCCGATGGACATATCGTGTACACAAGAAAAATAAATGTGTCAACGATACCATGTTATCAGAGGAGGAACTTGGTGAAATTTCTGTACTTCTATTATTTAATACCCTGGCATTCTTTATATATTTTGAAAGGTTTTAGCAGTAAGCCTTTTATTTCTTACTTTTGCTACAGTTCAAATTGGCTTTGTATTTATTATAATTTCAACCGTATGTAAGCTTAACTAATCAAGGAGTCACACAATCTGTAAATCTTACCTTTGGCAATCACCGAGAACCCTTTGGCCGCCATTTTGATAAGGTCCCTGTCACGACTGACATAATTCAACACGTGACAGTGCCACCGTCTGCTGTGTCATGGATTATACCATTCCTCTCTCTGTCGTAAGGAGCGATAGAGAAAGAAGGGTTGCAGATTTCTTTGTTGGCTTTGTGTTATTTTCTTATGTGCATTAAACTTTTGTAATGAATTTTGTTCATAATACGATTTTGTTAATGTTATACAAGTTATATTTTTTTCTAACTTGGTTGGTATCTCGAGCTATAAAAGAATCCTAAATGATCATCCTTTCATATATACTGCCGCTAAACGAGAACTAGCATCAGTTATGTTACTATTTATCAGGAGATATTGACATCTGAAATATGTTTTTTTAATCTAATATAAACATATAGAATAGTAAAAGCGTTCATTTATGTTGTGAGCTTATTAATGACGTTACAAAGACTACCGGTGAATGACGGTTGCTTTATTGTAAACCAAAAAACACGGTTATGTAAAAAATTCTAAACAAATTGTCTTTCTCAAACGTGAGCATATTTTAAAAGTTCATCGGTATTTAAACTTGGTTAGCCACTTTAAATCTTTTTTAAAAAGCACATTTAAATATGAAGTAAAATGAATTGCACAAAAATTATTTCCAACACTACCCGTAAGCAACCCCTATCTCTTTTTTTTAAGAGGGGAGTTTCTTATAACTTTTTCTACCTTTAACTATTTGAATGATTGAAACGTTCATTTACTTCAAATAAAAATAAGATGGTCAATTTATATACGAAACATCAACAGACTGGTTTCACCAGTGTCTCTTTTCCATTTTTTTTTTGTTCGATTGTTTTTGGCTCAAAACATTGCTTACCAAACATATTTCCTCTTAATCATTGATAAATGATGTCTTCTGTTTTGATAGATAAAACGTTTACTGAATTTTGCTGGTCTGAGTATATCGATAATATTGTTAAAAATGCATACCAAAGATTAGGCCTGTTGCAGAAGCTCAAATTTGGCATAGGTAGAAATACTTTATCAAAAAATGTACATGACTTTTATTCGACCTTTAATTGAATACTGCTCTGTTGTCTGGGATGGTTGTTCGTTTCAAGATGTTGAAAAATTAGAAAAAGGTCAACTCTATGCAGCAAGAATCATCATTGGCTTACATTTCATAATTCATAATAATTTGGTACCGGACTTTTCAAAAGATATTTTTCCTTTTACCAGGTCCTTAGAATCGAATTACAATACACGCAATCGAGAAGATTGTCAAAATATAGACTAGAAATATTCAAGAAATCGTTTGTTCCTGACACGATCAATAAATGAAATAGTTTAAGTTTAATCACCAGAAATAATTCCTCGTTTACAAGTTTCAAAAGTAGTATTCAATTAAACCAAATTAAAACTCCGTCCTATTTTTGCTTCGGCAAGAGACTTAACATTATACACACAAAACTTAGACAAAACTGTATCTTAACTTCGACCTTTTCAGAAGAAATATTATTGAAAGCCAACGTGGATTACCAGAAGATTCTTATCATTTGGTTTTTTTTTTATGCAAGAAATATACCAATGCACGAACTTTTTCAAATTTTTTAAATTTAAATCAAATTAACATTATTGTCAAGACGTTTACTTTTGTGGGGAGATGAATCTCTGAATGTCAATTTAAACCAACGTATTTTTTTAGCTGTTCAAAGATTTATCAGAGATTGTGGCATTTCTCGTCATTTCAGTCTTACTGCCTGGACCAAATTCAAACAGAACTGTTTAAAAATACATGTACGTTTGTTCAATAATTTAACCATTTTAGTAATATCCGTTTCTATGTACTTTCTATTATAAACTACTAAACAGTTGTAAATTGTTATATTTGGTAAGAACCTTGTAAGTTGTTAGAACTTGTGTTCGAACCATTTGTATATGTTTATGCAATAAAATGTGTTCAAACAAACTGAAATTAAGATTAGGCATCTAATGACATTCGGTTGAACAATTTAAAGACGACAAAAGTATATACACTGTTAATATATTATTATATACCAAGTACATAAAAAAGTCTAACTCTTGATATTAACACGTTTTCATATTTTCTTGAAACTTGTTAAAACTACAACATCTACGTATAGATGGATTCCTTCATTCTCAAAACAATTCAAAAATGACACAGTTTTAAGATATAATTGATAAATGATAACGAAGTATTACACTAAGTTTATCAGGAAACCGCTCCGTTCCGATTACATTGTGCACTCTAGATCCATATACAACCCTTCCATTATCAGAATATTTATCGTACATAGCTGCGATGAACGGCGTTCTATTAATTCTTCTTGGATCCCTTTGTTTTCTCCATGGTATGTATAACAAAAAGTATTGATGATCATTATATATGTTGCTTTATTAATTTATAAAATAAATTTCTCGGTAGGATACAAAAATAACAGGCGAAATTCATGTACAATGAAACATGCCATTGTTTATTATAACTGTAATAGTGTTGTAAGCACTTTTTCTTTTCATTGAATTGAAAAAACAATCGTGTGTATGCATGTGTTTGATATTTTTTCGTTTATTTAACCTGAAACTCGCCGGTGACCTATCTTAAAAATGACCATACGAACGTTATCAAAGTAGTCATCCAACCAAATGGTCCATTAAATGATTTCCTTGTTATACTTATATGTCTTAAATACTGTTCTACATTCACAGTGTCGTCACCGATGTCAAATTGTCAATCAACAGCTTTAAAAAAAGCAAAATTTCAATAATTAATTGGTTAGGGCAGAATGTTGGATCAGAAAATAAAAAGGTGGTTATGTTCTTAGTATATCAGATCATATTAAGAAAGATGTAAGGAAACTAGTAAATAAGTAGTGCTATGTCGCTCTGTTCCCCCCCCCCCCCCCAAACTCCGGCCCTTTTTAATCGCTAAACTTTTCTTTGCTAGAATATACTATTACCAAGAACTTATCATTGGTGTATTATTCAAAACACAGTCGCTGTACGCAGGCCGTCTGATATGTAATAGTTACATTGAACACAAATCTGTAAGTTATGTTTTCAACCTATTATGCACTTAAAAGATCGAGATTGCAAGTAAACCACTACAAGAGCATTTTCTGACTAAATGACGTCATGCCTTTATCCATATAACATTTATAGATTGAAAGAAAGATCTCGAAATACTTTGAAATACAATAGCCGACGCAAAAGTCAAAACAATCTATTTTGGCTTCGGCGGTTATAGTTCAACATTTAAATAAATGCGTACTTGCTATCTAAAATGATGCGAACTTGCTATCTAAAATAATGCGTACTTGCTATCTAAAATAGTGCAAATTTGCTATCTAAAATAATGCGTACTTGCTATCTAAAATAATGCGAACTTGATATCTAAAATAATGCGTACTTGCTATCTAAAATAGTGCGAATTTGCTATCTAAAATAATGCATACTTGCTATCTAAAATAATGCGAACTTGATATCTAAAATAATGCGTACTTGCTATCTAAAATAATGCGAACTTGATATCTAAAATAATGCGTACTTGCTATCTAAAATAATGCAAACTTGATATCTAAAATAATGCGTACTTGCTATCTAAAATAATGCGTACTTGCTATCTAAAATAATGCGTACTTGCTATCTAAAATAATGCGTACTTGCTGTCTAAAATAATGCGAACTTGATATCTAAAATAATGCGTACTTGCTATCTAAAATAATGCGTACTTGCTATCTAAAATAGTGCGAACGTGCTATCTAAAATAATGCGTACTTGATATCTAAAATAATGCGTACTTGATATCTAAAATAATGCGGACTTGATATCTAAAAAAAATGCGTACTTGATATCTAAAATAATGTGTACTTGATATCTAAAATAATGCGTACTTGATATCTAAAATAATGCGAACTTGATATCTAAAATAATGCGTACTTGATATCTAAAATAATGCGTACTAGATATCTAAACTAATGCGAAATTGCTATCTAAAATAAAAGACACGCTGACAGAGACGTTTACAAATTATTATACATCCAGAAAATGGTTTCATTTCATTTCGAATTTGAAGATTTTGAACCATCTGAGTTTGCGTAGTACAATAGTAATATTGAAGTGATATTTATGAGATAGTTTATGTATTTCCAGCACATTTCCTACCGTGTTTTTGTGTTGTTATGATGTTTCGTGTATTTCCAGCACATTCTCTACAGACTGTATTTTTGCGTTGTTGTGTATTTCCAGCACATTTTGAACAGTATAACGTTTGTGGTGTAGCGTTGTTATGACGGTTCGTGTATTTCCAGCACATGCGGCCAACCTAGACGCGGTGTTGTGTGGACCGGTCTGTATGATATGGTGTCCGTTTGGTAACGTGATGGACGAGCGGGGCTGTCCAACGTGTAGGTGTCGAAGTGGTAAGTTATTAACGATAAGATGATGATGATGTTGATGATAGAGAAGAGGATTTAAATGAAAAAAAAAAGGTTGTAATTGAATGTACTCGTGGGACCCTCTGACATTTCAGTATAAAAGTGGTAAGTAATAAACTTGATGATGACGATGATGATGATGATGGTGATGTAAAATGAAATGTAAGGTTGTAATTTAATCTACCCGCAGGGCTGTCTGACATGTATATATACATATAGAAGTGGTATGTAAATTTTTGTTACCATGGTAACATTGTTGTCATGATGGACGAGCATGAATGATTTGCACAAAGGTGTAGAAGTTGTAGGATAATAAATCGATGATAACGATGATCGTAATGATGTATGAATTAGGGAGGGGGGGGGGGGGGGGGGGAGGGGTAATAGTGTAAGTTTTTAAAAAAATCTTAGATATTTTTATAGTAAAATCTATCTTCATCGTTTGTTTTTGTGATTGATTCAGACCTTAATCTTCATTCAACCAAAAAATAAATGAATAAATAAAAACACATTACAAGCAACACAAGCTACTGACAAACAAATTAATAAAACAGGACTATCAACATCTCGTTTGAAGTCATCTTTTCGTATGTTCTATGGTTGATACAGCGACTTTGTCAGCAAATACCATCTTCCACTGGGTCGCATGCTGACTGATATTTTTCATACTAATTGTTGGACCATAATTGGTCGCCTGTTTGTATGCGGACTTTTCCGTTTTATCCCCGATTACGACAAAGATCACACGGCGGGTGTGACCGGTCAGCAGAGGATGCTCACTCTTCCATGGCACCTGATCCTACCTCTATTTTTTAAGAGGTCCGTGTTTTCTCTGCTCCTGTTTTGTAATTTTCCTTTGGACTTTGGAATTTGAACACTGTTCGTTATCACCACACGTCATTGATTAGAATTTAAGGATCCTTAGATGTAATTCTGACATCCTTACATGCAATGCTTGATCTAACTGTCTAAATGATAATGTCATTGAATATTTATTTTATTTTATGAAATTGTAGAACATACAACAACGACTGAAGTCCCAGTTTCAACTGGGACCCCCAAGGCGTGTGCAGGGGTCATGTGTGACATATACTGTCCGCAGGGACACACCCTAGTAGACGGCTGCCCAGTGTGTGCTTGCAAAACTGACGACGGTTGGGTTGGATAAAGAATGTAATTTCCAAACTGTTGATGGAAATTAAAGTATCAGAGATATGTACAAATTCTTTTTTATTTTTTTTATAAAAATGAGTTTAATCAAAAATCGCCCATTTTTCATAAAGACTCTAATTGTGTATTTGTTCTTAACATTTTGGATAAAGTTAATGTCGATGTTTTTCATTCAACCTCTCCTGAATTGTTTTTCGTACATACATTTCTCTTTAAGTTTGCTCCTAACGATTGGGGAAAGTGTCCAACTCATACAAAAGTTCGCATTTGTTATGTTAAACTCTTGACGTGCTTTAAATTTCATTTAATAAAGACATATTAAATTTGATCAAGGTGCGCCGTTCTGTGCATTCGTTTGAAGTCATATTTTGGGTAATACCCACACTATTACATCAGAATTGTAAATCCATAATTTCAGAACAATATAAAAACAGAATAATTAAGAACTATTTTGCTAAAATTGAAATCGAATCATTGAGAATAAAAGCATAAATGTTCAAATTTATATGTTATGATCATTTCTGAAGCGTGTTCTGTACATCAACTTTTGCGATTTGTTACAATATTTGTCTTCAAAATTGACGATATTCTAAAACATTAATTGGAACCGGGGGTAAATTTCATTGCTATTTGACGTCCGTACAAAAATAATGCGTAAACTTTGAACGGTTCTCGTCATATATTTTAATAACGCAACGAAGGTCAGCTTCTGACTTTGATTCCGTCCGAGGGTAAATTTATTATCAAGGTATAGAACTGCCGTCCAACCCTGTTATTGGCATGTAATCAATATAAGAGTTATAATGAAGGTTAAATAAACCTGTTATGTCCATCGTCGATACTGGCTGTAAAAGTTATTATGAATAATTGCAAACGCTCATTATTTTGCATGAAAGCCTTTAAACAGTTGTTCCTTCATTAATATCAAATCTAGAATATTGACAATTTAGAATTGCAAACTGTGAAGGTAATGGTGTACTTCAGATAGTTATGTACACTTAATGGTCATAAACTATACATCAAAATGCACATTCTTTCAATTGACTTGAAACATTTTGAAATGAAAGCGTAAATGATTGAAAATTCTAATATTGCGGAATAAAACTCATACTTATCTTTTCTTTCTAGTTCTAGCGTCACAAACTTTCCTAAAGTCAATACTCAGCCTTGAGTCTGAGTTTTTACCTCAAGTTCACCCACTGATCCTTTAAGGATTTGAGTTAAGCGAGAGATGAGTGATTAAATTTCTTTGTGGAGGCGGGGCCTGAGCGAGATTTTGCTGATGGTCATTAATTCCCTATGCAACCTGATTTTAAATGTTTACAATTCGTTTTCTATTACACATTTGACAATTGATATGGCTGCGTGTCTACTAGCTGCGCATGTTATCAGACATGCAAACAAACCAAATATGTCATGGTATCAAAACTATAGTTTAAGTGGTGGGGCGTTGCATGATGTGGAAATTCAAAGTTAATAGTTGTAAACTAATTACATTGCACCCTTAAACAATTATCATCGCGTAATTGCGAGTTGTTCAATTATAAAATGAATGCCAGGACACTGCCATTTTATTAAAGATATTATAGATATCAATGATCAAATAATCTTTCTCTTTCTGTATATAAGCATTTTCTTTCCAAAACACCACGAGGAAAATATCTTTAAATAGATATAAACTAAAATGCAATAACTAAACGTACAATAATGAGTATCGTTCTCAACGGGTTAAGTAGCTTTTTGATTTATTTTGCGAAACATAATTCAACATTACTTCTAGATAAAGTAAAGGAAAAAATATCGTTAAGTTAGTTCATTCATTTGAGAGAATGAGCTATTTTTGAATAAAGAATTTAAAAATCTTTCATAATAAAGGAAGTGGACATTAAAAGAGGTAGTGATTACTGTAACCTTTCAGGCTTTGTTGATTTAAGATTCGTTAACACTTGATTGTTTTGAAATCAAACAAACAATGACCATATTTATAGATTAAAAAATTGAATAAAATGATGAAATGAATATGCTAGGTGAATATACTTTGTTTCATTGTCAACTATTTGGATTTTTTCTGACATATCATGACAACATTTAAATAACAACAATACTGTTATTATTGAGGGCTTACAAAGAATCGTTGTGTAAATATGTACGTGTATTATTAAATGATATAAACGTATAAGGCGACAGACGTTTGAACGATAAAAAGAAATAATAAAAAACAAAACAATTCTGAATAAACTATTTAATGTTACTGTTATTTACTGACAGTAACATCAACAATCCTGTCGAAACAAAAGAAAAGTGTAAATAAAAAAAAAATCAATACAAATTTACTAAATGCCCGTTATTTTGGATGATTCTTTAATTCTTCATATTGCCATTGACTGAGTGTGTTCTTCACTAATATAAAAATGTTTAATAGATATTTAAATCACGAGAAACCACATTATCAGTATTTCCTTTTTATTTGTTATTCAATTTTGGTTCGGTATGATATAATTTTCAACTCTTTAGAACAACATAGGAAGTCTATTAAGGAAGGAGTCTTATCTGGTTTTCGACTTGTCCAAAATAAACTTGATTAAATTTTCAATAAATCAAATTAGAACATAACCCACTTTTTCATCCAATCAGCAATCCCTAGATATTCTATTAAGTGATATATTTAATAGTTAAGAATTCCTCTAAGTTCACAGCGATGTCACATTTAGATTGACCGCTTCGAGAGCCGAAAACAAAATAGATGTGATATTTGATTGGCACAAAACTTTTGATCAGTTAATGAAAAAGTGGGTTATGTTCTAAGTAAGTTAAATCATATTAAATAAAATCTACGCGATTAAGAAGGGGCTCGGTCGCTTCGCTCCCTCCGCCCCTTCTTAATCGCGTAAATTTTACTTAATATGATCTAACTATTACATAAAAGGAAAATAAAAAAATATATTTTTCTTTCTGTTTTACTATTATACAACTAAGCATATAGATAGTTATCAAAGTATTAAACCTAACAAGGACTATATTTTGACGAAACATTGGCGTAGAAAATTATCACATGTTTTTTTTTTTGCAATTTAATTGCTGTAGATTCATGAGTTTATTAGGCATTTTTAATGCAATAACATTAGTGTTGGAATTTTTCAAATAATGGGAACTAATGATAAGATACCTGGGTTTCAGAATATGTTTTTAAAACATAATTTGTCTATCAAATTCCATTTCAAACGCTTTTTAAACCTCATTCTATAAAAAGATTTGTGTGAAAAAATCACAAAATCAGATTATCTCTCTTTTTAAATGGTCATATTAGCTTTTCTGTCAATTTATATATGTATGTGAAGTCGCCATAATATGTGAAAAGTAGAAATATTTTATCATTGAAGCATAGAAAAATATCAAAAAATCTTCAACATTTAAGAAAATTAGAGGAAATGCGGGCTAAGCAATAACACCTTTAACTTAAATATTTATTACGTAGCCTGAGCTGTTATAAATACTGATATTCTATCATTTCATTAAATAATAGAAACTTCATGTCTAAAACAAACGTCTACATATTTGCAGATAACTACATTTATTTTTTTATCATCCTTTAAGTTGAAAAAAGGTATTGACCTTGACCTGACCTTGATGCAAAAACAATATGGTCAAGTTTTGATTAAACTGAAACAATCATTTGGTTATATGATCTGTTTTACTATTCATGAATTTCTTGGTATAAAAAGTATGTCTGATAATTATAAGAAGACTTAAGTATGGTTAAAATGAAATTATGACGTAACAGTAGCGTAAAATCATTGGATAATAAAGGTCTTGAGGATGTGGTACTTTTACAAAACATGTTTAAAGTGCCTTTTTTATCAACATTATCAAAGATAACAATATAAATACATTTTTAACTTACCTATCTACAATGGGAAACACCACTGTCACACCAACCACCCGTGTATCCGTGATGCAGACAATGATCTAAACAGGCCGTAGATCCAAGAGAGACTCCGAAAACGGTGGCAGTTCCAAGCTTCTACTTTAATGCCTGTAGTGGCGTACATCATGGCTATCACATCGAACACCTAAATGTCCGTCATTTCTGAGGTGCTGAAGATGTAAAATTTCACACACACTGCTTTTTAAAAAAAAAAAATAAATTTTAACACATAAATGCATGATGATCGATTAAGCGTATGTATGATAATCTTTTTCTCATTAATAAAACAAATATACTTACCGGCATTCTTCCCTAAACAAATGAAGAAAAAACATTTCTTCTTTTTATTTATCGTAGTAATCTCTTTCTTAGTAAACTTTGCATAACGTATCTAAAAATGTCAGTAAATATAGAATTTTTTTCATGTGTTTCACACAATACAAAAAATTGTTATTGCGTGGTTATCATTATAGATATGGACATTTGTGTCATTTGTTAAATAAATTGGTATTATATCTAATATTTATTTTGTTATATTAGACGACGGACGTTTGAATGATTAAGTACCACCAAAAAGAATAAAGCAAACTTGCTCTTAATAAACCTCTGTCAGTTCATGCGACAATTTAGTTTATGTACATGTAAAATGATATAAACTCACACCTGAGAAACCAACGGAAAGACCAGCGACCATTAGAAATGTTTAAACATCTTGTAGCAAAGATTCGAACGATACTCGATTGAATTTCACGATCCTATTTGTCTTATCAAATGCCATTTGTTACTTCACACAAATGTTGTGCCAAATCTTTCACAAAAACTCAATGATGCTGCTGTAATAAACAGATAAAGGTTCATTTAGTGCGCACTTTTAAATATGGTAATTGATAGATTGTAATATATTAACGTATTGTTTGTAGATTGTTTGAAAAAGTGCTCAAAATTTATCTTTGTTGAAAGCATTTGAACAGTTTAAAAAAGTGTGTTTCATGTTGCATTTTGAGAATATGTTCAAAGTTTATAACAATACAGAATCAATTGTCATAGGATAAATTATCGCTTCTAGTTATGTGATTATGAAAATAAAAATAATTTTTATTCTACCATCAGATTTTATTCATACAGATGTATAATTTTTTATGCAGAATAAAAACAAGTCAATTTGCAGTTTCTGTGCATTTCCTTTCTTAAATACAAATTAATTGAAATTAATCATTTATGTGTTTGACTCATTTGCACAATAAAGAACATCACACTGCTGTTTTCATCTTGATTTGGAATAAGCCGAGTGGTTGGTTTCGGCACAAGCCAGAAGAGTGCGGACAGAAACCACCATGGATGAGGGATGGTGTTGATATCATATCTATAAATCAAACAATTGAAAAAACAATTATTAAAAAAAATTAACAAAACTTAACTTTTAGTGTTCGTATATGTGTTCTGCGTTATACTAAAGTTGTCGGATTTTGTTGACAAACTGTCGTCGTTTGATTTTATAAATAGGGGTATATGTTGTCCGAAATGAAGATTCTTAAATTCAAAAATGGGAAGAGAAACGTTTTTGTTAATTCGTAACAGTTGCTGTCTCACCTAGTCCAAAGCACGTGTATCAGGGCGGGGTATATGATATAAAGAAATAGCAGCCCTGAGGGAGATACAGTCCTAGCTACCGTTAGTTGTCTCCCGACTGTGGAATCATTTCAATACGTGGGGCCAATTTTCTTGGATTGTGGGGTTTTTTTCTTCGTCTTTGGACATTTAATTTCGTGGATGGGTCGGTTTTCAGTTTCAGTAAGAAAAATAACTCTTTCAAAATTTGTTTTCGCCGAGGATGTAAATTCGTGGCTGAGGGCTAACCACGGATACCACGAAAAAATTGAGCCACCATCATTTCTAATTATTTCACAGTAGTCCATAACACGTGTATCAGGACTAATAGACGAATAGACTAATAACTTTATGATGAAAGTGTGTATCAAGTGGACCAGATCAACACGGTAAAATTATTGAAACGTTGTGTGTCTTTAATTTGAAAGGAAACATTTATATTTTGTAGAGTCGGCTAAAAGTGAAGACATTGTTTAATTTCTGTATACTTTTCATTAGTCAACAACAAATAAAATAATTTACAACACTTTATTTTATCAATATACAAACCATTTTTAAACATACTACAATTCAAGTACATTTTCTACTGGAAGTATTCTCTATCAATGACCTTTTCAAAGTGCGCAGTAAGTGTACCTTTAACATCGTAATGCTCTTTTTTAAGACTTGGCATTAAATTTCTGTGAAGTAACAAATGGCACTTGATAAGACCATTAAGACAGTATATATGGGACTGAAATTCAATCGAGTATTGTTCAAATCTTTGCAACAAGATGTTTAAACTTGTGTTTTTGGTGGCTGGTCTTTTCCTGGTTTTCTCAGGTATTAGCTTATATTATTTTACAGGAACTCAACTAAAATGTCGCTCTGATAGGCATCAATATCATTTTTGTTAGAGTAAGTTTGGTTTAATCTTGGTTTTGGTCCTTAAACTTTTCTTCATCTGTCGTCTAATGTAACAAAATGCAAATTTTGAATAAACGTAAGTTATTTCTCCCCTCCCCCAAATAACAAAAAAACAAAACAAAAAACAACCCCACCGCAACAAATGTTGAAATTTCTGTGTATTCTTTTGCAACAAATGAAAGTAGTTACGTTTTATCCACTGAATTCTAAAACTGTTTTATGCACTGCGTATTTTTGTTACAGGAAGCTGTAATTCATAAAAGCTTAAGTAAAAATATTTATTTCATTTTTTCATCTAGGGACAGATGCTGGTAAGTAACTTTAATTCTATGAATTGGAGAAACATTTTCATTCCCTCGATCAATCTACTAAATGAAAGATGCCTACAGGTTTATTCAATACGGGATATTATTACTTATTAGATTTGTTACCTAATAAACCTAATAAGTGTTTTGTTTTCCGGAGGACTATCAAGTGACACATTTATTCACAAAAAGCGATGATCTACGCAAACCCATGTACAAGTTGCCTAACATCTTGTCTAATTTAACTCATTTAAACTCATCAAAATTATCAATCTCATCTTCCAAATGCTCTTTGAAATTCTTCGCTTCACCCATGTTTACTTACAATGTTTTGTAGTTATTCAATTTTAAACGTTTCCCCCCTTCCCTCTGCAGAGATTTGAGCAAATCTCGACGCTGCCATTTTGTTCTGCTCCAGACACAACAATGTGACGTCAATTCAAAGGGCAACTACTCTAATTTAAAAATAATTTTCAAAGAGCAACTACTCTAAATATTATAAGAACTTACGGAACACGGTTTCTGTTTTAAATAATATGAAATATCGAAATGAGTAGGCGAAGCGGCGGCCAATGACGGCCATATTGCCTAATATTAATTCTCACCGAACCTACATAAAGATATATGAGGCAGTCATGTGCCATGTTTAAAACAATAAAAGTGTGACATTTCAATCAGAGGGAAAGCAAAAGTTCTTTCAATGATGCTTCATAACAATAGCTGTGTTTGATAGGGTGTATCGGGGCTTACATCTTTAATATGAAGGATAGTAACAAATCTCGGATTGTTGTCTATTTTTGACTTAGGAAATATATCGATTGCCTACAATTTCTCAAAAGAAAAAAAACGGCAATAAATAAGCGTTCGACCTCCCTTTTAA
Organism: Magallana nippona; assembly: GCA_033439105.1. NCBI lineage: Eukaryota > Metazoa > Mollusca > Bivalvia > Ostreida > Ostreidae > Magallana > Magallana nippona. The sequence goes on along the minus strand of CM065917.1, from coordinate 43,332,658 downwards.
AGGTATCGGGATTTTTCCCCTTCGCTTTGGTGTAGAAATGTCAAGGAATGGGAAAAGGATTTAATAAACCAATTATGACGTCATAATGGTTTTGGCACCAAAACACACTCTGAAATATTTACTAGATACTGACCTTAAAGCAGTTACGTGCGTGTTACGAAACATAACAATAGCAATGTGCATGCAATTTTACACCTTTAGCACCTCAGAAAAGACTGACCTGCGAGCTTGGAACTGCCTCCATTGGTGGAAATACCCTTGGAACCACAGCCTGTTTGGCACATTGTGCATATCTTGGATATTTAGGTGGTTGGTGTGACAGCCACAATGTATGCCACTGCAGACATTAAAGTAAGAATTTATTCCAATGCAAGCTTATTAACTCATATTAAACGAACCCTTAAACCCTTTAATTTTGTTTGATTTATGAAACAATTATATATACTTATATAAAGAATTTTCAAGAAAACAGTTGCATAAATGTAAAATTCAATAAATTAATTTTTTTTGAAAGGTTGGACAGTGCGTGGAACTGCTTGAAATGTTTCTGTTTCACTTAGCATGTTTTTCAATAAATACAAAAAAATTATGTTGGTTTCCTGTTTAGAAATTTACCAAAAAAACGTATACTTAACGAGGCTGGGTCTAATTTATTCTGCCCTAGCTTTTTTAATCAATCTTTTACCTGAATTTCTACTAATATAATTATTATTTTAAGATAAAAAAAAATCAGACATTTACCACGCTTTCTTAAGGGGTCATCTCGAAGTTTGTTGATTTTTAACATAGGACATTATGGGATTTTGTCAATTTTGCACATTTTTTTCATAATTTTTTACTTTATGCCCTAGGGATTTTTTTTTCTGTTCCACATATGAAAGTTATTGCTAAAAGGCATCAAATGACGGAATACAAAATCTTTTTACCTCTTGGTTTGTTCCGAGGGTCTTATCAAATTTTATTTTTTCATGCCCAATTTTCCAGATTTGTCAGATAATGGCCATTTTTTATATGACAAAGGCGGAAATAGTGATCTTGATAGCATTATCAAAACATCCACACATATTTAAGTAATAGAAATATATATAACATCACATACTAAGGGTCATAAATATAAAATACGAGGTTACTGTTTTGAAGTACATGTATAAAGTTACGTTTATAGGCGGGGTAAGAAAACGTGACAGAGTGCTAGGCTTGCTGAACAGTCTTCACGTTTTCGACCCAAGCCCAAATATAGATTTCTATTTATGTTAATTTAACAATATAATATCAATTTTACGCCTCAAACGAGCTTTTTTCGAGAAATTTTGCTGAATATCTGCAGTTGCAGTCATTACGATATGGCATCAACTAAGCAAAAAAGTGACGTCACAATGCCATGAAACGCTGCGCGAAAGCGTGCGTACTCGAATTGTACTCGGCCTCGTTAATATTTCTAAACAAAAATCACGATTGTTTAAATAATCTGAGGTGTAAGTAAATACAATAGTCCACAGTAGTCCATTTCTAAATAAAAAAAGTTAATTCTTTGTTATAAATGAAATCAATATCAATATCAAAAGTCCAAAGGAAATACAAATCAGGAGCAGAACAAAAACAGACTTCTACAAAAATTAGAGGTAGGATCAGGTTCCATTGAGGAGTTAGCATCCTCTGCTGACTGGTCACACCCACCGTGTGCTCTTTGTCGCGATCGGAAGAATGGAAAAATCCGTGGACAATTCGGTGATTAATAATGGTCGAACAATAAGAATGAAAAACTTCAGTCAGCATTCAACCTACACTCTGTCCCGAGTTTTTGCTTCCACCACTTTTCGCTTGATATTTCGATAATCATAAATACCTTTGTGTCCAAAGTACGTTCATCCACTTATATGAAAAATGTCCAAATTATCTGTTTTGAAACGCCCCCTCTACCTACACAAGCCAAAATAGAAAGTCTACGTAGATTTTGCATTGCATCAGCCATGTTATAGCCCGGATGATAACGTTGAAAAATTGTGCGAGGTATTTCGAGTAATTCCGAATGGAGAAAAGATGTAAACATTTCCCAATATAAATCTCCGTAAGAAATTTGTTTTCGTTCCTGTGAATTTTTATGAGTGAAAAATGAAAATCTGTCAATGAAGACATCTTGGATATTTTCCCTTTCATCGATTTCAACTGTATTTCTTTCACAGGTATCTGTATTTTTATTAAAAATCATCAAAAAGCAATAACTTGGGACATACTATAACGCAAGATTGTATATGCTGACATGGAGGAGTTAGCATCCTCTGCTGACTGGTCACATCCACCGTGTGCTCTTTGTCGCGATCGGGAGAATGGAAAAATCTGTGGACAATTCGGTGATTGAGAATGGTCAAACAATTAGAATGAAAAACGTCAGTCAGCTTTCAACCTAGCGCAAGATTGTATATGCTGACAAGGTCGTTGTATCAACCATAGAACTTACGAAATGATGACTTCAATTGAGACTGTTGATAATCTTGATTTATCAACTTGTGTTGTAGAAATTGATCATACGTAGAGCATGCCCTTGCGTATCGAACCTCCATATGCAGGGGTTGAAGATATATTGCTACATAAGTAAGGAAAGTTGACGATAAAAAATTGAAGTCATCACGTTTCTCATAAAGTTTTGTTGCTAGGTTACCATTAATGTCTTTTTCTAGTAAAATATCTAAATTTGAAACAGATGGCTCAGACTGTTTGGTATCTTTTATTTCAAATTCACTGGGATATATCGAGTTGACGTAAGAATGGAATGGAAATAACAATTGTTAATAGATAATACGTCGTCGACATACCTAAATATCGAGTTGAAGGCTACAGCGAGTGATTTGATTTTTTCATGTACAAGTCATTGAATAAATTCTGCTTCATATGAATATAGAAATAGGTCTGCTAACAATGGAGCGCAATTATTACCCATGGGAATTGACCTGCTTTCCAAAAACTATATACAGTCATTAGACAAAAGTATTCGTCGCTGGCGTCAAAATGGCGGCGATTTGTTTACATTAACTACTCAATAAAAAATACTCTCCTGATTTAAATATTCGTTGTCTTACCTTAATATTTTGTGAGATTGCCATTCATTTTAATACCTTCTTGTAGACGGGTTGGAATTGTGGCATATAGCTGGCGAACATAATCTACCGATAGGTTTGCCAGAAACGTGTCACTTCCGCAACCAGCTGATCTTTAGAATCGATGGTGTTTCTTGTAAACTGCAGGTGTCTTTTTAAGTTTTAACCAAATATTTTCAATGATACTAATATCGGGAGACTGGGTTGGCCATGATGTAGTGTTTATGTTATTTTCTTCCATATAGGCACTGAGTAATCGCAATCTATGAACGGGGGCATTGTCATCTTGAAACACATAGTTTCCATGAGGAAAATGCCGAACAATAACGGGCCACAAATTGTTTTCTAATATATCAATATATTTTTCAGAGTTAATAGTACTGTTAACACTGGTCAATATTCCAACATCTTCGTAACAAATACAACCCCAGATCATAACAGACAGTTTGCTCTTCGATGGCGCGCACACGAGATGGGAGTTGTCAACTTCGTCGGTATTTTGCCATATATATATACACGGTTGTTATTACCTATTTCTATTTGACATTCATAACTCAATATCCAGTTCTTCCAGTGATCATTAACAGTCCATTTTTTTCTTTCTCTGCACCAAGAAACGCGTTTTTTCCTGTGACATACTCTGACGATTATCTGCATCCGTCTGTTGTATCCTATTTTAAATAATTTTCTCCTCACAGTCTTTGAACAAAAAGTAGAATCCTTTGCATTATTTATTTCACTTGTTATATCATCCAGTGTCCATCTCCTGTTACTTTTCATGATTCTTGAAAGTTAGACTTCATCGTGCACGGAGAACTTCAGCTTCCGCCCAGATCGATGCCTGTTTTCCACACTTCCATGAACTTCAAATTTTTTAATAATACTAATAATAGTAGTCCTGGGTATTCCCAACAACCTCCCAATTTCTGCCTTATTCTTCTCTGTCTTATAAGCTTCTATAACTTTTTTTCTTACTACCACCGGAATTTCCTCTAACTTACTAGGTGGCATTTTTGCGAGCTTTGTTTATAAAATAATTTGACAGCCGAAAAAAATTGTAAACTTTGACGTAATCTAAAAACTATGACGTATTTATGGGAAGAAATTCCGAACCCGACGTGCTTTCTATAAATAGCGCGATACAAAAATAGCCGCAACGAATTTACAACATCAAAGGAATTTTGACGCCAGCGACGAATACTTTTGTCCAATGACTGTAGATGTTATCAATCAGAAACGCAAGTATCTTTTTTATATCATCTTCAGTGTACGCAGTCCGAATGGTTTTAATAAATTAATTTTGTAAATGACAGATAACAAGGTAAGTAAATTTACTAGATCCATTTTTATTAAGCGATTAGCGTATACGCCAAAGGCTTTATTTCATGTAACCAAAACCCGGAGGCTTCGTTAAGGCGCATTACCTATGATGAATCAAAGTATTGAGAGTACTAAATGCTGGACTAGTTCTTCTTGAACGAAAATGACAAATTATACATAATTTTAACTAATTTAGGATGTGTACTGTTTAATGAAGATAACGTTTTACTGATTATTTTAGCGGAGTATTTAATATCAACAATTAAAGCATTTACGGGATCAGTACTTTGAAAGAACAAAACATCTGAACAAAAGGAATACTTTAGTTCATTGTGTAATAAATTGTAATCGGTCTCTGGTAATCTATGCATTAGAATTAGGTTCTTTATGAAAATATAGGTAATTTTGTGATGAAATATGCATATCAGATGATGCATACTACAATTTTATAGTAAAATTCTAAAAATAATCGAACAAATTTGTGATTGCCAGTTGTAGACACTACCGTTACATTCCTACATTTTTATAAAATGCGATTAATGAAGTTTATTTACACGTGGCTTTTGTAAAATTTAGCATAAGGAATCTTTTCATTTGCAGGATGATTGGATTCCCGCTATCTATGTAAATGCACTTGAACGATGATTTTATGAATAACATATGCATTACTATACTCGACACAATTTGAGTTCAAACACTTGTTTCTATAAATCATATATATTCACATCTTTACAATAAGTAGACGTTATAAAAAATTAAGGTTTTAATTTGTTTAATTTCAATTTATTTAATGCAGATAAATTTAAAGATAAAACACATTGGAATTCCAAGAAAGTGAGGATATGGACTTGTCTTAAACAAATATATTATTTTTTTCTGAGCTTGTGTTATATTAAAGGTATTTCTTAACTAGATTTCAGATTAAAATGTACCAGCTGCTATGGGAACATTAGTGGTTAGATAAACGAGCGTAATAATTGGTATAAAAAATCTAGTGGCTTTCAATATGCAAAAATGTTAACCCTACCGAACCTAGTCTATGTATCAGATATCTTCATAACTTCATCTTACTACAAATTAAATAATTTCTGCACAGTAGATTTTTGAACAACTATATGTGCATGGGAATATTTTTATTCTGATATGTCATTACAATCCACCTTTTGTTATTGAAAAAAGCAATGCTTTTCATGACTTATTGTGCTGCAATGCTGCGTATGTAAAAAGGTGCTGTGCTTACTGTATAGGAACACGATTATGATGTATAAAGAGAACATCCTTGTGAACCAACGCCATTTTTAAAAGCTTTATATGCCTTAAAAAGAATATTCATAAAGAAAAGAAATATTTTCCCTATGCTATCTTGGATTTGATTCTAATTAACTCACCTATGATGTTACTATGGCAAAACAGAAGTGAAACAATGTTTGGACCTACGCATAATTCATCACCGCTGAAAAGACTAAGTACTTGAGAATATTTGATAAATTCGATGTAATGAATTTGGAAGCATTGTTTTTCAAGGATAACTTGACAATAGACAGATTTTAAATGGTATGAACAAATTAGATATTTTTTGTATAATAATTATAAAGAAAAGAAATGTTTTCCTAATGGAATTTTTATTGGTTTTAACATTAATCTAATTACATTGAAAAGATGATTATGATAATTATAATTACTTTATTATGCGAGTCGGAAAATACTGTCAACGTATCACCTATAGCGATATAAGATATTTGTCAGAAATTAGTTTTTCAATATGTAAACGTGGATTTAAATTAGCGTTTTCTAAATGGTACATTGAAAAAAAAAGCTAATTCATTATATCATTATAAGTATATGCATGGCATTTAGCGATGTTCTCGTTTTAGTGGCAACTGCTTTTTGTAAAAAAACAACAACCCATAAATAGAATACAGAAACAAATATGATACGTTTGCAGTATACAGCCATTTTAATGTAGTTGCATGAATTGAACTCTATTATGGCTGACCAATAGTTTATCAGCTTGTGGGTGGAATACATTCTTATTTTATCAATGATTCCTATTTTTCAAACATTTGTTTTATTGAACTCAGCAAACATTAACTCATTTAAATGACTAAATATGAATTGATAAATAAATTCAATCTTTTATTCAATGTTTTTTATTGGTTGTACAAGGTTTTTGATAAATATGAAGACTGCCTCAGAATCTTCTAAGGTAAAACAAACTTCCCTGCAAATCCATAGCCATCACTATTGCTATGACCGTACACGATGAGCCCAAACGATTCTTGATCTGTAGTTTTTAAGGTATATACATCTTCTTTGACTCGAATGTTTCGAACGCTGAATGTTTTCCCCGACGAAACCACCGACCATTGATACACTGTGTTAAATTGGCCAATGGGAATTTGGTTAATATAAAGGTTGTTTAATGATCCAGTTGGAATGATAACACTAAGGTAATTGTCTCTGTATTGGTCGGGTACTGCAATTTTGTAGTAGTTAAGATATTGGTTAATGCCTGGGATAACAGTCATGTAAGGAGCATTGGAAGAAGAGCCCATTGCATATCCTGTCACCATAACGGGACGATCTGATTTCACAGTTACCTCATTAGTTGTAACCGTAATATTTTTGTGCTCCTTCTTATTGAGAGGCAACCTGGAAGTGTTGTTTCCTATATGAATGCTTACGTTATTACAAAACGGACTCGACACTTGTATAAAAGTTCCTGAATTGTTGTAAAATGGTGGAATAATGTACTCGTGATCAAACTGATCGATTGGGGGTAACTGGGACACCATGTGACTACAGCCTGTACCTTTAAAGTCCTGTCATCTATTCCCAGAAAACACTGCAACAGATGTTTTAGATGTAATGTAGGTTCCGGTAAGGTCTCTTCCATGACTAACTTGGAGTGTTTCTAATTCTCCAAAACTCTTTTTATAAACGTCTCCAGACCAGTATGTTGCTCCTTCTATAAATATAGGTTCGTTGTTCTTGATGTTAAATGTAATATTCATATCAGTATTGTTGTGTAAAATCCGAACGGCAAATTGGCTTGCATGAAAGGAACCTACATGCCTTCCTTCTGTTGATGAAACAAGATATTCTGTCGATAATTTGTGTGTAGGAATAACCAAAGTTCCGTCGTTTGTTGATGTGTCAGATGAGTCGAACGATGTTACACCAGACAACTCTAAAGTCCTTATAATGACCGCTTTGTATTCAGTTATCAACTCGTGGCAAGCTAAATCAAAAGGAAAGAGAATGCTGAAACTCGTGGCCGACGTGTAGTATTCCTTTCGTGGTCTTTGAATCTTATGCATTTAATTCTTAATATATGTGCATATTCTGTTTGTAAATTATATTTTGACCAGTTTGTTTGACGTTAGTATTCTCCTCGATTGAAAAAAGTGCGCAAAACTGGATAATTTCATCGCGACCGAGTAACACTGCGAGGCAAGATGTACGTCCACACAAGTGAGAACTCTACAGCAAAATACTTTAAACTGCTAAGAGGTCGACAGTTTATATAGGGGTTGTAAGGATAAAGTTAATTGGAGAGAAATATGGCGGATAGTGCCTATTTACGAGCGGTGTTCAGCTTTAAGTTATCTTTTACTTTACATTTTGATTTTTCCAGGTTTAGTTCTAAATGGATGTAACAAAAGCTAGAAAAATTGTTTATTTATGTTCAAAACTAATCAGTAGATAGAAAATCAGCTTGAAAAAGATTTTTTTACGGTATCTTAAACCAATGTAAACAAAAACATGGCACGAGCCTTGTTTACATAACACAGAATTTTTAGCTCTGTATCTTGCTCATAACTTTACTACTGATACTCAAATTTTGGTTGATCATTAGAAACAATGCCCCACTAAAGCACTGTACATAATACAAATAGAAAAATCAAAATTGACCAAAATCGTGACCATGCCCCTTTAACAGAGAAAAATGTTATTCTTTATATGTTTTTAACGATCAATTGAAAATGCTTTATTATATTTTCTCATAATTTTTAAAATAGGGCCAAATCTATATGTTTCGGGTTGACCGACAGGCTTTAAAACACATCCAGAGTGCGATAATAAAATAGAAACTAAAGTGACATTTTTCACATTTTATGTTTACAAAATTATGATGCTTTACAAATTCATGGACTAACAGACTGGTAGGTCGTGTGGACACAAAACTTCACCACTTCACCACTCCATTCCTGTACACTATTCACTATTAAGGACCTGCGTACACAAACATACACATTAAGTTACACATACACATAAAGTTCAATACAAGTAATGACCCAAATGGCCCACCGTACATAACAGTGAGACAAAGAGGTACACGTGGCAGCGCTGCATTACATTTACTTGCATTTCACAATACATAATATTACACTGAATTACTTTACACGTAACTTAAAATACTGTGACGACAATTACTTGTAAATTACACTGTTTAGAGTCACTAAACACGACATACACATTAACTACTCAAATTACGGCAGCCCTATGAATATACTCTACTCACGACACTATATAAAGAAATAAAAAACTTTAAAACGAACATTACAAACGAATTACATACGAATGGAACATTCAAACAATACAAATTACAAATAAAACACATTGAAACAATAAAGTTATCCTAGGACCATTTAATTAACAAATAGAATGAGAATGAATAAGTAAATTGGTTTACTCACCTCAGAAGCTGTGTCTGTATTTAAAGTTAGACGATAATTAAGCCACAATTACTGATACTATGCAGGAAAATCGTGCAGGTAGATTTTACCCGTTCCAAAGAGAGCCAAAACCTAAACTCAGGTGGATATATACAGGTATCGAGGGGTACCAAAGAGGGAAATTGAAATAAAGGTCTAGTACAGGATAACTAAAATAAATACAAATAAAAACAGCATCGTAAATGTAACACTATATATGATCTTGAACTTAAAATTGCGAATTCCCAATCTATATAAAAATGGTAACACATTAATAATTAGGTTTTGCGGTGAACAAATCCTAACTGACCTTTTCCCGGTAATCAATTTTCCAGGAACGACAACCGTGTCATGTGTACTGTTTGAAGATAAGACGGAGTATATTTGTAGGAATCAAAAATCGAACGAGATTCATTTTTGTTATAGTCCTATTCAGGGCTTATGTAAAACAAATTAATTTAAATCAACTAAAAGTTGTAGAGTCGACAACAAAACCCATAAAAATATCATGTGTTATTCCCAAAATAAACATCACCGTTAGTATTCCGTAAACTAGTGGCTCAAATCTCAATAAAGTCAAAAAATGGTCACGACCATAGAATCCTCTTAATAGCTAGATATATCACAGAAATGAAGTTCTGCCAACCAGCCGTATTTAAGGTAACTGAAAACTAAATGATAGGTGACCTTTCAATGATGAACTTTATCTATTTTACAACATTTGATTAACACATTCTACAACTTATATTAATATATCTCGTTGGCACGGATGTTAGCGCGAGGGGTCATTAATGTGGGAGAGAGCCGGAGTGCCCGGGGAGAACCCACGTGTCCAAGCGGGCGGCCGCCATACCCTTTCGGGTCGTAGCGGTGAGAAGCAAGTGCATCGCGCTACTTGAACACCTTTAGACCTTTCAGATAACATTTATTTGACTGCTTCCTGTAGTATGAAGCACATACACTAATATTCATTCCATCAACAGCAACACATTTGACCCTTTCTTTATTTGTTGCAAATTTATTTTTAAAAAAAAGCAATACTCTTGTTAATTGATGTAAATATATAGATATTTATTGCAAATAACTAGAATATTCTTAATTTACATAATAAACTACAAACAATAGTATATATCCATGTCACATGATTTAGAAATTACATTATAATTGTATCAATCTTATTTTATATTTTAACTATACGCTTCCTGCATAATTAAACACAGAACAAATCTTTTTCAAAGACGCAATCACAGGGTTAATATTAAATAAAAGTATTTTTAAAATTTGGGGGAAAAAATTGAATTAGAAAAGGAAATGGAAGTAAAACAATGCTTTTTAATAGCATAGCATGGGTTAATTTTCACAAGTAGTGTTATTTAAATATGTACTCTATATAAATATTTAATAATATTTTTGTATTTAAAAAATATTTAAACCAACAATAATATTCATGCTTAGATCTATAAGTAATGAAAAATAATATAGATTTGAAAAAAATATATAACTGAAAAATACCAAATATATCACTAACAGATGTATCTGATGTATGTAAATGTAACGTACAAAATATTTAAAAACAAATCATTTCAAGATAAAGAAATTCTAACAAAACATATTCAAACAAGTACTAATGTATATTTTTGTTTTTCAGATATAAATATAATAAATGAATCAGGAAAAAAGAATGAGTATCAGAAAACAATGGATTTCACATTCCAATTTACAATTGTCTTGAAAATTCATAGTATTTGGTCTAGCAAACTGTAAAAAAGACACATATAAATCATACAGGAAATTATAAATACTTAAAAAGACTAAACTAACTTAAAACACACATACGGATTTTTAGCCTAAAGGAATGTACATGTATTAGAATCAAAGGGTAGCCACACTCAAAAATACAATGTTTCTTCAAATGTTCAAATGTTTTCTGCAAATGGTCAAATGTTTTCTGATAATGTTCAAATGTTTTCTGCAAATGCTCAAATGTTCAAATGTTTAAATGTTTGTTTTCAGATCTCACCCTGTATTATGATACCATGAACACAAAACATTTGAACGATTGATATAACATTTACATATTTATGTATCTACATAATTATCGACATATTCGTGAAAAAAATTGTTTAAATAAAACAATAAAATTGGAATGAGAAACGGATTTGTTAGACACTGAATTACATGTACAAGGTTAATACCTGATACCATTTGATATTCGTATAAATTAAATAATATTTGGCCAGCATTCGTAAGTTGTGACTCATATAAAAGTTCATTTTTTTTCACCAAAAAGTTGGGAGAAAAACATGCTTTTCTTTTATATCTGATGTGACAAATTTACATCAAATTTGTTTAATTCAATTGAATTTTATTCAAGACGAATCGGATAAGATCTTTCCTTTTAAAACTGTATCATCAAACACAGACTCCAAATTAAATAAATTGGATCAAAAGTTATTCAAAGAGTAAATAGTATCAGATGGTCTGTGTCACCCTGTACACTGTAAACAAGGAATTCGTTACTTATTGTGCTATCTGAATAAGTGAGAAGCAAGCACCCTAAGGTCTTTTGTGATGCACAATATAATAATGGGGTTATTAAAGTGATTAACAATGAGCATTTCAAATAAATGAAAGGGAAATCGAAGTCTATAAAATATTTAAATCGATTTTATGTTTGGAAGGAGCAAGTAACAATTTTTATCTTACAGACAAATCTCATGTAGTGGATTATTTTTGATACAAAAAATATATTGGTTGGAGCTACTCACAATACATTATACTTTTCTATTGTTGATTATTTATGATATATAAAATATATTGTTTAGAACCAGTACCAATACATTATACCTTTTCGCAATAACAAAATAATTGAAATAATTACTTTATAACAATTTCATTAAAAGAAAGACAAACAATGTTCAAATATAAATGATAAGACCAATCACAACCCCTTACATATCTATTATAAACAACCACGACAGAATGTCTCATGTTATGATTGCATATATACTGGTATACTCTTGAAACCTGTTTAATTCTTTTCAAATCAATCCGCAAAAATAAAACAACCTGTTTGCTCATATATCATCATGCAATATTCTTATGTCCATCATTACTGTTACAGAACGTTAAATCCTTTTAATTGTTTAAACTTAATAATAATGAATCAATTGAATAAATCAATTGAATAAATCAAAACTAAATAAAACTAAATTCATTGAGATTTAAATAAACAAGTCGCTACATCAATCGGAGGACCATATCAATCAACATGACTATGGACAATATGGTATATGTATAATATATGATCCTAATAAGTTTGTCCTTGCCTTAAATTAAAATAGTCTCTGTACATTTGAAGGAAGACACATCATGAAAGAAAACAGGAAAAAATAAATAAATTAACCGGATATAGGAGAAAACAGTCAACAATCAACACATTTAAAGTGCTGTAAGTGTGGACGAGATCTCAAGAAAACCAAGCTGATACTGCTGGACTTACAGTTACAAAAGTACATTCAAAAGAGTTTCTAAATTGAATCACAACTCTGAGATGAGCAATAAAGAAAAGCAATCAAGATCTGGACGAAAATATTACTTAATAGATCGTATAATCTGCCAACTATAAAAACTAGCAAAGAAATAGACGTAGTAAGGGTTTGCATTGGGAGACAAATGATAGAGAAAAACAACCAACATTTGGATGAAATATATTCCTTCCAAACCATAAAATCTGCCATCAGACGACACTTGTTTAGCAGAGGCATTTGGAGTCCCGGTTATATTCGTCCATCTCTCCTTTCTGTAGTCGGCGGCCATTTTGAGCGAATGGTCGCTGCGTTTTGTCCATGCACTGTTCCATCCTTAGCATCACCATGTCCAGTAAACACTCCACTACCTTAGCAACGTTCTGACCAGTCGCGGCGCTCGTCTCAAAATATGGAAGCCTGCCAAAAATTTGTACAGACCAAAGATTATTCAATTGTTGTTTATGAAGTGTATCTAAATTAACCTCTAACTAATGAATTGCTACGTCAACAAATAGGTTTTCGTTCCAGTACCGGCACTTGTCTCAAAATATGGAGGTCTAGCAAAAGCTTTGTACAGACCAAATATTATTCAATTCTGTTTGTGTTATGTATCTAGAATAATTACTTATTAATTAATAACTAAATAGTTGCTATGTCAATAAATATTTTGTCCAGTATAGGTGCTCATCTTGAAATATGGAAGTCTGGTAACAGCTTTGTAAACTCCAAAGATTATTCCTTTTTGTTTATACAATGTATTTATGTTAATAAAGGCTCTTATTAATTGTCAATAAATAGATATTCCTGTCCAGTAGCGGGCTTTCTTAAAGTATTGGAACCTGACAACAGAGGCATTTATCATTATCATTTATACTTGTGGTCTGTGTTTGGGTTGACCTGAATCTAATTATTTGACCTTACTAGTCTAAGTACCAGTACTCAGTGTTAGTATAAATTAGTCGCATTCTGTACGATAGCAGCGCTTTATTTGATAAAGAAAAAAAACTTATTTGAGCTTCTGGAATGTTAAAGGATAATTGATGATTCATAAATATTGGATGCATCTGATGAATTATTTGGACCACCCAGCCTACTTTACTAACTCTCAAGAAAAGTGTTTAATTTCCTACCAATATTTTGAAAATTTTCCAGAAATGTGTCTATTTTAAACCAATATTTCTGATCCACGTTAAAATAACTCAATGAAAACTGTCTGTTTCTGTCCCATGTTTCATAACTCTCTATAAATGTCAAATTTTAGACTCATGCTGAATAACTGTGTCCATGTCTAACCCACTTTTCAAATTGACTCTTTCGAAGTATTAAGTCATTTCCTGACCCATGCTTTTAATAACTGTCTATGACTTACTGACCCATGGTTTTAATAACCGTCTAAAACCTACTGACCCATGTTTTTAATAACCGTCTAGAAGTTACTGACCCATGCTTTTAATACCCGTCTAGGACTTACTGACCCTTGCTTTTAATAACCGTCTAGAACTTACTAACCATTGCTTTTAATAACTGTCTAGAACTTACTGACCCATGCTTTTAACAACTGTCTAGAACTTACTGACCCTGCTTTTAATAACCGTCTAGAACTTACTGACCCAAGCTTTTAATAACGGTCTAGAACTTACAGACCCATGGTTTTAAAATGGTCTAGGACTTACTGACCCATGCTATTAATAACGGTCTAAAACTTACAGACCCATGGTTTTAAAATGGTCTAGGACTAACTGACCCATGCTTTTAATAACGGTCTAGAACTTACTTACCTATGCTTTTAAAATCGTCTAGGACTGACTGATCCATGCTTTTATTAACAGTCTAGAACTTACAGACCCATGCTTTTAAAATCGTCTAGTACTAACTGACCCTTGCTTTTAATAACCGTATAGAACTTAATGACCCATGCTTTTCATAACCGTCTAAAGCATACTGACCCATGCTTTAAATAATCGTCTAGAACTTACTAATCCATGCTTTTAATAACGGTCTAGAACTTACTGACCCATGCTTTAAAAATCGTCTAGAACTTACTGACCCATGGTTTTAAAATGGTCTAGGACTAACTGACCCATGCTTTTAATAACGGTCTAGAACTTACTTACCTATGCTTTTAAAATCGTCTAGGACTGACTGATCCATGCTTTTATTAACAGTCTAGAACTTACAGACCCATGCTTTTAAAATTGTCTAGTACTAACTGACCCTTGCTTTTAATAACCGTCTAGAACTTAATGACCCATGCTTTTAATAATCGTCTAAAGCATACTGACCCATGCTTTAAATAATCGTCTAGAACTTACTAATCCATGCTTTTAATAACGGTCTAGAACTTACTGACCCATGCTTTAAAAATCGTCTAGAACTTACTGACCCATGCTTTTAATAACCGTATAGGACTTACTGACCCATGCTTTTAATAACTGTCTAGGACATACTGACCCATGCTTTAAATAAATGCCTAGGACTTACTGACCTCAGCTTTAAATAACCGTCTAGGACTTACTGACCCATGCTTTTAATAACCGTCTAGAACTTACTGACCAATGCTTTAAATAACCGTCTAGGGCATACTGACCCATGCTTTTAATAACCGTCTAAAACTTACTGACCCATGCTTTAAATAACCGTCTAGAATTTACTGACCCATACTTTAAATAACGGCCGTCTAGAACTTACTGACCCATGCTTTTAATAACCGTATAGGACTTACTGACCCATGCTTTTAATAACTGTCTAGGACTTACTGACCCATGCTTTAAATAACTGCCTAGGACTTACTGACCTAAGCTTTTAATAACCGTATAGGACTTACTGACCCATGCTTTTTATAACCGTCTAGAACTTACTGACCAATGCTTTAAATAACCGTCTAGGGCATACTGACCCATGCTTTTAATAACCGTCTAAAACTTACTGACCCATGCTTTAAATAACCGTCTAGAACTTACTGACCCATGCTTTTAATAACCGTATAGGACTTACTGACCCATGCTTTTAATAACCGTCTAGAACTTACTGACCAATGCTTTAAATAACCGTCTAGGGCATACTGACCCATGCTTTTAATAACCGTCTAAAACTTACTGACCCATGCTTTAAATAACCGTCTAGAACTTACTGACCCATGCTTTAAATAACCGTCTAGAACTTACTGACCCATGCTTTTAATAACCGTATAGGACTTACTGACCCATGCTTTTAATAACCGTCTAGAACTTACTAACCAATGTTTTCAAAAACCATCTAGGACTTACTGACCTCATCTTCACAACGTCAAGGCTCTGTGATTACGGAACTCCACACAAACCCTTGACATAAGTCGCTATTTAAAAGTCGGGCTCAGGCCGTCGTATTTCATTGGTTCCAAGTATCAATTTGGAACCAATCAGAATGCGGTTCTCATTCATATTAGAAACGCTGTAAACAAATGTTGCTGTGCACACGTTGATCCCAGAAAAAAGCAAGTTTCCGATCTTCTTGTCGCATTTGTATGGATAATAACCTAAACAAATATTGCCGACTTTTAAATAGCGACTTATGTCAAGGGTTTGTGTGGAGTTCCGTAATCACAAAGCCTTGACGTTGTGAAGATGTACTGACCTATGCTTTTAATAATCGTCTAGAACTTACTGACCCATGTTTTTCTGCCACATCCCTGGCCCGTTCTTCAGATACTTTTCTCTGGTCCTCTAAGTCTGCTTTGTTCCCACACAGAATGATGTCGGGATTCTCGCAGTACGCATGCGTCTGTAACTGGGTCAGCCAGTTTCTGATGTTGACAAAGGATTGCTCATTGGTCAGATCGAAGAGTAGGATAAAGCCCATGGCATCACGGAAGAATGCTGTTGTGAGACTTCGAAATCTAAACATTAAACATTCACCATTATTTTGAATCTATGATGTGGAGCATTCTAATGGAATTTTTTTACTATGTACAGTATGTTCACATGTTTACGTATAGCAGAGTTATATATGTACCCAAATGTGAAACATGAGTTATGTTTGATTTGTAGACACATTATGTTTGATTAGTAGACACATCAATGTTATAAATATTTCCCCCTGATTTTGTGGGTACCCTTCACCAACACAATACATCCTTTCCAAACGAATGATGACTATAATCTTCATTCGTTATTCAAAAATGGCCATTTCACGAAATAACCTTCTCAGAAATTGGTTGAATTGTAATCGTCTCCAAAAAAAAATAAATGTTAGCTGTCCTGAGATTAATACAATCTCAGCTGTGCTTTTAATCATTAAATGTTTGCTGTCCTGAGATTAGTACAATCTCAGCTCTGCTTTTAATCATTAAATGTTAGCTGTCCTGAGATTAATACAATCTCAGCTGTGCTTTTAATCATTTTCATGAGCATCAGTTTAGTGGATTTACTAAGTTTTAAAAGACTTGTCTCAGTTTTAATGATACTTAAATCCGTTACCAATTACCACATTTCAATACAATGTTATAAAACATTGTATTCCAATGAACAAATGATTACGTGGATCAACTTAACAAAACCCACAAAAATTGGTACTCAATGAATATTGATACAACCACAGTAGTCCAGATATAATTTATTCTTTCTTTTCATCCCGAGTTACCTCTCTTGGCCGGCGGTGTCCCACAGCTGTAGGTGAATTCTGTGACTCCTCCCCACAACTCCATCCGCCCCGGGGACACGGTGAACCTACAGGTGTCAATCAAACCACGTCACTCAGAGAGAGAGAGAGAGAGAGAGAGAGAGAGAGAGAGAGAGGGGATATTGAGAAATATATAACTGACTTTAGGTGTAAATAAATATAGGTAACATAAAAGGAGTGATGGAGATAGGAATGAGATTCAGCTAATAGATATGAGAGAGAGAGAGAGAGAGAGAGAGAGAGAGAGAGAGAGAGAGAGAGAGAGAGAGAGAGAGCTTTCGGATTGGTATATTTCCCACGAACAAATGGTTTAATAAAGTAACAGTGCATTTATTCATATGCTTGCTATTAAGAGGTAAATTATGTAAATAACTTAGAATTAGTGAATGTCAATACAACATAAATCATACACTACCCATGCAATGATAGCTACATCTTTACATGCAATATATACACGATACTCAGCATAGCTACATCTTTACATGCGTTATTAATCTTCTTTAAGCACGATACTCAGCATAGAAAAGTACCCAAAAAGAGTGTATTAGCATATACAATTCTATTTAAATTCATAAAGAATTGAACGGTATAATCGTACGGCTTATCTCTTGGTAAGATTATGAAGAGTTTAATGCCTAGCCAGTACGGATAAAACGATCAATGAAAATAATCTTGCATCTATGTTGTATTTTTTAATATGTTTTTTATTTTTAAGAAAACGTTCGCCACTCGTTAATGAAAGTGATATCATTAGTATTAGTATATACATTGTGTTAGTAATAAACATTGAGATGCATGGACTGTTTCGGGTGCGATTAGCGAGTGTTTTGCTACCAGTATATACCTAGCCTCTACCAATAGCAGATACTGCTCGAAACGTGGAATTGCATAGCATATATACACTGTATAGCATATATAAACTGTTACACGTAGTAAATATTTTTTTATTTTTTATAGATTATTTCAAGAAAACATTGCGATAGACTATTTAGTGCGATTAGTGAGTGTTGCAGCGATTAGCAAGTGTTTTGCAATAGACATGACCTATACCACTACCATGTAATCCTAGAAATCTGGAGTTGCTATGTAAGATTATATATGCTACTGAAGATGTACCAGTCTTTTTTCTCTGAAATCCACCCCCACAGTCGAAGCAAAACTAGCTTTGAATTCCTTGTCTATATACTGATGTAGGAAGCAGGTTTTGCCCACAGCTGAATCACCTGTGTGAGAAAAAAAGAGGTAAGGGACAATAGACAGTGTAGCACCAGCTAGTGACTTATAATTAGTCTTATTTTGTTTCAACTCCCATCTCCTGCCCAAATTCATCTCCAGAAGATCTTGATACAACCTGTGATTGTTTAGGGATTTATAGTATACCTTTAGACATACCGTAATTCTCTTCTGTTCTAAAGAGAATGCCGGCAATATATAACAGTGTGTACTAAATAAAATGATACGGTGAGATAACATTTCCACGAACATTAAATTTTAAAAAGTCCATTCATTTGAATAAAGTAAACATTCCGTTTTTAAATCTCTTGTTGGTATCTTATTTATTTTTAATTGAAATAAGCCCAATAACCATTAACTATTCATTTTTTTAAAACAATGATTGCCTTTCTTTATAACAAAATCATCTGAAATCTTGTAAATTTGTATAATTTACATTTACCAATACATGGTGATTTAGAAAGTTGAATTTAATTGAAATTGCTAATGAAGTCTCTTCTCAGGTTATGGTTTTGGAAACAGCAAGTGCTTTGTAAAGTTTTAAAAGACTTGTCTTTAAACGTTAAAAAACCCATTTTTTTAAAGAATGAGTATAGTAAAAATTCCGTGTTTAATTTCTGGTTGGTTTCTCATTAATTTTTGGAATAGAATGAAACCTGGCCCAATAACCTTTAACTCAGTAATTTACATTTACCAATACATGATGATTTAGAAAGTTGAATTTAATTAAAATTGTGAACAAAGTCTCTTCTAAGGTTATGGCTTCCAAAACAACTAGTGTTTCGTGATATTTTGATTTTCAAAGACTTGTCAGCAGTTTTGTTGATAATGTACATCACAATTACGCTGTTTGTGTAACCCAACAAAACACAAAACCTTTATTCTTATTAGCCCCTTGGATTCCCTGGCTGAGTCTAATCTGAAAACAGATAACAAGTCTGGCTTTTTTAATAACATTTTATGTCACGGATGCCTCGAAGACCTGTTACTCTTACCATTTTTTTTCAAGATTGATTTATTGATTATTCATTACATTTATATGAAGAAGTCGACAGAGCTAGAGAGGAGATATACATTCCGATAGCTATGCTCGGAACTGGGAGGCATTAAATGGTAAGGTTAATCTATCGTGATGTCACGTTTGTTACTACAGATCCTCAAGCGTGTCATCTGTATTAAGCGCTTAACAACGGCGTATATAGATTTCAAGTCGAAACCATTGTTGCCTTCTTCAGCAAACATGATGATTTTAAATATAATGTAAATACGTGTAGTATGCATTAAAAGACATGTATGAAATAAAATACATTCAATTTGGAGAGTGCCATTTCATGATCTACAACACTGGTTTTACAGCAACACATTAAAGCAAGCAGTTTGAAGAGTATGACGAATTCAAACCCTATGTCACCTGGCCTATTTCTTGAAAAGTTAATGAATCAATGAATAAACAAAATTAACTTTTAATTGATAAATGATATTATGTAGTGTAGTGTCAAAAACTTGGTCAAAGTAATATTTAATCTTAAGAATCTTTTTAAAAATGAGTAGAAGTAAATTATCACATACATTTCATGTTTTGTAAGCAAACCAAAGTTTGCCCTTAGCTAGGGTAGGCATGGTACTAAGAAAAAGATTCTGAGATTTATGAAATTTTTATAGATCAGACTTGCAAGATTGCAAATTATAGCGATGTTACATTGAATTCAAAATAATTTAATTCTGGTTGTAACGCGCTTTCTGATTAGCTAGAAAAATGTTTCTATCTTATAAAAACGTTGCCTTTAAAGAGTAAGGTCAGAAACGTTCCAATCCGCCTGACGTTACGTTTGAGTTTTGTACAATTCAATCTTCTCAATAATCAAAATATCGTTTACCATTTCCTTTTTCTACAATTTACAGCAGAAAATTAAATTATAAGAAATAGATTCAATAGCTACCAAATTTATACTCATATAAACTGAGTTAGAACAGTTTATACTTCTTCATAAACTGATTGGAATAGTACTAACTATATGGATGTTATTTAACAGACAAAGCGAGGTGTTTTCCTTATATTAAACTAAGAATCATTAACTTAAGTGCTTTAGCGACAGTTTGACCGATCAAGTCCTTTATATAAATATTCATGAAGTTCATGTTCCATTAGACTGTCAGTTTTTATGGATTGATGTAGAGCTGTAAGCACGAACATAACTTCAATTGGTCTTTACATTAAAAACTAGACATCCCACAATTTGAGTATTGCTAAAATATGATAGTATGCAATATTACTACTAAAACAGACCCAAAAACATTATGCCTTTTTCTACGTTGTTTTATTTCTCTATGCATGTGTATATAACTATAATATATTTAAATTTCATAATATGTTGGCGGTTTCCTTTTTTGTTTCAATTTTTATTTCTATTTCCTTTTTTTCAAAGTTTAAAAAGAAAACATCATAAAAAATAAAATTAATATATCTTTTTGTTGTTGTTCTGTCTGATTTTTTATGGCAGTTTGTTAGAACATATGTGTAACGCAAGTATCGTATATGTACACATGCCTTGAACATGTACACAAGTATCGTATATGTACACATGCCTTGAACATGTACACAAGAATATATGTACACAAGCCTTGAAAATGTACACAAGTATCACATATGTACAAAAACCTGACACATTTAAAACCATGCAGCGGCATGCACAATACATTGACAATAGAAACAGACGGACAAGCCATATTGACAACGACTGAAGCAGTGGTACATGTACAATAGAGTGAAAATCAGTACAATAGTACAATTGTACTACAATAGAAAGTGTGAGTATTACCACTCTCTTCTCTCTGAAATCAATCCCTACAGTTGAGATAAACTTGGCGTGAAATTGTCTGTCTGTATATTGGTACAAAAAACTGGTCTTTCCCACGCCAGAATCACCTGAAAATTACATTTTTCTATTCATAAAAAATATTATTCCTTTCCACACTAAGGCGCTGCGTGCATATAAAATTTTCGTAATGATGTAACGGTACTCTTATAAGCTAATTCTTACCAAATCAAAGCAAAAAAAATAGCACGTAATATATATTAATACTAAGTATCTAAGATACAAGATCTAAATGTTGATGAAAGAAGTATAACAGATTTGGTTTGGTCAACGTTTCTTCAATATCAATAATGTATTTCAATTTTCATGTATTGAAAATACATGTAACATGAAACAAAATGATTAAGGATACAAAGATTAGACCTTCAATTATACTATATGAGTTTCCTAAAGTAAAATTTTATTAAATTCTCATTTAACTGGATTGTTTGTACCTGAAAGGTAACCCTTCAAATATCAATTGATTTATTTTTTGTTAAAAGTTCTAGATCTTTTATCTTTAATTAATCAAATGATTTACAAAAATATAACACAAATAATGACTCCATTTGTCTCCATCTATACAGATTTGTTCGGAACTTAATACATTAAAATCTGTCATTTTTTATAAGCCTTATGCAAGTATAATGCAATTAATATTAGTTATCAAATGTCTCTGTTATATGTGATCACGTACCAATCAACTTCATATCCCGGTGAACTTTTTAACATTGCTGTTTATTACTTATATTTACGTTTGAAAAAGGAAAACCGTTTAGAATCATTAAAATAACCTTTTTTTTTTTGTTTGATATAATGCAACTTTCAAGCGATAAGCGCGTCCAATCATCATTGTGACGCCATGAAAAAGTTCATACAGAATTGAACGTTTTCGTTATTCTATATGTTCATATAAGGAAGCATATTTGCAAATGTAAATATTAAATATTAGTTATCAAATGTCTCTGTTATATCATATCCCAGATGATCTGCGTCTTGATCGCAAAAATTAGTCGAAGAGAACCAGTTTATCTTCAGTAAACCAGGAAATAGTTGGTTTACAGTAATTGTTTACAAGATGAAGTTAGTTTACAGTAGTTGTTACAATATAAAATTAGTTTACAGTAGTTGTTTACAAAATATAATTAGTTTACAGTAGTTCACAGTAGTAGTTTACAAAATAGAGTTTGTTTACAGTAGCTGTTTACAAAATATAATTTGTTTACATTAGTTGTTTACAAAAAAAAGTTAGTTTACAGTAAATGTTTACAAAATATAATTATTTACAGTTGTTATTTATAAAATACAATTAGTTTACGGTAGTTGTTTAAAAAATACAGTTAGTTTACAGTAATTGTTTTCAAAAAAGTTAGTTTACAGTAATTATTTACAACCCAGCAGCAACAACAAAAATGATGCATGTCTTCTAGACTGCTTGTAATATCAATGGTTGGAGCCATTATTTGTTTGTATTTGTAATGATGCTTCATTTTCTGGCCCACTGGCAGTTAAATAAACTGTATTTGTATGCTAGCAATGATGCTTCATTTTCTGGCCCACTGACATTGAACTAATAACAGTGGTCCTTCATTCGCTGTCTCTTTTCGTCACCATTACTAAGCCCTTTTTTTATTGATTCTTCATACTCTGCTTTTCATTTCAGATTTGATGACAGAAGGGAAACACAAGAAGACCTCTTTTTCCTTCATTAAAATCAAAGGCTTCGCATGGAAGCCTTAGAGATTGGAAACATGGGAAATTGCTATAATCATGATCTTTAGATTTAGGAATTTATTAAGAATGAAGATTTTCTTCAGAAATCTTTAAACACATGCACCAAGAAAAGCAATTTTACGAACTACACTGTATTAGAATATTGAAGGAAATACTTTAAACTGTTTTGATAAGTGTTGCTATAATTTCTGGGGATCATAAATGTCATAATATTGTTATATTTTTATAATAAATCAATTTTTGAACATATAATCTTCTTTCTTGGTCTGAAAGAGGCATAGAAATTATTAAATATGCCCTGTATTCAATAACAAATTGATGATTTTTTTTTCTAACCTCACATAGAATTCAACCTTTAGTAGGAATATGATGTAATAAAACATCAAGACTTTATGCAATGCTAGGGATTTGAATAAGTTTCATTAAATAGAATTTATTAATGCTAGGAATTCAATGAAATAACATTACACAGAACATGTCTTATGTAAGAATTTGATGAAATGAAACATCACAAAAATTTACCTACTGCTGAAGTTTCATCATACAGAATTCATCTTTTACTAAGAATTTTATAAAATAACATCACACAGAATTGACCTAGTGCCAGGAATTTGATGAAGTTTTATCACACAGAGTTTACCTAGTGCCAGAAATTTGATGAGGTAGTCATAATCAGCAGATGCAGCAAGGTTGCCGTGGGAACCAAAGTGGGTTGGGGATCCATTGGGGGGCCCCACATCCTCCATGGTCAAATCAGAGTCTGAATAAAATAAGAATGGCAATTTTAATGACTGGATGCATGAGTATATAATTATAGCTTTACCTTGAACACAAATCTAAATACTGTAGATTCCTTATTTAACGTGAGTACTTAATTCTGTGATTCAACCATTTTCAATCAAATCGCAATAACATAAAATCGCACTGCTTAATTGTTACCAAAGTTTCATGTAGTTTACATGTCCGAAACATAAAAGCAAGATTTTAAAATGTGCTTCTTGTGATTTTTGAGCGTTTAATTAATTAGGAATCTACAGTATAAGATCATTGGTAGGTTAACACTGTCCAGAGAATAGTAGCATGGTGTTAATGGTTTAACTGGAACGAGCTGACTTCAGAATTCAATCTATAAAACCAGGTCCAAACGTTAGATGTTTGTCTATATAAGCAATATTTTAATCAATTTTATTCTATCTAAAAAGTTTACATTGTTATACAATACAACTTACAAATTAAATCTCTAAAGGTGTAGCAATGGTAAGTAAGCAAAAATAAAAAAAAAATTATTCTATTTTCAATGCAAGCTGTAATATGTTTACAATAGCTGTAGAAGGGTCCATGTAGAATTATACAAATGTGCTGAATTTTAAATCAAAGCACATGTGATAAAGATCATGCTTGGAAATCAAGATCTAGGACTTTTCACTGATAATAATTAGTCAAAAATAAGACTTTGCCACGCTTATTTCATGAGCTCGCTAATTCTATATGACCATCATAGATTAGAAAATTTGAATATCATAAATATAATTACTCTGTTAACTCTGCACTTCTGTCATCACTGTGTACGATTCATACCGTAAACCAACTTTCATTCGCAACAATTTTATTTTGCAATTTACTGGAGATAAACTGGTTTCGCGGTGACTAATTTTCACGATCAAGGCTCATCTAGACTACACCTGTGTCATTATTATATCTACACAGCAAGGACTAGGATTGTGGAGAGAAATATTCACGAAGATGAGTCTCTCGCAAACCTCGCAAAAATTTCTCTCTTGTGAAGAAAAGTTGGCTATACATTGTATTTTAATTAGCCCATTATCCAGTTCTGACAGTGCATGCAAAAAGTTCACTCTTTACCCATAACTTGAAAAGAATGGAAGGAGTATACCTCACATACTGAAGCAGCCCAATGGACTTATGTTCTAAATGAGAAATAATCAAAAGAAAGAGGGTAAAAATTTCACGGTGATAAGAATAAAATTCAATGAAAATATTTCAA
Organism: Magallana nippona; assembly: GCA_033439105.1. Classification (NCBI taxonomy): domain Eukaryota; kingdom Metazoa; phylum Mollusca; class Bivalvia; order Ostreida; family Ostreidae; genus Magallana; species Magallana nippona. Next base: position 43,307,512 of record CM065917.1, on the reverse strand, counting down.
ACAAACATTGTATACAGTGATGGTATTCAACCTGGTCTTTGATATTAATGTTGATCAGTATACATATACAATGGCACCACAGTGTGGCCACACTAGAGAACAAAACTTTATTGTACCAAAAGAATTACTGTATACATGGACTACATAATTATGTATTCGCCCCCATTTTATTATTTCCCCTTTCGCCCTTGTTGTCAGTGAATTGAAGACTGGGCAAATTCAAATCAATTTTTGTTTAACTGTGTTAATTAGAAAGAGTATCCAATTCCAACTGTGTGTAGGTGAATTCAAGATGGGGTGAAGCCATTAGCAAGTGTTGAAGGACAAAAAAAAAAAAAAAAACATGGGGTGAAAGTAACTCTGTATACAGTAAGTATATGCATTAGTTATTGTCAACAAACAAACATTGTTACAGAATGCATTATACTTCACCCCCATCATCCTCCCACTGACTTATAAGCTCTTACAATCTGACATCCATCTTTTGATCTGCTCCTAATTCCCACATTGTACAACAACAATTGAATGCTTTGCCTAATGAAATACATATAACAGCATTGATCCAAGCCTCAATGCATGCATTCAGGTAATAGACAATGGCCCCCAATGCACTGTAAATGGAAATTCAGCTTTTTCTCATGTATTGTTGGGGGCCTGGCCCAGTCCTTGAGTGGTTTTCTGGAGATTAATTAATTTTCCAGCAGTTTCTAGACAGCTTATGTCTGACCTGTGTATTAGATAGTGACCAGAGGGTGTAATGGTATTGGTCACACACATTGGGATTAGTTCTTCATTGCCATCAGGGGATCAGGCTAAAAATTGCTCTCTGGTAAACAGTATCAATTGATGAATTTGCAGGGAAGGAAATATGATCTAATAGTTCTTTTTGATCCTATGTGCAACAACCATACAAAACAAAGATGTATAATCATGATAGTTGTGCTCTTTTTAGGGAGGGTGGGTGGTCAACAAATTAACCATCAGATCTACTTTATATTTTTAAAAATTATGTTTTAAGCTATAAAATTTCATTCTGTAAAGAAAAAATTTCTATATATTTATTTAGCTTTAAAATGAATATTTTCCTATGTCTTGATATAGAGTTCTTCTAGACTTAGTCTACTTGGTCAAACCTCATTTTTAATGATTGTTTATGTATCAAACAAGCACTCAGATATTTAGGGGACAAATAAAAAGAAAAAATAATAAATAAAACACACTAGGTATTTCATTAACTATAAGACCAGTAAACCTAAAATTTTAAAATGTTTCATACCCTTTTCTTTTCTCGCCTTCATTTATTGGAACACTGGTTGAGTGTAGCACTAACCCAATCATAAATAGGAGTCACATTTAAAAATTAATTATGTAGGTACCTATAAATTAAAAGTAATGAGAGTTCAACTTCATCTATTAAGTTTATCATTATGAAGCTACACAGGAAGTTTGATCGTTTTGCCAAATCATTACGAAAAAAAGTTTGGAAAACAATGTTCGGAAAGAATGACTGACAGAGCGCGATAAAGAATTATAAAATATCCCACCCCCGCCAGTCTCTCTCCCTCGTTTCACCGGTATGGGACTAATAAGCCCAACATTTTATTAGTGCAGTAATAATTTGAGGTACCAATTTACATGATAATTGTACATCTAAAATTTGAGATGAATTTTTTAAAAATTATTTTGACGCAAAATATTTCATCAGAAGATTTCTTGTACAACGAAAAAAATTCAAACCAAACATTTCAGTAATGAAATATAGGAGTGCCAACATAAACTTAAAAACTCACATTCTCACTTTTGACTGGGTAAATTTTACATAATGGAAAACCAGTTTCTAAAATAATGTAAAATATCTTATTGGTGAACCAGAGTGTGTTTGGATGTTTGAAATGAATTTGGATGATTTAGGTATTTACAAGGGTATTTAGAAAGGTTAAGGCCACTCAAAATTAATTCTACGTTCATAGTCACTTCAAAATACCAAACCTACGAGGGAGGCCGATAAAATTAAAACAAACAAAATTTTCAAACAAATGATTTTCATTCATTTACATTAATACAAATAAAGTGAGTATTCAAATTACATATAGTTTACCTCTTTAATAGTGATCTTTCCTGATAATCCCATTGAGTATCTGATTTATTGTCCATAATTTGCTCTAAACATTTCATATTTCTACAGATTACAGTGTTTTAGTATAATCAAACTGGAAAAAATCAAATTAGAATAGCTAAGGGGTTTGTTTGTTTTTTTCAAAACCCAATTTATCCTAAACCTACGCGTGCGGGTTATGTTAAACGTAGAATTAACTTTGGGCAGCCTAACTGTATACAAGATAATGGCTTTATATAATGACTGAGTATACATGGTAAATTCCTAGACTAACCCACTTTTTAATCCAACTAGCAGTCGCTAAATATTAAGTGATGTTTTTAATCGTTAAAGAATTTCTCTGAATTCACAGCAATGTCACATTTAGATTGACAGCTTAAGAGAGCCGTAAATAGAGAGAGATGATGTTTGATTGGCCCAGAATTTTTGATCAGCCAATGAAAAAGTGGGATATTAAAAAGGAGCTTGGTTGCATTGCTCCCTCTGCCCCCTTCTTTATCACAAAAATTTGATTTAATATGATCTCTCTATTACATAAAACACATATCCTTGTAAGCTGAATAGAAAAGTACTACAATTTGCTGCACAGAAAATAAATGATTGTACAGCCTCATTACCTCGGGTTTGCATTTTGTATGTAAATGTGCCCTATATCGGTTGATTATTTTGATTAATTGATGCAGTTTCACGAGCAATTTAGTCCCAGTATGCGCACTTAATTGATTTTTCAATGGAGTTATATCAACAATGCCATTCTAGTGAGAACTAGGGATTGATAAATGATGAGTATTTATTCATCAGGCGAGGGGTCAGGTCATCACCATTTTTTTTACATTTATAGAATTTTATTTAAAACAGGTAATCTTAAAACACTGCTGTGATGTCATTTCTTTGTTCCAGCAGTCTAAAATTTTACCTGTGACAGTCCGATGTTAGTGAGCTTCTTAATATCTGACCGTTACAAGTGGTTACTTGTAACTGATACTGATATCCTTCAAAATCGGACTGTCTCAAGTAAATCAACAAATGCAATTCAAATTCAATGGCAGTGTTTTAAGTACGATATTTGCCTCCAACACTTCTCTATGAAAAAATATCAGACAGTTCTCGGCCATAACGGGCCTCAAACTGTCTGATATTTTTTCATACAGAACTGTTTTCGGCATATATCCATTACATACAATTTTATTGCATGTAAACCTGAATATGAAGTACTGTACATGTGGGCTATGTTTCTCTCAAACTTTGTTATCTCGAACTAGATGGGACTGTTTTAAAACTTAGAGATCATATTGGATGATTATTGTTAACAAATTGCTCCGTGTCTATATATTCCATCCCAAATAAACTTCCCTGAAAGTTTTGCGCCAGCTGTTTGTATAGCAAGTTGACCTCGATGTAACTATTTGACGTCATACTCGGAAATCGGAGTTGAACGACGCATAACCAACTCTAGGTCATAATAGCCGATGATTAATGGAAAGGGATGTGACATAACATCCGAAGATTGCCGGAGAGGGGTGTGATATAAATCTTATATCACACCCCTCGGGTTTATATCAAACGGGTGGGCGATTTTTCTGTTTATATTGCACAGGGCGGAAAAGGGTATATTTTCTATAAGTATAAGATATAATGACATACCCTACCTCCTGTAAACAAGTCAGCTGTTTACTGTTAAATACATTCCAGTCCTCATAATATACATGTATCGATGAGAGAGAGAGGGGAAAACCACACAAAATAAAAGGAGACAGGTTTCTCAGTGGCCTTTGAGTCAAATGTTATTATTAATCACTTACTATTCCTTATGGACACTCACAGGTTTGGGGTAAAATCACAGAAAACAATAAAGAGAGATCGAGGGCAGCTTCTTCAGTCAAATGCAACCAAATCGCACACTAGCTGCCCTTTATGAACACACAGATTTGGGGTAAAATGGAAGAGAGAGATAACGAGAACAGGGCAGCTTCTCGAGTCAAATGTTACCCAATCACACCCTGCCCCTTGTGATCACTCACAGATTAACGCTAGGAGCTGATAGTCAGCTCACGGACATTAACGCACAGCAGGGAGAGGAGATGTTTTCCTGTGCTAAACGTATCAAGTCCTCTGTCACATCTCTGCAGTGTAAAAATCAATTAATCTCCTGTCTCATTTGTCGCCCAATCATTTCACGAAGACAATACTGAGGGATTTAGTCCCACTGCCCCATGGCATATACACTGTTGTGTTGGATAATCTATACATTTATTAGCTAACCTAAACATAAATGTATAATTGAGTAGTCTGACAAATTTATGATTTATCACATAGAATAGTGTTATTAATGCAGACAGTGTAAGGGCTGGGGGGGGGTCTATATGAAGTCAAGGAATAGATTGGGGATGGACCAAGTGAGCCTGGTAGCTACAGTACCGATCAGACCCAACCTAACACCAGAGCAGATCCCAACTAAACCCCGAGTTTACTTTCGGGTTTACTAGGGGTTTACTCTGGGTCTGCTTTATGAAAATTTGCATCCACTGGGAGTTTACTTTGGGTCCACTCGGGGTTTACTTTGGGTTTACTTGGGGTTTGCTTTTGGGGTCCACTGTACGCACTGAAGTGTAAAGCAGCCTCATCTTATACATGTATCTTACTATCTTACTGCCTGTAATTCCTGCCCCTTGTATATTCTAAATACACATGTAGCGTCTGCTTTCAGGGGTATGCTTCTAATTGGGGTTTACTCTCTATGTCCACTCTGGTTTACCTCTGGTTTACCCTGGGTCCACTCTTAAGTAACTGGAGTAAACCTAGAAAGTAAACCCAGGGTTTAGTTGGGGTTTACTTTCTGTTAGGTTGGGTCTGATCGGTACTGTAAGTAAGAGGGTGGGTGGGGGTGAGGTCAGGTTTTGTGAATGAATGAAATGGTTGGTGAGGTGCGGTGAGGTCAATTATTGAATTGTCAGTGAGTTAGAGGGTGGGTGGGGGTAAGGTTAGATTTTGTGAACAAGTCGAAGGGTTGGTGGGGGTAAGGTCAGATTTTGGGAACAAGTCGAAGGGTTGGTGGGGTAGGGTTTTTGAGTTGTCAATGAGAGGGTTCTTTGTGTGAGGTTGGTAGTCAAGTTAAGGGTGGATGTTTGGTCAGGGGGTTCATAGGTCAAGTTGAGGGCGGGTGTCATGACAACACATACACAGCCCGTTGTAAGATTGGCAGCCTGGGTTTACCCTTTGACATTCAGGAATATTTACTCACTTTGGTAATTTAGATAAAAATTGTACTTCGGAAATACTTTATGCATGAAATATGGACACCTAAATACACATTTACAAGTATTATACATGAATATGTTCATATAGATGTCAAGCTTCTGTGCATTACGTATATAAATTCTGATCATTTATTATACATTATAGTTAAATTCATAAATTTCAAACAATGCTTGTATAAAGTGAAAGTGATTAACCTATCAAATTTGACCAGTACAAACTTGAAAGGGTCAATGGACAGTTGGTAGTCAGTAGATGGTTGGCGATTACCGGTATTTGGGTATGGATTGGTCTCATTTTGTTTTGTGTGATTTTTTTTAATTTAATTTTTTTTTTTTTTGGGGGGGGGGGGGGGTTAAAACATGATATAGAGCAGTATATATCATATTTTAAATTAGTTCTTTTTTTTCAATTGTCTACTAAACTTCAAGAAAACACTTAGTTGACTGCAACAGATGCTGTCAACGGATCAAGCATGATACAGAAAATACACGTGTTGTTTCGTCTAAACACTTGCAAGAGTTGTTTCCCTTACATCACTAATGCAATAAATCTATATACTCTGTTTGCACTGAAAACTTAATTCTTTTCTATAGAAATCTAATGAAAAAATTAAAGTGAACAAATATGATATATATTAATTTTAATTATTGGGTAATAAATGCATAAACAGAGAGAGAGAGAGAGAGAGCGAGAGCTAGGGAGAGAGAGACAGACAGACAGAGAAAGAGAGAGACAGAGACAAAGAGAGACAGATATAGAATGAGAGACAGACAGGCAGACAGACAGAGAGCAAGTTCTTTTAAAAAATCATAGTTTTGTTTGGGTGAAACTTACATCAAACTGTATTAATCTTTGAACAGACAATACTGAACCCTTTTAGAGAGTACTTCATATATTTCGGATATTTCACAACCGGGGGATCTTAACAAATTAAAGTTTCATTCATCAATCCAACCAGTTAATGTGCTGCAAGTCAATAATCATTATGATGGACTGGTAGTGAAGGAATTATGGGATACATGAATGTTTTGCTTTTTATTGTTTGTTTTTTTTCATGCACATTTATTGTCCTTTAAGCTCATTTTCCTCACTTTCATGGTCACTAATTATCTACTTACAACACATAAGTATTAATCATTGCAACATTTTGCATGGCTCAATGATGTATGGCTATATTTTGCATTGCTGCATTTTGCATGCCAACATGTATGGCTAAATTTTGCATAGCTACATGTATGGCTACATTCTGCATGATACATGTATAGTTACATTCTGCATGGTTCATGTATGGCTACATTCTGCATGGTACATGTATGGCTACATTCTGCATGGTACCTGTATGGCTACATTCTGCATGGCTACATTTTGCATGGCTTCATGATGTATGGCTATATTTTGCATTGCTGCATTTTGCATGCCTACATGTATGGCTAAATTTTGCATAGCTACATGTATGGCTACATTCTGCATGATACATGTATAGTTACATTCTGCATGGTTCATGTATGGCTACATTCTGCATGGTACATGTATGGCTACATTCTGCATGATACATGTATAGTTACATTCTGCATGGTTCATGTATGGCTACATTCTGCATGGTTCATGTATGGCTACATTCTGCATAGTACATGTATGGCTACATTCTGCATGGTACATGTATGGCTACATTCTGCATGGTACATGTATGGCTACATTCTGCATGATACATGTATAGTTACATTCTGCATGGTACATGTATGGCTACATTCTGCATGGTACATGTATTGCTACATTCTGCATGGTACATGTATAGTTACATTCTGCATTGCTATATGATGAATGGCTAAATTTTGCATGCCTACACGTGTGGCTAAATTTTGCATGGCTACATGTATCGCTACATTTTACATGGCTAAATGTTTGGCTACATTTTGCATGGGTTCATGTACAGTCAGGGGTGAGACTGGATTTCATCATTTCTTAAAATGATGATTTCTAATCATAAAACAAATTTTAAGTAATGACTGAAATTCATCATTTTTTTGAATAATGATGAAAAACAGTCATAACCATTTGGAGTTTATTTTGAAATAAAGAGTGACCTCTGAAAATAAATGTGACTGTATTTCATCATTTTTTATCAAATTTGTAAGTCTGGGTGCACTTAATTATCTCATTAGTTTTACAGGGCACACTTATCTATTTTGGATTCAATTGTTTGTACAGATGTTTCTCTACACATGGGACCATGGCAGGATCGTGTACTATATCTCATTAATGAAGTAAATGGGTTGGAAGAATTAGCTTGGGAATGGAATTATGATGAAAACAAGTCATATTTACAAAAACGATAAAGATATGTACATTAGGTAGTTAGAAGAAATGACAATAATCAGTTATTTTTCAATATGATGGATTTCAGTCTCACCCCTGACTGATGTATCTAAACAATATGGTATTCTGTGATATTTTATGTAGTCACGGTCAGATGAGGCAATTGACTGTGACTGTATAATATTAGCATCACATAAGCCTAGATTAAAACCAATAGAGCTCTTTTATGCTTCCTTTGATTTGTGTTTTGTCGAGAGATTTAATAAGCAGGTTAGGTCATATTGTATCTGGCTGTTTTATTGCAAAAGGGTAAAACTGCAGTTCCTTGGCTGATAAATAGGATTTTTTATTGTTATGGTTCAGTTAAGAGGGCTGGATGGTTGTGGCCATTTTTAAGCTATATTTACCTCCTTCAAATGAAGAGCTCTGTACGAAGATATAGAAAAATGTACAATCATTTTTTATACCCAAAAAATTGGGATTTTTTATTTTCTAAATAAAAAGTTTATGGCCAAAATATATCAGATTTAAAAGTTTAAGGCGGATCTGATTAGTGATTTGTTGACAATCTTGCCTCCTTTAGAAAGGGAATATGGACATGTTCCATGTTTTACTGTCATATCAGTCAAAGGGTAGAGTGTAGGCGTTTTATAAAGAGACGGATTACAACCTTTCTACACCGCATGACTCTCCGGCCAATACTAAGAATATTCTGGCCCAAGAAGATTACCTGAAGACCTACTGTGCATATGTCACAAGATGCCGATGGAGATGGATAGGGCACATGCTATGAAAAGACCCCAAGTCAACAACTAATTTACTAGAACAGCACTGCACTGGTCCCAAGAGGGCAAAAGAAAGAGAGGGAGGCTAAAAATCATGTAGAACGGTTGAAAATGAGATGCACCAGACCTGGGGATCGTGGACTATAAGGCTGGATAGAATGGAGGAAATTTGTTGCTGCCCTACACACCATGGGGTGTAAAAGATGACGATGATGATGATGATGATGATGATGATGACAGGGTTTGACATTGATTATTTGAATTACTTGACCAGTCGGGCTACCTCTGCAGTGTTTCACTAGCCCAGACCCTTATACCACTAGCCCTGACCAATGTTGACAAAAATAGACTAAAATTAATAACAAACATAAAATATTAAAGAAATTGTAATGGTTTATCACAATGAATCATTCAAACTGTATTTAAGATTTAATTTATTCAAATCGTACTAAAAATGATACAAATATTCATTGGTTACCAGGGACCATTGGCGTTCCTAGAGCAAAATTTTAGGGAGACTTCACTTCTCCTTAACAGAAAAATAGGGAGAAGTTTGAGAAATCAGTGAGTCTTCCATTACTTGACAATTGATGATAGTCAACCTTTAATAATTTAAACATGTGTTAAATTAGATTAGAAACAAGTCAATCAAAAATAAAACAACTTCTAAAAATTTATCCAATTTATTAAATTTAATTTTATTTGATTTTATTTTATAGATGAAATGTTTTGAAATTGTGTTAGCTAAAATGACAATATTTTTTTGTGTGTGTATATATTTTTGGGGAATTAGTCCAAATTTACCTTTGACCCAATTTTAACATATCACATCAGTAATCGACCAATCAAAATGAACTTAGTCAATTGTAGTTCCATATATACTTCAGAATTATTTTTTTCCTTGACTGCATTTTTACATTTTCCTTCACTCAGTTTTAAAAATTTTTGTACCACTGAGAAGGATATTTCATGTATTCTGTTAGATGATGATCTTTTTTCACAGGGACTACTTCTTTCAGGGCACATGCAGCAGCTGCTTCCTTGGGAGTGTGCAGTCTATTTACATACAAACAGAAAACACCTGGTTTTGAGGGTAGACCTGTTTGGAGCTAGATATTTTGAGAAAATGCCGTATCGATGCCCTTTTTTTGGTGTTAGCTGATGAGATAGGTAACAAATAACATTTCCTCCGAATATTTTGTCATGAGAAATACAAACTGATTTTTAAGAAATTTTTTCCCTCTATAGTGAAAACAATTACCGGTGTGATACCTTGAAGGGCTGTATGTTGACATGTAAAAATGCACGCAGATGCCAGTTTTCACTATTTTATGTCAACTTTTGATGAAAGAAATTATGATATGCAGTCTGAAGATTGAAAAATCATCGTGTTTATCATAAAGTTTTGTTGTTAGGTTTCAATATATAATAATAAAATCCTTTGGAAATGGATGATATGAAGTCACTGGAGCTTAAGAAATTGGTTTCTGTATTCTAAATGCTGTAAAAGTGTGCAGATCAGTTGAACGCAGTCATAAATGATGCCCTTAGACTTTGTCGTAAGAGTACACAGCGACTAGTTTTTCATCAAATGACCAATTTTGAATTTACGCGCAAGTCTAAGAATTAAGCAACAAGTGCGAAACATTGCGAAGAAGAACAAAAACATTCTATCGAAGGACTATTTTGACAAAAACTTAAATTTCTTTGATTTTTGCTCATCTTGTGTGAGATTTGATTTCACTGCCTACAGAGCCATGATTCAAGGAATGAGAGGATTTGGACAGATATGTGCTATGTTTATGTTTAGTTTACATTGAATTTCCCATTGATGATATATTTAAGACAAAAACATGCTTAAACACCTTTTACAAGATCACACAGATGTGTATTTTGTGTAGAAATAGATTTCATGCATTTAGTTAAGGTCATTAGGAGTCAAGTACACATAATATCATCATGATTGAATCTAGGAGCTGTTCATGGTTTTCATCCTAAAGAACTAATGGATTTCAGTTTACCGGAAAAAGTTTTTTATGCAGTATAGCAAAAAAATCAGTTTCTACCCACATTTTAAGGGGAATTCCTTATTTACAAAATACAAATACTGATATTTATGTTTCAATGACATAAGATATTGAAATATTAGTCAATGTGTTAAAATGTATAGAAGGAGATATTGCTATTTTTTATATGGTAACCCCAGCATACCTGTCATATTCTATATAATGAAAATCAAAATTTGAATGGAATCATATCATGTAACATGTATGGGTACAATATAGATGCCCCACTCATATCTAGAACTATGAGGGTTGTTCCGATTCTTTTTTTAGTATAGTGATATGGCATGCACTTACGTGATTTCTCTTGTAAATATGCTTCAGAAATGCATTGCCTTATTGAATTACTCCTTCTATATGCTTATTGCTCTTTCTGTAAATTATCTAAGATATGTGTCAATCATTCTTGTTCAGTAATTCTCTTCAAATTCTATAGGGATGGCCTGATGAGGGGTATAATTAAGTGTGTCCAATTGAAATTTCATGGCTACCTTTAAATCACAAAATGAAGTTGCATCCCAGTTGTTTCTTTTACATTCTTATCATCAAAGCAAGATTTATGGTTGTCAGGGCAGATCTGAGCTCCATTACATGCTGATATCATTTGTGCTGTCCTGTGTCACCATGTTGCTTTTAGATAAAAGTGAGTATGGCAGTGTAGGCAAGCAAACAGGCTTTACCTGATATATAAATTTACCAGATACAGATTTCATTTTTTACCTGATAATTCAAAATATATATACAAAATGTATGAACAATAGGGGTAAATTTCTTCTTTGTTATGCAATGATTGTATAATGAAGTGACTTTAATGAAATGTTTTTGATTTGATGTAAAGAAAATTGTATATACTCTGATTTGGTACCAAGATGATTTTGTAATTCATTGTTTTAATAAAGGATAAAAATTGGCCTCAAATCATGCATGTTGTCAAGCTCCAAATGTGTTTCCGCTGTGCTATTTTCTTCAGTCTGAGTAAGGGAGATAAATCCTCAATAACTAAAGAAATAGAGGGAGCTTGATGACAGGGTTTTAGGGATTTGGTGACAGTTGAATGGGAATTCTCAGGTGCAAATTTGAAAGGGATCTGACATCTTTAGAGTCCCTTTAAGGTATCACACCAGTAATCGACCAATCAAAATGAACTTAGTCAATTGTAGTTCCATATATACTTCAGAATTATTTTTTTCCTTGACTGCATTTTTACGTTTTCCTTTCGCGTTACTCAGTTTTAAAATTTTTTGTACCACTGAGAAGGATATTTCATGCAATTTCACTGCTGTCTCTAAAAAGTACAGAAAGTGCCATTTTTTACTGATAATTTCTGATATTTACTGATATTGTGCTGTCATTGCTGAGAATTGCTGATATTTACAGAGGGCCCCGCTTAATATAATACCCGTTTAATATTATAGTTCGGTTAATATAATAGTTTTTCAAAACACAAAACCATTTCTTAATAAATCATTGTATTTTACATCGGTTATTATTATAGCTTAAAATGTGCACCCCGCTTAATATAATAGAAAGATCACGCCTGTCAATTGAGTTTCACACCTTTTTCACGAGCTAGCCCCTCATGAGAAGCTTGTATAAACACTCTGACTCCCCAAATCACTTTGAAATTTACTGACAGTGCTGGCCAGACGGGATTAGTCACGCCTCACTACACGTGGCTTGGGTACTTTATCTATGCACCTGTCAAGTACTGACATCGCTGTATATATTGAAGTTCTATACAGTTTAAATAAGTGAATGTCTCTTATTTTTGTAAAATAATTTATAACAAATGGGATATTTTACATGGCTTAGCATTGCACATGATGTTCCATTTGACGACTTGTACTGCAGTTAAGTGGTGACAAAATCTTTTTTAAATGTGCCTTTATTCTATAGGAAGAATGGGCTAAATAATTCAAAGAAAATAAAAAAATTCTGCATAGCTTTGTGGATTATTTGATTTTTAATGAAAGAAGTTATTAAAAATGAATTGTCTCATGAATGCCTTATTAGATTTAGTAAAAACCGGAAGTGTAGGCAGAAAACAAAATGAAAGTATGTCAACCCAACGGAAGCATATTGGTGGATCTTGCAATTTTCCAAGCTTGTAATAGTTAACTTTATCCATGAAATTAACTTTTTGGAAGCACAAAAAGTAAAGTTTTAGAAGAAATCATCAATTATTGTGGAAATTACGTCTAGAAATGGATAGTAATAAAACATGACGTGAATAGGTACATATCATACTTGTACACATTGAATTTAGCTGGGTTCGGTTATTATTATAGTCCGGTTAATATAATAATTTTTCCTGACAAAATAACTATTATATTAAGCGGGGTCCACTGTACTGATAATTTTACTGTTGTTACTGATAATTGCAGTTGGTTCTGATATTTACTGAGATTTACTATTAGTACTGAGAATTGCTGATAATTACTGAGAATATTCTCCAAGAGCCACGGAATTTTCAAGAGATTAAATTTCATGCAAATTTCTCCGATATTATTTCAATTGAACAAAAACAAATATCAGGCATTTTCTTATATAAAAAAATGAAAGATCTAAGTTTTCATTGATTTTATCAACAGTAACTTCTCTTTTACAACCACAAAAAATTAGGTTTGATTATTTTCCTTATTATCTGCTTATTGATTTTAATGCATATTTTTTTCTTTTTGTAACTAAAATGCATGTAGAAATTAAAGATTGGCTATATACCCTATCCCCGTGCACGAATCCACTCGATACTACAGTGGTATGTCAAATCCATGCTTAAGAATCTTTTTATGAAGATTCTAACCTCTTTATGTAATTGATAAATAGATCTAATGATTCCCAATTTTGAGCGACCACTACATGTATTAGACCATGTTAAATAATCATAAACCTAAGATGTTTTATCACTATTTTTGTTTTCAAAATAAAATCAAACACTTTTGTTTCACGGTGTATTTCCCGGCCATTTACATCTGTTTATTCTGAGTCTACAAGACATATACACAGGTGGGCAGTTTTCACACCTTGCCACGGTCACCCTGTCGTGTGTATAGTCTGAGCCTTGTCTGTTAGTTCTGAGGGTTTTCTTGATCCCAGACATACAAAAGAATTTGCTTACTGATTGCACTTTCTCATGTTTATTAATTCAGGCACAGCACACTACTGATTATATTTTTTGACCACGAATTGTCGCTCGATAAAAAAATATGATTATCAAGATAAACATCTATAGGGATTAGCACTTTTGACAGGTCGGGCATCCCTCTTTAAGGGAATGGTGCCCAAACATGTGTTTGATACGACATCAAATATTTTAAATACCAAAGTTTTGGCAAATGCATCATTTATCACTGAATCTATTTAAAGTGCACATGTACTATAAAGCAAATGTGC